>CM053789.1:140438488-141118488 GCA_028749045.1 Cupressus sempervirens | reverse complement strand
AATTTTTTCACAAATTAGTGAATCCATATCCATAAAATATTTTCATCATGCATGCATCCATTAGATCATACAAGCACTTAAACTTGTAGGTTACTGTCACTTTGTGGAAATGTAAGCACGAAACACAATAGATTCAAAAACACATTTGACACAATGATTTAACATAGAAACCTAATTTGTAAAAAACCACTAGTAACATACTACTCATTCTCACTCTTCTAAAGTGATGCCCTGTGAAAGGATAACCTTGTTAATGCTTACAATGCACACTATTAAATGTAACTTGGTTAAAGGATTTTAATCTACATTTTGTTAGAGGAATTTAGATCATTCACTTGGAACGTCACCCAGTTAAAGGATTTAAAAATGACTATTAGGTCAACCTTAATCCAAAGGATTTACCCTAGATTGGTACAATGATTAGAAAGTAATAGTAAGGTTTGATTTGATAACAACTTACAACACACTTGTATATTAAAAATCTCTATTTTAGTCTTCCATTCTACTTGGCTTTCACACACTTTAGCTCTGATAGCTTGTTCACCGTTCAAGCATCCATACCCTTAAGCCTTGTTGCTTTGCTTGCTAATGTAGTCTATTCTCTTAGGTCACTAAATGAAGCAATACCCCCGACTCCTTGTCTTCCTTACATTCTCTCACATGACAACCTTTTTTTCTAACCAACCATCTCTATAAATAGAGAATTAAGATCTTTTATCGTTCATTTTTAGGGTTAGGTTAGATTAGGTAGGATTCAATGAATCTAACCATCATATCATTCCATCCCCTTTCTCAAAACTTCTCCTTCAATCATCTTTGAATTTTCCTTAAAATGATTTATCATGAATTTTATGCCACCATATCATCAAGCTTATCTTCCACATGGTTCACACAATCTAAGAAATCAAACTTGCTGGCTCAAATTCATCAAATTCTCATTCTTTTTCACAATACTAACACTTAGCATTAACTTATTTCTAATGCTCAGCACATACTGCATTCTTTGACATCCAATATCAAAACACTCAGCATGAACTAAACTTTATTAGTGCTTGGTATCAACTAAACTTTACTTGACTTACATTGTATCACTCGACTTACATTGAAGTTGAGTTTTCTTGGCTCTAAATAATTTTCTTCTTAGCCTTCACTAACTTTTCTTAGCACCTACTATGCAAAATCTTAAGCTTTATAGACATACTTCATTTAACTTATTTTTCTAAGCTTAATCAGTGTATCCATCCCTTGCAACCTTAAGTAGATTATCAATGCACTATAATACCACTGTCCTAACTAATCCTTGTACACCTTTTCCATATCATAACTCAACCTTTCCTCTAGGTGCTATTGTTACCTCATCTAATCAAATCATCTTCATCAATCAAACAAATGATAGTACTCAAATCATATAAGAAATTATCTTACCAACAAGTAGTAGGTTTGACACCAGTGACAAAACATGGATTGAAAAATATTTATTATACTTGTATCAATCTATTTTCAACAATCTCCTTCTTTTGCATTGATGGAAAATAAAACTGACTAGGCTTAATTAGTATAACCAACAAAATACCAAAAGGAAAATAATTCCTTGTATTGAAATCTCTCCCTCTATCAACAACTTTCATCTTCTGAATAGGTTAAAAATTTCTATTCTAATCAACAAACAATCAATCAACTCATCCTTATGACTCCATCTAGATCACTTCTAATCACCTTTGACATTAACTCCCTCTTACTAAGCATTCATGTTTCTTCTATATTTAATTTTATCTCCCTTAGCAGGACCACGTAGATCAAGATTTCTTTCTGATTTCTCCTTCAATAGGATTTATCCCTCTTTGACAACAATGGAAAATACTTGTCATCTTAATATGCAGCTATGAATTTTTTTGGTTTCTCCCTCAGTCACCTAGTTTCTGACCGATTTGTAACTTCATCCCTTTGATTACTTTAAGTAGCTCCTGAAGTAAGATCCACTACATCAAGTGTAACATAGGTCAATTAAATTTTTTTGATGCAATGCACTTCTCATCCTTCTTAGATAGCCTTTGATAGGGGTATCACCCATAGTTTACCTCTTAGATACTCATGAGCATCTTTAGGTAATGATTTTGTGAAGATATTATCTATTCACTCTTTTGTGTTAACATATTCCATCTTGACCTCTTTATCTTGAACTAACTCTCTCAAGTAATGATAATTGATTGCAATGTGCTTAGTCTTTGTATGCATCACTTGATTCTTTGATATATTTATAGCACTTGTATTATCACAAGAAATTATCATAGGTTAAGTGATTTCCTTCTTCATACCTTTGAGTAGTTATTTGATCCACACAATGTTTGTACAATTTACTACAACAACAACAACATATTTATCTTTAGTAGTAAATTGAGAGATGCAATTTTTCTTCTTGCTAGTCCATGTAACTAGCTGTTTGCCTAAGTAAAATGCTCCACCACTAGTGCTCTTTCTATCATCAATATTTCCATCCCAATTAGCATCAGTGTAGGCTCTCAATTCAAATTTCTCAATTTTGTTATAGTATAGACCAGAGTCTTCTATTCTTTTTAGATATCTCATTATTCTCTTAACTGCCATCAAATGGTTCTCCCTAGGATTAGTAGAGAATCTTGCAACTATCCCAATAGATAATGCAATCATAGACCTATATAATGTTTAATTCACCTTAGTTGATTCATCATTCTTTGACAATTTATGTCTTGTCACCATAGGCATGCTAATTTTCTTAGAATCCTCCAATCCAAAAATATTTAGTATCTCATTTATATACGTTGACTAAGTGATTTATGAACCATATTTCATCTGGTGTACTTGCAAACCCACAAAGAATTTGATCTCTCCAAACATAGGCATCTCAAATTATTTCTTCATTTCATTTGTGAAAGCCTTACATAAAGTATCTTGACCTCCAAATACGATATCATTAACAAAAATTTCAGATAGTAAAATACCTTTTCCTTTCTTTGTCTTCAAGTATAGATTATTGTTACCATTAGTCCTCTTAAATCAATTCTTCATAAGATAATTATAAATCCTTTCATACCATGCTTTTCGTGCTTGCTTCAAACCATATATAGCTTTAAGTAGTCTACATACAATGTTTTTGTTTTCAGCATCAACATATCCTTTTGGCTATTCTATATTAACCTCTTCCTCCAATATGCCATTCAAAAATGCAAACTTAACATCCATTTGATAAACTTTGAAACCTTTCTATGCAAAGTAAGCAAGAAGAGTTCTTACACCTTCCAATCTTGCAAAAGGGTTGAATGTTTCTCCATAGTCCATCCCTTCTTCTTGTGTGTATCCTTTACAAATTAATCTTGCCTTGTTCCTTGTGACTTCACCATTTTCATGTAGCATATTTTTGTATACCCACTTGGTACTAATCACATTTTTATCTTCTTGTCTAGGAACTAGAGTCAATGTCTTATTTTTCTCAATTTGATAAATCTCTTCTTTCATGGCTTTACTCTAGTCCACATCTTCTAAGGCATCTTTCACTATTTTAGGTTCTTGCAAGCTCAAAAAACTTGTATCATTTCTCAACTTATTCCTTGTCATTGGTCAAGCATCTTTATCTCAAATGATTTGTGCAACTCAGGGTGATTTTACTTGGCATACTTAGACAATCTTGGTTCTGCTCTAGTTTCTTCATTTGGTCTCTTAACATTTGAATCAATATGTACATCTTTGTCAAATAGTTCATCATCTAAATCTAGCTCAGGTCCTGAATGCAACTCGACACTCATAATATTTGACTTGGCAGTCACTAAAACATGCTTTTCGTTTGCAACTTGATTTACTTCATCTTTATCAGTTGGCTTACCTTCATAAAAGTATACACATGATTTTTATTCTTCTAGTTCCTTCATAGATTTAGCCTCATGTACTCTGTATATTCATCAAATTTCACATTTCCACTTTTCACAACTTTGTTAGTGTTAGTATTTAAACAATTATAACATTTACTTCTTATGGAATAACCAAGCAATATAGCTTCTTCACTTTTTGCATCTAATTTACCATTCCTAAAATCTTTTAGAATATCACACTTGCTTCCAAATACCTTAAGATATTTTATATTTGGTGAGTATCCATACCATAGTTCAGAAGGTGTTGAATGAGTACTTTCTTGACTTGCACACAATTTAAGATATAGAAATTTGTACTATAGCTTCTCTCCAATAATTCAAAGAAACATTTTTCTCCATCATGAGTGTCATAGCATAGTGCATTATAGACCTATTCCTCCTTTCAACAATTCCATTTTGTAGAGGGGTACTAGGATAAGATGTATATCTTTTAATTCCTCTATCATTACAAAATATCTGAAACTCATTTGATGTAAATTCTACTTTGTTAGATTTCAAACATTTCAAACTTTTACATGTTTTCTTCTCAACTCTTGTTAAGTATCACTTAAACATTTGGAAAGCATCAGATTTCTATTTCGAAAACATAACTGCCATCATTCTAGAATAATTATCAACAAGTACCATAATGTACTTATCTCCTTTGTAGATTTTCACTTTAATTGGTCCACTTAGTTTAGTATGAACAATCTCTAATATTTCTTTAGAGGTATGAGTCTTACTCGTAAAAATTGACTTTGTCAGTTTTCTTAACTAACATTGTTTGCAAATTATATTGTTCGGTTTCTTCAACTTAGCCAAACCTGTAACTCTTTTCATGTTACTAATATTAACCAAGTTATCAAAATTAACATGAAATAACCTCTTGTGCCATAGAGACACATCATCAAATTTTGCAATTAAACAAACAATAGCCTCTATATCAAGGTAGAATAGATCACCTCTAGTTTGATCATCATTTCCAATTAGTTTTCCATCATTATCATATATCTTAACAATCTTGTTTTCATGCTCAACCATACAACCTAAATTATTTAGTTGTGACACAATCAATAATTTATAGTCAATTCCTTCAATATAATAAGCATTTTCACATAAAATCTTTTCCATGATTTTTATAGAAGTTTTTCCTTTTATCAAACAGGTTGCATAATTACCAAATCTTACACCATTTCCATGATAATAATTCAAGGTAATGAACTTACTTTTATCTCGAGTCATGTGATGTGAACACCCACTGTCAATGATCCATCTGTCATTCTTGTTCACACAAGACACAAGTGTAGTTGCCTCATCTTCATTAGATTCAGCCATCATTGCAACATACACCACTTCATCATCATGATCGTCAAATCCATCTTATGTTTTCTCTTCAGAAATGTAGCAAGACTTCTTGCCTTTGTCTTTGTACTCTTTTTTGTCTTCATCTCTTCTATTTTTGTACTTGTTTTCACCTCTATAGTTCTTTTTCTTTGGATATCTAGGAGAAATATGACCAAGTACATTGTAATTGAAACACGTGATAGCTAACTTATATTTGAACTTTCCTTTACCTTTATGGACTAGTGCTTCAAGTTGATCTGCATCTTCGTCATTTGTATCACTATGACTGGACACATATTTTTCCTTTTTCTTCTTCTTCTCATTAGGTTCCTTCAATGAAAGCTTGGCTTTGAAATCATATTCAACATTGTTAGGTTTGTAATTATCAAAATTAGATAGCTCAAAAGTAGTGAGCCTACCTACTAGACCTTCAAGAGTTAGATCAATCCCTAGTATACATCCTGGTTCTTGTATTGTAGAAACTCTAATAGCATAAATAGGAAAAAATGCTCTAAAAACTTTTCTCAGTATAGTCTCATCATCTATCTTACCAGTAGCTCCTCTTATTGCATTAATGTCTTTTATCCTAGAGAAATATTCTCACCTTCTTGCATTCTCATATCATTGAACTTACATCTAAGAGTTTCAGATTTTGCTCTTAGAATATTTTTGTCACCTCCATAGATAGTGTCTATAGAATCTCACATTTTCTTTGCACTTTCACAACCCTTGATATCATCAAACTCATCATAGCTTAGGGTAGAGGCAATCTCCAACATTACCTAGTTGTGTTCTTTCTTCTTTTTTAGATATTCAACAGTTAGGACTCCAACATGATCAACATTGCCAACAATAATGCTAGGTTTTGCATGATCTCCAAGACCTCCTAGGTGTAGCTTCATTAGACTTTTCCATATAGCAAAGTTATCTCTATTAAGCTTGGGTACCTTTCTTTTCAACATCTTGATCTTTTTGCTTCAGCTACTTGTACACTAGTCATCTTAAGAATATATGCTCTCATACCAACTATTGGAATTCTTTAAAATAACTAAGAGGGGTGTGAATCAATTATCCAAGGTCCAGATGTACAATTATAACTTTTCACAACTTAGTGAACCTATATCCATAAAATATTTCCTTCATGTATGCATCCATTAGATCATGCAATCACTTAAACTTGTAGGTTACTGTCAAATCAACTTTGTAGAAATATAAGCATAAAAAAAAACATATTCAATAACATATTTGACACAATCATTGAACATGGAAACCCAATTTGGGAAAAACCTCCAGTAACATGCATGCATTCTCAATCTTCTGAAGTGATGCCTTGTGAAAGGTTAAAATGCACACTATCAAATACAACCTGGTTAAAGGATTTCAATCACCCTATTAGGAGTGAGCCTTGTCAAAGGACTTTAGATCATTCACTTAGAATTTCACTTGGTTAAAGGATTTACATATGACTATTAGGTCAACCTTAATCCAAAGGATTTACAATAGACTAGTAAAATGATTAGTAATTAACAATAAGGCTTGATCTAATAACAACTTACACCATACTTAGAGATTATAGATCTCTTTTTCAGTCCTCCATTCTTCTTGGCTTTCACACACTTCAACTCTGATAGTTTGTTCACCCTTCAAGCATCCATACCCTTAAGTCTTCTTTCTTTTCTTGCTTTCTCTTAGGTCACTGAATGAAGCAATACCCTAGACTCCTTTTCTTCCTTAGGTTCTCACACATGACAACCTTTTCTTCTAACCAGCCATCTATATAAATAGAGAACTAAGATCTTTTTCCATTCATCCTTCTTTGTCTATTTTAGGGTTAAGTTAGATTAGGTAGGATTCAATGAATCTATCCATCGTACCATTTCATCCCCTTTCTAGAAACTTCTCCTTCAATAATCTTTGAATTCACCTCAAAATGGTTGATCATGAATTCTATGCCACTAGCTCATCAAATTTATCTTCCACACGATTCACACAATCCATGAAACCAAACTTGTCAGCTTAGATTAATCAAACTTTCAATCTTTTTCATAATGCTGATATGAGCGACATTAACTTACTTTTGATTCTTGACACATATTGTGTTGCTTGGCATCCACTATCAAAACAGTCAACATGAACTAAAGTTTATTTTTTCTTAGCATCAACTGAACTTTACTTGGCTTATACTGTATCACTTGAATTACATTGAAATTGACTTTTCTCAGCTCTAACTGGCTTTCTGCTCAGCTTACACTAACTTTCTTCATCACCTACTATGTATAATTTTAAGCTTCGTAGACATACTTTATTTAACTTTTTCTTCTAGACTTAATCAGTGTATCCATCCTTTGGAACCTTATGTATATTATCAATGTACTATAATTAATACCACTGTCTTGACTAATCCTTGTACTCCTTTCCCATATAATAGCTTAGCCTTTCCTCTAGGTGCTATTGTTACCTCATTTGATCAAGTCTTCTTCATCAATCAAACAAATGATAGTACTCAAATCATATAATTAATTATCTTACCAACAAGTAGAAAGTTTGACATTAATGAAAAAATACTGATTAAAACACATCTATCATACTTGTATCAATATATTTTCAACATTAGTGTATAAAAAAATGAGAGATATATGGAAGGAAGGAGAGAGAAACAATAAAACCATGTGGGAAAGGGAAGATAGCTCCTTTTCTAGAAGAGAAAAATAAATTTAATTAAAACTAATAGCATTAAAAAAGGGCCAAACCAAAGAAAGAAAGATTCCAAAACTACCTCACATAATCATTAAGACCCAACAATAGGATAATAGGAAAATATATCTCTAAATAATTTGGCTATAAAAACATTTGAGTATTTCTGAGAAGTGCTTGGAGTTATGCCCCAAAATTTTTGACAGTTTTATATGTAGGATTGCATTAGTCTAGTGTATTCAAAGCTAATTTCTTACATTTGGGTTTTTTTCTTGGTGATTCTTCCTTTAGGGGTAAAGTCACTTTTTGGGAAGAGTTATTAAGAACAATTTCTATATTGTTTAATAGTGTATTTTGGCACTTTGTGAGATTTTTTACCTTTTTTTTGGATATTATTGAACTTTGAGAATTGGTTCAATGCCACCTTTATCATTGACGTCAATGGGGGAGAGTAAAACATGAAAAAACTTATATGTGAATGGGAAAGAGTAATACATGAAGAACATTATACACATATGGTGTAGAGTAATGTATTTTGATCTATAGGGGAAATTATTTGAGGGTAATAAGTATTTAAAAAAGGTTCTAGATGCATGTTCTTTGGAAAATAGGCATTTTCCCCTGCACATTTAATATACATGTAAATTAACTTTAGATTCACATTAGTGAGCATATTTGTAGGTATAAAGTAAAGTGTCTTCTATGTTGTTTTCTAATGATGGTTTGTTTGAATATTATTATTAGTGAAGAAAATCTAGTTTAGATATTAAAGCTAATCTTCTAATACCACATTTGAGAAACAATTCTTAAACATTAAGTTGGAATAAACACTTCAATCATTGATAAATGATTAATCTATGTCATCTTAAATATTTCATTTTCTATATTCATTTTGAATATTATGTAAAATTTTAGTGCTATGAATTAGAAAAGACTTCATATAAAACCCTAATTCATAGTTAACAAAGATATATAATGATTGAATTGGTTTGAGACTAGAATATGAAATAGAGCCTCATCAAAGAAACTTCTTTCTCCTACAACCTTGTCTTACAATAAATCTATTTTACTATTTCTAGAACAAGCTTCAATATTGTATTCTTATCTTTTATAACCAATAAGTGGAAAATTTTGGCCAATTTCCTATTTACAAGGGTCATTCATGCCAACAAATTGTCTAATAGTATTAATAGGAGAATTTGTCAGATACCTCATTTTTTAAATAATATTTTTTGATACATCGATTTTTTTAGGATTAATGAGACAAAAATAAAAATTACATGCAAATATAACTTATGTTAGAAAAGAAAAAATCATGCAGAAGAGAGTTCATAAGACACAGATTTAACATGATTCACCCAATCCTTGGGCTATGACGACCAATAGTGTGCCCAATATTCTTATTCTCTAGTTATTATAATTATAGTCCCTTATTGCTCAATACTACTGCAAGAAGATACAATCTCATCATACGTTATGAAATTCCTAACCCTAAGACATTTTATTCAAGCTTTTTATCACTTACAAAATTAGGGCTAGAATAAGTTGTGCAATAGAGAATAGTAGCTAACACTTTTTACAAAAATAAAGTCAATTGAGATTTTAGGAGTGGTGCTCCTAAAAATCCTATTGAGGCATTGCTCATAGATTCCATCCTATATTGCAATAGGGAGTGCAATGAGGTCTCTGCACCAAGACACCCTCATCCCATAGTAATAATCTGGGTGAAAAACCTACTGAATAAAGTAGGAAAAAATTAACCTTTAAGTTTGATTAGGCTTCACATCACAATAATCTCCCACATAGAGACTGATTAAACTTCACAATAACAACATATTTATTTGTCACTTTTTAATAGAACAATATATCTTACACATGATTTATCCACCACCATCTCTTACATTGTTTGCATATTTCTTAGTCGTCATTTATCCCAAAATTTCTATATGAATACACCAATTTACCTAGGCAGTACTATTAAAAAGTAATTCTAACTTCACAAATCACTGCGAAACTTTAAATTACATGTGAGCACAATTCTGCCCAAATTCAGTAAATTTCTATATCCAATTGTAGAATGGTACCCAATTCACCATAATATTTTGATATAAATAGACAAGAATGTGAAATTTTGTAATTTATAGATTGTTCAACTTGCTCTGCACTTTTGTAGGATTTAAACAAGTCGCTAAAGAATTTTTTAGATGTTGAGTTGTTAAAGGACCATGTGGCAATGAAAACTTAATAGTAAGTAAAGAATGATATAATATTGTTGTTGATCTCTAAGCCTATGTTGCCGATTAGTGACCTAACACTTAGTCATTTGTAAGTCATTTACTAGGAAAGATTACAAGATTATCACTATGACCGAGTTATCTAGTAAAGGCCACGTAGATAATAAATATACGAAGTAGAACAATGATTATTGAGCATTTAGTAGATACTAAGTAGATATGCAAGCCAAGGAATATAGTATTGGCCAAGAAATATAGTAAAGACTAAGCATATTGAGAAGTTATCAAGAGCCAAGAAAATAAAGTTATAGAAGTCAAATAACAACATACATGACTGAGTGTTAGAGCACTCAAGTGCTGAGTAATTCAATTTTTATATGTGAGTTTGTAATGAAAAAAACTCATATGTAAATCACTTTGGCCAACATCCCTATGAAATTTCATATTGTTGGTCTAAATAATTATTTACTTATTACACTTACTTAAGTTTACTTAGGTTAATGCATTATTTAATTATTTTGCATTATTTTATTATTATTTTAGGTGAGACACTTAGGAGTTTGTGTACTCTCATTGAGTTACATAACTTTAATTATGCACATGGTGTCTACAACATAGGAGTATGCATTATTCACTGAGTTGTCATGATGACAACATAGTTATCCGCACTCCTCATTTAGCACATGTTGTCTACACCACTGATTTATGTGCTACACCATTGTAGGCTTATCCTCACATCATCATACTTAATCCCATGCTTAATGGAGGATAATCCATATCTGGTGGACATGTGCCTAGTTGTATGACATATCATGATGCTGACTTCTTTGTATTCTAGAAGCTCTCTTGAGGCCTTTATATTCAGGCACTCCTAGTGTACTCTCATCTAGTTATTGAATGAATATCGTCATTCTGATCATACTCTGTCTATTTTGGTCTACTATGTGCTTGTGTTGAGTTCTTTAGTTCTTGGGTGAATTCTAGCCCAAGCCAAATTCTTAGATGGTATTAGAGCTGACGGAGATTCTGATCATGTAGTTGTTCGAGACCGTTCATGCTTCGACACCTTGACACAAATCTAGAGGATCCACAAAAATTGGGGGCATCTAGAGCCAGATCTGACCTCATCATTGCGTTTGGAATGTTGATTCAGTGAAAATCAACTATAAATTTTCCTCTATTAGTTGAAAGTTGATCATGAGTCAATTTTTTTTTGCAAATCAGAACCCAGAGGCACTGATTTGCAATTCGGGTATGATCGTTTATTTTATTTGTTTATTGTATTTTTGGATCTGTCATCTCTAAGTTTTTTTTTGGATTTCATTTTCAAAATTAATTTCTAGTTTGATGGTCGAAGAATTTTTTTTAGCCGAACTGGGCAGTGACACCCCGTCTCGGCTCTTTATATTTGTGTTGGATTATTTAATTCGCAGGGTATTATATCCTTCGAGCTTCATAGTACACATTGTCCACCATACTATGCAAATAAGAACTGCACACCCTGCACAAATTTATCAGCAAGGATCATCCCGCAGTGGTGAATTCTTGATGACCGAATCCCACCAGACTAGCAGCCATTTCCGCTAGCATATGGATAAAGCAAGCACATACCCCGCAAGCTTCTTCCATTTTAAAAGCTATGGATAGTTGTTTTAAAACAACTCTAAATTGCAACACCCCACGAATGTGGGATAAATTAGAGGCAAATCAGTGACCCAATAAAACCTCTGGCACCCGTAAATGAACTTTTGGCTCCCTAAACTATCAAAAATCTAGTGAGCTCATTTTAATTTCCAGTGATCGCAGTCCAAACTACTTGAGACACATGTCTACATCTCAAGGTCCTTCACCACCTATGTAGGTACACTCATCCTCTTTGACCTGCCTGACATGTCACATCCAAGTCAGCAACACGTAGACCAACCACATCTGCACTATACTATCCTCATTAGCAGACACGTGGCAACAAAATCATCTGCCCAATCAGTTGCCATGCACCCTGCTAGTCAAATTTTCCATACAGATTGTACGATCTGTACAGTACAAAAATTGATGTCTTTTTGGATGTTGAAATAGGGAAAATTATAACTATTGCGATGGTCATATGACCATCATATTTAACCCCATCATTCGCTGATGCAACCCCTCTCTAGATTCATTTTGGTTTTTGTAGTGCGACTTCAAGAGGCCATAACTCGCACATCAGAACTCCAAATTAGGTGCAATTTTTTTTTGAAATTGGGTAGAATTTTCTAAAGTTTTCAGTGGTGCAACTATTTTTTTTGTTTTGGTGCACAGATTGTTCAAAATTTGCATTTTTGGGTGATTGTACCTGCATAATCCTGCATTTTACAACTTCAAATGCTCTGTACGGGCACATCTGGAGTCGAAAAAAGGTTCTATTTTTTTTTGAAAGTGCATATTTCTTCATCTACTTTCTAGATCTGGTATTAGATTATACTGTTGTGTGGACAAAAGTGTCACTTTCAGTAATAGGGCCTTTCTTTACTTTGTAATGCTTCAGTATTGTAGCACTTTGTAAAGTTCTAGATTTGTACTCTATTAAGAGGTTGTAATAGGAAAAATTAGAATCCCATAAAGGCCAAAATTGACAAGTTTCTCATTGTAATCGCACTACTGATAAAGTGCCCAAAGCATCTCTTTTGGGGGGGTTTCTTGATTTACTGAAAATGGATGGTGTTCTTGGTGTTGTGTTCTCTCTTTTCTGCATTATGGGCAACTTTAATTTTCCTAAATTAATTCTTCATAACTATGCTCAGTGGTCAATCAAAATGTTGTATCACTTAATGCATAATGGAGTTTCACAATATGTAGATGGTACTCTTCCTAAACCAGCAGGTGATAATGCTTTTGCAAGTGATATTTCAAATTAAGTAGCAATGGATAGGAAAGCCCTAGGTGATATATGTTTGGGGGTAGATGATAAGATCATGTATCAAATAAAGAAATGTACTACATCCAAGGAAGCATGGGATATCCTCAAAAGCCTTTATGGTAAAGTCTTTAAAGAGGATGTGTTCAAAATTGAAGATGAGCTTGTTTCATTAGATCCTAAGTTGTATGACTCAATACAGTATTTCATCATCAAGGTGAATGAGTTAAGGACAAAGCTTACTAATTTTGGGAGTTCTATCAAAGACGATAGACTGATCTATCTCATACATAACAAGCTACCATTTGAATATTCCACATTTGTATCTTCTTTTAACACTTCAAAGTCTACCTTAGGGTCTGCCTACAAGAAAGTCACTTTTGATGAATATGCTAAGCTATTGGATGATGAAGAAAAGAAGTTGAGATCAATGGGGATTCTCAAATCACCTCAATCTAGAGCATTGGTGGCCAACGAGGGTTCTCAAAATTTAGCTGTACAATCTTCAAACAAAGGAAAGGGTAAGAAGAAATGGAAGAGAAAATCTGAGGATGTAGAAAAGACAACACCTCAATCCAATCAACAAGGCAAGTCCTCAAATTCCAACAAGAAAGGGGACAACAACAATAAGGAGAAGAAGAAGTGCACTTATTGTAAGAAATTGGGTCATGAAGAGCATGATTGTTATCTCAAAAAGATTGATGAATTGACAAACATCATGAAGAAACATAATCTTCCATTGACTAATGCTTATAAGGATAAAGGGTCTTCTTCAAATTCAAAGGGCAAAGGGAAAGCATTCATGGCAAATGAAAATTCTTCAAAGGAATGGATACTTGACTCAAGTGCCTCATATCACATGGGTTCTTCAAAGGAGGATTTTTCTTCATTGAATCACTCAAAGGTACTGCACATCTTCATGGGGAATGATAGAGAAATGGAAGTTGAAGGAAAATGAAATACAGAAATGGAAAATGGAGAGTTTCAAGAGGTTCTCTATGTTCCAAACCTAAGTTCAAATATCCTTTCAATCTACCAAATCACTCACCTTGGAGATGGACACAAAGTTGAGTTCCTTCTAGACTCAGTAAAAGTGCATAGTCTTCAAGATGATTCCTTATTTATAGTGGGGAAAGTGAATGATCACAAGAGGTTGTACTCTTTCTCTCACTTTGTACTCAAGTCTTCTTCAAAAGCCTTCTTATTAGAAACCAATTCAAACATGCAACTATGGCATGAGCGGTATGGTCATCTTGACTAATGCTATCTTCAACAACTTTGCACGTACCATATGGTCAAAGGTCTACCTCAAATCAAATTTTATAAGGGCGAGTGTTTAATAGATTCAGTGGATATCCATGCAGAGGAAAAGTTACAAAGAGGGAAGTCTTCAAGAGCAATAGGTGTTCTCCAGATGGTTCACATGGTATTAGCAGGTCCTTTTTCATTCAACCAGGGTCATTACATACTCACTTTTGTTGATGAATTTTCAAGGTTCACTTGGGTCTACTTTCTACATAACAAGAATGAAGTGTTGGACACATTTCTAGCCTTCAAGGCTCATGTAGAACGAAAATCTAGAAAGGCCATCAAAGTACTTCGCATGGATAATGGAAACATGGATGTGAACAGAAGACTTAAGGACTTTTGTAGACATGAGGGAATTGATCTTCAAACTTTTCTAGCATTCATTCCACATAAGACAGATGTTGTAGCTTGGAGGATTCGAACTCTTAAGTCTATGGCAAGTTACATGATTCATGCCAAGTCTATAGATCCATCATTAGAAGTCGAAGAAATCTCTAGTGCCACTCACATTCTTAATCATTCTCCTCATCCAACCTTAGATGGAAAAACTCCTTTTGAGGCATGCTGCAGCAGAAAACCTATTGTGACACACTTCAGAGTCTTTGATTGTCCTGCATGGGCAAAGAAATCTTCTAGGGGATGCAAGGCACAGTCACCTTGGACTTGTACTTTCATTGGTTATGAAGACAGTGTGAAGGCATATAGACTTCTAGATCTAGAGACAAATTAGATATTTGTGGAGAAGGATGTATACTTTGAGGAAAGCTCTCCCAGCTTGTCCTCTACTCCTCTTCACACATCATACAGTGTGGACACTGATAGTCATTTCAGCGATAGTGCTTCAATAGATTTAGACACATGGGGTTCTATCGATAGATATAGTTAGAGGCCACTTCATCAGTTCAGTCCACATGCATACATCGCCACAGTGATAGGTCTAGAACAACAGGGTACTTCCACTCTTCCAGATATAGGCTCAGTGATAGATTTGGGGGATAGTATTCATGATCTACCTCTTCCTCTTGATGTAGAATTACCTTCTTTAGTTGTCATGAGGGTTCCATCAGACTCTCTTGTTCATTCTCTACATGATCAATCCTCCCAGGTTGAAGTGATTGTGGATACTTATGATCAGCAGTTGTAGCAGGATTCTTCATCAGTTGCAGAGACAAATAGTTCTTTAGGATAGGTTCTTCAGCTAGTTGACCAAGTTTTAGAGACACCACTTATCCATGGGATTCTTTCCATGCATAGTGGAAGTGTCTCATTTGTACCCTTGGCATTGTTTCTTCCTAAGGGGAGGAACACCATTCTGCAGTCTTGGATCAGCTTCTTCATCAGAGCGGTCACTATTTGGAATTCTTCTTTGTAGGTTGGGGGAGCCCATCCTGCCTCTCTTCCTCTTCTCATCATTCTCTTATGTATATACTAGATGTATGTCATAATGGGGGGGTCTTGATTACTCCATCCATCCATGCATCCCTATTTATCTCTCTTTTTGGGGGAGGGTTTTTCCCATGAGGTTTTCCCTCTTTCCCCGCTTTATGGGAGATTGCATATCAGTGTGTACATGGGTACCTAATATGGCCTATTAGCTGGGACCCATATTGCATTTCATCCTAGATCTTGTAATCTTAAGAGAATTCCCCTAAGTTGCACTTAAGTAGGGGTTTTAGTGTAAATAATTATTTACTTATTACACTTACTTAAGTTTACTTAGGTTAATGCATTATTTAATTATTTTGTATTATTTAATTATTATTTTAGGTGAGACACTTATGAGTTTGTGCACTCCCATTGAGTTATGCAACTCTAATTATGCACATGGTGTCTACAACACAAGAGTATGCATTATTTACTAAGTTGTCATGATGACAACACAGTTATCCACACTCCTCATTTAGCACATGTTGTCTACACCACTGATTTATGTGCTACACCATTGTAAGCTTATCCTCACATTATCACACTTAATCTTGTGCTTAATGGAGGCTAATCCATATCTAGTGGACATGTGCCTAGTTGTATGACATATCATGACGCTAACTTCTATGTATTCTAGAAGCTCTCCTGAGGCCTTTATATTCAGGCACTCCTAGTGCACTCTCATCTAGTGATTGAATGAATATCATCATTCTGATCATACTCTATCTATTTTGGTCTACTATGTGCTTGTGTTGAGTTCTTTAGTTCTTGGGTGAATTCTAGCCTAAGCCAAATTGTTACACATATCTATAGAGTCAAATGAGATTTTGATTATGTTTCATTAATAGAAGTAATGATCCCTAGGCATACAATTCAAGCAATTAGAAAAAGGGATGTAAACTATTGGAATTACAATAGGAAATGTAAACTTGTAAGGGGGTGGGGTGGGGTGAATAAGTTCTTAAAAAAATTTCACCCATAAAATATTCACCGCACATGCATCTCGCATTTCCAATAAGGAAACTAAAATACCATGTAAATAATATATATCTAAAGTATGTAAACAAGTAAGAATTCACACATTCATGACACAAGATATGATTACCCAAAAAACCTCCAATGAGAAGGTAAAACTGGGGTGGGGATGACACCAAAAAATCTTCACTACTACAATAATAAAGTGTATCTAATGATGGTTAAAATTTTTGATCATGAAACATGATCTATCCTATGAAAGGTCTTCCTTGTTAAAGGTTTACAAAGACTATTAGGTCTCACCCTGTTAAAGGATTTCAACACACTATTAGAAGTGTGTCTAGTTAAAGGACTTCAACTCAGAATAAAGTAAGAACCTTGTTAGAGGATTTCAATACAGTCTGTTAGGACTACTCTGTTAAGAGATTTAACTAATTCACCTATTAAAATGTCTTACCAATGATCCTACAGTTAGCACTTTGATGCTTGATGAAAGATCACCTCTATTCTATTGTGTACTTAGTCCTTCTTGATCAGATGTCTCTCTGTTTTTCACTATTTCCTTCCTTTGTTCTTCTTTAATTGATTCTATAATTTAATTCAGATCATAATGCCTTGGTCACCATGAATGACCTAGTTTCCACATTGAAAAATATCATTTTTTTCATTCATTCCCTTACTTGCACATATATGAAGTTTAGGGTTTTTCCTCCTTAAGAAGACCTAGGTGACTTAGGGTTAGGTATGAATCAACGGTTATGATTCATCTATATTGCCACTTAAACCTTCCCTTTGCTTGATTAGGTGCATGTAATACATAGGGATTTCCACTTAAGATTCATCCTTATGAACAAGATATTGTAATTCAATCCTTCAATTGGCTCAAAAATGGTTTATATAGTAATTTGTGCCACTACAAAAAACTATGACAAAACTATGCTACTCAACATTTGAAGTCCCTAATGCTTGGCATATACTATGACTTCAATGCTATCATTCAACATCTGAATGACTCGACATGCACTACTTGCTTGGTTCTTGAATCACTTGGCACATACTATCTGCTCAACACTTGAGTGACTTGACAGTCACTATTTAGTCAACATGCTCTAATTCACATGTTGTTCTTAGTATATGTTACTTGTTTGGCATGCACTAAGCAAATGACTTTACTACATAGACACTCACTTGTCAAAACCAATTTGAGATTAACAATCTATGCTTTTGACATAAGTGTCAAAAACACTTGGGCATACATTAATACTCTTATTATCATGAGCATAACATAAATGAATAATCAACTTCTATACCAAATTTAAAAATAGAATTTTTTTGCAAAATTACTTATACCTCAAAATCTCATAAATCCCCCTATGTTGTTTGATCTATTCTATACTGTACTCTATATCAATTTTTTTTCATGCTAAGTAGGTTTTCCTCAACTGATACTCTTTCTCTATTTTCTATTTCTACTTGCAATTTCTCTTACTCTTGCTCTTACTCCCCCATTCTTGCTCCCCCTTAGCTCTTACTCCCCCTTTTTGACACCAATGTCAATGGGTTATACATTAATAGTTTATTTGTCCAAAAAGGATCTGTGGACCTCAAGTATAATTTTAAGAGCTTCATCCCAATTATCATATGCTACCTAAAGAATTAATTTGGATGGCTAGCTTAGTAGCAAGGTGTACTTCAAAGAAATCTAATGTAGAAAGATTGGGGTCTTTCTTCATAATTATTTTCACATAGCCTAGCTCCTTTTGTAGAATCTCCATGTGAGGAGTCAACTTAGACTAGATGCTAATCACTTTAGCCCTTATGTTGGCTTCATCTGCATGTAATGTTGCTTACTGACTTTTCATTTTCAAAAGGGTCTAAAAGTGTTTCTCACTTTGAACTAGTGTCATGGGAAATTTGGCACCTAATGACTACATTTGACTTTCTAAGCTTAAGATGTGATTCCTTATTTCCTGTGTAAAGAGTGTAGGATTATACAATTTGGTGTATAGAGAGAAAATGTTTTCTAGTACCTTCTTCACACTATCTATTTTAGTTGCCAATGCAACTTGTGTTAGTGCTATATCACTAGATATCTTCTCATTCACTTTTTTTTGAAACTCCTTCTCAGACCATTCTAATAATTTGACATTAGTATCTAGGTCTATATTAATAACTCTTTACACTATGTTGGTTAATTGTTTAATGATGGGCTTTGTTTCATCTAGAGTACACAAACTAAATTCATCTAAGAAAATTTCTTTGATCTCGATCAAAGCTTTCTTTTTCCTATGCTCCCTTCTGAGCATTTATTGACATTTCATTCTTGTTGGGCTTCTTGTTGTATATCGATATGATCAATTGTTATTGCTACATATTTAAACTTGGGAAATATAATTTCTTTATCTAGGCTAACATCTCCATATGTAATTTCTTCTTCTACCTTAGATGAGCTAGGACTTAGCATTGAGAATCGCAATGGGTTAGCATCTATGCTCAGCCTCTGAAGAATTTGATTGAAAGGAGTTCCTAATTCTAGTAATGTCACTAGTCCTTGAATTGCTTCTAACTCATTTGGCTTGGGTGTCAAATTTGTCTCTTTAGACCTGTCCTTCTCTACCTTAGTTGCACCTTGAAATTGTGCTAGAGGTGCAGGTACATCTACCTAACCTATTTGGCTTTGTGTCCCATTATTCACTTGTGTTTCCACCTTGTCTACTCAAACTGTCTCAACCTTGTCTTTTTTGGGTTCTTGTGCATTTTCTAAGACTTGAGTTCCTTCCATGAGTGTACTGACAATGCATCTTGTTGTCTCCTTCCTTTGATATATAACTAAGGGTTGTGAAGGTTGCACACTTGTGACTCAGAGAGTGATTATAGGTGTTTCTTTTGTTTTCACCTCCTCCCCTATAGTCATAGTCTCTAACTTTCAAATTTCAACTACACTTACCAATACACAGTTGTCATATAATTTGACCTATAGTGTAGATTGGATAAGTATCTTGTTCAAGCCTTCCCCTATTAGGGGATTGATGTTTTGATTAGTATGATTAGAAACATCCTTTACTATGATAGTTTTAGTGCTTGCACTTATTACTTGTGGAGGATTGGCACTCAACATTTGTGTATCTTGTACACACTGATCTAGTTTTTTCTCTTCTTTAGCTATTTCCTGATCATCAATATTCATATCAGTGCCTCCCTTAACTATTCTAATTAATTGAATAATTAAAATCTCTTTTCTATCTACACCTTTCACTTTCAAATAACTAGACGCGATTACATATATCTAGGGTTTACAAAATTTGAAATTGCATAGCTTGGCACACGGTTAATACCTTACAAATTTTGATGAAATGGTGTTGAACAGCCATTCAAATTTCTTGCAAACACTCAAATAAAGTTCTTTAGATTGACATTATCTCTTTGTCTTATTTCTCAATTTCAAATGATATTAAATGAGAATAAGTCGATCAAATGGCTATTAAAATACTATAATTAATGCTAAGTGCTTACATAGTTGTAAGCTTAGCATCAATTGGTTTCTGGCTCACTCAACATCCACATGTCTTTCCATTCTCTCAACAACCATTACAAGGTCAACATTAACTAACCAATTTCATTAGCTCAACATCCATTAATATTTTACTTGGCAACCATAAGAAACTCTTCATGCTTTAAAGTAACATGAAAAAGTTGACAAAACTTTAAAGATTTTTCCTTGATTTCTAATAACACTTTGCATCTTTATTCATGTAGATGTAATCTTTTCAAAACTAAATCCTTGGAACTGATGTATGGTATAACTTTTAAATATAAGTCCCACACATATCTTGATTTCTTAGTTTAATGAGGTGTGATCACCTGACCCATTGGGTGAAGTGATCCCATCTACACTTGATGTGTTGTAATTGTCTTTTCTCTTCCATGTCTTGTTGATCTCATCTCTAACATTTTCAATGTCTTCCTTGCCTTTTCCTTTATTGAACTCACAACTTGGTACCTTTGACCTTGTTGGACAATATCAACTAATATGACCAATTTTCAAATAAGTAAAACATGTGATTAGACAACCAACTTTTGTAGTCACTCCTGAAGTGTGTTCTAATACAGTTCTCAGGAACATGTTCGTACTCTTGATAGTAGTGAAAACTATACCTTTTGTTATAATCCCAGTTATAAAAATTTTCATTATTCTTTACCTTTGTCTAGTTGTTTGATGACCATGTGGATTCAAATCTGCACTCAAAAGCTCTATGTCCATACTTTTAATATTTATAACAATATCCTTCAAATCTTTGAATGTACATGGTCTTGGTTCTACATTCAGATGCCTAAAGACCTTTTTTTTTACACTTGTGGCAATGACCCATGCTATTTTGCTTAAGATTCTAATTAATATACTTACTCCTACACACATTAGCTATATGTCCTTTCTTACCACAATTATGGCAAGCTGGTTTTGAGTTCTTACCTTTCTTACTTCTTTGTTCACCACTTTTGGATGATTCTCCTTCTTTATTACTTATGTATCCTAGTCTAGATGTATCATTGTTACATCTAGGAGATCTCATCAATTGTTCAAAGTACTTGATAGGTTCATTTAGTTTATTGAAACTTTCAACAAACTCATTTTCCCTTTTCAAATCATTGCTTAATTATTGATTCTACAACTTTAGTGTTGTTATCTCAATGTCTTTACTATTTATTTCATGGTTAGTAATCATGACTCGATTCATTGTTTCCAATTGCATGTGAGTAATCCTATTTACTTATGATGATTTCTCCTCTAGTCTGCTACTCAAAACTCTTTTATCATCTTCAATAATGACTTTGTATTCCATAGCTTTCTTTTTCTATTCGGTCACCTCATATAGTAATATGGTTTGTGATTATTGCTCTATCTTAAGATTTACGATCTCTTTAGGTACACATCTTTTCTTTTCCATTAGATCTACAATTCATGACTCAAATTCATTGGAGTTTCCATTTGAAAATAGCTTAGTAGTGTATTGTGTGTCATTCTCCTTGATAGCAATTTCCTTCCTTCTTCTCAATGATTTCTTTAGATCATCTCTTACTTCATTTAAATAATATAGAATGAGTTTTATTTCAATCCCCTAGTTCTCAATGATTTTTTCCAACTTGCAGACTTCCATTTCTAAGATCTTTCCTCAATGCTATTAGGCTTCACTTTTAGAGAACTAGACTTTGATTCCAATTGTTGGAATTATAATAGTAAAGGTAAACTTCTAGCAGCGGGTGGGGGTGAATCAGTGCTTTAAAATTTGACTCATAAAAGATTCACCACACATCCATCTCATATTTTCAATAAGTAAATTGAAATACCATGTAAAGCATATATGTCTAAATTATGTAAACAAGTAAGCATTCACACATTCATGACACAAAATATGACTACCTAGAAGCCCTCCAATGAGAAGGTAAAACTAGGGTGGGGATGACACTCACAAATCTTCACTATTGCAGTAATAAAGTGTATCCAATGATGGTTACAATGTTTGATCATAAAAAATTATATAGCCTATGAAAGTTCTGCCTTATTAAAGGCTTACAAAGACTATAAGGTCTCACCCTGTAGAAGGATTTCAACACCCTATTAGAAGAGTGCTTGTGTAAAGGACTTCAACTTACAATTAAGGACCTTGTTAGAATATTTCAATGTTAGGACTACTCTATTAGGAGATTTAACTAATTCACTTGTTAAAATGTCTCAACAGTGATACTATAGTTAGCACTCTCATGCTTGATGATTGATCACCTCTATTCTGTTGTGTACTTGATCCTTCTTGATCAAATGCCTCTTTATGATTCACTATTTCTTTCCTCTATTCTCCTTTAACTAATTTTGTAATTTTGATTCTGATTCTCCTTGGTCACCATGAATGCCCTAGTTTATGCATGCAAAACTTTTTTTTTATTCATTACCTTACTCACACATATATGAAGTTTAGGGTTTGTCCTCCTGAAAAATACCTGGGCAACTTAGGGTTAGGTATGAATCAACAGTTGTGATTCATCCATATTTCCACTTAAACCTTCCCTTTACTTGATTGGGTGCATGTAATACATATGGATTCCCACTTAAGATTCTTCCTTATGAACCAAATATCATAATTTAATCCTTAAGTCAGCTCAAAAATAGTTTATATAGTAATTTGTACCTCTATAAACAACTATGAAAAAATTGCGTTACTCAACATCTAAAGTCCTTGATGCTTGGCACATTCAGTGACTTCAATGCTATCACACAACATCTGAATGGCTCAGCATACACTACTTACTCCGTTCCTAAATCACTTGGTACATACTGTTTACTTCACACTTGAGTGACATGGCATGTGAGTGACTCAGCACTCACTATTTACTCACCATACTCTAATTTACATGTTGTGCTCAACATATGTTACTTGTTTGGCATGAACTAAGTAAATTACTTAAGTGTATAGACACTCACTTATCAAAACCAATATGAGATTAACAGTAAATGAAAAAAGATGATAAAGTTTAAACAATTTATCTTGATCTATAAAATCCACAAGAATTCTATCTAAGGAGGATTCTAACCCTAGAATCACATGATTACAAGCTTATTGAAATGCATAAGGAGTGTGTGCATATGACGAAGTAAAAGTGAAGTTATAGAGATAGAACTAGCATAGAGAGTAATCATAATAGTGAAGGACTAAAAGCAATTATTAGATAAGGAGAATTAGATCAGAGATATAGGAAGAAGGTGACCCTATCAAGAAACTCAAGTGTGGAAACAACTTCCTACACTAATCTCTTAAGGAAAGTATTGTGCAAATTATTCTAAAATGCTTACAATTATAAATTCAATATTATCTAAACAATAATATTGTAGTCAACCATGAATATAGAAAATAGATAGAGGAATAATAACACATAAACACATAGATATGTTGATGGTGAAAAAGCTTTTAGTAAAACAACCCCACCCCTCCAAAACCTACAAAATGTATTATCTTCAACTCATAGATTTCAACACACTTACATCACAAGCTCTTTCAAGACATAGAAGACTTATCCAGTAGCAACTAACAATACACTACTCACACTCCTTCTCACTATCTACAGCCCTCAAAGTGCTTATATAATGTGCTTTCCATTTTTAGGGCATCTTCATAACCGTTTCAGTTATGATTTTCTTACACACAATTAAATCTTCCAAAAATACCTCTTATGCATCATAGAAATCCATGATAACCATTTTAGTCAGGATCTCCTTACACAAAATTAAATATTCCAAAGATAGCTCTTATGCGCCATAGGAATCCATCATAATTTAAGATGCCAACACATGCAAGTGGAGTGACACATCACACATGCCAACTAGACATGTATACTCACACTTAATTACATTATTTACAAAAAAAAACATTTACAAAAGAAATAATAAGAATTGCAATTATCCAAGGTTGAGACACCTTATTCCTAACATTCTCCCACTTGTTGAACACCTTGTAAGAGCAATAGGAACATAACAAGAAGTAACCACTATAGGCCAAAAGGCCTATAAAATCCAAACACCATCTGAACTTCTTTATGTATACTGGTTCCATCAATACATTTGCAACATTCTTTATAGCATCTACCTTTTGCAAATTTACTTTTCCATCTTCAACCATATCTCTCACAAAGTGAAAATGCACATCAATGTGCTTCATTCTAGCATGGAAAGTTGGATTCTTTGCAAGGCTAATAGCACTTTGATTATCACAACAAAAAGTAATCTGTCCTGCATCAACATCAATCTTAGAACACAATCTCCTAAGCCAAATGGCTTCCTTACAAGCATGAGTAGTAGCCATGTACTCAAATTTTGTAGTGGACAAAGAAACCATAGGTTGTCACTTACTCATCCAACTGATGGCACCACCAAACATAGTTAACACATAAGCACTGTTGGGTCTCCTATTGTCAATATCACCTATCTAATCTGAATCCACAAACACATGAATACAAACTAAATGCAGAGCCCTAGAATATTTACTATGATAAAAAATGGAGTAATTTGATGTACCCCTCAAATATCTAAGTACTCACTTAACTACATCCCAATGTACCCATCTAGGATTAGCCATAAATTGGCTTAGAACTCTCACTACTCGAGAAATGTCTTGTCTAGTAATGACCATAGCATACATAAGACTACCAACTTCACCAGCATAAGGTACTTTACTCATGTCCTCGACCTCACTAGGAGATTTTGGATAATCATCTACAGATAACTTTGTTCCCATAGCAACAGGAACACACTATGATCTACTATCTTCCATGCTAAACTTTTCCAACATAGACTTCACATACATACTCTAACTCAACCAAAGTTTTCTATTAGACTTATCTCTACTGACTTCCATACCCAAGATGTACCTTGCTGCCCCAAATTCTTTCATCTCAAACTGTGCTGACAACTAAGCTTTAAAATTAGAAATCATATCCTTACCCTTCCCAAATAGCAACATATCATCAACATATAATGCAAGAATAATAAGGAAATCATTTTCAACTCTAAAGTAAACATAATCATCTGACTTGAATCTTACAAATCTAATTGACAACACAAAGGCATCAAACTAAAGGTTCCACATCCTAGGAGATTGTTTCAAACCATACAAAGACTTCTTTAATTTGAAAAGCAAAGATTCTTTGCCTTTAACAATATAGTTCTCAGGCTATGACATATAAATCTCTTCCTCCAAATCAGCATGAAGGAAATTTTACTTCACATCCATCTATTCTATCTCCAAATCATATGATGTAGCAAGAGATAACATAAATCTAATGGATGTCAACTTTACAATAGGATAGAATATTTCACCATAATCTATTCCCTCTACTATGAATACCCCTTTGCAACCAATCTAGCTTTGTACCTTTCAACACTACCATCTACACAAAATTTCTTCTTGAACACCAATTTTCTACAAATAGGTTTCCATCCTTTAGGAAAAGGTAAAAGATACCATGTTCTTTTTCTATCCAATGAAGCCATGCCATCATCCATGGCCTCAATCCATGACCCTACATCCTCCATATCCAAAGCCTCTGTCATAGATCTAGGCTCATCAGTGTTTCCAATCAAAGGAAAGGTACAACTAGAATCTAGCATAGAATAACCAAAACTTTCTAGCTACTTTCTTACTCTCATAGATCTCTTCAAGGGATGAGGTTGAGGTTATTCTTCCTCTTCTTTTGAACTCTCAAAGCTACTAGAGATCTCCTCATCATTAGACCCAACATGGCTTTTCTATTCAGACTTCATAGGGGTTTGAGGCAACTAAAAAATATCTTCCTCCTTTTCTTTTTCATCTAGTTGTAGCAAAATAGGAGAATATGTTAGCTATCTAAAAATAACATTTCTATTATACAACACCTTACTAGTCATAAGGTCCCAAAGCTTGTATCCTTTCATACCAACACCATATCTGATGAAAATACACTTGACAAATTTGTTTTCCAACTTAGATCTTTTCTCCTTTGGAATATGTGCATAAGCTTAACCAAAAACATGAAGATGTCTAATTGAAGGCTTCTTACCAAACCACACCTACATGGGTGTCTTACCAACAAGAGCTAATGTAGGAGATTTGTTAACTAGATAGAAAGTAGTCACCACAAGTTTAGCCCAAATTTTTTTTTCAAGACTACCTCCACTAAGCATATTCCTAGCCTTCTCCATCAGTGTCCTATTCATTCTTTCTACAACTCCATTTTGTTTTGGGGTATAAGGAGTTTTCTTATGCCTCTTGATACCTCATTTTTTACAGAACTATTCAAACTATATTGAGAAAAACTCAGCACCATTGTTAGTTCTCACACACTTAATCTTCTTACTAGTCCGATTCTCTACAAGGACTTCAAATTCCTTGAACTAACTAAAGAATTGTGCCTTACTTTTTAGGAAATAAATCAATGTCCTTCTCCTATAATCATCTATGAGAGATACAAAAAATAAAGACTTGGAGATTGAAGGTGTAAGAATTTGTCTTAGGCCAAAATTCACCCAAGAACTAAAGAACTCAACATAAGCACATAGTAGACCAAAATAGACAGAGTATGATCAGAATGATGATATTCATTCAATAACTACTTCAGCAATACACTAGGAGTGCCTGAATATAAAGCCCTCAGGAGAGCTTCTAGAATGCATAGAAGTTAGCATCATGATATGTCATACAACAAGGCACATGTCCACTAGATATGGATTATCTTTCATTAAGCATGGGATTAAGTGTAATGATGTGGGGATAAGCCTACAATGGTGTAGCATGCAAATCAGTGGAGTCGACAACATGTGCTAAATGAGGAGTGAGAAAAATTGTGTTGTCATCATGACAACTTAGTGAATGATGCATACTCCTGTGTTGTAGACACCATGTGCATAATTAGAGTTTCATAACTCAATGACAGTACACAAACTCCTAAGTGTCTCACTAAAATAATAATTAAATAATGCAAAATAATTAAATAATGCATTAACCTAAGTAAAACTTAAGTAAGTGTAATAAGTAAATACTTATTTACACCAACACCCCCCCTTAAGTGTAACCTAGGAGAATGCCCTTAAGCTTACAAAATCTAGGATGATATGCAATATGGGTGTTGGCTACTAGGCCATATAGGTACCCATGTACATAATGATATGCAATCTCCCATAAAGCAAGGAAAGAGGGAAAACCTCGTGGGAATAACCCTCCCCCAAAAAGAGAGATAAAGAAGGATGCATCGATGCATGGAGTAATCAAGACCCCCCCATTACGACATACATCCAGTATATATATAAGAGAATGATGAGAAGAGGTAGAGAGACAAGATAGCCCCCCCCCCCCCCCCCAAACAAGAATGCCGAACAGTGAATGCTCCAATGAAGAAGCTGATCCAAGACTGCAAAATGGTGTTCCTCCCCTTAGGAAGAAACAATGACAAGGGTACAAATGAGATGATTCTGTTGTGTGTGGAAAGAATCCCATGGATAAGTGATGTCTTTGAAACTTTCTCAACTGACTATAGAACTTGTCCCAAAGAACTGTCTATCTCTACAACTGATGAAGAACCCTACTGCAATTGTTGATCATGAGTATCCACAATCACTTCAATTTTTGATGATTGATCATGTAGAGAATGAATAAGAGAGTCTGATGGGGTTCTCATGACAACTGAACAAGGTATTTCTGCATCAAGAAGAACAGGCAGATCATGAATACTATCTCCCAAATGTATTACTGAACCTGTATTTGGAAGACTAGATGTACCCTGCTTTTATGGACCTATTACTATGGTGATGTATGCATGCGGACTAAACTGATTAAGTCACCTCTCACTATATTTGTTGATAGAACTCCACATGTCTAAATATGTTGAAGCACTATTGCTGAAATCACTTTCAGTATCCACACTGTATGATCTACGAAGAGGAGTGGAGGACAAGCTAGGTGAACTTTCCTCAAAATATACATCCTTCTCTAGAAAAATTTGATGTTTCTCAGGATCTAGAAGTCTGTATGTCTTCACACTGTCTTCATAACCAATGAAGGTACAAGGTCGAGATGATTATGCCTTGCGAGTCTTGGAAGATTTTTTTGCCAATGCAGGACAACCAAAGACTTTGAAGTGTGTCATAATAGGTTTTCTACCACACTAGACCTCAAAAGGAGTTTTTCCATCTAAGGTTGGATGAGGAGAATGATTAAGTATGTGAGTGGCACTTGAGATTGCTTCAACTTCTAATGATGGATCGAGAGACTTGGCATGAATCATGCAACTTGACATAGACTTAAGAGTTCTAATCCTCAATGCTACAACATCTGTCTTATGTAGATTGAATGCTGAAGGAGTCTGAAGATCAATGGCCTCATGTCTACAAAAGTCCTTAAGTATTTTGTTCACATCCATGCTACCATTTTCCATGCAGAGTACTTTGATGACCTTTCTCGATTTCTATTCTACATGAGCCTTAAAGTCTATAAATTTTTTGAACACTTCATTCTTACTATGAAGAAAGTAGACCCAAGTGAATCTTTAAAAGTCATCAACTAAGGTGAGTATATAGCAACCCTAGCTAAGTGCGAAAGGACCTGCTAATACCATGTGAACCATCTAAAGAACACTTGTTTCTCTAAAAGACTTCCCTCATTGTAACTTCCCCTCTGGATGCATATCCACTGAATCTGTTGAACACTCACCCTTAAAAAAGTTAATTTGAGGTAGACCTTTCACCATTTGGTATGTAAAAAGTTGCTAAAGATAGCGGTTGTCAAGATGACCATACCGCTCATGCCATAATTGCATGTTGGAATTTGACTGAGATAACAAGGCCTTTGAAGGAGACTTGGGCACAAAATGTGAGAAAGAGTACAAACTCTTGTGATCATTTAGTTTCCCCACTGCAACCAAGGAATCATCTTTAAGACTATGCACTTTTACTGAGTCTAGAAGGAACTCAAATCTATGTCCATCTCCAAGGTGAGTGACTTGGCAGATTGAGAGGAGATTCAAACTTAGGTTTGGAACATAGAGAACCTCTTGAAACTCTCCATTTTCCATTTCCATGTTTCCTTTTCCTTCAACTTCCATTTTGTTATCATTCCCCATGAAGATGTGTGGTACCTTGGACTGCTTCATTGAAGAGAAATCCTCTCTTGAAGAACCCATATGATATGAGGCACCTGAGTCAAATATCCATTACTTTGAAGAGTATGCATTTGCCATGAGTGCTTTCCCTTTTCCTTTAGAATCTGACGAAGATCCCTTCTCCTTGTAAGAATTAGGCAATGGAACATTATGTTTCTTCATGATGTTTGTCAATTCATCAATCTTTTTGAGATAACACTCATGCTCTTCATGACCCAATTTCTTGAAATAAGCACACTTCTTCTTCTCCTTATTGTTGTCCCCTTTCTTGTTGGAATTTGAGGACTTGCCTTGTTGATTGGATTGATATGTCATCTTTTCTACATCCTTAGATTTATCTTTCTTCCACTTATTCTTATGCTTTCCTTTATTTGAAGATTGTCCAGCTGAATTTTGAGAACCCTCATTGTTGGCCACCAATACTTTAGACTTAGGTGATTTGAGAATCCCCATTGTTTTCAACTTCTTTTCTTCATCATCCAATAGTTTTGCATATTCATCAAAAGTAACTTTCTTGTAGGAAGACCCTAAGGTAGTCTTTGAGGTGTTAAAAGAAGATACAAATGTGGAATATTTTGATGGCAGCTTGTTATGAATGAGATAGATCAGTTTGTCATCTTTGATAGAACTCCCACAATCAGTAAGCTTTGTCCTTAATTCATTCACCTTGATGATGAAGTCCTATATTGGGTCATATGACTTAGGATCTAAGGAAACAAGCTCATCTTCTATTTTGAACACATCCTCTTCAGACACTTTACCATAAAGGCTTTCGAGGGTATCCCAAGCTTCCTTGGATGTAGTACATTTCTTGATTTGATACATGACCTTATCATCTACCCCAAAACATATATCACCTAGGGCATTCCTATCCATGGCTACCCAATAAAAAATTTCACTTATTGATACATTATCACCTACTGGTTTAGGAAGAGTACCATCTACATATTGTGAAACTCCATTATGCATTAAGCGATACAACATTTTGATTGACCACAAAGCATAGTTATGAGGAGTTAATTTAGGAAACTTAAAGTTGCCCATAATGTAGAAAATGATAGAAAATTGTAGAAAAGAGAGAACACAACACCAAGAACACCCCCCCTTTTCACTAAATCAAGAAACCCCCCCAAAATAGATGCTTTGGGCTCTTTATCAGTAGTGTGATTACAATGGGCCACTTGCCACTTTTGGCCTTCATGGACTTTTGATTTTTCTTGTTACAACTTCTTAATGGAGTACAAATCTAGAACTTTACAATGTGCTACAATTCTAAAGCATTACAAAGAAAAGAAAGGCCCTATCCTTAAAGTGACAATTTTGTCCACAAAACACTACAATCTGATGCTAGATCTGAAAAGTAGACAAAAAAAAAATGCACTTTCAAAAAAAATGGAACCTATTTTTGACTCTAGATGTGCTTGTACAGAGCATTTGAAGTTGCAAAATGCAAGATTATCCAAGTACAGTCACCAAAAAATGTAATTTCTGAGCAATCTATTCAAAAAAACCAAAAAATAGCTACACCACTAAAAAATTTAGAAAATTTTACTCAATTTCAAAAAAAATTGCACCTAATTTGGAGTTTAGATGTGTGAGTTATGACCTCCTGAAGTCATATTGCAAAAACCAAAATCAATTTGGTGAGGGGTTGGACCAAAAAAAGATGGGGTTAAATTTGACTATCATATAGCCATCTTAATAGTTCAATTTGGCCCAGGTATGACATCCAAACGGGTGTCAAATTTAGGATCAGAAACCAAATGACATCAGCAAAAATTCTCCCTTCCAATGATGTGGCAGATGGTACGGATGGCCATTCTGTATGGTCGGTACAAAAATTTCCTACTTGTTAGATGATCTATATGGATGTTGATGTGGATGACAATAGTTGCCACGTGTCTATAGGAGATTGGGTGCTGCAGACATGGTTGCTAACTTGGCGGGATGATGCAGCGATAGGTCACTATTTACTGGGCACTGAACAAACCTGCGATGCATGTCCTCTTGAATATGGTCACAGGTTATTAGATTTTTGTGCTACCAAAAATAGGAAATTGGCACCGAAACTTGCAGATGCTGCTGACGGAGCTTGGATTCTAGATGTCGAGTTTCAGTCTTTAGTCCCACATACGTGGAGTTAAGCTCTACAGACTATTTTAATAGAAGTCTTCATAGACCATAAAGCAAATAGGCACAGGCATGTAGAAATGCCTGTCGGATCGGGATTGAACTCAACCAAAAATGTGGTAGCATTTTCGTTGTTGGATTTGCTAGTCGGTGGTTAATTATTCAATGTTCGTAGGTACAACCAAAATAAGTAAAGGCCAAAAATGATATTATAAAGTCCCTAGTATTATAATAACCATACAAAATATAAAGAATAATATTTTGCCAACAAACTAAATAGCCGAGCTGGGTGTCACTGCCTAGTTTGACAAAAAATTTCCTCTATGTATATGCCCTAATTTGAAAAAATATTTCAAACAAATAAAACAGAATTATAAAGAAATAAATGAAATCCTAATCCAAAAGTATAAATAATGAGATCAAATTAGATCATACCCAAATTGCAAATTGGTGCCATCAGGTGCCAGTTTGCAAAAAAAATTGTCTCACAATAAATTTTCACCCAAGATAGGCAAGTTTATAGTCAATCTTCATCAAATCGATGCTCTAGACACAATGGTGAGGTCAGATCTAGCTCTAGATGCTCCCAATTTATGTGAATCCTCCAGATGCGTGTCAAGGTGTTGAAGCATGAACGGTCTTAAACGACTGTGTGATGAGAATCCTCCTCAGCTCTGATACCATGTAAGAATTTGGCTTAGGCTAGAATTCACCCAAGAACTAAAGAACTCAACACAAGCACACAGTAGACCAAAATAGATAGAGTATGATCAGAATGAAAATATTCATTCAATAACTATTTCAAGAGTACACTAGGAGTGCCTGAATATAAAGGCCTTAGGAGAGCTTCTAGAATGCATAGAAGTTGGCATCATGATATCTCATACAACTAGGCACATGTCCACCAGATATGGATTATCCTCTATTAAGCATGAGATTAAGTGCGATGATGTGGGGATAAGCCTACAATGGTGTAGCATGCAAATCAGTGGAGTAGACAACATGTGTTAAATGAGATGTGCGGAAAACTATGTTGTCATCATGACAACGCAGTGAATGATGCATACTCCTGTGTTGTAGACACCATGTGCATAATTAGAGTTGCATAACTCAATGAGAGTACACAAACTCCTAAGCGTCTCACTAAAATAATATTTAAATAATGCAAAATAATTAAATAATGCATTAACCTAAGTAAAACTTAAGTAAGTGTAATAAGTAAATACTTATTTACACCAATAGAAGGAACTTTTACAAGACCAAATACATCTGAATGCATAAGATCCAAAACATCAGAAGATTTGTGAGAACTAGAGTAAAAATTAACAAGATTTTGTTTACCATAGGCGCAATATTCATAGAAGTAGAACTCAAGATTAAAATCATTTAACACCTCAACAAGGTTCTTGTTCTTTAAGTTTTTGAGACCCTTCTCACCAATGTGGCCAAATGTCATATGCCACAACACTATTTTTTCTATAGGAAGCTTTACTTCCAATGTGTTTTCACACTTAGGTACACATGCTGCACTACCTTCGAAACCAATAATCATAGTCTTCTTTACTGCTCATTCAAATGGTGGGCTTGAAATGATAGTTGCTCGATTCTTTAAAATAGAAGAACTATTACACCAAGAAATGTATGCATCAAGATGAAACAAAGTACCTCTCCTAGTTCACTTAGCAAGCACCATAACTCCTCTCATCATCTTACATCCATCTATAGATTTTTTTTTTTGCACACTTACATCATTTAACATACTTATAGATAATAGGTTTTGTGCCAAACTAGGGATGTGTATTACCTTGTTGATTCCCTTTACTCATCTATCATGGAATCTCATAGTGACCTATCCTCATCAAAATATCTTTAGGTGAGAATCATCACCCAAATACACCTTTCCACCATTAAAAAAACTTTGTACTTTGAGAACCAACTTTGATGAGAGGTCATGTGAAAAGAAGCACCTGAGTCTATGAACCACACATCATTAGATGCATGTGATTCCAAGGCTACAATGAAAGCATCACCATCTTCTTGAAGTTTTTTAGAACCTAAATCTAAGGCCTTCTTCTTTTTCTTTGGCTTTTTACAGTCTTTATGGAAGTGCCCAGTCTTATCATAGTTCCAACATTTATCCTTAAACTATCTAGGAGTCTTTGATTTTCTATGGGATTTGGATCTACCCTTTCCAAACTTGTCATTTTTTTTGCCTCTATTGTTGGATCTGCCATGAACAACAAGAGCTTCCTTATCTGAATCTAATGACTTTCTCCTCACCTCCTCAAGTAATAGTGAAGACACCACATCATCCATTCTGAAAGTGACTAAAGTACTTCAAAGAGCCATCATAAGATGGTCCCATGCATCTAGCAAGGAACATAACAGGGTCATACATTGATCCTCCTCTTCTATCTTGACACTAGATGATGTCAACTATGAAATCAATAAATTAAAAGCATTTAGATGATCTATAAGATATCTTTCTTCCTTCATTCTTAGAGAATACAACTTCTTCCTTAGTAACAACTTGTTCACCAAAGATTTGGCTTGATACATAGACCCAAGCCGTATCCACAAACTTTTTGTGGTCTTCTCATCAAGAACATTCAGGAGAACTGAACTAGCTAGATAAAGTCTAATGAGACCCTTAGCATTCTGATCCTTGAGATCCCAATCTGCTTGATATATTTTTGTGGATCTCACATCAAGTGAAATTTCCTCTCATAGATCACGATCTTCAAGCAAGTCTTCCATCTTGACTTTCCACAACTTCAAATTACTACCATTAAATTTCTCAACCTCCATTTTTTTCCATATGATGAACTAGCCATCTCAATCTACAAATAAGATTCAGAATGCTCTACAAAAAACTCCCACTCAACTTGAAATTAACTCAAACAAACCTACACAACCACTAGGATCAAAAGTTGATCAAACTTTAATACCACTTGTAAGGAAACTCAAGTGTGAAAATAGCTTCCTACACTAATCTCCTAAGGAAAGTATTGTGCAAATTATTTTAAAATCCTTACAATTACTGATTCAATATTATGTAAACAATAATATTGCAGTCAACCATGGATATAGAAAATACATAGAGAAATAACAACACATAAACACAAAGATATGCCAATGGGGAAAAACCTTACAGTAAAACAACCCCACCTCTCCAAAACCTACACAATGTATTATCTTCTACTCAAAGATTACAACACACTTACAGTGCAAGCTCTTTCAAGACATAGAAGATTTATCTAGTAGCAACCAACAATACACTACTCACACTCCTTCCCACTATCTACAACCCTCAAAGTGCTTATATAATGCACTTTCCATTTTTAGGGTATCTTCCAAAGATAGATCTTATGCATCATAGGAATCTATCATAACCATTCCAATCATGATTTCCATAACCATTACAAAATATTGATATTGAGTGCCAATATTCATGTTATATTGAAGATTTGACAAATCTGAGTTGACTACTTTATTTTGTTGAATTATGTGAAGCATGTGGAAGAAAACTACGATGAGATGGTGGAACAAAATTTGAGGTAAACCATTTTGTGGTGAATTAAGGAAGAATTGAAGAAGAAGTTTTTAAAGGAACCAAATGGAAAAGTAGGTAGATTTATTGTATCCTACCTAATCCTACCTAACCCAAAATGGATGATTATGGTCAAATGGAAAAATATCTTAAATCTTTTTTTATAGGGAGAGTTGGTAATAAGAAAATTTTGTAACGTGCAAGAAAATAAGGTAGATAAGGTGTCTAGGGCATTTCTTCATTTAGTGCAAAAAAAGAATGATTAAGAGTACCAATGCTTGAAGTGTGAACAAGCTATTAGAGCTAAAGTGTGTGAAAGCCAAGTAGAATTCATGACTGAAACAAAGATCTATAATCTGCAAGTGAGTTGTACTTTGTTATTAGATCAAGCATTACCGTTACATTCTAATCATTGTATCAATCTAGGGCAATTTACTTGGATTAAGGTATACCTAATAGTCTTTTCTAAATCCTTTAACTAGGTGACATTCCAAGTGAATGATCTAGAGTCCTCTAACAAGGTTTACTCCTAACAAGGTGATTGAAATCTTCTAACTAGGTCACATTTAATAGTGTATATTTCAACCTTTAATAGGGTTGGCCTTTCAAAGGGCATCACTTCAAAAGAGTGAGAATTAGTTGCATGTTATTGGTGTTTTTCCCAAATCAAGTTTTCACATAAAATCCTTGTGTCAAATGTGTTATTGAATTAGTTATGTTTCATGATTATATTTTTGCAAAATTGTTTTGACCTAGGAAATTAACATACAAAGTTTAAGAATTGTATGATCTAATGGATGCATGCATAATAAGGTCTTATGGATATGGGTTTACTAAGCATTAAAATTTTTTATTTTTACATCTAGACCTTGGATAATTGATTCACTCCCCACCCCTTCTCAATTATTCTAAAGAATTTTTAAAATTGGTATCAGAGCTATCTACTTAAGAGGACTAGTTTGAAGGTACTAGAAGCAATAGATCAAGATACCAAAAAGAGAGGTACTCAATCTTAACAAAGACAAATTCCCTACATAGAAAATTATGATGAAGCTATACCTGGGAGGTCTTGTAGATCATGCACAATCTACCATTATCACTAAGCAATGCTAAAAACAAATAATGAATGTAATCAAGAAATGTTAGGGATTACCTCTACCCTAAGTTGTTTGATGACATCAAGGGTTGTGATTTTACAAGGAAGATGTGGGATGTTCTTTGCACCATTTATGGAGGAGACACAAATGTTCTGCAAGAAAAATCTGAAAAAAATGGAAGAAGGTGAGAATGTTCCTAAATATTAATCTATAATAAAAGATGGTAATGCTATAAGAGGAGTTACTGGTAAGATAGATGATGATACTATATTAAGTAAAGTATTAAGAACATTTCTTCACAACTATTCTATTAGAGTTTCTTTCATTAAAGAATTAAGATGTATACTGGGTTCTAATCTAACTCTTGAAGGTTTGGTGGGTAGGCTCATTGCCTTTAAGCTCTCCAATTTTGATAATTTCAAACCTAACAATCTTGAATATACTTTCAAAGCTAACTTGTCATTGAAGGAACCTAAAGAGAAGAAGGAAAAGGTCAAATATGTTTCTAGTGATAGTAATTCATATGAGGAGGATATAGAAGAACTTGAAGCACTGCTAGCAAGGTGATTTTATAGAGGAAAAGGTAAATTTAAAGGTAAGTTACCTATCATGTGTTGGTCATACTATTGCAAGATGTGTAGAGAAGAAGAATAATAGAAGTGGAAACAACCACACAAGTAAAAGAGATAAGAACAACAAAGGTTACAAAGACAAAGGCAAGAAGTCTCGCTACATTGTTGAGGAAACTAGAGATGGATCTAATGATCATGATGATGAAGTGGTGTATGTTACAATGAAGGATGAATCTAATGAGGATGAGACAACTACAATGGTGTCTTATGTAAACAAGAGTGACAGATGGATCATTGATAGTGTGTGTTCACATAAAATAACTAGAGATAAAAGTAAGTTCATTACCCTAAATTATTATGATGGAAATAGTGTAAGGTTTTGTAATGGTGCACCCTGTCTACTAAAAAGAAAAGGATCTATCAAACTCATAGAAAAAATTTTGTGTTACAAAGCTTACTATATTGAAGGAATTAACTATAATTTGTTGACTATTTCACAATTAAATAGTTAAGGTTGCAAGGTTGAGTTTGAGAACAAGATAGCTAAGATATATGACACTAATGGGAAACTAATTGGGAAAGGTGATCAAACTAGAGGTATTCTATTTTATCTTGATATGAATGATACTACTTGTCTTGGTGTAGATTTTGATGATGCATGGTTATGGGACAAGAGGTTATGTCATGTTAATTTTTGATAACTTGGTTATTGTCAGTAACATGAGAAGAATCAGAGGTTTGACTAAATTGAAGAAACTAAACAATATAATTTGCAAACAATGTCAGTTAGGAAAGATGACAAAATCTAGCTTTAGGAGAGTAAGACTCACACCTCAAAAGAAATTCTTGAAATTGTTCATACTAATTTGTGTGGACCAATTAATGTGAAAAGGTACAAGGGTGATGAGTAAATTACCCTATTTGTTGATTATTATTCTAGGATAATTATAGTTATGTGTATGAAACATAAATCTCAAGCTTTCTAAATGTTTAAGTGGTACTTAGCAAGAGTTGAGAAGGAGACATGTAAAAGCCTGAAATTTTTGAGATTTGACAAAGGTGGAGAATTTACATTAAAAGAGTTTGAGATGTTCTATAATGATAGAGGAATCAAAAGATAGACATCTACACCTAGGAACAGTTCACAAAATGGAATTTGCTAAAAGGAGAAATAGATCTGTAATGGATTGTGCTAGGACAATCATGATGGAGAAGAATGTTGATTTAAAATATTGGAGAGAGGCTGTAAGAAAAAATGTCTATACCTTGAACCTTGTGCAAGTCGAGAAAGGTACTCATTAAACAGATTTTGAATTATAGTATGGATATTCACCCAATGTAAAATATTTTAATATATTTTGAAGAAAGTTCTACATTCTTAAAGATTTTAGAATGGTAAATTAGATGCTAAAAGTGAAGAAGGTATATTCTTTGGCTATTCCACGAGAAGTAAAGCTTATAAGTGTTTAAATTCTAACACTAACAAAGTTGAGGAAAGTGCAAATGTGAAATTTAACGAATGTAAAAAGGTACATGAGGCTAAAATTATGAATGAATTAGAGGAATACAAATATTTTGTATATTTTTATGAAGGTTGCCTACTGATGAAGATTTTGTAAACCAAGTTTCAGTGACTATCGAGTCACATACAATGAATGGTGAGTTGCATTGGGGAACTGAGCTGCATTTAGGTGCCAAGTTGCAAACTCAGGCTGAGATACATCCTAATCTTGAGATTAGTGCAAATGAAAGAGATGTTGAATTACCTAGTAGAGAACTACATAGTGTTTTAGAAGTTTATAGACCTAATAAGGAAGGTAGAGCAGAACCAAGATTGTCAAAGTATGTCAAAAGACATCACCTTGCTAAAAAAATTATTGAAGATAGAGATGCTAGAAAATCACTAGAAATAGGCTAAGAAGTGATACAGGTTTGCTGAGCATGCATGAGACTAAGTTAATAAAAGATGCCTTAGAAAATGAGGACTAGAGTAGATCCATGAAATAAGAGTTTGAACAGATTGAGAAGAACAAGACATGGACTCTAGTTCTTAGAGCAGAGGATAAGAATGTGATAGAAAGCAAGTGGGTGTACAGAAACAAGTTAGATGAAAATGGTGAAGTCACAAGGAATAAGGCATGATTATTTTGCAAGCAGTATGCACAAGAAGAAGGAATTGACTATCAAGAAAATTTTTCCCTTGTTGTAAGATTGGAAGGAATAAGAACTCTATTTGCTTACTCTACATACAAAGGTTTCAAAGTTTATTAGATGGATGTGAAGTCAACATTTCTAAATGATATATTAGAAGAAGAAGTCTATATAGAGTAGCCAGAAGGATTTGTTGAAGCTAACAATAAGAACATGGTATGTAGACTACACAAAGCTTTATATTGTTTAAACCAAGCCCGAAGAACATGGTATGAAAGGCCTCAAAATTATCATGCAAGGATTGGATTTGAGAAGACTGATGATAACAAAAATTTGTACTTGAAGACAAAAGGAGGTAAAGATATTTTAGTAGCTGAATTTTTTGTTGATGATATCATACTTGTAGGTCAAGATGGATTATGTAAGGGATTTGCAAATGAAATGAAGAAAGAATTTGAGATTTTTATGTTTGGAGAGATCAAGTTCTTTGTTACTTTGTAAGTATATAAGATGAAATATGGTATATATATCACTTAGTCTAAGTATGCAAAGGAAATATTGAAAACTTTTGGATTGGAAGTTTCCAAACCAGCTAGCACACTATGGTGATAGGACACAAGTTTTCAAAGAATGATGATTTAGTTGATGTGAATCAAACATTGTACAGGTTTATGATTGGAAAATTGCAATATGTAGTACATAGTAGACCTAGCATTGCATTATCTATTGGGATTTTTACAAGATTCTCTGCTAATCCTAAGGAGAATCATTTGATGGTTGTTAAGAGAATAATGAGATATCTAAAAGGAGCCAAAGACTATGGTCTATATATTATAAGAAAAATGAGAAGTTTGAGTTGAGATCCTACATTGATGACAGAAAGAGCACTAGTGGGGGAGCATTTTTCTTAGGAAAGAGGTTGGTCACCTGCACCAAAAAGAAAAAAAATTGCATATCTCAATCTACTGCTGAAGCTGAATATGTGGCTGCTACAATAAATTGTACAAACATTGTATGGATCAAATAACTACTCAAAGGTATGAAGGAAGAAATAATTAAACCTATGATACTTTATTGTGATAATAAAAGTGTATAAATATATTAAAGAACCCTATGATGCACACAAATACTAAGCACATTGAAATCAAGTATCATTACTTGAGAGAGTTAGTTCATGACAAAGAAGTGAAGATGGAATATGTGAATATAAAAGAGAAGATAGATGATATCTTCACAAAAGCATTACCACATGAGTATGTAAAAGTTAAACTAGGGTTGATACCCCTTTCCAAAGATACTTAAGAAGCATGTGTAGTGCCCTACATTAGCAAAGCTAAATGGTGTATCCTACAACTTGATGCAGTGAATATTACTTTAGGAGTTGCCTAAAGTAATGATGGAGCTGAATTAGCTAATTTACAATCACAATTAAGGTGACCAAGGGAGAAACTGAAATTTTATTTAACATCTACATGTTGAGATGACAAGTCTTTCACATTAATATCAAAGAAGAACAAATAGTAAAGGGAGAGATAAAGAATACCCAAAAAGAGGGAGATATACTTTAGAAGGGGAAAGAAATATGAAATATCTACTAAGAAGGAGATAGTGTACCTAATGTTTACTAAAGAGGGAGAAATGACTAAAACAAATACATATACCTAGTAAAAGGGATAAAGTACTAAGGGAGGTAGTGAGAAGGAGAAACCCTACAAGATGACAGATGAAGGGAGTCATATGGAAGAGTTAATTGTCTATTGATTAGAACATAATTTTGTAGCATATATAGAAGATGAAAGTTGGTGATAGAGGGAGAGATTTCAATAAAATGAACTATTTTATTTTTTGGTATTTTTTATGGTAATTGATTTTCCATTAATGCCAAAGAGGGAGATTATTGATATTAGATTGTTTTGAAGTCAAGAATCTATAATGGAACAATCATTGTTTTGTCACTGATGTCAAACTTGCTACATGCTGGTAAGACAACTTCTTAGTTGATGTGAGTACTACCAATTATTTGATTGATATAGAGGATTTGATCAAATGAGATAACAAGAGAACCTAGAGGAAGGTTGATTTATGGTATGAAAAAGGAGTACAAAGATTAATTAAGATAGTGATGATATAGTCCATTGTTTATCTACTTAAGGTTGCCAAGGTTGGATACACTGATTAAGTCTAGAAGGACAAGTAAGAAGAATTTTTCCTACCAAGCTTGACCAAATGCACAGTAGGTGCTAAGAAAAGTTATTAAAAATCAAGCAAAAAATTAGTTGGACTAGAGCAAAGTGAAGATTCAGTATATGTAGAGTGAACTTAGTGTAAGCTAAGTAAAGTTTAGTTGATGTCGAGCATTAGTAAACTTTAGTGTTTGTAGATTTAACTAGTTAAATATGAGTGGAAGAATAGTATGGAAACTGAGTGATAATATATTGATGTCGAGTGCCAGTATTCATGTCAAATCAAAGATGTGATGAATCTAAGCTGACTATTTTGTTTTCTTGAATTGTGTGGAGCATGTGGAAGATATCTATGATGAGTTGGTGACATAGAATCAAGGTAAACCATTTTGTGGTTAATTCAAGGAAGGATTGAAGAATATATTTCTAGAAGAACCAAATGGAAAAGTGGGTAGATTAATTGTATCCTATGTAACCCTAAAATGGATGAGCATGGTTAAATGACAAAAGATCTTAAATATCTATTTATAGATAGAGTTGGTTTGAAGAAAATGTTTTCATGGGGGAGAACCTAAGGTAGACATAGAGTCTAGGGTTTTTCTTCATTTAGTGGCTAAACAGTAGACTCTACAATTAGCATGCAAAGAAAGAAGGCTTAAGGGTATGAATGCTTGAAGGGTGAACAAGTTATCAGAGATGAAGTGTGTGAAAACAAAGCATAATGGAGGACAAAAATAAAGATATGTAATCTGCAAGTGAGTTGTAATTTATTATCAGATCAAGCCTTATTGCTATTTTCTAATCATTATATCAGTTTAGGGTAAATCCTTTGCTTTAAGGTTTACCTAAAGGTCATTTGTAAATCCTTTAACTAGGTGACATTCCAAGTGAATGATCTAAAGTCCTCTAACATGGCTCACTCCTAATAGGGTGATTGAAACCCTTTAACCAGGTCACATTTAATAATGTGCATTATAACGTTTAAAAATGTTGGCCTTTCATAAGGGTATCACTTCAGAAAAGTGAGAATCAGTAGCGTTTTACTGGTGGTTTTTCCCAAATTGTGTTTCCACATAAAAACCCTTATGTCAATTTTATTATTGAATCTATTATGTTTCATGTTTACATTTGGGCAAAGTTGTTTTGACCCAAGATAATAACGTACAAATTTAAAGCATTGTATGATCTAATGGATGAATGCATAATAGGTTTTTATTGATATTGGTCTACTTAGAATTGAAAAGTTTTATTTGTACATCTAGACCCTAGATAACTTATTCACACCCCCCCAACAGTTATTCTAAATAATTCCAACAAAAATTTTCTAAGAAATTCTTTTGATATCGATTAAGTGATTATCACTATAAGAGCTTATCTTTAAGTTACAAAATATATAAGGTTGATGTTAGTATTTTCCTTTTTGTGTTTTTTGTTACTATCATTTTGATTTTAGATTCTTCTTGGATTTTAGTTGTTAGAACTTAAATTCTTGAATTTTAATATGTTATCCTCTAAATGAAATTTATTTTTTTGCAAAGAAATATTTGATAATTTTATCTCTTTTCATTTGCCACATATCATAGGAATTTCATCCATTCTTAAATTTTTCTATTAGTAAGAAATGTAATGTAATAAGACTCCTAAAATTTTTAGTGGAATGTCATCAAAAAGTAATAATAATATAATGTCATACTTTTTGCAATTCATTAGATAGAGCCAAAATGCAACCACTTTCACTTGATGCCTCTATTATAGAGAATGTCCAATGGGTACCCAATATAGAAAATCTAAAAAAGTCAAATTTATTAATAATATTAGTAATTCTAATATAGAGATTGACATTGTTGTTGTTGAAGTACACAATTATTTTTGCTAAGAATGCTAGTAATTTTAGTGTAAATTCCCATGATATTTATGTTAATAATCCTAGTTATGTTTCTATGTATAATGTAAGTAATGCTTCTCGTAATAGTGCACATAAGAGAAGTATAGAAAAATCATTGAAAATGTTTTTTTTTAATTATTAGAAAAGGTAGGAGAAGGGTCTTGAACTCATGTAACAACATTACAATAGACCATTAGTTGCTATGGTTCATTACAACCAAGCAACATCAAAGGAAAAATCAAGTCCACATAGCACGAGTCCCACCATATAAAAATTTAGAAAAAATGATCAAATTCAAAGAGCAATTAACAATTTCTTCTCTAACAACATAATTAAATTGTTGTAACTAGGAAAGCATGAAAAAGACTTCAAGCCCCAATAGGAGTTGGGATCAACATAATACATATAAGTATTAAGAGTGAGTTTCAAAATTACAAGAGATAACACAACAAACAAGTCTAAGAGGAAATAACACATAAGAATTAATAAAGAGATAAAATCATAAAACCCAAGAGGGGAATACCACTAAGCCTCCTTGACATTTTCACAGTCTTTAACTATGAACTTTAGGTCTTCCATCTAGTTAACTTGACATCCTTTAGGCTCTTCACACCTTCTTGATTGTCATCCATAATAAATCCAACCTTACTGATTTTTCTATTACTTGTGATGTTTCCAAACATGACCTTCCTCATATTTTCTTTTTGAACCCTACAAATAGAGGAGATTTCCACTTTGAGATCGATATCTATTATAGAACTTAAAATTTTTTTTGTTGAGGATATCAATTTTGTCTTGAAGATCTACAATCTTATCCATGAAGTCCTTCTCCGCATTATCAACCACTTTTCTTTTTTTTTGACTTTTCTCAACCTTCAACATCGTAAAAAAATTAGTAACATAAAATTCTACACATAGGACATAGAATTCAATTTTCTTTTACTTTCCTCAACCATCAACATCTTGGGAAATGGGACCTCCTCCTAAATGCCTAGGTCAACCTCGATACAAGCCTCTAGAGAGTCATGCTTCTCATCCTCTATCTCCTCATTGCCTTCATCTTTTAAGACCTTTTTAATATTTTTACTCTCCATTTTTTCTACTATTTCCTCCACTTCATTTTTAGATATCACCTCTTCATTATGAGTATCTTGGGTATCCTCTTTTCTCTCCTCCTTATTGTTCTTACTTTTTTATTTCTCAATCTTCCAAAAGTTCTCTCCCCTAAACTTGACCTAAATTTAGCTTTCTTATCTTCCTCTTCACCATTTGAATTACTTTCAATCGTGCTAATATACTTCAATGATGTACTCTAAAACTCTACTATTTTAAAGGATTCTTGAAGGATAGGACTTAGTAGAAGTGTTCTCACACTTACTAGAAGTTTCAAATAATAGGGAATCCTTAAGGGTTAGGGTTATTTTACCTTAGAAACCTTAGTCATTTTGTGAATTTTACTAATAATTTAAGAGTCTAGAAGGGCTTTGTCAAGAAACTTTTTAGTTTTAATTTATTCAATGATGAAAGAAGACCTGAAATTACATGACGGGGACTTTCATTCCTAGGAAAACATCTATCCAAAGTAGGATGATGAGAGAAAACATGGTGATATAGGATAAAAATAAGGTCATGGTGTATGGACTAATTATCTTTAGTAGCAATACTAATAACTAGAGAGGAGTACAGAAAAAAGGGAACTTTAATTAGCTCACCAAGAAAACAATAACAAAAGGGAAAGGGAGAGAAAGTCACTCATACCTATCATTCTAATTAACCATAAGTAGCTCTTCATTACCCTCAAAATATTTTTTGTTGAATTTTTTATAATAGATGGAGCCCTTCCTTTCCACTTTCACCTCTTCATAGGCTAGATACTAGTGGCTTCTACAATTACTTCCAGAGTCACAAAAATCTTAATGCTCTTAATAGTCACCTGACTTTTGTGCCAAGAGTTCATAGATTTTGAAGAAATCATAGTATTGTGGCCTCTCATCATTTTAATTTAATCATTGAGCCCTACTCTTTTGAAGTAATTCAAATTTTCTTTGGTCTCTATCAATTGTTAGAAATGTTACTAATATTCTTACTAAGAATGTCATATAGACTAGTATAAATGTCATTAATACTACTTGCCAACAGAAAAAAGGGAGCATTTATTAGCTCACTATGCCTTAACATATTTACTAAAGGAAAATGATACCCATGGTAGGTGGTGAAGCCTCCCTCCAACGTAAAATACTTCATGAACTACATGAAAACAATAACAAAAGGGAAAGGGAGAGAAGGTGACTCATACCTATGGTTCTACTTAACCCTAAGTAGCTCTTCATTACCCTGGAAATGTTTATTCTTAATTTTTTTTTATAATAGATGAAGCCCTTCCTTTAGACTTTCACCTCTTTATAGACTAGAAAGTAGTGGCTTCTACAATTACTTCCAGAGTCACAAAAACTTAACACTCTTAATAGTCACTCAACCTTTGTGCCGAGAGTTCATAGCTTTTAAGGAAATCATAGTATTGTGACCTCTCATCATTTGAATGTAATCATCAAGTCCCAACCTTTTGGAGTAATTCAAAAAAGAATTATTCTCCATCAATTGTTAGAAATGCTACTAATATTATTACTGAGAATGTCATTAATACTACTTGCCAACAATGCTAGTAATATTGTTGTTGAAGATTCAAAAAATGGTATGCTAAAATATAGGGAAGAGTGGACAAAAAAAATTCACCATGAGTGAGATCTTAAAAGATATTTTCTAATGGCTTTGCCTTAAAAGTTATTATTCATCATTAAAGTGTGAAATCTACACCCAGAAAATGATTCAACATATATGAAATGTTCAATCTATACGCAAAAATTGGATAGATAAAATAGTTTGCTTGAAATTTGACACACTAGAAAATCATATCGACAAAATGTATGAGAAAAAAACTATGGGTGGACTAAAATAATTATTATTTTTAATAAAAATAAAGAAAAAAATTAGAAATGTGAGGTATGCAAAGGATTTATATATGAGTCAAGAAAAATATGAGAAAATAAATATGTGGGTCATATTGAAGCTCAATTGAAAAAGGTAATGGATGATATATCTACATGGGAAAAACTATCTAGTTGGTTACTCTTTTAAAAAATTTAGTAGAGGCCATATCATGATGGACTAGTCAAAATAGTATTTGGTTACTATCTTGTAACTCATTGGTTAGTAAAAAATGCATACAATTTTGTCATTTATCTTCCGAATGTGGAAAAAACAAAGATGAATTAAATAGTAGATGAGTCAAATCATATTTCATTATATTTGAATGCATTTTTAATGGTGGAAAATTCTTCTTGGATGAGTACATATGTGTATAATGTATTGAATTGTTTACATGAATGCCATCTTATATATATTGTTAAGTTGACTAACACAATATCATAATGTGTGTATGAACTAGCTAAGAAATATTTGAATGAAATCTCTAGTATGGACAAATTTGCAATTACCAAAAATCTTGTCTATATAGAAGTAGAGAGAGCTACAATGATGTAAATTTATAGGAATGGTCTATGTGTAAAGCTAAAATTTATAATTGTACCATACATGGTTCCTATTCATTACATGACATAAAAACTTAATTTAGCATGTAAATTATGAGAAAACATGAATGTGTAGCAATATTGTTTTTACTAATTCCTAAGCTCTATGCATACTTCTGTCGGATTCAGAGATAGTTTTAGAGTTTTAGAAATTTGCTAAGGGAAAGATTAATAGAAATAAGTTACTTAATGTGGGTAAGGCCATGTGAATCTCTAGTTATTGACTTTTATAATGAGGTTTCTTAGAATATAACTCCTTTGGTCTAATGGATGAACTAAGAAAATATGTTTGATGTGTTGAGATTAACATTGGTTAACAAATAAAAATATATTATTAACCTTGTCTAGTATGCTATCCCTATTGGGAGAAGATTTTTTTTATTATTAATTAATCCAAAAAGAGAACAATGTACGTGGAACTGAATACTACATTACATACAATATTACAATATTTTTAATGACCATCAATAATCAATACCTAAACAAACATCCATTTAATGATCAAGCATTTAGTAGGTGGAACTAGATTATAGATTTAGGTCATGTTGATAACTGTTTATGATTTGAGTCTCAAGGTGGGTTATGCATATCTATTCATGGAATGTAGATACTGGTATTCTACTATAGAAATATTTCTACCACATGGTCTAGTAGAATGATAGATGGATTTGTTACACTCAAAGCTTTTAATGACATTGTATGTTTGGTGAAAATTAATTTATAAAAGATTGCAAAAGAGATTTCCAAATTCTTGATGGAAGAACTTAGGAAAAAGATGACTAAGTGTGCATCCAAAATATCCCAAGTGAAAAACAAAACATCAAACCGAAAAATCACAAAAAATTTTGGCTTGAGTTAATCATCTATTAATTTTCTTTGCCCAAATACTTATCCCGCTTTGTTATTAACAAAAATTATGGCTCAAAAAGTAAAAATAGAAAACTATTCTAAAAAATTCTATTCTATCTCCACATTTATATTTATAGATGCTAAAAAAGATTACATCAATTTGAAAATATCATCATAGATTCTTCTAAGTGGAATTTTTTAAGTTGAATTTTCTTCTCAAAACTTTCTACTATGCAAATTTTGACTACTCAAAGCATAAGTCGTCTCTTTGACATGAATAATAACTTGTGGTTTAAGGGTAATTTCTTTAGGTTATTACATCCATAAGAGATATTTGCAAAACATAGGTAACTTAGAAATAATTTGTTCTTAAAGTTACAAAATCCCCTGAACACTCTCTTCTTCTCCACTTCATGTGTGTCAATGTTTCATGAATCTTAACTACATCTTTAATGAAAGAAGAAGAAAAATCCTTTAAGAAATTGAAGAACTTTATGTTTCTTTGTAGTTATTCATAATCTTCCTTGATGAGCTTGTCAATATCTTTATAAATGGGTCACCACAATCTCCTAGAATCCAGTTACTTTTATTAATATATTTTATAACATGAATATTTTTGGTATCTAAATGAAAAATATATTAATAAGAAATTAAAGCATATAAATGCATATATCTCATTGGATTTAGTTCTTTCTACACTCTTTCCTCAACATACTTCTCCAAAGTCTTGAATTGATCATTAAGATTATTTAGTAGAACTTCTAGCTTATCAACTAGAGCATTAATACAACTAATCTCATAAAGTACAACTTTCTCCATTAGATCATCTTTATCCACATTTTCAAAGTTTAACTTTCCATGAGATATATAAAGATCTTGGGATTCCAATGAGTCTCTTTTCAATGATAGATCACTCCTTCTAGAAGATGTACCACTTTATGTGTGAGTGATATTATGTTCATCAATAATTTTCTCTAAATTAACATGTACATCGCTATTTTACTAGTTTCAACATGAACTTTCACATCTAGGACATCATTTGGCCTTGTCCCATCCATGTAGGTGACTCTTATATTAAATATGTTAGGTAGGTTACTTTCTATTCCATCTACTACAATCAAAATACTAGTTGTTGATTTTTGTTTACTAGTCTCCAAACCTCTAAGCCATTCTTTTCAAAAACTAATATCTTCTTGAACATCAATAAATTTTTTTACTCCTTCTATAAACACATTTAGTTCTCTGATAATACCAAGAAAAATGTCATTTTTGAACTTTTCTATCTTCCATCTTCTTTTATCTATGCTCTTTCCTCCCATTAATATTTGATCTTTCCTCTATAATAACTCTACTCATAATATACATATTTTCTAAGAAAATTTATTCTTCTATTCCAACCATTAGTAGATTTAGTGAACTTCTTAGAAACAAGTCTACTGTTAGCTTGATCTTATGTTGATCAAATTATTATTACTAATTAAAGGGAGAATCCTAAAAAGACACATCTCTCTAATTTTCTAGTCTTCATCAATAGATATCAATCTCTTTTATTCTAAATATATATATAAATTCTCAGGTAATTGATCTTTGATTTTAAATAATCTTATTCAAAGAATAAATTACACATTTTTCTAATTTCCTTCTACATTTTCATTTAATTTATTATAATATTTTCAACAAAAGCTAAAATGTTACGTTTTACCACATTAACAAGAATCACATCAAATTGTGTTCTTGCCTTCACTAATAGTAAGAGGTTTGTTACCATCCAACTTTGCAATCTAGCCATTTCTATGCTTACTCTCTTATTGGATTCATTGGACTCTATTAGATAATTAATCTCGATCCTTATTCATATTTGAAGCTAAGTTCTTCTACTCGGTTCTTCTCTTTAGCAATTTTGACTTAGCCTTTCCATCATTTGATGATGATACAAATTTCTTTGTAGGAGGCAATGATTTTTTACAAGAAATTTTTTGACTTTTCGTTACTATATATGTATGTATGTATGTATACCTACACACACACACGCACATGCACACGCACACACACATGTGCAAACACACACATATACACACATGCACACGCACACACACACACACATGCACATGCATGCACGTGCGTACACCCAAATGTGCACACACACACACACACACACACACACACACACACACACACCTTCTTACTTAGTTAGGTATGAACTTCTATATACTTAATAGAGAATTTGTTGAACCGCTTTCTATTTTTTCATCAATTAGACTCATCAACATCTCATGAACATACTTGACAAGAAGTTTTAGAGCTACCTCACATCACATTGGAGGTATCTAAATCTGTAACATATGTTTGGCTTCCTTTATGAAATATTCATCAATATTTACCATGAAACATAATGCAACTAGAAACATATCAACTATATTGTCTTGAATTTATTCTCTCTCTTATACGTTATTTTTAGAAATATTTTCAAGTGACATGAAGTTAATTCATCTACTTGATCTTTGTCTCTCTTTTGGTAGAGTTTATAAATTTAAAATTTTGTAGGACATATTGCAACCATATCTTTCTAGGAATAAAGTTCATCAAGTGAACAAATATGTGAAAATTTAAGGAGCTAAACTTCAATATCTTGAATAAATCTTTCTTGTTCTTTTCAATATTTTCTAGTCAACTATTTTTTAAGAATTTCAAAAATATCAAATTGAATATTCTATCTTGATATCTAATAAGGAATGTGTATAATTGAAGCAAAAATTAACTTGAGTCTCCTCAAATGATAAATTTTAGATCAAATAATCATCACTGCTAGCATCATATGGGGCTGAATTAATTAGATTATAGTTATCACTCTTCCATCCCATATTTGTTATATATAATTATATGACAACTTTTTTCTTCGTAGATTTTAATTCCTATCATTCTCTGGTAGGAATAAATTTGATAACCTCATGAATAATATTCTTAGTGATCTTTATTGGCAAGTCCTCTATCTAAAAACAGTAACCATGAATAATTCCTAGAGTAATTTATTTACCTGTTCAAGTTCACTAAACTTTAAAATTTCAATAAACTAAATTAAGTTAAATTCCTTCAACTTCTGCTACTCATCTTTAAGGATTTTACCCTCAAACTTTAATTCATACTTCATGAAATTTTCAAGACTTCTAATCACTTTGATCTTGAAGTCAATATAAACACGAATATCCTCAACATATGAGACTCTATGGAGAACATGTTTAAATATTCCTTCCTAAATTTTTTCTAACGATTTAATAGGTAGAACTAGAACCTATACCTTGGCTTCTCTAAGATACTAACTATCTAAGGGGTAAGAGAGTAAGTTTTCAAAATCCATATATGATCTTTTCATGTTTCTTGATTCACTTATGTCTTTTTCTCTTCTTCAACATTTTTTATCACATTTTGTGATCCATCATCATGATGAATAATTGAGAACAAAAGAAGTCAATGATAATTGTACAAGACTTAACCTATAAAAATAGGGACATATGTGGATAGAAGGAGAGAGAAACAAGAACACCAAATGACAAATGGAAGAGAAATCCTATTGTAGAGGAGAAAATAATAATCATAAATAATAATAGGGTCAAAAAAGGGCCAAACCAAAGAAAGAATGATTTCAACACTAGCCCACATAATCATTAAGACCCAAAAATAGGATAATAGGAAAATATATCTCTAAACATTTGGCTAAAAACACATTTGAGTATTTGAGAGGTATGCTTGGGGTTATGCCCCAACCTCTTTCAGAGTATTGTATGTAGGATTGTATTAGCCTAGTATATTTAGAGCTAATTTCTTACATTTGGGTTTTGTTCTTAGTGATTCTTCCTTTATGGGTGAAGTCAATTTTTAGATGGAGTTATTAAGAACTATTTATGTATTGTTTTACAGTGCCTTTTGATAGTCGGTGATGTTTTCTAGATTCTTTTGGAAATGATTAAACTTTGAGATTTGGCCTAATCACACCTTTTTCATTGATGTCTATTGGGGAGAGTAAAACATGAAAAACTTATACATGAATGGGGAAGAGTAATGCATGAAGAACATTATACATCTATGAGGGAGAGTAATATATATTGATGTATGGGGGAAATTATTTGAGGTTAATAAGTATTTACTTTTTGTTGATGTCAATAGGGAGTTTCGTGTTTTTAGTACTTGTAGTTTTTCATCATATATCACTATCAGTGCTAAAGAAGGAGACCACTAGCATGAATATTGGGAATATTTCTTTGGAGGATTTTGTTGCAATGATAGGAGAGATAATTGACTTCCTATGTGTTGTATTGATGACTTGGCATGTATTGTTGTAAACACATATGTTTTATGGTTGGAATAGTCAAAATTATGGAGAGTCTTTTGTTCAACATGGTTAGATGTGTTTTTATGTTATACAAAAGTGCATAGAAAGAATTACAAATATTTGAGTTAGTTGCAACTATTTTGCAGAAGACTGGTTACATGGTAGTGTGTAAAGAATAGGTACTAGTAATTGAGTTGTATGTTTTTGGAGAGGTCAAACCTTTTTCAATGGGATTTAATATTGGTTGAAGAAATGGTCATGGTGATATGCTAAGGTAAAAAAATCTAGAAATTAGTTTCTCATGGTTGTTGAAATTTATCTGTTGGAATAATCAAATGGGAAGAATACTTTTTTTTTTTTTGGGGGGCGGGGGGTGGGGGTGAATAAGAAGTATCACACTTTAACCTTAAAAATATTTATCTAAAAATAAATTGCATGTATGAAAACATATTAGTTAATCTTAAAGTAAACACATGCATCAAAAAACATAACAACAAATTTAGTAACCCAGAAACCCTGCAAAATGAGAAGGTAAAACTGGGGTGGGGATGATACCCACAAAATATCATTGTAGTATTAGTGTTTGACCACTTCTAATGGTTTACCCTATGAAAGGCCTACCCTATTAAAGGCTTTACACTATATCAATAGTGACCTTTTTAAAGGATATACAAAAACTTTACCTGAAGTGTTACCCTATTAAAGGATTTTATCACCTTGTCAAAGGTTCTACAACCTAGCTATTAAGCTAACCTATCAACATAGGATTTTCTTTCTAATACAATTTCTAGAGAGTATTAGATTAATAAACCTGATAGCTTACAATCATTGATTGCTGAATTTAAGCACTTGATCTACTCTCTCTGATCTTGATCCTCTAAGATCTGATATCTATTTGATGCCCTTGCTCTATTCTGATCAACTGAATATGCAATGCTGATCCAATCACTAAGTCTTTAACACCTCTGTTGCTTGCCCTATTCTACAATTCTCTTACCTTAATTATTCATTTGCATAGAAACTTCAAATCAAGGGGTTTTTACCTTCTTATAAAGGCTTTGAACACTTAGGGTTTAAAATGAACCCACAAACTAATTTTTCTTGCTCAAATCCTTGGATTTACGTTATTGGTTGCATGCAATCTTCACTTTTCTTATTGGCTACATGCTAATTGCATAGGTAAAAGAAAATATTTGAACTTATCTATAAAATCATTTGGGATTCATCCAAAAATGGTTTGCATCTAAGTTTGTGAGGGCACAAACTCATATGTTGATTCTATGTTACTTGACACATATTGAATTACTGGTGCTCAACACATGTATGATTCTAGCTTCCTTAGCACATGTAGTATTCTGGCTAGCTTGGCACATGTAGCATTCTAGCTTGCTCAACTTTAATTTTGACTTAGTAAATATAGATCACTTGACACTTGAAGTCACTCAGCACCTGTATCATGCTCGACACCTGAAGTCACTCGACACTTATTGGAATTCTAGCTTGGCACATATTGTGGCTCGACATATATAGTGTATTCCAATTTTATATGAAAATTGGTTAAGTGTGTTGACACTCAATTGTCAAAACCAGTCCGAGACAAATAGTAACATGAAGGTTATTCATTGTCAGGTCAAATACAATTATGTAATTGATATATTATGTATTCTAGCATGTGGAAGTGAATTGTGATAACTTTTTTTTTTTAAAGAGGGGTGAACGCTTTGACCTGGAGCTATGAACTAGTGAGGCCATAAACGGGGGACCTCATCCCCATGAGATTTGAACCTTGATGGCAAGGATAACAACACAACAACTTAATCATCACAACATGCCACTATTGGCAGTAAATTGTGATAACTTATTATGGTCCTATACAATTAAATGTACATAGGAAAAGCCTCAAGGCCAAATCAATTAGTTATTTTAGGACTTGGTATAAATAAATTACATTTCCTTGGTTATAAGTGTGACTATGAGCCATATGTGTTGTAATTTTTAATAAATATATTATGTGATTTCTTGATACAAATTTGATTAGATCAATAGGTTTTACCTTAGATATGTTATCCTAAGAAATTTTAGTGAAAATAGATTTGAAACAATGTGGAAAATGGGATTAGTTGACTTCCTATTATCACCTAATAGGTTTGACAAAGTTCAGGTAATAGGGTTGGAATCTTCTAGTAGGGATTAAAAGTCTCCTAACAAGAACTACATAAGATAATTGTATTTAATTGGCTCCTAATATAGTCTTATCATTTCATAGGGAACTTTTATATTAGTACATCATCTTGTTGGCATCATTCCCATTGGGTTATCACTATAATCAAGGGTTTCCATAGTTAACACATCTTGTGTCAATTAGTATGGTTTTTATCTTATGCTTGTTGCATGTATTGGTTATATATTTTAAAATTTATAGTTTTTTGAAATTTTTTTTTAAATGCACAACTATTTTGCCTCTCTCTTCCTTTGGGTTACTTGTATAAGTTGAATTTACATTCTAACAAGGATTATTTTTTATAATTTTATAATTATTTTTTATAATTTTAAGTTATCTCTTTCACATTTACATTGAATATTTGGTTTAAAAGGAGGTCTCCTCTCCTCAATTTCAGAGATCAAACATCTATCATCTACGAGCACAATATAATTTGAAAAAAATAAAGAATTCAAGAAATCTTTAAGAGCTTTCAACAAGATCCAATTTTAAGCCATTAGAGTGGAGATACCTTCCATTTAAGCTAATATCAAGGATTTTTTAAGGAGTTAATTTGGAGGCTTCATCATTGATTTTCCATACTCATGCCAAAATTGGTGCATGGGCACCTAGGTGTGCTCATGATAGACCTAGGTATCCTATGTTTATATTTTCTTGAATTGGTGCTAGAATCACCACTATGATAATAAGGGGACTAACCTAGTCCTATGTTGAGGTGGGTTAAGTGTGGGAAGCCTTATTAGGCCTTAGTTGCTCCTAGTTGCATGCTAGGTCAAATAGGGCATCTTTGTGATTTGGAGGGTAGAATGGAAAAATAAGTTTTATAAGGTCCTTTATCAATGTTTTATGTCCATTTAATTCTTTTGGTGAAGTTTGGTAGCCTTTGGACCAAGTTTGAGGAAAAAATCTTGAAAGATGTAAAAGTTGCTAAAAATTGTGAATGTTGTCATTGACAACATTGACAACCTTTTGTTGCATACGGGAAAATTTGTAGATGGGGTTTAGTAACTACCTCAAAAAATTAGGATAGGACTTGGGATGAGTACTTAAGGCCATCCTCAACTTGTTGAAGGTGTTGGAAGCTTTAATTAATTTGTTTGTACATATTGTATAATAAGAATATTGTTATAGTTCTTGTTTTCTAACTGTTTTGACATTTTTATGGATTGAAATTGGAATTTTAGTTTTTGGAATTGTATTAGAGGAATTAAATTGAAGGTTATGTATAGCATTAGTTCATATGTTTTTAGGTTTCTGGTTGGTTAATAAATTTTTTTTCTTTCTTGCCTACCTATTCTGCTTAATCTAGTAGTTGAGCAAAATGGGGTCATAGATCCTCTTCCCATCATGAAACTTGTATGGGTCTTTGCGATTAGCAAGATGACTTGTTGTACATTTAGTATAGTGAATGAAGTGTCCTAGGAAGAAAGGGATACATTTTTGTGGCGATGCCCTAGGCGAGCTAGAGATGCATGGCTAAGGATTACAGTATACAATAGAGTTATTAGGAGGGATTGAATGCATAGATAGTCTTAATCAACATTAGAGGAAGATAGTTGCATGAGAGAAGAATCCCCAAGTTCAACGAGAGGCATTTATGAAGTATTTGAGGAGGTAAAAGGCAAGTTCTTGCTAGGCAAGCTTTAAAAGCCTTAAAACCTTATTATTAGGCACATTTCTAGGTTGTATTGGATAGACTAATTGGGAACCCAAGATCATCAAAATATTTAAGTTCTTTTAGAAGGGTTTCTAGATCAAGGAATAGTTCACCTCCTTTTAAAGGACTTTTTCAAGTTATTCAAGATTTTCTTCAATAGGAGGGCTAATTGGTTGGAGCCCTATTGCAATCATTTTTGTACAATTTCATAGGATTCTTGGAACTCGATTAGGGTTTCAATACCAATTGTGGGTTTATGTCTTGAAGGGGATCCTAATTCCTTCCTATATGATTAATCCTTCATTTTGGAGTGTGGTTTGGGATGTTGGGGTAGATTATGGAGTTGATGTGAAGAAAGCAAGAAAAGCTAACAAGCTTAGGAAGTAATAAAAGAATTGTGGTTCTACCTAATTGATGTTCACTAGTTGAAAAGGACCTCATAGATAGGATCCTAAGGAGAGTAGGGTAGCTAGAAACTCTATTAGGTCCAAAGAAATACCTAAGTAGACCCTAGAAGAAACTAGGGTTGGAATAAGGCTAGTTGTCACATAAAAAAGCTTTCAAGATCTAGCCTCCTCCATTGGTGATTGTAGAGCTTGTCAACAAGAGAGAGTTTCAAAATACATCTTCTTCTACATATGTTTTGATATAAGATGGCATTGATGTCCTCTTGACTTTTATGTTTTAGTGTTGCATTCTTTTAGGTCTCTGATTATGTTTTATGATTATTGGTGCTTAGTTACTAGATTTGATTAAATGTTACTTTATACTCAATTGATTTATGTGAGGATTTGTTTAGTTATTTCATGTATTTATGTTTATCCTTTTAATGATGATATATGTATGTTCAATTAATGATTTCAGTTATTTAATGATGTTAGTTAGATGAATGATTTTTATGTGGTTTCTATGGATACTTACCCCATACTTGCATGTGTATGGTGTGCATGTATGTTTTCTTTATGTTTGACATTTCTAATGTGGTCGAGGAAGGGAGTTGTATTCACCTAGTAGTCAAGATCTACATGATGTACCACTTCCTACCATTGCTTGTTTAGTTCAGAATATTGTGTTTGTATATGCATGGATTTTATATAGATTGTAGGTACCAGGTATTGAATTCCCTATCATAGTATTTCAATGGTATAAGTGGAAAGATAACTCTTGAGTCCAAATCCTAACCTACACTTATTTTCCTAGAAAATAGGACAAGTATCTAAGTTAGTTTCACCTTTCTGAATTCATTAAGTGACGTGAATTCATAATTTTGACCCTAGTGTTTGATTTACTTTTATGTTATGTATCATGGGTTTTCATATTTAATCTTGTGGGCATGTGGTGATTTTCTATTATAATTAAATGGAATTAAAAGATAATTTAATGATTTAATTTAATAGAAATTTTATAAAGAAATTCAATATTTACTATATTTAATTAGTTGAGAAATTAATTTAATGAAAGATTTTATTAAAGTTCTATTTTTTATGTATTTATATTTATTAATTTTAATGATAATTATATAGGAGTTTTATTTTAATAATAAACTCTAAATAATGTTATTAATTAAGTTAATATTTATATTATTAAAAATGTGTTGTCAAATAATTAAATAAAAGAATTCAATTTAAAATATTATACTAATGTTATATTTTTGACATATTTATATTTATTTAATTTAATGATAATTATTTAGGAGTTTTATTTTAAATAAAAAACTCTAAATAATATTATTAGTTGAATTAATAAATATATTATTAAAACATCTCGTGAATTTATTAAATAAAAGAATCCACTTAAAGATAAAGTTATAGACCAATTTTGGGCATGATAAAATTTATTTAATTTAATAATAATATAATTAGGAGTTTATTTTTAAATAAATGCTAAATATTATGATCACTTAAATTAATAAATATTATATTAAAAATGCTTCAAAAATTAATAAGAGAGAGTAAGCAATTATTTAATAAAGTTTATTTTAATTATATTCCATAAAGCATATGCAAGAAATTAAAATATAATAAATTAAATTAAAGAAAGAAAGAAAATTAATTAAATATAGATATTTTAATTAAATATCCAAAAGTTTCTGCATGAAGATGTAAAAGATAATAATTTATTTAAAGGAATTGATTAGGGAGTCCCCTCATGTGATTGCACAATTAGAGCCCCAAATTTAGGGACAAGTCTTTATCTGAGATCTAGAGCTCAATATCCAATTACATAGGTTTTGGAGGAGCAATTTCAGAAAAGGAGGTTTTTGGAAAGAAAGGGAAATTCTTACATGCTTCATGTTTTGTCGAATTAGCATCACATTTAGGTAGAATCTTGTGGTTAATTTGAGCAATAGATTTACATTGTTCAATTTTCCTATCTTCTTGTGCTTGGTTAAATATGTTTTTAGAACTTTTAGAATTATTTGATACCCTTGTGATTGAAATTTATTATTTTATATTCTTGATTAGGACCATGAACAAATTAATGAAATTGAAACCTTGTCATATATTTTAAATTGTTATTCATTCGATTATCAATATATGAGAAATAGAGATTTGGAACCCTCATGTTAAAATTTACTATTCTCTACTCTTCAATACATCTCAGAAAGAGTTAAATTGAAAACCCTTGTTTGATTATTTCGGTATTTCGTAATTGGATGTTGAAATCAAAATTTGTCTTCTAAAAAGAATATGAATTTTATTTTATAGTTTTTAACTATTTGATTTGGGTCTCTCTACTAGATTCCTATTAGAAAATTTCCAATTTTAGTAAGTTTCTATTTTTTGTAAATTTCCATTTTTGGAAAGTTTCCATTTAAGAAAAATTTATATTCTTTACAATTTTCCATTTAAAAAATGTTTCTATTTTTAGTAGGTTCCTATTTCAAGAAATTTTTTATTTTTAGTAGGTTTCTATTTTTGGAAGTCTCTATTTTTAATAGGTTTCATTCCTCGGAAAGTTTTTCCAAAGATTAATAAATTTAAAATTATTATGGTAATAATTGAAAAAAAATTATTTTTAATAATTTTAATAATTATTGTTAAAAATTTGAAATTTAATTATTTGAAAATTTGATTTATAACTTTATTATTTAAATATAATTCTAAAGTAAATTAAAAATCAAAGAAATTAATTTGGAGAATTAATGGTTATCTTTAGTAAACTTGGGTTGTGCTTGATGATGTTATTTTATATCAAAATGATTTATATTACTAGGGAAATTTTCTTATTTAAAACCCTTAGTAATTAACATACTTTAGAAAGACAAAAACTATGGTGTGCATGTTCAAACTCTTATGTTTTCGTAATGAATTAAAATATGAAACAATGTTTAAACAACTTTATATGAATTGTCAAATTGTCTGGGATTCTAGTGAACTCGAAAAACATAGTGAGTATGACAACTAGTGAAATGGAAAAAATGAAACCCTATCTGAGATCACAAACTTTATGAACTATAATATTTGAAAAACTAAAAATGAAAGCTTTAAAATCTTTAATGAAAATTTTACCATTGTATTCTCTAAACCTAATATTTTGTGAAAGTTACTTTTGTATGTACTCTTTTTATGACGTGATTTTACTGTTGGGTGTTGGGTTGACTTAGTTCTTTGACCAAATCAAGTTGTTTACTAGGTGCTCGGGAGTTCTATTTTGTGATGTCATGATGATGTTTTAATCATGATCTTTTATAATCAACCATGGTAATATGTCTTGTGTGCTCTATGAGGTGTTTGGATCTATTGATTGTTATTGCTTTCCAATGTTCTTGTGTGAAATTGAGGTGAATGGTGTGACCTATCTAATATAGCCTTTGAGTCTTCAATCAGTTGTATTTGGATTTATTTCTAGTCACTTGTATAAGAGTGAGGTGTTAGTATGATTTGTTCTTGTTGATGTCATGTTATGACATGGATTGGTTTATGTATACTTTCTTAGATCAGGGTAAAAGAATAGATTTGTGTCACCATTTGTGATACAAAAACCTGTTTTGGTCAAATCTCATTTCTCTATCAAAACTCAATTTTTAAAAAAAACTAGAAATACCCTTTTATAGATTTCAGATTCAATATCATCATTATATAAATTTTTGAGTGTTTTGATTAGTTATAATATGCTATAATCTAAAAATATTATAAGTTGATATTTCAACATTTCAGAAGATGCTCTCTCAAAAAATGAAAAAAAATAGTAAATCATATCAAAAAAATAAAAAAAATATATTTATCACTAGAGGAGAGAATCCTCTTCATGAATATTAATTTTTTTTCAAGAAGGTATAGATTTGATAGGGAAGTTTTGACGGGAGGAAAAAACTGTTAGATTCTGATAAGGTCAAACTTGAGTACTTATAACAAACAAAATATACATCAAAAATAATTATTTCTTTTTTTGTGCACTAGCTATACATGTCATCTATAAAATATTTTCAAATCATAACAAAAAAGATGATTTGCACATACTTTTTTGACGGGAACTACATCTTGTATTTTTTATAGTTAAAAAAGGGACTTCAAAATAAAATAAAATGAATAAATTCTAGGAAAAAAATAATAAAAATTATAGGCATAAAATTCATACAATTCTACACATTTCATCCGTTTACATCATCTTCATATTTTAAATGCAAATACCATTTTTTTTGTCATTAATGTTGAACTGTCACATTCTGATATCACTTTTGTTTATAAAAGGTGACACAGGTTTGTGCTTTTACCCATCAGTCCTATTAGGAAGATCATTTTAGTGATGCTTGTATTTTGAGCAGTGATATTTCAATGCTTGTCAATTTCTTGTTTAAGAACTAATGTAGGGTATGTGTTCTTTTGAGATCTTTTTGATTTTTACTAAACTTAGGGTAGGTTATCTATATGTCATGTTTAAAAGTGGCTAGCAATGGAGGTCGAGGCCCTAAAGAGGTTGATGGGTAACCCATTGTAGGTTATTTAATAAGTGATAAAATTTCATTAAATGGTTTTAAAATGAATTAATAAGAGTCATTTTTTTCCTCACCCATGCCTTGAGTGCTAGTATAAGCTAGGATGGGAGAAAAGAGGATGCTTGGTTGCGACAATGCTTCATTAGTATGCCTTGTTAGTATGACAGGATACTAGTGCTGAATAGAGTCAGTAGGGGGCCAAAGGATTAAAAGCATAGTCAGGAAACCTTAGAGTTGTTCTATGATGACACTTTCCCACATGCATAATAAATTTCCTATGTGTTTGTGTTGCCTCTAGGATTAGTTGATACTTGTGTCTTGGTACCCTTTGAGATAGTTTTCTTTCAAGTGATTCCTTGAACCTAGATGTTGGTTTTGACTTGTGAGTTTGTTATCCATTTGGGACTTGAGTCTATCTCCTTACCATGATGGGAGTGGACCCTTTTGGGTTCCATGAGGTTGGGTGGTAGTGCTTTTCTTATACCATTAAGATCCAATTGTCAGATGCCACTGCTAGATGTGTTTGTGTAGATGGTCCTTTCTATCTGTTCTTCTATTTCTATGATGGGTGGTTATACCTTTTGTATTGTATTTGAGTTTGTGAATCTTATGAGATGTTGTAATCTAATTTTGTGTTGTATATTATTTTAGCCCTTCATACCCTATGAACTGTACAATGGATGATGGTGCATTATGATTAGTGCTAAGTGGCATTTGAGATGACTATATAATATTTAAAATGGATTCATACTTGTATAATATTATTTGATATGGGTTTATTATGTATGGATTTAGTGTTAATTAAAATTAAATGTGATTTTTCATCATGGGACCCTTAAGAGTTCTAACTTGTTAAGGTGTTGTTGATGTATGAGTGTATGTTAAATGATTTTGCTATTCTATAACTGTTGTTGTATCTTTATCTTAAAAAAAGATGTTTGACAAACTTAGTAAAATTTTATTTAACTTCTTTTGGGTCACATGGCAGGCTATTGCAAATTCTTACTCTCTTAAGGTGATTATTTTTCATTTAATTTAAATTTATAGATTTTTAATTAATATTTCAATGTCAATTTCAATGTTAATTCCTAAAATGGGTTTTGACCAACAAAAACCCAACCATAAAAATAAAAAATCCGTTGCCTTGTAGTTTCTAGGTTTTATAAAGTAGAATAGATTACAAGTCAAGATAATCTTTCTATTGAATATAAAAGATTGGAAATTAGTTTTGCAACTAGGAAAAAAAGGACTAGACCAATTTCTTCCCCACTTTGAACTAGTATAAACTACTTCCCCATTATGAAAAGTTTCTTCTATAGTGGAACCAAATGATTTCTTGGTTTTGTAGATCTTGTAGTTTTTGGTTTTAAATATACTATTCAAGAGAGAATAAATAAATAGGACAATTTAACATTATTATTCATTGGGCTATACTTAGACTCAGTAGATAATGACGACGAATAATCCTTATAAAAGTAACCATTTTTTTCTAGGCTTCCCAAGCTAAGGAGTATTTTCAATTTCCTTTTAGAGGGGATCTATGACATTAAGGCTAATAAAATATGGAACTTTAGAAGATATTTGAATAGGTGTATTTTTTTGGTTATTAAGCTCTACTTTAGTAAAAGTTTCTTGAATAGCCTAGGGGTAATGGCTAGATGAAAATTGTTAGGGCCTAGGATATTCCATTAATTTGCTTTATTAAAAAATGATTGGTATTAAGAATAAATAATCCAATACAAGAAATTAAACTTGATATTATAATTTAAATATTTAAGCAAAAGGAAGATGTGATAATTAAACCTCTTAATCATGCTCTCTTAAGAGTGATGAATCTAATGAACACCATCATGAAATACATCCACTTGGCTAGAAGATCATATACTCATTCTAAAATCATGGACTACTTTCGTAGGATGAGAACCCCCTTAATATATGACTTATAATGGTAATTATTATTTTTGGTAATGACAAATCCTTCTAGAATCAAGCTGAAAGCCACAAAAATAGATACTAACATGAATGGAAATGACACTACTCCAATCCACACCTTTCTTTTGTTGAGTGACTCTAAAATATTCTTTGATATATATAGTTTGAAAACTTTATTTCCCACAACATTCTTGCCCACCTAGCAATTCTAAATAATTGGCCACAAGATATTTTTTGTTATGTTCATAAAATAAATTTTATTCAATTTGACTAATTTCATTTGTCCAATCATGGTAGCATGAATGTAGCTTTTGGTAATGGTGGTGAAGGAAGAAATGAAAAGTAAGAGAAAAACTAGAGAGACAATCCAAAGATAGGAAGCTAAAGTAAAATGAAAAGACTTTACAATAACCATAAATTTTATGGTAAAATAACCTTAATATTAAGTGCGGAACTTTCCTTCACAATATCTACAAAATTTGCATAAGGAGTATCTATAGTAGAAATCCAAGTTATGATGGATGCAGTAAATCTAACTATCATAACTAACCTATTAGTTGCCTCATTACCTTTTTTTCAAAATGTGCTGGAAATTAAAATTATTCACTATGTCAAGATTTCATTGAATATTTATAACAACATGTCCAGTTCTCCATTCCAAGGTGCTTGCACTTTTCAACAACATAATAATAATTCTAGTGTCACCTTTCATGATAATTTTCTTGAAACCAAGTAGGAGAGCTAACTCAACACTATGATAAGAAGAAAACACCTTCTTTGGACATTTGAAGTTAAACTTCTAAAATTCATTGTAAATGACAATAGGGTATTTCCTAAAATATCTCTAATGAGAATATTCCTTCCCACTAGTCTACATAAATTACCTATTGACAAGTCATCAAAATTCAACTTGACCCATCGAAGTGAATTGCACAACATTGATATCATATGTTTTGTGATTTGTTTGAACATTAGAGATCCTAAACTCAAAAACATAATTTTTTCATTCTTTTCATCAATTAAATATTGATTTTAATAGATAAAATTAAATAATTAATAACAATAAAATTGATGTATAAAACTATTATTGATTATTTATTTATTTACAAATATAATATATAAAATACATAATAGTTTAAGGACTTGAGATTTTGGTGAAAATTTAGGGCTTGTTATCTATAGTACCTATAATTATAGTTAAAGTGCCCATGGGTTTTAGAATGATTTAGAAAAACTAAAAGGGTGGGGGCCATGGGAATTAGTTATCCTCAGATCTATATATACCAGTTAAAATTTTAACACCTACACACAACGTAATCAATCTCATAAAATAAATCAATCAATATAACATTTCATCAACAATTTGATATTGTTTAACTTTTTATTTTGTCTATGAGTTTCAACTAACAATAAAAAAATTAATTGTAAAAAATTAGCATGCATAAAGAAACATCCACATATATAAGTAACACTTTGACATCAAGATTTAATGTGGAAACATAATTTTAGAAAAATCACCAAGTAATATGGTACAAAATTTTCACTCTTCTAAAGTGAGCTTGATTAAGAGACAAACCTTTTAAAGTTTATACAACACACTGTTAAATGTAACACTACTAAAGGATTTAATCACCCTATTAGGTTGTAAAAAAAATTTACTATTAGGGATACAATTTTGATCACTTCAAATCATCTAACATGTGAGGGGTTTGGCCTTATTAAGAGCTTACAAGACTTATTCAGTCTACATTGATTAAAGGATTTAAAACTTAGAACAAAGTAATGAATCTCTTAGAAGATTTGCATAGGCCTATTAGGAAAACTCTATTAAGATATTTACCCTAATTCACTCTACTAAAAATGTATCAATGCCTAATGCTTTGGTTAGCACTCTAGTGCTCGATTACAGATCTCCTCTTTACACCATCTAATCCTTATCTAAATTAATGTAACTTTGTTCTACACTTTACTTCTCTACTTTGTCACTCTATTTTTCTTCACCTTCAATCTCTTCTTACACATCCAAACATCACTTCTTGCACATACACACTTCCCATACTGAAATCAAGGTTTGGATCTTCCTTATATAACCAACTAGAGAAGGGTCTAGATGAAGATAAATGATCCAAATTTCTCCCTTTTATCACTTAGTACTTCCAATTTTTGTGATTGGTTAAACACCTTGCATGGGAACCAATGATCCAACTCATAATGTGTAATTAAATTCTTCAATTACTCCTTGATCACTCAACACTTCCAAACTAATATATCAAAATTGGATCACTCAACACTTGAAAACTATAACTCTCAATTGAAACTAGTTCTTCATGTTGTCTCTCAACTTTTAAATGCTTATTTATTGTCTAATTCAACATGAACTAATTATCTGTTCCTTAACACATCAGAATTATATCTTACTTGGCATGTATAGGAATAATTTGTGACAATAGAATTGCTTGTTAATAACAATTTCATGGCCTTGACTAAAATATTAATAATTCTAAATACATTTGTCAACCTTTATAGAATGACTTGTTCGAAGTGATTATCAAATTTCTTTTCCAAATAAATGGATAAGTATTTGACACTAATAGAGAACAAAATATGGAGATCAACAACCTTCCCCTTTGACAGTGGTGGCAAAAACACTTTTGTTGTCATGTGGAGCCTAATAAAACTCAGAGGCATATTCAACATAGTTTTCTCCCCATATTATTTCTATGGGGGTTTGGGGGTAGATCCTGCAAGACAAGGTCAATGACTAGTGCCCCTACAAGGTCCTGGGATAGTACAAGGTGGAGTCAAGGGGCAATGCCCCTATAGCGGTTTTCAAGAGTAGCGCCTCTAAAGCAAAAAATGACCTTATATTGTAAAGGGCACCGAGTACTTTTTTCTTATTGCATGAATTATTATAGCCCTAATTTTTGTAAGTGTTGTAATGTGGAGCCTAATTAGACTCAGAGGTTTATTTGGTGTAGTTTAACTCTACATTATTTCTATAGAGGTTTTTGGGGTAGCTCCCCCAAGATGGGGTCAAGGGGCAGCCAAAAAATGGCCTTATATTATAAAAGGTTTCAGCTACTATTTTTATATTATTCTAGCCCTAATTTTGTAGGAAACAAAAATCTTGTATAAAAAGGCTTAGGGTTAAGGATTTCCATAAGGTGTGATGTGAAAATTGGTTCTTGTGGTAGTATTGAGCTATAAGGGATTACAGATTGTAAACAAGTTGTAATCACTAGATCATAATAATATTGAACTTTTTGTTGGTGGACATAGCCTAGGGATTTGGTGAACTGTGTTAAATATTGGTATCTTTTGTTCTCTTATGTGTGATCTATTATTTTTTGATATTGGTTATATTTTCATGTAACTATTATTTCTGTCTGAGGTTAATCCTAACAAGTGGTATTAGAGCTAGGTTGGTCATTTTTTTAAAGCTAGATTATCATCATTTTTTTTAGCGATCCTCTGCAAAAAGGTCTCATAGTTGAGTGGGAGTGATAAAATATGAGAGTAAGTTGAGGGTTGAAAAGTTTAATGGGTAGAACTTTCAATTATGGAAGATGCAAATGGAGGACTATCTCTATTAGAAGGATTTATGGAAGCCATTGGGAGAAAACACTAAAAACTAGGGAACAATGACAAATGAGGAATGAGATATTTTAGATAGAAAGGAACTTGAAAGTATTTGGTTATGCTTGGCACCATCAGTGACATTTAACATTATGAAAGAGAAGACAATAGAAGAGTTGATAGAAACCCTAGTGAAATTGTATGAAAAGTCCTTCGTTTCAAATAAGGTATTTCTCATGAAGCAGTTATTTAATATGAAAATGGGAAAAGGTGGATCTATTTTGGGTCATTTAAATGAGTTTAATACTATTAATAGTCAGTTATCTTCTATGGGTATTAATTTTTATGAAGAAATTAGGGCTCTCTTGATTTTGTGTTCTTTGCTCAAAAGCTAGAATGGCTTGGTAATGACTATGAGTGATTCTATTTCTGAATCTAATACTCTAAAATATGATGATGTGATTGGTGTTATTTTGAGTGAGGAAACTTGTAGGAAAACCTCAGTTGGATCTACATTAGAAATTTCTTTGAATGCACAAAGTAGAGGTAGAATGACTGAGAGAAGAAATAATTGTGAAAATTGTGGGAAATCAAGAGGAAAATCAAAGGGGAAGAGGTCTCAATCTAGATGACCGAGAGATTGCTAGTACTATGGTAATATAGGGCATAAGAAGAAATATTGTTGGACTTGAAAGGACAATTAAGGAGATCAACCAAAAGGGAACAAGGAGGCAAATGTGGTAAGTAAAAAATCCAAAGAGGATGCTTTTCTTCTATGTTTAGAAAGTGTTGATGGTTCATGGGTTTTAGATTCTAATGCTTCATTTCATGCTACACCTCAAAGAGGTTATTTTATTGATTATGTCCAAGGGGATTTTGAGCTTATTTATTTGGGGGATAATGAAACCTGTCAGATTGTTGGAAAGAGAAAAGTTAAGATTAAGTTGTAGAATGGGAATCATTGGCTACTACATGAGGTAAGACATGTTTGAAGGCTAAGTAGGAATTTAATTTTAGTAGGAAAACTTAGTGATGAGGGTTGTGTAGTTACTTTTAATGATAAAAATTGCAAGGTTTCAAAAGGTTACCTTCTAGTAGAAAAAGGTGTGAAAGTAGGTACCTTATATATTTGTATAGGTCATGTTGCACCTTCTACTTTGATTGTTTCAAATAAAAATGAATATTCAAGAACAATTGTTGTAGTTGAGAAAGGAGAACAAATAGCTATTGGAGATTCTAGTATAGCACTATGGCACAACACACTTGGTCACATGAGTGAGAAAGGTATGAAAGTACTTCATTCAAAGAAAGTTTTACCAGGCTTGAAATGTGTTAATATAGATTTCTATGAAAGTTGTGTGTATGGAAAACAAAAGAGAGTGCATTTTGTGAAGATTGGGAAGGAAAAGAAAAGTGAGAGGTTAGAGCTTGTACATATAAATGTATGGGGACTAGCTCATGTATCTTCCTTTGGTGACTCTCATTATTATGTTACATTTATTGATGATGCAACTAGAAAAGTATGGGTTTATTTGCTTAGACAAAAATCTAATGTATTTCAAACTTTTATACAATGAAAATTGTTGGTTGAAAAGGAGACTAGAAAGAAATTGAAATATCTCAGATCTGATAATGGTGGTGAGCATTGCAATCATGAATTTGAGGATTATTGCTCCACTAATGGTATTCGTAGATAGAAAACTATTTCAAGGACTCCATAGGGAAATGGAGTGGTTGAACACATAAAGAGGACTATAATGGAGCATGCAAAAGCATGAGGTTGCATGCAAGGTTGCCCTTAAACATTTTGACAAAGGCTATTAATACTACTATATATTTGATTAATAGAGGTCCCTCTACTCCTTTGGGTTGTGGTATTCCAGAGCAAGCATGGACTAGTAAAAAGGTGAGTTTCTCAAAACCTTTGGTTGTGAAACATTTTCTCATATAGATTCTGAAAATAGAACCAAGCTAGAAGCTAAGTCAAAGAAACGTGTATTGTTTGGATATGGCATTAATGAATTTGATTATAGGCTTTCAGATTTTGCAAATGATAAAATTGTAAGAAGGGATGCCATATGCAATCAAAAAGTGGTGTACAAATATTTGTTGCAACAACATGAGAAGAAAGAAAATGATTATGTAGTGTTGGATGATACTCCAAAAGCTGATGTTCCAACATTTCCTCATGATCTGCAACAACCACAATAACAAATACCACACACCCTAGTGAATGTTAGATGGTCAAAAAGGCTAAGTAGACCTCTAGAAAGATTGTTTCCTTCCGTGTATTCTATTTTACATATTGATGTTGGTGAACTTGAATGTTATGATGAAGCTGTATAGGTGGATACTAAGATTCAGTGGGAGTCTACAATGAAAGAAGAAATGGACTCTTTGCTGAAAAATAAGACATGGGATTTATGCAAGTTGCTTGTAGGTCAAAGGGCTTTATAGAATTAATGAATTTACAGGTTGAAAGAAGAGGATGGCGGTAAGAAATGGTTTAAAGAAAGGTTAGTGGTAAAAGGATTTTCATAGAGAAAGGCATTGATTTTGATGAAATATTCTCTCCTATTGTTAAAATGACTTTAAGTATTGTGGCTATTGAAGATTTTCATTTGGAGTAGCTTGATATTGAAACATGCTTCCTTCATGGTGATTTGAATGAAGAGATATATATGGCACAACCATAAGGATTTGAGGTCAAGGGTTAGGAGAACTTAGTGTGCAAATTGAAGAAATATTTATATGGCTTGTAGCAAGCACCTCATAAATGGTATCTAAAATTTGATAGGTCTATGCTTGAACATGGATCTAACAAATGTCATTTAGATAATTATTCTTATTTTAAGAGGTTAGATGATGTTAGTTACATTATTTTATGTTTATATATTAATGATATGCCTGTAGCTAGGTCTAACATGGATCATATTAAGGGGTTGAAATGCTAGTTAGCATATGCATTTGCTATGAAGGATTTGGGGGAAGCAAAAAAAATCCTTGGTATGATGATTTCTAGAGATAGGAAGAATAGAAAATTGACTTTATCTTAGGGTAGTTATATTGAGAAGGTGTTGCAACATTTCCCTATGAAAAATGCTAAAGTTGTTAGCACACCTTTACCTGGTCATTTGAAGTTGACTAAGGAAATGTGTCCCAAGACACAAGAAGAGGAGGATAAGATGTCTAAGGTACCTTATGCTTTAGTTATAGGAAGCTTGTTGTATTCTATGGTATGTACTATGCCAAATATTACACATGTAGTGGGAGTCATTAGCACATATAAAAGTCATCTAGGAATTGAGCATTAGAATGTACTCAAATGGATTCTTAGATATTTGAGAGGCACATTCAGTAAGTGTTTACACTTTGGGGCCTATATTACTAATTTATAGGGCTATGTTGACTCATATTTGGAAAGGGATATTGATACTAGGTGGAGTACTATAGGTTATGTATTTACTATTGGTGGGGCAGTAGTGAGCTGGATTTGCAGGTTACAGATGGTTAATGATTTATCCACTATAGAGGAAGAGGATGTTGCTACTAAAAAGGTAGCCAATGCGATGATATTGATTCACTTCTTCATGGAAGACTTGGGAGACCCATAGAGGGATAATTATTTGTTCACAAATAGCCAGATTGTTATTCATCTTGCAAAGAATTCAGCTCTACATTCAAAGACAAAACACAAACAATTGCGGTACCATTTCATTAGATTAGTTTTGGATGATGGATAGTTAAGATAGAGAAGATACATAAAAATGATAATCCAGTGGATATGTTTACAAAGGTAGTGATAGGGGAAAAGTTGAACTCCCCTTTAGCTTTGGTTGGTCTTCTAGACTGAACAAAATAAAAGAACAACAAAGTCTAGGGTGGTTTGATATTCTTGTGGGAGCTACAAGTTTAGTAATGATATGGCCAGTCTCAAAGTGTGAGGTTATTATTGTGAAGTCTAATCAGTGTCCAAGTGGGAGATTGTTGTGAAGTGGAGCCTAATTAGACTTATAGGTTTATTTGGCATGGTTTCCCACTAGATTTATTCTATGGTGGTTTGAGGGTAGCACCCCCAAGATAGCATCAAGGGGCAACACCCTATGTGCACTCCCTATGATAGTATAGGGTGGGGTCAAGAGGCAATGCCCCCATGGGGGTTTTTAGGGGCTATTATAAAATTCCCTTATATTATAAAATTCATTGGCTATTATTTTTGTATTATTCTAGCCCTAATTTTGTAAGTAGCAAAAAGCTTGTATAAAAAGGTTTAGGGATAGGGATTTTCATAAGGTGTGATGCAAAATTTGGTTCTTGCAGTGGCATTGAGATGTAAGGGATTACAAATTGTAATTAGGTCGTAATCACTAGATCATAATAATATTCTACTTGTTGTCAGTTGGCATAGCCTACAAATTGGGTGAACCATGTTAAATCTTTGTGTCTTGTGTTATCTTATGTGTGATCTATTATTTTATGGTATTGGTTATATTTGCATGTAACTGTTATGTCTATCTAAGGTTAATCCTAATAGTAAGTGATAGAAAGCTTTTATAAAAAGGCTTAGGGTTAAGGATTTCATAATTTAATGGTGATATTGTAGCTTCTTGCAATGGTATTGAGATATAAGGGATTGCAGATTGTAATTACTCGATAATAGTAATATTGGACTTGTTCTTGATGGATGTAGCCCAGGGATTGGGTGAACCATGTTAAATCTTAGTATCTTGTTTTCTCTTTTGTGCAATCTATTATTTTTTAATATTGGTTATATTGGCATGTAACTATTATTTTCATCTAAGGTTAATCCTAAAAGCTTTTTTATAATTCAACATTACATCCCAAAAATTAAAAATTAATGCTCCCCCTTTGACTATCAATTTGTCTTCATAAAGAATTCAATATGTACAACATATACACATGAGATTACACACTCTATCTTAATAAATGGTCAATCAAATAATAATACCTATAGGTTTATGTATTCATTTCCCTATCATGACATATTTTTATAGTCCCATACAAGTATAAATTTCCCCTTACTTTTATCACTTATGGTTGTTGGGGTGTAGGGGCCAAACCATACTTATCCAAAAATGGTTTGTGAATCTATATAACCATTGAAAGTGCATTATCCCAACTTTTTCTAACAAATTCCAAAACTAAAATTTTAGTCTCTAGCTGAGCAACTAGGTCAAATAAAATTTTTGTAGAAGAGAGATAGGATCTCAATTTGCTATCTCCTTTGTAAATTCTACCTCTCTTTGCATCACCTCCAAATGAGGGATCGTCAAGGAATCAATGGAAATCAATTTAGCTCTCATTTTACTATCCATGGTATGCAATTCAACCAATCTCCCTTGAGCAAGGATTAGTTTGTTAAAATGAATAGAGCTTGAATTTGGGTTCATGTTCAAAGAATGTCCTATTAGTCTTTAGATCTAACTGCAAATTTTTAGTTTGATCCTAAATATCTTGTCTGAATCTAGGTACATCACATAATGTCTTATACAAAAAAATTTCTTCACTACTCATTCTATATTATTTACAATGGTAGAAAGTTTGACTTTGCTTATAGAAATTTTAGTTGACACTTTCTCGAGAACTTGGTTCTCAAATTTCTTCACAAACTATTGTAATAATTTCTCATGTGCATATATATCCTCACTATTGATCTTCTCAATAGTATGGATTAACTGATCTATGATAGGAACTTTCTCATGAACAACCTAAATATAACACGCATCAACAAAAATATCTTTTATTTCTTGGAGTGCCTATTTTTGTTGATAGTCTTTTCTTAACTCTTCTTGCCTTGACTTCTTGGCCAAAAGGTCTTACCTAATTTTTATATTCTCATAACTTATGTTATACATGCCATATTTTGGAAGTACTATAACCTTGTCTAATGTTATAGGCTTACCAGGTGACCTTTCATTCTTTTTCAACGATTTCATATTTGGAGTACTACTACTTAGTAGTGCTAGCTGAAGCCAGTGTGATGGAATATCCACACTCTATCTCCATAGCTCTCTTTCCTCACTAGCATCCATGCTTGCTAAGATTGACTTCATCTAAGTTATATTCACTTAATTTTCAAGTGCACCACCTTCCATAGTCTCTAATTGTGTAGAGAGTTCTACAGTTGACCCTATCTTTGTCTCTTCCTATCTCTGACCTTATACCTCAATTTCTATAAATTTTCTAGAATAGTCTCCTTATTTCCCTCTATAAGAGGTCTTCAGACTAGTGCTTGAATCTCACCAATACAATAATTATCTACTTGTTTGTTATGTGTATCATCCCGACCCTCTGTGGTTTGATCAACCTTAATAGGATCTTCACTTTTCTTCTCTTCATTTGTCAATCCACTTTTTTCCATGGCATCTATGAATAAAGTCTTTTCTTCTATTAACCTTAGTTAGTCATTGAATTCAATAGTAACAATAAGTGTTCTTGTGATTGTTATAGTTACTCATTGTTCCACTCCTTTCTCTCCAATCTTAGGATATTATTTAATTTTTACTAACACTAGATTTGATGTGTCAATCAATAAATCTTTGATAAATTTTACAGCATAGTCTCCATGTTTTGGCTTGGTAAGTGTTCTGGTGTCCACAACACACGCCCCATTCCTCACTAGGAATGGGGACCCCCTATTTTTTTTCGAGTCCCGGACTCACAATTTGAGTCAAGAGAAGAATTTTTGTTTGAAAGTTGAGTCCAAAAATCACCCAAACAAAAAAAAAAAATCATAAAAATCAAAAAACACAAAAATTTATAAAAAAATTAAAAAATTAAAAAATAAACAAAATTAAAAACCAAAAAACAAGAATAAAAAAAAAAAGATTTTTTTTTTTGAAAGAGCATCACACATTTGTGCTATGTGCATTCGCACCGTGCGCGCGCCTTCGCAGCATGCGTCCATGGCTCGCGCTCACGACCGCGCATGTCTGCAGCTCGCACGCCTTCTGGTTTGTGTGTCATGCACATTCGCGTCATTCGATCCTAAGGGCCTTGTGTGTTTATCAACCTAGTTTTTCACCTTTAGTTTTGTCCAAATAGCCATGAGAGGGGTTTAAAATATATCATTTAAAATATTCCTTATACTTAAGATATATTTTAATATATGCGACGAATCTTTTGAGATATGTTTCAGATCTCCCAGAGATAAGGTAAAGATTCTAGAAAATTTCAGGGCTTCAGAAATCCAGACTTAGCCAAATTTCAGGGCTTCAAAATTTTAGACTTAGCCAAATTTTAGGATTCACCTCCAATTTTTTTTGAATGGCTAGTGTGTCTTTACTATGCATTGTTAATTCTACGGACTAACGTTTGCTTCTTTTGTAGGTAAAAATGGCATTCTCAACTTGTCAAGATCATAACTTTTGACTTGGGCCTCAGAATTCAGAATCAGTTACACCGTTGCAAAGAAGAACTGAAGATCTAATTTCAGTCCCTAAAATAGCGAGCCTTCGATTGCCTAATTTTAGGGATCGAAAAAGGTTTCGACTTGAAATTTTGAGCAAAAGACCTCCAGAAGGTCATTTAAAAATGCTTAGAAAATTTGTGAAAAAATATGAAAAGTTGCAAACATTTGATCGTCTTGGATAATCTAGATCACATGGTTTCTCGCTGGAAAGGTGTGGACAGGTGGAGAGAAGAGAAAGGTCAAAGATATAGAGGTTGGACACATAAAGAAAATTAGGTTCCTCATCTTATGCAGCTTTTTGGGACAAAATTCAATGCAGGCGCCTTGAGATTTTTGATTGAAGAAGTAGAGGGAGTGTAAGTTTATGAAAGTAATTAGCTATAAAGAGGGTGTAAATCATCAAAAAAGGGAATGGAGTGTATACAAAAAGTGATCTAAAACCTCATTTGAGAAAAACCCAAAAACCATTTTCAAAATTGGGAACTTTTATTTTTTGGCAAATTGAGCTCAGCAGGTCCACAGCTCCGCAGGTATGCAGGTCTGTAACTTCACATTTTCATGTAGCTCTGCAATTTAGAGGTGCACTGACAGTTAACTGCCAATTCCAAAAATAACACTTTCCATGCACTGAGAGCACATTCTGATGACAAGTTTAACACTAACACATGCCTAGTGAAGGGGCAACTTCTATTTTTGGTGTTTCCATGCACTTCTACTTCGACTGATTTCTTTGTCTTATTTTCTCTCTCATTCTTTCATTGTTTTTGATGTGTAAAGGGCTCATGCATCCAATTAATGAATAAAATATGGATGGAGTCCCTCTAAGCACCAGTTAGATTACTAGTTTGTTTTAATGTTTTAAAAGCATTTTATTGCATTAAGATATCTCTCACTCTCAACACAAATTGAGGAGATGATTTCTTATAAATACCCCATTGTAAAATGTAAAAAGGGCCACCATTATTATGCAATAAAGTTATGCTTTTGGTGCTAGCATTCGGAGTGTAGTTATTCTTTCCTGAATGTGTCATTGTTTTGTGGATTTATTCATGAGATTTTGATTGAGCCAAAGGTTTATTGCATTTTTTTTGGTTGTGCGATCTTTTAGTTCTTGTGTTTTATACAAATATATGAATTTTGTTGATGTAACGAGCTTGAGAAGAGATCACCTGATTGTGTCTACATAGCTTTTTGTCTCGCATGAGTGCACTTTCCGTGGCCTTGCAATTTGATGAAGAGTGAAACATCATTTGATTTGTTACAAATTCTCACCGATGATTGCATCAGTGGATTCTAGGAAGCGCTGCTCCTATTTTCATTGGTTTCCTACCAATTTCTTCAAAGGTTTAACTCGCAGCATGTTGTGTTCTATAGCTTATGTCTGTTTAGGAAGTTCACTTTCAAGTTATTTAATTTCATGTTATTTTCTTTCAGTTTTATTATTTTCTTTGCTAACCCCCTGTTAGAATAGGACCTCATACTAGCTGCATTGTTAGATTTGCATTCATTGAAAAATAGAAAATTAAAAAAATATTGTTCTTTTGGTGTGATATTTTGAGACAACAAATAGATTTTACTTGATTCCAAGGTAAAAGAGTTTTTGGAACCAGCAAAGGCCTCCTCGTGAACATTCACATTTATCTTCTATTGAGCAGATTTTGGTATGTCACAAGACAAACACTGAACCTTGAAGTGGATCCTTTAAAAGATTTTCTTTTCAAGAGAGGAATTACACTATGGATTCCTATCGTTGACCTCATACAAAATGAATGCCCAACAGTAAATACTATCTCTTTTGACTTGGTTGACATTTCAGTCACTTCAGGTCTCTCTTCTTTAATGGTGACTACTTCTATCTGATTTATGTTGTTGTGAGCCATCTTTTCTATAATTTCTATAAATTGTTCTGCATCACTATACATATGTTGGAAATTGGCTAATTGTGATATGTAATTAATGTCATTAATGGAAACACATAATGTACATGTTGTCAAGAAACCTCAAAATTAAAGATACTTAATGTTTGGTGATCAGAAAATTGTCTAAATATAGAATTTGGTTTACAACAAAGTATTGTTTTGTTTATAACATGTTGCAGGCACTATATTATAAGAAGTGAAGTTACATGGAGATAGTATACATGTTGATGATGATGTGTATAAGATTAGAAGTTTTTACATACTATACAGAATAGAGTTAATCATGTTTTGATGAAGCCAGATAGTGATATTGAAGGAAATAATTATTTTGGTTGCAAAACAATTAGTTGTCCAATTAGGGTCAACATCCTAGATGTTTACCCTAACTTGGAAAAATGAATTGTGGTCTTAGCTAAGCCATCAAAATTTTATGTAAAGGCATGGTATTTATGCAAAGGACTTCTTGCTATAATAAGTGTGTAATCTTGATGTATCATGAGAGCTAACTTGTGAGAAAACTTTTGTGAAAGCGATATATGCAAATTTTTGTATGAACTATCTATTGATCCAAGATCAAGTTGAAGGAAACATAATAATAGTATATTGTACTTGTTTGAGTAGTGATCTCTTCATGTAGTTGAAATTGCATGTTTGGGTAGTGGGCTCTTCTAACAGGGATTCAAAGTCTCCTAACAATGACTGTTATACAAAATTTTCTCATTGACTCCTAACAGGGTCCATCCTCTCACAAAGAACATATATATTAGTATATTATCTAGTGGGTATCATCCCCACTAGGTTTTTCCCTTGGCCAACGTTTCCCTAGTTAACAAAATATGGTGTCATGAGTTATCTTTGTATGTTATTAATATTACTATTTAGCATTACATTATTGAATTTTTATGCATGGTTTAAAGTAAGTAATAATATCCAGTTGGCAACTAAAGTAAGTAATAATATCCAGTTTTCTTTTCTTAGGAGATTTTCCCTTTGCTAGCTTGGTCATCTTAATAGTTCCTTTCTTGGGCTTGGTAGTTGTAGGAGATTCTATCTTTGATCCTTGTCTTGTTACTCATCCCTAAAAAGTAGGTGGAGTTTCTACTTTCTTCAAGCTTCTCTTAATATTTGGATCAACAATAACTATTTTCTTACTTTTAGGTGCTCAAGGCTCAATAACCACCAATTCTTTGTACTTGGATTCACTGTCTACATCTTCTTCTTTACTCTCTTCATCTTCCCCTTTTCCTTCTATGATTTTTAGGGGCACCTCACCAATTTTTCCCTCCAAATCTTTAATCATTTTCCTTTTCTTTTAGTTCAATAGTGGAACCTTGTTTTGCATCATCATTTTTATCTTCACGGTTTCATATGTATTGAATGGCTCAACATTCTTGTCTATTTCTTCTAACAATAGTGTTGTCACTATTGCATACATTTCACTGAAATGTTCACTTAGTATTGCATAGGCCTCAACCATGCAATCCTTGGAATAACTTCCCGAGCATAGGTGTTTCAGTATCCACCATTAAAACAAATGTGATCGTTATATTGACCAACAAATAACTTTGGTATTCTCATCATGTTCTTCATCCTTGTCTTGAACTCATCAAAATAAGCATCCTAGATTGTTTCAAAATTCTCTCCTAATTTCTCAATATAGCGATTAATATGCTTAGTTAAAGGCTTGTATTTATCCCATACTACTTCACCAATGGTGGGAAATGAATTTTATACATAAAAGAGTATTCACAAAATAAGTGAGCCAAAATTACATGAAGTGTTCTTTTATTTCCTTATGAATCCAAAATTTACTGTTAGTTGAATGAATTGCAACTCAGCTAGATCATTATTGTGGTCCTTTTTGAAAATATTGTAACCTAAATCAAAATCTACACAAGGTACACTATTTAGTTTCCTTGACTAATAGTGCTTATGAGAAGTCACCCTAATTATGAACTCTATAATATGATTATCAATTTCATCAATTAACATCCCTCAATCATTCAATTTAGTCATTTGATGTAAGGACAATTCTTGCTCCTTAATACTACCTTTTGCTAGGGTCTCCTGAAGCCTACTTCTATAGCCTATTAGTGTTCTTACACTAAAAATAACTTAGGAGGATTAAATTCCCAATCCTCCCTTCATTCAACTTGTCCACACTAATGTAGAACTCAACTCCATCTAATAAACGCTCCTTAGATGTCTTACTAGGTCATTCACACCAAATGATTGCCCATGATCACAACCTACCCAAAATGGAGAGGTTGGATTACTCCTAGCTTATTGGGGCCATTCCAATTCACATAAAAGAAAAATTCATAGAAATCTTTATTGATTTTAAGAAATTGCTTCAAACTAGGCCTAATAGGGCTACAAGGAATTAGGCCTCCAAACTCACCTTTTCACACACAACCTAGAAAATTCATTAACAAGGTGGAAAATAAACTTCATATCCCAATATTCTTTTGGAAGATCTTTCAAATTGACTTGGTCTCACTCCTCCAATTTGTCTGTAAGGCGGGTTGTTGTTTGTAAGCCTAAAATTAACGGTTTTCTAATATGTTGATAAGATTCGCAAGGGTTTGTTCAAATCCCAAACTAAACATGTCACTAGGATGTATCCTTAGACACAAGACTTATCCACCCTCATATCCTTCTCTCCATCCACTTGGATTGAGCAACCAATATGCTCAATCCCATCTCAAGCTATTTCAATCACCACGATCCCTAAACATGCTTATCTGGCTTGCCTAGGCCATCACTATAATAATGCCAAGCATGCTTTCTATGGCCCATGTGCTTGCATGCCTTTAGTAAAAGGATTCATCTCACATATTCTAAGATACCATACAACTTCCATGGTGGGAAGGTGAGTTATGACTCCATCTTCTAAAATTGTCTAGTTTAGGACAGCAATAGTGCAAAAACAAAAATATTGACAAAAGTATAATGAAATAGAAAAAAGAAACCTATATAGTGACAAAAAAAAATAATTACTTGCATCTAACAACTTTAAAACAAGTTACAATATAGAGTTCAATTAATGAAGTATCCTAGTGAAGAAAAAGGCTTTGACTATGGTAAAACAACTCAGCAAAAATGCCTGTTCATTAACCAAAATTTTATGAGGACACCATCCAACTTTAGTCACTAGTCAAGTGACACCTTATATAAGTCTAGAATACATATTCAAACCACTTCGAAGTGGTTATTCCACATATTTCTTGAAAATGCTTTTTTTACAATAAAAGTTGTCATGACAAATTTGCAATTTTACAAAGTTTTCATGCAACTTGAAAATGTTTTCCCTAGAGTTAGAGAAGGCTTGGTAAAAACCCTATGAATATTTTTTAGGATATTGGATATGTTTCTTATGACTTGAAACCATCATTCCACCTCTCATTTGTCCAATCTAGCCATTTAAATACCCAAATGCCAATGTTGACAATATTAACAATAATTACTCACTACCTAACAACTTTGGAAAAAGAAGTAGCACTGAGTGACCTAATTAGACCTCTAAATGGATAAATCATACTCTAGGACTCACAGGCCCCTTTATTACACTAGTGGGTTGGCTAAGGCACTACAAGCCAAAACTTGACTAGGAACCCTATGTTACCAAGTAGCCTTACCTAGGTGCTCCTACACCATGCTCCCTATGTAAGTAAATCGTGTCACTCATATAGGCAATATGTTATCAATAATTCCCAACTTCTTGGATTTTGTAGTTGCAACCCATGTTGCCTCTGACTCAAGATTAGCTTTCCATTTGATGAGGTGTTCCATGTACACCTTATGTCTAGTAGACTTTTTGACCCTTGAATCTAATATTTCTCTACCTCTAGTTCTAGCTTGGGGGATAAGACATTAGATGTAGCTACTTCCTTGGAAATCTCCTATTTTTTCATATCTCCTTCAATTAGATTTCCCTTAAAGTTGGTTATGTCTACCACATTGAAGACATCTAAGATGTTTAAATAAATATGTAGATCCACCTTATATGCATTTTCTACATATTTAGCTATGATCTAACATCTTATCCCTTTTCTTCATCTAGAATTTGGTGAGTTATCCTCTATACAACCTAGATTTATTCAAGTGTACCATAACATATTCACCTACTACAAATTAAACATCCTTCCTCTTCTCATCCACCTTATCTTTCAATCTTTGTGTAGTCCCTTGTATAGTCTTCTTCACATGTTCTTGAATATCTTTTATGGTTTGAGTAAAGTCTTCATCTTGACCACTCCTATACTCCATAGCTCCAAGGTCTCTATGTTTACACATCCCTGGGATGCATCCCATAAACAATCTCAAATGAGCTTCTACCTCTTGTTCTATTCGCACTATTATTATATTAATACTCTACTTCAGGAATAATCACATCCCATGTCTAACCATACTCTTTAGTTACACACCTTAAAAAATTACCTAACACCCTATTAACCACCTCATTTTTACCATCAGTCTAAGGGTTGTAAGATGAATCAAAAGATATGTTAGTTCTCAACCTACTCCATAAGGTTTTCCAAAAATAGATCATAAATTTAACATCCCTATCCAACAAAATGCTTAGGAGTAGTCCATGGTTCCTCACAATTTATTTAAAGAATAGATGTACAATATGACTAGCATTATGGGTAGTTTCATAAGGTATAAAATGATCCATTTTACTAAAATTGTCCAGTACAACACAAATTCTATCACATCCCTAGTTTTTTTTTAGGTAACCCTACATTGAAGTCAATGCTAACACACTTTGATAGCCTATTAGGGACTAGTAAAGGTTGCTATAAGTCTGCATTACTAGCTCCTCCTTTTTCCTTCAAGCACACTACACATTGTTTGACACATCTTGTCACATCTCTTTATAATTTTGGCCAATAGTAGAACCTTTGAAATAATTCTAGGGTCTTTTTTGATGTCAAAATGACCACTTAGGCTTCCATTATGTTTTTCTTGGATATGGTTCTCTCTCCTAGATCCGTTATGAACACACAACTAGTTTCCTTTGAACAACAGTGTGCCTTACAAGGTGCAATTTTCAAAAGAACTATGAAAATGATTCATAAATTTAGAGAATACCTTGTAGGCTTCAGCAAAGTATTCATCCTCCTTGTAGAGGTCCTTGAAACTCTCTATGTTAATGCTACGTAGTTGAAATTCTTGAATAGTCAACATCCTCCTACTTAGTGCATTGACACCCTTATTGAATTGTCCCTTCTTGTTCTTGATGGTGAATGTGAATGATTGAAGATATTCCATCAACTTCAAATGTCCATTTCTTAACTTTTATTGGGTTTTGATGTAACTAAGGGATTTGTTGTCAGTAAACACTACAAAATTCTTCGGTAGAAGGCAATGTCTCCACTTCCTTAAAGACTAAACTAAAGCATACAATTCCAAGTCATCAAAAGAATATTTCTTTGTGGCTTCATTTATCTTCTCATTGAAGAGGGATACTAGTCTATCTTCTTGGCTTAACACACCTCCTACTGCCATCCCACTTGCATTACACTCTAGGGTAAACATTTTTTCAAAACTAAGAAGTTTAAGGATAGCTTGTGTGGCCACTTATTCTTTCAACTTTTCAAATACATTTCCTACTTTAGAAGTTTGCCTAAACCTGGTCTCTACCCCACCCTTAATGGTGTCTATTTATGGTGCATAAATATGACTAAAGTTCCTAATGAATTTTGTATAAAATTGAGCTAACCTAGGGAAGCTTCTCACCTCTTTTTCTATAGTAGGTGGTGGCCAATTCAAGATACATGCAAATTTTTCTTAGTCCGTCTTCAAAGACCCCCTAGATATTACAAATCCTAGTTATACAATATCTTGCTTCATGAATTCACATTTCTCCAAATTGTTTGTCAAATTCTCTTCATGCAACCTGCTTAGCACTATCTCCACATGTTTAATGTGTTTTTCTCTTGTCTTACTGAAGATGAGTATATCATCAAGATATATCACTACAAACTTTCTTGTGAGGGCTATAATTTTGATCACTTCACATGATCTACCATGTGAGGGGTATGCTTGGTTAAAATCATTACAAGAATATTAAGTCTACCTTGATTAATTGATGCAAACTTATAATAATTTTAGCACTCTATTATGAGATGTACCAAGGTCTATTAAAATCCCCCTATTAAGAGATTTACCCTGATACATTGGTTATAATGTCTCTGTACCCAATCCTTCAGTTTTTTCTCATAAAGTTGATTACAAATCTTCTCTCTTTAATGTCTAACTTTGATCTCCTTAACTGATCTTCTCTATTCTTCCCTTAACTACTGGATTTCTCTATCTGATCTCCCTATAAAACCTAGTCTTCCTTGATATGTGCTTTCCCTTTTGTGCATTCATAATCTTCCTTCACATATATTATGATTTAGGGTTTTAACCCTTCTTAAATATATAATCGTGGAAGGTTCTAGATCAAAATCAATGATCCAAAACTTATTCTATTGCATCTTAGTCCTTTTTTCTTCCTTATTGGTTAATTTTCCTTTCTAGGAATTGATGTCCTCTGAAAAATGCATAATTAGCTTCTTAACCATCTCTATATTGAAAAAATATATATCATAGAAGTCAACCAAAATGATTTACATAAGTGTTTGTGCCATTTCAAATACATACACCAAAACTGGTTTACTCAATAATTGTATGTCTTAACACTTAGTCATAACTAACATTCATGTTGTCCTTTGGCTTGTAGAGGCTCAAAATGTACTACCTCAATTTGAATAAATTAACTTTACATCACTTGGTCTCCATATGTTTCACTTGATATATATTTTGACTTAGGCTCCACTGGGGTTCTTGGAAACCTTTGACTTGTTTGACATGTAATAAAACATAAATAATTCTATGTTGTTCAACCTTCTTTGGATGAATTGGTCATAGTGATGACTGACCAATGTTTCCTAGGAAATGACTAATTTTGAGACACTAATAGAGAACAAGGCTTAGAGATCAACATAATCACCTTGAAATCGCTCTACAAACTTAAAATTGCTAGGTGAGTGAAGAAATAAATATAAAATTTACTATATACACTCAAATGGTTGAAATACTCTTGCATTTTTTATTCTTTATTTATGGAAGGTATACACATAGTGTATGACAATTGTCTCAACATTTAAAGGAAAATATGCATTCATCCTTCATTCACTAACTCGGTCAATATACAAACTCAATCTTAACTTCATTTTAGTTCACAAATCAATCAACATTGTGACTCAACCGCTATAGAAATCAATACTAATGCTTTGCATCAACTATGCTTCAACTCAATATATATATATTTTCTTGGTTCATACTTTATAACTATCCTAATGCATCTTATTTTATGTTGATATAAACTTTATTACATCGTATATTAGGAACTAATGTATGCTATATCATTAAAATACAGTCCCTCACATACCTTATTTGCTTAGTTTGAGGTAATGTGATCACCTAATCCATTAGATTGGGTAATCTCAACATCACAATTTTAATTATTGTTGCCTTCATCCTTATTTCTCCATGTTTGATTCATCTCATTTGTTGTATGTTTAGTTGGAAAAAAATTTAGCAGTCCCTTTGAGATTTGTGAGAAGGCCTTGACCATCTCCTATGTACTATAATTTGAGTATTTGTATTAGGCAATGATAGATTGGGATTTTGGTGCAACAAGAACCCCACTCTAAAAAGTTTTATTAGATCTTGGTCACAAGTTCAAATCCTTAGAACCTCAAGTAATGCTAAGGGGGGGAATGTTTGAAATTTGTTTAGTGTTCCCCATAAGATTTGTGTCACGGTCTTAACCCCCTCCTCTATACTATAATTTGAGTGCTTGTATCAGTCATTGATAGATCAATATTTTGGTAAAACAATAACCGCACTCTACCATGTTCTACATCAACTTTTTTTGTTCTTGTGTTCTATTCATTTCTAGGTCATAGTGCTTGGGTCTTGCAGTTCTTTCTCACATGTCTAATCTAGTGACAACTATAAAAAACTAAAATTCCATTCAACCAACTCTTGTATTTTCCTTTGAATCAACTCATTATGCAATATACTATAGCATGACCATACTTAGCACATAACTAACAACAATACCATGTCCTATAATCCGAATTGATATTTTTTCCTTGTTTAGGTGCATTTTCTTTCTTCTTGGGAGTCCAATTAGGTTTAGCCTTATAACTACATTTTTGAGCTCTATGTCCTTAGATGTCTTATAAAAACTAGTTACTATTGTCACTCGGTAGTTATATAGAAAAATGTTGTAACTCAGTAGATGTAGTGTATATTATCTTTAACAGAATTTAAACACTCATAGTTATTAACATACATGCATAAAAGAAATAACATGAACACATGAGATACCATATTTAATGTGGAAACCCAATATGGGAAAAACCACCAAGTAACTAGCTACTGATTTTCACTCTTCTGAAGTGAGCCTTGTTAGGAGCCAACCTTGTTAAAGGTTACAAAACAAACTATTAGGTGTGATCTTGTTAAAGGATTTAATCATTGTACTAGGAGTGGCCTTGCTAGAGGACTATAGAAAAATTCAATAGAACTATGACCTTGTTTGAGGATTTACAAAATGGTTGTTAAACCAACTCTGTAAAGAGATTTAGAAATCACTGCTACAATGGTGAGAAAGTAACACTAAATTGACTTGAATGAGATGTAACTAACTTGCTGATATAGATCTCTATTCTAGTTCACTAGATCCTCTTCTGATCAAATACAACTTTGCTACTCCTCAAGGATATTTGATCCTTCTTCAAAATTCACTCACCCTTTCCTCTTCACATAATCAACACACTTGGATGCTAACTCATTACAGTCATCCATGCTTTAGAATTCACAACTTGACCTCTTATTTATATCTTACAAATTTTCAAGTCAGCTCATTTACAAGTCACAATTACCAATAATCATTACATCAATCAGCTACAATTATTACATTAAACAATTAAATTTTATTTCCCAAAACAATGAAATCCTTCATTGGTCAATCCTGCTTAGTAAAAATTGCTTTAGAAATGATTTCCAGCATTAACCAATTGAAGCTCAACAAACACTGCAAACTCTGCAAAATCTTTTGGAGACTGAGTGAACTCGATAAACATTGACTTTCATTTGTTAACCTTGTGAGCTTGGTTAACATTGACTTCTATTATAGAAACCTTCGATGCCAGAGTGAGCTTGGTAAAAACTATTTCCACAGAGTAATTTTCAGAAATGCTTGGTAGAATTTGTAATTTTCTTTGCTAACAAAATTAGCTTGGTAGACTCTCTCTAATAACTAATATGACATTTTTGTAACATCAAATAAAACACACAATTGAATAATTGTATCCAACAATCTCCCTCTTTGGCATTGATGGCAACACAACATGTCATAGCAGATGAAATTTGAAAAAAAATCTTTTTCTGATAGAACATTTCTCCCTCTGGATTTATGCCACAAACTTCTCTAATGTAGTAATCTTCCTCTGTGAAGGAATTACATAACTTCTTTTCTAAACAAAAAATTCTTGACAAACAAATTCAAACTTCAAAAAGATATGATAGTACACTCTCCCTCTTTGACAACACATGCCAAAGACAACACATACCAAATAAGTAACAATGTACCTTGAGTACCAATTCATATCTAATGTTTCCATGACTATGCTACATCAATTGATAGATCTTCAACTTGGTTTCTATTGATGGATTACTAAAACTTTATTTTAGTGAGCTTCAGATAGGAGAATGACCCCTAACTTACCTCTTAGATACAAGAATGCATCCTTAAGTAATGGCTTGGTGAATATGTCAGAAATATGCTCCTTTGTATGGAAATATGCCTATCTAATTTCTTTATCCTACACCAATTATTTGACAAAGTGATACTTTATTGCAATGTGCTTAGTTTTTGAATGCATCACTAGGTTCTTGGATATGTTTATTGCACTTGTATTATCACAAAACATAACAACTAGTGCTTTGATCTCAACCTTCATACCTTCCAATAATTGTTTAAACCAAACAATATTAGAATAATTTACTACTGCTACAACATACTCTACTTTTTCTATAGATTGGGATATACAATTTTTCTTTTTACTTGTCTAAGAAACCAACCTCTTTCCAAGAAAGAATGCTCCACCACTTGTACTCTTTATGACATCAATGTTTCCTACCCAATCAGCATTAGTAAACACTTTTAAGTCCAAATTTCCTCCAAATTTGTACCACAATCCATAATCTTCATTTCCTTTCAAGTATCTCAAAATTGTTTTGATTGCCATCATGTGTTTTTCTCTAGGTTTTGCTGAAAATCTTGATACTATACCAACTGCAATTGCAATATCAGGCCTTGTATGAACTACATACTCCAACTTTCCAATCATTGATCTATATAAGGTCTAATCTACCTCTTTTGATTCATCATCCTTGGTAAGCTTTAGTCCTATACACATGGGAGTTCCAACTAGTTTACAATCTTTCATACCAAATTTCTTGAGTATCTCTTTGATGTATTTAAATTGAGTGATGTAGATGTCATTCTTGCTCTGCTGAATTTTTTGATCTCACCAAACATAGACATCTCAAATTCCTTGTTCATTTGTTCTAAAAATTCTTTGCATTGATCATCATTTCCTATAAATAAAGTATCACCCACAAATATTTCTGCCAAAATAATCTTGTTATCTGGTTATTCCTTGATATACAATATTCTCTTATCATTAGTTCTCTAAAAACTAATTTGAATAAGATAATTATGCAATATTTCATACCATGCTCTAGGGGCTTGTTTCAGACCATAAAATGCTTTTGGTAACTTGCAGACCATGTCCTTGTCTGGATCAATAAAACCTTTAGGTTGCTCAATGTAGACTTCTTCATCTAGAATACCATTGAGAAATGTTGATTTGACATCCATTTGATATACCTTAAATCTTTTGTATGCAACATATGCAAGTAAGGCCCTAACACCCTTGAGTCTTTCAATGGGAGAAAAAGTCTCTCCATAATCAATTCCTTCTTCTTCAAGTAGCCTTTACATGCCAATCTAGTTTTTTTTCTTAATACCTTACCATCCTCATTCAACTTATTTCTGAATACCCACTTTGTTCCAATCACATTTTTGTCTTCAAGCCTAGGTACAAGAGTCCATGTTTTGTTCTTCTTTTTTTCTCTATCTCTTCATTCATAACCTCAATCCAACTTTCATTTTCCAATGCATCTTTGACATTTCTAGATTCAAAATCAGCAAGTAAAAAAGTACCTTTTAACATACTTCTTGTCATAGTACCTTCAGATTTGTCTCCAATAATCTGATTTGGTGCATGATGTCTCTTGATATACTTTGCCAATATAGGTTCCTTGCCTTTTGGTAGAGTTCCACTGTCTTCATTTTGAATTTCAATTTCTAGCTCTAGTTTATTTGATTGCTGCTTAGGTCCTTCAGACTCACTAGGCATTGGCTTGGTAGCATCTGAATGCGACTTGGGTTCCTACAACTCAGTTTGAACTTCTTGCAACTCGGTGATTAAAGACTCGAGATTAGAAGTTTCCTAATCGATGGATGTATCTGGTACTATATCAGGTTCAATGAAAAAAAATCTCCTATAATCTTCTAATTCCTTTTCTCTTTCATCTTTAGTCCTTTCTACAAACTAATCAACTTTCACGTGTGCACTTTCTATGACTTTGTGAGTAGATAAATTCAAACATCTATATGCCTTACTTTTGTAAGAATATCCTAGAAATATACCTTCATCACCCTTCACATCAAATTTACCTTTTCTAGATTCTTTCAAGATGTAACATTTACTTCCAAATACTTTTAGGTAACTTACATTGGGTTTATAGCCATACCATAACTCATAGGTAGTTTTCAATGAGTCCTTGTTTAGCTATACTTAGTTAAAGGCATGAACTGCAATGCTAATAGATTCCTTCCAATATTTGATAGAAATATTCTTTTCAATCATTAGAGTTCTTGCACAATCCATGATAGATCTATTCCTCCTTTTAGCTATTCCATTCTACTTGAGAGTTCCAAAAGCTGATACCTATCTTTTGATTCCTCTTTCAATGCAAAAGTTATTGAATTCATGGGAGATGAATTCACCACATCTGTCTAATCTCAAGCATTTTAGTATTTTCCTTGTTTCCTTCTCTACTCTAGCCAAATACCATTTGAACTTCTCAAATGCTTCTAATTTCTCTCTTAGATACATGACAGTCATCATTCTAGAGTAGTCATCAAAAAAAAGAATAAAGAACTTTTCTCCCGTATAGCTCTGAATTCCAATAGGTCCACACAAATCAGTATGCACAATTTCTGGTTAATGAGGTTCTTCCTCTTCCTTTTATGCAACAAGGTTCATTATTACCAAACCTCACACTACCACCATCATAGTTTTCAAAATGTTCAAACTTTGTTTTTTTCACCAATCATATGATGAGAGAAACCACTATCTATGATTCATGTATCATTTTTTCTCACATGAGAGATAAGTGCCATCTTATCTTTCTCATCATTATCAGATTCATCTTTCACAACAATCTAAACAATTTCATCTTCACTATTATCAGAATCCTTAGAATCCTTAGCCATGAAGCATATTTTCTTACCTTTGTACTTGAATTATTTGAAGTCTTTCTTTCCATTACACTTGTGACCTTTCTTCTCATTACTATTTTTCTTGTTTGGGAACCTAGTAGCAATATGACCAATTTCCTCACATGAAAAATGGATTAGAGGATCTTTACCTTTGTATTTTCCTTTGCCTCTGGAATATTTCCTTGCAACTAGAGCTTCAACCACCTCAAGATCTCTTTCAGAACTCTGGACTGACTCTTCTTTACTTTTTGACTAAGAATCCTTTATCTTTTTGCCCTTATCTTTTGAGTGAAAGCTTGGCTTCAAATGCTGATTCAATGTTCTTGGAAGCTAGAACATAGTTGTCATAGTAATCTAGCTCAAATTCAGTCAATCTTCCTACTGTGGCCTCTAAATTTATCTTATAATTTGCTTCACATCTTCTTTCTTGAATTGTAGAAACTCTAATTGCATAAATGGAAAGCAATGTTCTAAGAAATTTACTTACAACTTTTTTCTCTTTGATATCTCCTCCAGAAGCTTTGACTGCACTAACACTTGCTTTGACTCTTTCAAAATATTTAGCAATGTTCTCATCCTCTCTCATCCTCATCTGATCAAATTTTCCTCTTAGACATTTTTCTTTGGCTCTCCTCACATTTTCATCACCTTCATAGATATCTTTTAGCTTGTTCCACATTTCAAAGTTAGTTTTGTAGTCATTGATATCATCAATTTCTTCATAGCTTAGGGTAGATGCAATATCTATCATCATGGTGTTATGAGTCTTCTTCTCAGTAATGTCATTGATTGATAATGTACTAGAAGGAGTTACATATTCTTGATCAAGGTATTTCAATCCTATATCTCTAATGGAAGCCAGATGTAGTTTCATGAAAACTTGCTATGTTGAAAAGTTGTCCTTGTTAAGCTTGGGAATTTCCCTCTTGTAAGACATCTTGATCTTTAGCTTAGACCTTGAAATCCTTCCTATAAGAACCAAATTCTCTGATACCAATTGCTAGAAATATAGATGGAGTAACTGAGAGGGGGGGTGAATCAGTTACTACAAAAATAAATGCACAAATCCCTTAGATGTCTTACAAAAACTAGTTACTATTGTCACTCAATAGCTATACAGAACAATGTTGTAACTTGGTAGATACAGTGTATATTATCTTTAATAGATCTTAAATATTCATAGTGATTAACATGCGTGCATAAAAGAAATAATATGAACACATGAGTCACTAGATTTAACATGCAAACCCAATATGGAAAAAACCACCAAGTAACTAGCTACTAATTTTGACTCTTCTGAAGTGAGAACTATTAGGAACCAACCTTGTTAAAGGTTACAAAATAGATTGTTAGCTGTGACCTTGTTAAAGGATTTAATCACCCTGCTAGGAGAGGCCTTGAGGACTTTAGAACAATTTAATAGAACTATCACCTTGTTAGAGGATTTACAAAATGGCCATTAAACCAACTTTTTAAAGAGATTTAGAAATCACCGCTACAACGATGAGAAAGTAACAATGAATTGACCTGAATGAGGTGCAACTGACTTGCTAATACAGATCTCTATTCTAATTTACTAGATCTTCTTTTGATCAAATACAACTTTCCTACTCCTTAAGGATATCTAATCCTTCTTCAAAATTTTCTCACACTTTGCTCTTCATATAATCAACACACTTGCATGCTCGCTCATTCCACTCATCCATGCTTTAAAATTCACAAATTGACCTCTTATTTATACCTTACAAATTGTCAAGTCAGCTTATTTACAAGTTACAATTATCAATAATCATTACATCAGCTGACTACAATTCTTAAATTAAACAATCAAACTTTATTTCCCAAATCAATGAAATCCTTCATTGGCCAACCCTGTTCTAGAAATGATTTCCAATTTTTACCAATTGAAGCTTGGCAAACATTGTTAACTCTAAAAAATCATTTGGAGATCAAGTGAACTCAGTAAACATTGACTTTCCTTCATTAACCTTTTGAGCTCGGTTAACACTAACTTCTATAATAGAAACCTTCAATTCCCAAGTGCACTTGGTAAAAAATATTTCTATAGAGTAAGTTTCACGAATGCTCGGTAGACTCTATAAATTTATTTGTTGACCAATTGAGCTTTGTAGACTCTATCTAATATCTAATATGACATTTGTGTAACATCAAAGACACACAATTGAACAATAAGAGCATCTTGGGTGTAAGAAAAATCTTGCAACACGCAAAAATAATTTTTTTATTTCAATCTTTTCTATTTTAACAAGGACTAGTAGATAGGGGTGTTGTTGTTTATGGGAACATGATATTTTAGTAAGTTTCTCATATGAGCTTGAAACATTCTCAATATCTAAAAGAAGGTTCATTTTAGAGTTGTAAGCCTACCATGAAAATCTCTTTGCTCAAGCATAATTATTGGAGTAGTTATTTCAGATTTGTGATGCAAAAATTTGCAAAAAAGTCTCTAGGATCACCATTGGAGGCCTTAGAGTGCCCAGATGAGGTTTGAAAACTCAATGGAAGGGTGCTAGCATAGTTCCAAGCTTGTAGATTAGAAGCCAATGTTTTTGAAAAGTGGTTATAATGGTCAATCAGAGCAACAGTTTGAGAGTTATGACCTTTCGAAGTTGGGCCACCCTTAATATCTAAAATAATTTTCAAAAATATATTTGGTAGACTCTATATGGATTGTTAGAGTCTATCAGCCCTAGGTATTAATTTTCAATGTCTAGAACCTTCCTGAGTGGCATAAAATTGCCTATTTAAGAAAGTCCTAAACAGAGTCTAGAGCTGGTATGGGTGATAGTTGGCAACTTACTCTTGCAAATTAATGGAATGAAGGTGCCCATGTGGGTTAGCATATTATACTTATAAATTTTGTAATTCCACATTTGCAGTGCAAATAGGAAGTCCATATTTTGTTCTCGCATTTGCTATTTTTTCTTTATTTATGTTATGAGTTTATGGTCTTAAGGGGAGCACCCTTCATCAAGTGGTATTAGAGATAGAATTCTTGAGTGTGTGGATAGATTGCCGACTATGAGGTAGTTTGCACTAGGACCATGGTTTGGGCTAAGCATGGATATAGATCACCGATTGCGAGGTAGTTTACACTAGGGTTTCAATAGAAGCACAAAATTGCCTCCACAAAGAGGGTGTGCCAGAAGAGCTATAGGTGTTACACCTGAGGGTTTAAGAGCCCTCCAAATAAAAATGCAAACATTGGAAGAACAAATGCATAGAGGAATAAATCTTCCTATAAGAGATGAAAGTGAGGATGTGGATGAAGTAAACGAAAATGTTGAAGTAGAGGCAGTTCTAAACCGAGAGGAAGAGAGGTTTTTTAGGGTGATCTCAAAGATTGAAAAAATAGTTACATTTGATGTTTCATATTTTCAAGCAATCTTAACCTAGAGGAGCCAATTGATTGGATTAATGAACTAAAGGAGTAATTTGAGTATGCACATATTGAAGATCTTGATAGGGTCAAGTTTGAAAAGGTGAAACTAAACGGACATGCAAAGATCTGGTGGTTGGAGGTTTAGTTGGAGCAAAATAGAATGAGAAAGGATAAAATCACTAGATGGGATTATATGATAGCTAAATTGAAGTGATAATTCAATGTGGTGAATTATGAGCTTTATCTGCTAAAGAAAAGGCAAGGATTGAAGGAAGTAGGAATATCTGTTTAAGAGTTTACCAAAGAGTTCTACCGAGTTCTCATTTGAATCGACCATGCAGAAGCTGATAAGGAGAAAGTGGCCTATTATCTTAATGGGTTAAGGCCAAGTATTTAGGATAAGCTAAGTCTAGTTCAAATGAATAGTATTGAGGAGGCATATCAATTTGCCCTAAGAGTTGAGGAGAAACTGGGAAAGAAGTTTGACAACAAGAATAATGGAAGAGGTGATAGTGGAAGATCTAGTGGATGATTTTATGGTGGCCATAATGATGATTAGAAAAACAAGGATGAGGCTGGGAGTAGAAGTCAGAACCATGGTGGAAATAATTCTAATCATTTCAATATCAAAACAATAGAGATCAGAGAGGAAGAGGCAAATGATAAGGATGTAGAAGTGGAGGCTTTTGTATGAAATGTTTTCACTTTGGAGAAGAAAGGCATAGAGCATTTGAATATTCCAAACACCAAAGAAGGATAGATTGAAGAACAAAAGGCTAGGCCAGAGTTGGACATGTTGATGAAGATGTCAGATCATTACATTCTAAAGATGCTGAAAGAGAAGTCTTAGTTAATCGAAGAGTCTTGTTGAGTGGTGAGAATGAACTTGAGCAAAGAAGGAGTTTGTTTCACACAAGGTGTAGATGTGAAGATAAGTGTTGTGATGTGATCATTTATGGTGGAAGTACTAACAATTAGGTGTTAGAAATGATGCTCACCAAGTTGAAGCTAAAGAGGTAGAAACACCCAAATCCATAGTGTATTGCTTGGGTGCAATATTACCACATGATCATGGTCCATGAGTAGTTCTCAGTGAAGTTCAAGATTGGAAGCTACCAGGATAAGGTAATTTGTGATATCATACCTATGGGCATATGTCATATGTTGCTAGGTAGACTATGGCAGTTTGAAAGGGATGTTGTACATGATGGGTGAGAAAATACCTATATTCTAACCAATAATGCAATGAAACAGAAGTTGAAGCCATTGAAGGAGAAAGAAGAAAATGTATGTAGTGTTGCTAGAATATGTTTTGTTGATGGAAAAGAGTTTCTCAAATGTATCAAGCATGAGCATTTGTGTTTTGCTACAATTCCAAAACATAGTATCAGATATTTTGGGTGAATTTTCTAGTATTTCATTAGATAACATACCTAGTGGATTTCTACCAATGGGGAAGATTGGTCACTAGATGGATTTGGTTCTAGGAGCTAGTTTTCCAAACAAGGTAGCACACAAAATGACACCACTAGAAATTGAAGAATTGAATAGACAAGTTCAATAGTTGTTGTAGAAGGAGTTGATTTGATAAAGTCTAAGTCCAAGTGTTGTACTAGCCATATTAGCACCAAACAAAAAATGGAGAATTGAGGATGTGCACAGATTCTCGCACGATCAACAAGATCAAAATCAAGTATAGATTTCCATTGCAAAGAATGAATGATATTATAAATTGTTTGAGTGGGGCTGAGTATTTCAAAAAGATAGATCTGAAGAGTGGATACCATTAGATTCCTACCAAAGAAGGTGATGAGTGGAAGACTTCTTTCAAGACAAGGGAAGGACTGTATTAGTGGTTAGTCATGCCTTTTGGGTTAACTAATGTACCAAGAACTTTCATGTGGCTCATGAATGAGGTAATGAAGGAGTTTTTGGGTAAGTTTATCATTGTATACCTAGAAGATATTTTGATCTTTAGTAAGAAATTGGAGTATTTGATCCATATTCAAAAGATGTTTGATAAGTTAAGAGAAGAGAAGTTGCTGATAAACAAAAAGAGGTGCATTTTTGTAATGGAGTTGGTGTACCTTGGATTTGTATTATCAAAAGAGGGTCTAAAAATGGATCCAGAGAGAGTGAAGACTATCCTTGAATGGCCTACTCCTAGGAGTGTGATAGAGGTAAGATCTTTTCATAAACTAGCTAGTTTTTTACATGAAGTTAATAAGAGGTTTTAATAGTATTTTTGGAGCCTTGACTGATATAATGAGAGGGGATAGAAAAGAATTTGAGTAGACTATAGGACCAGATAAGAGTTTTAATCTGTTGAAATAAAAAGTTACTAACAACCTTTTTTAGCACTTCCTAATTTCACAAGGTGTTTCAAGTAGACTATGATGCTAGTTGTACTACAATAGGAGTTGTTTTGAGACAAAAAGGTAGAATTGTTGCTTATTTTAGTGAGAAGTTGAATGGTGCAGGTAAAAAAACAATCTATTTATGGTCAGGAATTTTATGCTACAGTTCAAGCATTGAAGAAGTGGAGACAGTATCTTGTTCCTAACAAGTTTGTTTTGTATACTGATCATCAAGTTTTGTAATATTTGAATGGTCAAGGAAAATTAAACCAAATAATTTTGAAGTGGGTTAATTTTTTGTAGAATTACACATTTATTTTGAAACACAAGAGTGGGAAGTCTAATAGAGTTGCAGATGATCTTAGTAGAAGACAAATTTTGCTAATAGACATGTGGATAGAGGTGGTTGGTTTCAAGGAACTTGGTAATTTGTATCCAGATGATCCTAATGTTGGTGAAGCATGGAAGGCTTGTACAAAACCTATTACAAGATAAAGTGGTTGAATTTTATGATCTAGGATGGTATGTTGGTCAAAGGAAACTAGTTGTGCATTCCTAGAAGTTCTATGAGAGAGAATCTCATCAAGGAGAGGCATAGTGAAGAATGTCAGCATGGATTTTGTTCTTGGATTACCAAGAACTTAGCAAGGGCATGATTCTATTTTTATGTTGGTGGATATGTTTTGAAAGAAGGCACATTTTATTCCTTTTAAGAAGACTAGTGATGTTGTTTATGTAGTAGAATTATTTTTCAGAGAAGTGGTGAGACTACATGGTCTACCAAAGAGTATAGTTTTAGATCAAGATACAAAATTTTTTGGGTATTTTTGGTGTACATTGTGGAAGAAACAAAAGATGGATTTGAAGTCTAGTTCATTGCATCATCCAAAGACTAATGGACAAACAAAAGTGGTGAATAGGAGTTTGGGAAAATTGCTGAGATGTTTGGTTGGAGATAAGACAAAATGAAGGGATATGATTTTACCATAGGTTGAATTTTTATATAATAATTCTATCAATAGGAGTACTGGTAAATAACCATTCCAAATTTTATATGGGAGTAGTCCCAAAAATGCTTTTGAATTATGGTAGTTGGATAAAGGAGAGATAAGTAGCATTTAAGTAGAAGAATTTGTTGAACATTTGAATAACATTCGTGAGGAGGTGAGGAAGCACATCATAAAGATGAATGCATAGTATAAGGCTAAGGAAAATGTGAAAAGGAAGTATAAGGAATTTTAGATTGGAGATGAAGTCATGGTTCATTTGAGAAAGGAGCATTTTCCAATGAGCACATCTAATAAGTTGAAGATGAAGAAGTTTGGACCATGTAAGATAGTGAAAAGACATCATTCTAAAAATGCTTATGAAGTGGACTTGCATATTGAATTGAATATTTCACTAGTGTTTAAAATTTTAGATTTGATAGAGTATTATGAAGGAAGTGATGGAGATGAAGTTCCAAAAGTGTAGTGGATTATTACAATAGCTAGTTTAGCTATAAAGGATATTGAGGAGATACTGGACAGCCATGTTGGTAAGAGTACAAGCAACAAAACTAATGATGAATAGTTGGTCAAATGGAAAGGGATGCCAATAGATGATTCATCAAGGCTAGCAAGGGAGGAGCTTAACCATCTTGGTTTTCCTTTGAACACTTGAGACATGATGGGGTCACTTCTCAAATTACCCTGGGTGTTTGATGCAAGAGCATCCTAGGTGTAATAGAATCTCACATCACCCAAAAGTATTATTTTATTTTAGTCTTTTCTATTTTAATAAGGACTAGTAGATAGGTGGGTTGCTATTTATGGGAACTTGCTATTTTTAGTAAGTTTTTCATATGAGCTTGAAATTTTTTTTATTTCTACAAAATGATTCATTTTAGAGTTGTAAGCCTACCATAAAAATTTCATTGCTCAAGGATTAGTATCAAAGAATTTATTGTAGATTTTCAATCGAAAAATTTGAAGAAAAATCTTCAAGCTCACTATTAGAGGCCTTAGAGTGCCTAGATGAGGTATAAAAACTTGATGGAAGGGTAGTATTATGGTTCTACACCTATAAATTAGGAGCTTTTATTCTAAAAAGTGGTTATAATAGCCAATCAAAGAAATGGTTTGAGAGTTATGACCTTCCAAAGCTGGGCTACTTGAAATATCTAAATAATTGTAAAAGATGTATTTGGCCAAATTTATATGTATTGTTAGGGTTTTTTGACCCTAGCTATTAAGTTTCAATGTCTAGAACCTTCCTAGCTAGCATAAAATTGCCTATTTCAGAAAGGCCTGAACATTGTCTAGAATAGCTCTAGGTGATAGTTGATAGCTTAGCCTTGTAGACTATTGGAATGAAGGTTTCTATGTTTGTTAGTATATTGTACTTATGAATTATGTAATTCCACATTTACAACACAAATAAGAAGTCCATATTTTGTTCTCACATTTTTTGTTGTTTCTTTGTTTCTGTTATAAGTTTATGGTTTTAAGGGGAGCACCCTTCATCAATACTTCTTATAATTGTAGCAATGAACTAAAAATCTAAGTGCAACTAGTGTATTTATAGCTTTGGATATATATTCATCTTGTTGATGTCCTTTCTTCTCGTAATTAAAATAATTACCAATATATTTAGGATTAGTTTTTTTCTTACCAATCTTTCTTTTGAAAATATTTTTTATATGACCTAGGTTTCTACAATGATAGCATGCAGGTTTTCTCTTTATATTTATGTTCCTATATTCTCCACTCTTTGATGATTCTCCTTAGTTAGAAGATGATAGGTGCTCGGTATAGTCTGGTCTAGAGGTTTCATGGGGTCTTCTTTGTGATCTTGTTATCTCTTCATAATATCTCATAGATTCTTTAGGTTTGTTCAACCTTTCAATGCACTCCTTTTAATGTTTCAGTTTATTCCTCATATGGTCATTCTCAAATTTCATATTAGAAATCTCAACATTCTTTTGTTGTAACAAAAATCCTGTTAGCCATGTCAAACTAATTTCGAGTAATCCTTTGTACTTCACCATTCTTTTCATCAATTCTTGTGGATATATGATCTTTATTCTCTTCATCTTTCTTTTCTTTTTCAATCACTTCACACAATCTTAATGATTGGATTCCATGTTCTTTCTTTAGTGTTCTTACCTCTTTAATTAGTGTATTTTTCTTTTCCAATAGATATGCTATTGCTGCATCACTCTCACTTGAATTTCCATCATCAAGTAAACCTTCACTATCTTCCTATATATTGTGTACCATTCTGCATGATTGCCAAAAAAATTCTTTTCTTCAAGGATTACATAATTATTTTTCTTGTTGGTTCAAGTTGTTGTACAGTATAAGCTTTATCTCAAGCTTCTAGTTTTCAATAATCTTTCCCAACTTGTAGGCCTCCATCTCGAAGATCTTCTCTCTCAAGTGGTTAGAATTATGTTAAGAGAACAAATCTATGATACCAATTGTTTGAAGTCTATTGGAAAAGTGAGATATCGACAAGTGGACTAAATTGGGGTCTACAAAAAATTTAACATTCTAAACAACTATCAAACTAATATCTTTCACAACTAACCCTTATCTCATAAGTCTAATGAACATGTATTACAATAATGTAATTGATTTAATCTATTCATTGCAACCATAAACATAAAATAAAATTATCAACACATGAAAAATAGATTTAGTTACCCAAAAACCCTCCAAGGTGACGATAGAACAAGGGTAAGGATGAGACACATTAATCTTTACTACTATAGTAAAAATAATTTCCTATTAGGGGTACAATTTTGATCACTTATGATGATCTACCCTTTCAGGGGTCTATCCTTCTTAAGAGCTTACAAGACTTATTCAATCTACCTTGATTAAAGGATCTTAAACCTACAACAAAGTAAGCACTTTGTTAGGACATTTGAATAGACCTATTAGGATGACACTATTAAGAGCTTTATCCTAATTCACTCTGCTAAAAATGTATGTTGATACCTCATCCTTTGGTTAGCACTATAGTTCTTGGTTACATATCTCATCCTTCCACTATTTGATCCATCCTTAATTAGATGTATCTTTGTTGTACTCTTCACTTCTCTTCATTTTCACTCTACCTTACTTCACATTCAAACTATACTTATATGGTAAAAGTAGAAATCGATGTCACCTTTTAGGATGAATTATCAGAATGACTAAATTTTAGTATTTCTATCTTAAAACAAATTTTGTTCAAACCTATCTAGATAAATTCTTTATAGATAAATTATATATGGTCTCACACTTTTCCAATTGAAAATGTCTGATAAATGCATGTTTTATACTAGTTTATATCCAATTATTAAAGAACTTAAATTATTTTAGAAAACTGACATTTTAATAACTCTTACTTATTTTTTCATATTTTTTAAATAAATATAAACATCATTTTATAGAGCTCAAAGTCAAGAATATTCTATTATAGAATTTACAGTGATTTAATTAGATGTAGTATATTATAATTAAAAAATTGTATGAGCACATATTTTAACATTCAAAAATATGTTGATTTTGAGAAGGAGAAAAATATTTAAATGATATAAACAAATTAAAAATAAGATGAGATTCTAGAAGAGAGAGTCCTCTTATAGAATGTATAATTTTTCTTTTCGGTAGAATATATTTGTTTTGAAAAATGTGGTGGGAGATGAAAACTATCAATTTCATGTGAGTTAAAATTTGAATCATTATAAAAGAGAAAATATAGGACTAAAGTCAATTTTTATTTTTGATTGTTCTAGTATATATGTTATCTATATCATTGTTTGAGATCAAAGGAAAATAAGTTTATTTCCATATAGTTTTGTGGTGGGAACTAGACCCCTAATATTCACAACTTTTCAACAACAAAAAAAATATCAATAAAAATTAGGAAAATATACCAATTCATACTTCAAATAACTATTAAAAATTTTAATCCTAAACTTCATCCATCTCTACACATTTCATTAGTTTAATTCATTTTCAAATTCTAAATAATAATACCAATTTTATGTTATTAAAGGTGAACAATTATACTTGTGAACTAACATTTTTCTTTACGAAAGGGTGGCATAGGTTTGTCGATCAAAACTTTTCTTCTCACATATACTCACTTTCCATACGAAAATTAAGGTTCGGGTCCTCCTTGTATAACCAATTTGAAAAGATTCTAGATCAAGATCAATGATCCAGATTTCTCCTTTTTGCCACTTAATCCTTTTATTTTAATTAATGGTCAAACACCTTGCATGGAGTTTAATGATCCAACTCCCAATGTGTAATTGACTCCTTAATTTTCTCCTTGATCATTAAATCATGCAAGAAGTCAGCCAAAATCTATTTACCTCATTGTTTGTGCAATTCCAAACTACTATAGCAAAACTCCGTCATTGGGCACTTGAACACTCTGACACTTGATTGTGACTAGTTCTCAATGTTATCCCTTATAATTTGAATGCTTGAAATTCACTATCTAAATTGACATGAACTAATTTTTTGTGTCTCAACACAAAGTAACTCACACCTTACTTGACAAGCATAGTATCACTTGGTGACCATATAATTTCTCAACAATAACAATTGCTCAACCTTGAGCTAATTATGAATAATTCTAAATACATTTCTTAGCCTTAATAGGATGGCTCAGTCATAGTTATGACCAACCAATGTTTCCAAATAAATGGCAATGTGTGTGAAACTAATAAATAATAAACTATAGGGGTCAACATGTTAGGTCAACGTTGATTAAAGGATTTTTAATGACACAATGGTTGGAATGTAACAATAGGTTTTATGTGTAAAATAAAACTCACTTTGAAAATCTAGATCTCCATATGCTTATATACTAGTTCATTGACTGTGTCCATTATTATTTCCATCACTAATCTGCTTGGCACTCATTTAAGTAATCACATGTCACCAAAATCTTCATAGTTATCCTCTACTACTATTCTCTTAATAGCTTCTCCTCAATATCTCTAATCAACAATAGACCAACCTTAGAAAACATCTCATATGCCTCATTAAGTAGGTAAGTTTGATGTTAGGTCAACTTTGAATTGACTCCTTCTATCATTTTGATTTCCTTTTTATTCTAAAATATCCTTATCAAATCCTATCCTTTGATTGCATGAAAAAATCTGCTTATGCATTAAATACACTAGCTCATAAATCCTTATCATCCATGTGCTTTGACTAATTAAAAATTTCAACTTTGTTATTCTCAAACTTGATTCTTTCACAAACTATAACTTTTTTTGTCAGTCACCAATCAATGTATTCTTCTACTCAGTCATCACTATATATCTTTACATGAATTAATATATCTCACTTAACATTTAGTACACTTAGTGCCTACTAGCATTTCCATCATCAAATTTCATGGAAATAACTAACACTCAACTTCTACTTAAGTAACTTAATCTTTTACTTCACTTGCTTCATTGACTAACCAATATTGATACTTAGTCACATTTAGATTTTGACTCAACTCTCGTTATTTCTCTCATACATAAATGCACTTTTCTTCTTCACTTAATGCAATGATTAAACAACACACTATCTTTTCAATGACTAACTTATCAAGTGTCCATTATCTTTCCATAATACTTAACTTATTATCACTCATCAACATTGCTAGCTCACCTTGTTATCTTTTCTTTATAAATCCTCTTCAACAATCAAATGATATGACACTCTACACTATTAGTAGCTATCTCTCTAGTAGGTCTGAAAATGTCTTACCAATAGGTAAAAATTGACATCAATGACAACATAACACTTGTTCCAATTGTAGTTTAGATAATAATCACCATCTTTGGCATTGATGGCAACAACTCTAGTTATCATGCAATTCAAAAATGTCAAACTTGCACTGTCTGTCCCCTCTATGTCTGTTTTCTCTCTTTCTTAGCTTCATTTGATTCTCATTCATGAAATCTCAATGTGCTCTCTCTTTTATAATAGATGCATACATCACAACACTTCTAGAAACATATGTCTCCCTCTTTCCTTTCAACACACACTCTTTCTGATCTCTAGATAAGAAAAACTCAAATCATGCTCTTGATTTCAATATTCTTTCCATCTTTGACAACAATCACTTCATATGGATTTTCCCTCTTACTAATAGGAATGGTAACTACACATCTCTCCCTCAATGTATGAATGATAATTGTCACATGTCGCCCTCTTTGGAAGCAATGCCAAATAAATCAACCAATAATGTACATGTTCATGTCAATGCTCTGACTGATATAGAAATGACACTTCAACATTAAATTGTTGTAAGTTCACTTGCTCATATTTTATTTTCTTCCTTTTTACACCTTTAGACAACTCCTAAAGTGTGACCACCTACATCAATCTATAATTTATTATGATTATAACAATTTATACAATTCAACATCTCTTCTTAGTTTACTTTTGGTAGGGGATTGATCCACAACTTACCTCTTAGATACAAAAAATTATCCTTAGGTAGTTCCTTTTTTAATATGCCATCTATCCATTCCTTTGCATTGACATATTCCAATCTAACCTCTATTTCTTATAATGGGTCTCTCAAGTAACGATACTTGATCTCAATCTGTTTAGTCTTTGTATGCACCATGGGGTTCTTTGATATGTTTATAACACTTCTATTATAATAATATATGGGTATATGCAGGATCATGGTGTACCAAAAAGTGACAACATGAAAATTATGTAGTTTTGAAATGTCTCAAAACATTTCAAAATCTAGTCCAACTTTTTCCCCACCCATCCCAATACCAAACCCAATTAAACTAAAACATTTATAAGGAATATTATATTTTTGCTAAACTTTAAAAATGTTCCAAAAAAGTATTTTTGGCCTCTTCTTGTGTATTTCTTTACTTCAAACATGTACCTGACAAGTATTTTTTCACCAAAATTTGATGCAACAAAAAGGGTAACTTAAGAATCTTCTTAGCTTTCCACAAATGCAATCTTTGTCAAATTACGAGATGAGTAAGTAATTATTACTTAATTTCTAATGGAGTTATGTATAAGGTGTTGATTGACACATTGATTTAAAAACCATTATAACTTTAAAACAGGACAACATTTTAAAAATCCAAAAGATGCCCCACATTATATGTTACTTTTACTATAAGGAAAAAATAAAAATTGCAGAGTTTTGAAATAGTTAATGTGGTCATACATGAGATTTTTTAATTCTAAAAATATTATTATAGTAGAAAAATAATAATTATTTATTTATTTACAATAAAAAAAACCCTAAAACATGCATGACATCTGTTAATGGGTCTAATTCTTATATCTAGAATCTTATTAAAAAATATTATCATTTGATTTTGATTAAGCTGGTCAAACATACATCTACTTCTTCTTTTTTACCTAGTTTTTTTGTACTATTGCATTAAAATTAAAATGATTGACCAATCAATTTTATCTTTTTTCAAATGAGGTCTATTAGTTTAGAAACTAAATTCAATTTCCTAGAGATTATTTTCTATCAATTTTTTGATAGAAAGTTCATAACATGTTGAAAGTTGCACATCAAGTTGACATAACCCTGATTTGTTGATTTTTCATTGCCACTTAATGACATAGTTTGGTTAAACATGATCCTGCACATACCCATATCGTGATAGGTGTAATGATCTCTTCCTTTATACATTTCTACAATTTCTTGATCTACACAATATTTGAACAATTCACTATTGAACCAACATATTCAAATTTTATTGTAGATTGTGAAATATAATTATGCTTCTTACCCAATCAACATCTATACAAACCTCCAATTGAAATTTGTCACTCTTCTTGTACCATAATCCATAATCCATAGTCTTGTGTTCCTTTCAGATATCTTAGTATCCTTTGCATAGCCATTATGTGATTTTCTCTAGGATTAGCATAGAATCTAGAAATAATTCCAACTATTAATGCAATTGCAGGTTTGTTGTGCACATCATATTGTAGTTTACCATTCATTGACATGTATAATTTTTGATTCACCTCAATTGAATTATCATTCTTTGACAACTAATATCAAGTCACCATAGGTTTCCCAACTAATCTTGAGTCTTTTATCCAAAAAATTTCAATATATCCTTGACATACTTGGATTGAGTAATGTAAATACCTTCATTCATTTGGTAAACTTGTAATGCAATAAATAATTTTATCTCTCCAAACATTAACATCTCAAACTCCTTTTTTATTTATCTGCAAAACATTAATACACAAAAATATTGTCCTCCAAATTTGATATCATCAATAAAAATTTGAGCTAGCAATATCTTACTTTTAGATCCACTTTTCAATTATAGACAACTATTGTTACTATTTCTTGTGAAACAAGTTTTCGCCAAATAATTGTATAGCCTTTCATACAATGCTCTAGGTCTTGTTTTAAACCATATAAATCTTTATGTAACCTACATACCATATTCCTCTTTCTAGAATCAACAAATCCTTCAGGTTGTTCAATGTAGACTTCTTCATCCAAGATTTGATTAAAAAATGTAGATTTGGCATCCATTTGGTATAATTTGAATTCTTTGTAAGCATTATATACAAAAAAAGTCCTCACTCCTTCCAAACTTTCAACTGGGGAAAATTTTTCACAATATTCAGCTCCTTGTGCATATTCCTTACAAAGTAGTTTTTCCTTGTTCTTTCTGACTTCATCTTTCTCATTTAGCTTGTTTTTGAAAAATCACTTAGTTTTGGTCACATTATTTTCCTTTGGTCTCAGTACCAATGTTCAAGTCCTTTTTTGTCTCAAATTTCTCAATTTCTTCATTCATTTGTCCTTTCTTAAATTTATTCTGCAAAGCCTCTTTGATATATTTAGGCTCAAACTGACATACTAATCTAATGCATCATTCTTTTTTTTTTCTTCTAATCATGACTCATAAAATGTTATCTACAATAAAAAAAAATTTTGCATGATGTCTTCTCACATAGTTTTCCAATACATGTTTAGATCTTCCTTCTTCTTGTTGTGATTGTCAAGATTCAACATATTGAATTTCTCTAATTGTCTTTGGATGTGAATCAACTTCCTTTGTCTGATACACAACACTGCCTATTTGTCAGTCAACTCTTATAGTGTCATGGTCAGTGGTTTGTTGATCCTTGACATAACTCTTGTGCAGAACCTTGGTAGTTCCTAGATTTTCATGCTCAGCAAAAGCATATTTTGATTTTAGATAAAGTGCTAGGTTCATCTTCATAGATATAGATAAAAAAAAATTATAGTGTTTAGGTTCTTTCTAAATTTCTGCTTCATTCTTTTCTACAAATTTATCAACTCTAACATTTGTACTTTCCACAATTTTGTTAGTGTTAGAATTCAAATACTTGTAATATTTTCTCTTAGTAGAATAACCTAGAAAGATATGTTCATCACTTTTTGCATCAAGTTTTCCTTTTCTTGCATCTTTCAATATGTGACACTTGCTTATGAAATATTAGAAATAATTCTCATTAGGTGCATAGTCATACCAAATTTTAAAAGGTACTTTGTTTGTACCTTTTTTCACTTGGAATTGATTGAGATTATAGATTGTAGTAATTACAAATATTCTCCAATATTTCTATGAAATGCTCTTCTCCATTATCAATGCCTTCGAATACTCCATAATTTATCTATTCCTTCTTTCATTTATAGAATTTTGAGGTGGATTTGTTAGTGTACTTGTTTATTTCTTGATTCCTTTATCATTTAAGAATATATTGAACTCATCTAACATGAACTCACCACCTCTAACCTATCTCAAACACTTCATATTCTTACCTATTTCCTTTCCAACTCTAGCCACATACCACTTGAACATTTGAAATTCATCAATTTTTTCTTTAAGAAGCATCACATTCATCACTCTATAAAAGTTATCAAGAAATGTAATAAAATATTTGTCACCATAATAGCTTTACACTCTAATAGGACCAAATAAGTTAGTATGAACCAACTCCAAAATATCATTGAAGAAGTAGGTCTTTCTTTCAAAACTAGACTTGGTTATTGTACACATTTGACATTTTTGTACATCACTTTTATAGGTTTTCTCAATCTTGTTAACCCTCTAATTCTTTTCATCTAGCTATGCTTACCAAATGTTATCATGCTAACAGATTTAATCACTCTATTAGGTGTGGCCTTGTTAGAGGACTTTAGATCATCTTGATTAAAGGATTTAAAAAATTATTGTTAGTATTGGAAGTCTGATGGGAAAGTGAGATACTAAGAAGAGGGGTAGTTGAGTCAAGATCTATAAAAAATTTAACCTTCTAAACATTTATCAAACTAATATCTTCTACCACTAGCCCATAAATCACATAAACATGTATTGAATTGATTTAATTGTTTTTATTTGCGAGTTTAGGTCTCCTTTCTTCTTGTTGTGATTTTCTAGATTCAACATATTCATTTTCTCGAATTGTCTCTGGATGTAACATGACTTCCTTTACCTAATGGTCAATGCTACCTATCTTTGACTTAGCTCCTATAATATGATGCTTAGTGATATTTTGATGGTCGATAAAGCTCTTCTACATAACATCGGTAGTATCTGGCTTTTTTTGTTGAGCAACCACCTCTTCTAGTTAAGTTAAAGTTCTAGGTTCACCTTCACATGTATAGATAAAAATTTATGTAGTATTTAGGTTCTTTCTCACACTCTTTTGCATTATTTTCTACAAATTTATCAATTCTAACATTTTCACTTTCCATAATTTTGTTTGTGTTAGAATTCCAATACTTGTAATATTTTCTCTTAATGGAGAAACCTAGAAATATACCTGCATCACTCTTTGCATCAAGTTTACTTTTCTTGTGTCTTTCAATACATAACATGCGTGTCCAATTTTTTTAAAATAATTCACATTAGGTGCATATCTATACCAAAGTTAAAAAGGTGCTTTGTTTGTATCTTTCTTTACTTGATCCCAATTGAGTGTATAAACTATAGTACTTACAACTTCTCTCCAATACTTGTGAGAAAATTTCTTCTCCATTATCAATATTTGAACACATTTTCCATAATTAATCTATTCCTTCTTTTAGCTATAGCATTATGTGGTGGATTCATTGGTGCACTCATTTATCTCTTGATTCCTTTATCATTTCATAATATGTTGAAATAATCTAAGTTGAATTCACCACCTCTAACTAATCTCAAACACTTTATATTCTTACCCATTTCCTTTTCAGCTCTATCCAAATACAAGTTAAACATTTGAAATGTATCAAAATTTTCATTAAGAAACATCACAGACATCATTGTAAAATAGTCAACAACAAATAAAATGAAATTAATATTACCATAATAGCTTTAGACTCCAATATGATCACATAAGTGAGGATGAAACAAGTCCATAATATCATGAAAAGAGTAAGTTTTTCTCTTGAAACTAGACTTGGTCATTTTACACATTTGACATTTTTGCACATCACTTTATTAGGTTTGCTCAATATTGTTAACTCTCTAACTCTTTTCATCTTACTAATTGTTACCAAATTATTAAATTTCACATGATATAGCCTCTTATACCATATCCAAACATCTTTGTATTGTACAAATAGACAAGAATACTTATATAGGTCTAGATAGAATATGTTACCTCTTGTTTTCTTTCCACTTCCAATTAGTTCACCAGTAGCATCATATATCTTTTCCTTGTTCTAAAATTCAACTTTGTATATTGAACTAATCAACTATACCACAATCAATATGTTATATTTTAAACCATCAACTCAATATACATTGTCACCTCTAATCTTATCATTGAAATTAATTGATCCTTTACCTTTTAGATAACATGTACATCATTAAGAAACCTAACACTCCTCCCATCATAAAGTTCTAGTTTCTCAAAATTTCTTGTATCACTAGTCATATTATGTGAGTAACCACTGTTAATTATTCATTTGTCACTTGTACTCACATGTGAAATCAATGTAGAATTGTCATCTTCATCAAAGTCATCTTTCATTGCAAAAAAAAATAACTTATTCATCATGACAATAAAAATTTCTAATAGAACCATCTTCTTCAACAACAAAAAACATTTCTTATCTTTATCCTTGTAGTCTATGTTACCTATGATATCTCTATTATCTCTTCTTACTCTATTCTTGTATTCTTTCATTTCCTCCTTCTCATATCTATTAGAACATATTTCTACAATATAACCAAATTTATTACATGTAAAAGAAATAATAGGGATTTTACCTTTATATTTTCCTTTTCCTTTAGGTAGTCTTTTAGAAAAAAAATGCTTCAAGCTCATGAAGATCATCATCATATTCATTGTCACTTTCTACATACTTTCTCCTCTTCTTTCTCTTGGATGCATCATGGGTTAGTTGTTATTTGAAAGAAGATTCAACACTAGTAGGTAAATAATTATCAAAATTTGACAATTTGAATGCAGTAAGTCTACCAACTAGACTATCCAAAGATAGATCATTACCAGGTGTGTATCTCAAGTCTTGTATTGCACAAACTCTAATAGCATAAAATGGGAGTTAAAATGTGAACATCTTTCTTATCATAATCACTTCAAATATAATTTCTCTAATAACTTTGATAGCATTCACCACCTCTTTGATTTAGCAACTATAATGTCCAATGGTCTCACCTTCTTTCACTCTTATATCATTAAACTTTCCTCTCAATATTTTGACCTTAGCTCTAAATACATTTTTGTCTCCTCCATGGATTTTTTCTAGGTTTTCCCACATTTTCTTTGTAGTAATACAATCTTTCACATCATCAAATTCAATGTAACTTAGGGCTAGTGCAAGTTTAATCATCATTCGGTTGTGCTCTTGATTCTCTTTCATTTACCCAATTGTCAAAGGTCTAGGTACCTCAATGTATTAATCATCTAGGTAGTATAACATGGAATATCTAACGATAGATAAGTGCAATCTCATTAGTCTTTTCCATGATGGGAAGTTCTCCTTGTTCAACTTAGGCATCTCTCTCTCTCTCTCTCTCTCTCTCTCTCTCTCTCTCTCTCTCTCTCTCTCTCTCTCTCTCTCTCTCTCTCTCTCTCTCTCTCTCTCTCTCTCTCTCTCTCGTATTGATCTTTAACTTGAGCCCCTTCAAACTTTCCTTACATGAATGATTTAACATAGCTAGGGGTAGGGGATCCACTATCCTCAGGTCTAGATATACCAATTTAAATTTTAACATCCTTATGAAAATTAATAAATCACATTAAGCTACTCAATGAATACATCATATTGCCAACAATTTAACATTCCCTAACTCCTTTTTTCTATGAGTGTTTACTAATAGTAAAATATATATCATTCAAAAAAATAGCATGCATAAACAAATATCTAGAGATGTAAATAACACTTTGACATGAGATCTAATGTGGAAAACCAATTTACGAAAAACTAATGAGCAACATGCTACCAAATTTTCACTCTTTTGAAGTGATCTCGGTTAAGAGTCAAGCCAAAAAAGGTTTATAAAAAAACCTATTAAATATGACCTTGTTAAATAATTCAATCATCCTATAAGGGGTGACCTTGTTAGAGGACATTAATTCATCCCATTAGAATTTCTCTTTGAATAAAGGATTCACAAAATGACTATTAGGTCAACCTTGATTAAGGTTTTTGACTACCATAATGGTTAGAATGTAACAGTAGGTTTGATGTCTAAAATAAAATTCACTTTGAAAATTCATATCTCCATAGGTGCATATTTTAATTCATTAGTTGGCCTCCATTATCATCATCATCACAAATATGCTTGGCGTCCATTCAAGTAATCACACTTCACCAAAATTTTCACACTTCTCCTCTCCTGGTCTTCTATTCACAACTCCTCATTAAGATCACCAATAAAAAATGAACCAATGTTATAAAACACCTCTTATGTCTCCATTCATATGTAATTTTGATCTATTGCCACTTAAAATCAGCATTTATAGTAGGGTTAGGTAAGATTTGTCAAATCCCTCCATCATTTTATTTTCCTTGTTCTTCTAGAAACATTTCATCAAATTCTTTCTTTTGATCACATAAAAAAATCTTCTTATGCATTAAATGTATTGGATCATCAATCCTTATTATCCACATACTTTGAATAATTCAAAATTTTAAATATGTTAGCCTCAAACATGATTCTTTCAAAAACTATAACTTTTGTTTTCACTTAGTGATCACTATGTTCTTCTACTTGGTTATAACTATATATCTCAAAATACACTAATCTATCTCACTCTACATTCGAAAGCTCACTCATCCATTACTATTCTTAATCACTACTAATGTTTCCTTCATCGACTTTCTTAGCAATAACTAACACTCAACTTCTACTTAAGCTCCTTAGTCGTATACTTCACTTTTTCACTAAATGACCAATATTGTTGCTTGATCATGATAAGATTTTAACTCAACTCTTATCATTTTTATCATACATAAATTCACTTTTCTTCTTCACTTTATTTAATGATTAAACAAAAAATTATATTTTCATTGACTAACTTATCAAGTTCCTATTTTATTCCCATAATATTTAACTTCTTATCACTCATCAACCACACTAGCTCACCCGATTATCTCTTTTTTTTAAATCCTCTTCATCAATCAAATGATATGTCACTCTACACTATTAGTAAATATCTATCAAGTAGGATTTACAATGTCTTACTAATATATTTGGCACTAATGACAACATAACAATTGTTCCAATTGTAGTTTTCAACAATGGGTTCAATTGCTACTTTTGTTCTTAATTGAGAGTTTCTTAACTTGATCCTTGGTAAAATAATATGATCTTTTACTCATATAGCTTCTAACCAAGGCTATAGAGTCATAATTTTGAATGAGGTGATAATTTGAGAGGAAGAAAGTGTTTTTAAAAAATTGGCCATGAAATGTGAATGAGGATATTAGGGATAGTCCATGTGGACTTTTAAAATTTTGGGGTGTTCTTTAGTATTGTTATGATTTTGTATACTTTTTGGAGTCTAGTCTTGTTCATCTTGTTCCTCTTTATGCCTATTGTGGTGGCATATAATTCTTCTTGTTAGACCTTTTCCCTTATATATATATGGAGGTCCTATCATTGGTGGGTGTGATCTTGGGCTAGAAGATATACATTTCTCCACCCTTTGGAGGTTATTGCACATATTTCCTATTTTATTTTTGTAGGTGCTCTGTTTCTTTTATTTGGGACTTTCCTTATTCTATTGTGACCTTTCATTCCTCTTGGCTTAGTATAGGGATGAATCCCAATGTAATAAGTTCTCATATGAGTGGAAGGAGAATATATTTGCAATATTCTTTTGGTAATTTAATTCCCTATGATTCTCTTTCTTGATAATGATTTTGGAGTGAAAAATTGTGATATATTAGGGTTTGTAAAAGTTAATGAAAGATAAGTTCACAACTCATGAAGATAGCCCTAGTCACTCAGATCCTTCTTTTTTTCTAGGTGAATGATAGTATTGAATGGGGGAAGTTGATCGAGTCCAAGGTAACTAGAGGGTATTTAGAGATTCCCAAAATAAAGAAATGGCTCATTTGGCTGTAGAGGAATGAACTGCTAGGAATGGAAAGCCATAGCTGAGCCCTAATATTCTAAGGGCGCAAAGAGAAATCAAATAAGGAAGAGGTGGAGCTTGGAAAAGAACTAAATAGACTAACAGAGAAGATTGCAAACAATGAAAATGTATTGCTATTGAAAATGATATGAGTTGAGAAATTAGAATGAGAGAGACCAGATATAAAGGCCTAAAGGAAGCTTGTAGAGCAAGCTAGAAAAAGCTAGAAGATAAGGTTGACAACTAAGCATACATCCACAAAAGGTGGAATATCCTCAATCAAGGTGAGGAGATAAGTATGACTTAGATAGGAACAAACTCCCGTGTTGTAAACAACTCCTAGACTACAACTATTAACTAAATACATTAAACTAAGTAAACTTAAGTAAAAGAGTAAATAATTATTATTTACTCTAACACCCCCCCTAAGTGCAAGGGGAATTCAGTTGAGGTTACAAAAGCTAAGATGAAATGCATAATGGGTCTCGACAACTAGGCCATGTTAGGTACCCATGTATAAATAAAAAGAAATGCAACCTCTAAAAATGGGGAAAGAGGGAAAACCTCATGAGAAAAGCCCTCCCCCAAAAAGAGGTAAGAAAATCTAGTGAAGAACTAAAGAAGCCTCCAACTAGAGGAATGTCCCATAAAATAGGAACAAAGAGAAGATCATGAAGAGCATCACAAAAGCATGAAGAAGCCATAAACTCTATCATCAGAAAGAAATTTCTGATCTGAAGAACCTCCATCAAAGAAGAAACCACAAACTAAGAATGTCTTTATGGTACATGATCCATCTCACCAAAATGCATAGGTAGCCAGCCACTCGAATCGCCTAGTATATAGGATCAAGTACTAAATACATAGTTCACACTATCAAATCATTGAATCAAGGAAGCATTAGAACACTAGAATAAGCCCCCCTTAATGCAGACGGGGTGAGATGATAGGCAACTAAGAAAGTGGGCCAAAATCCTTTGTAGAAAGAACCAAGAACAACGAGAGAGTTGAAGAGGTACAAACACCTATAATGGTATGGTCACTAACTCTGCATGGGGTAAAAAAGGAAGAAGGCACAAAAGTAGCAAACAACTATCCCCCCATGGTGCTTTATAAAATCATGCGAGTACAATTGTCTCAAAACTATGTTCATGAACCCGAAATGCAAGAATGGCACTTTACCTTAGTGCATTTACATAAAGATGTTTACAAATGATAGCTGCAATGATCAAAAAAGGAAACAAATTGATACAAATCATTGTAAAGCGCAAAACTAAAGATCTCATGCCATGAAAATGATCGTTGGACCTAGGACACCCAAGATATCCACCACAGAGAAAAAAAGCCAAAAACATGATAGAAAGAGCATGGGGTATAATCTAAAGGAAATGATAGAATTTTTGAAAAGATGACAAAACCAACTTTCCAAAAATATAACATTTTCAAAAAATGGGTATGGGATGCAAAAGATATGCTTGCCGGAGTGAAAAATAGAAATTTAGACTTTGACTACAAAAATGTGTAAAAGAAATTGCATCAAAACCTAAAAATACCTATACCAATGTCTCCTTCCTAGAACTAGCTTTCTGGCACTTCTTTTGAATCAGAAAACTACCTCTATATGCTCAAGTTATGGCCAAAAAATTGCGAGTAGGTCAAAAAGGGATGTAGAGAGGTGCGCAAGTGGCACAACCCAATGTAGGCAGCGGAGGAGCTACAGAAAAGGGCGGCACCGCAGACTGCATTGGGTGGTGACTGGGTTGTGGTATTGTCACAGCGGTCTTATAGTGGCTATCGGGCAGTGGGTTGGCCGTGACTAGGTGGTGTAGTGGTGGAGCTATGGTCTAGCCAGGCGGTAGTGCATGTACATATATATATATATATATATATATATATATATATATATATATATATATATATATATATATATATATGTATTATATATATATATATATGTATTATATATATATATACATATATATACATACATACATATATATACATACATATATATACACATAAATATATATATATACATATGTATATATATGTATATATATGTGTTTATATATATCTATGTATATACATATATGTATGTGTATATATATATATATATGTATGTACGCATATATATATATATATATATATATATATATATATATATGTATGTATGTATATATATATATATATAGATATATATATATATACACACACATAGAAGCATACATATATATATATTTAAGATCGTGTCTATATAGTCTATACAATATGCTAAACCAGGAACAATTTGCCTCCCAAAGCTCCTATCACCAAAATTGACAAGTTTTATATGAATCCTGACTATAACCAACCTTCTGAACTCAATGGTAGTATTCATTTAGGTCCAAAGTGCTCCAAAAAATTCCTCTTCCCTCTAATTGAAGAAAAATACACAAACAAACTAGTGTTTGTGTCTCTAAATTGTGTCTTAAAAAATCCTTCAACCAAGAAGTAGTAGGGGGCTCTAATACCGTGTAGAAGTTGATGAAAGCCAACTTCACAGCTTGCCAAGATCACCTACATACAAATAACCTACCAAAGTGAAACCAAAGAAGGATGAGGTGGAGCTTGGAAAAACACTAAATGAAATGAGAGAGAAGATTGCAAGCAATGAAAATGTATTGCTATAGAAAATGAGATATGAGTTGAGAAATTCCAATAAGAGAGACCGAATATAAAGGCCTCAAGGAAGCTTGTAGAACAAGCTAGAAATTTCTTAAAGATAAGGTTGACAACTAAGCATACATGCACAAAAGGTGGAATATGCTTGATCAAGGTGAGGAGATAAGTATGATTTAGATAGGAACAAACCCCCATGTTGTCAACAACTCCTAGACTACAACTATTAACTAAATGCATTAACCTAAGTAAACTTAAGTAAAAGGGTAAATAATAATTATTTACTCTAACAGGGTTAAGGTTTATCAAATAAGTTCTAGTTAGTTTAGAGGTAATAATTTTCAATTCGCATGGAAAGAAGATTTTAAATATCTTCTTCTTCACTGATCCTCTTTTCTAAACATAATGGTCTCAATAGGTACCCCTCCCCTCTAGAGGGTTTCATTTCCTCTATTGACTCATCTCTAATAGGTGCTCTGGTTGTGTTTTCCCTCATATGTTGAAGATTTACTATTTCCCTTTTTGGGTATGACTTTGGATTTTCATGTTGTGATATGCTTTTGACCCATTTGTTTTCACTTTCTTGGATTTTGAGACTTCATTCATAGTTCATCATATTCCTTAGTTATATTTAGGGCATTGAGTTATTGAATACATGTGGAATTTTTTTCCTCTTTTGTGGGTGGAACATCACTTCGTACATTTTTTTATGTATTATGTACAAAATACTATTAGGATCTTTCTCCTTATGGATTAAGTTGAGGAAGCTAGGACTAGGGGAGATGTTTTGGGTGGTCAATGGTTATTTTCTTCTTGTAATGGGGTTGGATGTTGTGTTTTCATATATCTTTTTAGTGACTAGAGTTGTAGGAAAGGATTGTGTTATGGGGTCACTAATGTTGGGCATGCTAAGTGTGATAGATATTATTTTCATGATTTCTAGTTATGAGTTAATATAATGGATTTGATAATTGGGGTCATCTATGCACTTGTTAATGAGAATGATATAATTTTTACCTCCTTTAATTGTGACTTTATACTTTATTTTATGCTTGATCTTGAAATGATGAGAGGCATAAGAAGTTGTGGCCTTGTTATCAAGAAGATGGGTGGTATCTCTCAATTCTCATCCAAATTTTGAATTGTGATTTATTTGAAGCTAATTGAAGCCTAAATGTAATTGCTAGGTTTATATATTGAAATTCTCTTGGTTTCAATTCTTGGAACCAATGGTTTTAATAAAGAAAGATGATGATTCTTTCAAATTCTAGTTTGTCTCTTGTTTAGACTCTCCATTTTTATTTCTATGTATTAGTGAAGATTTTCCCCCCCTTGTTAGTTAGTATATTTAGTAACAAGAAAAAATTAATTTGCCACAAATGAGTTTTCAAATTTAAAGAGAAAAAAATTGTTTGTGTTCAAAAAAACAACTCCCTTCTTAAAGGATTAATCACGATAACCTTCATTACAAAAGAATTCAATTACTTTCTCTTTTAACCTAAAAGAATGTAAAGGAAATTAAAAAATTTCCCCCAAAAACATAAAATAATGTTGTAGATCTTAAATATAACAGTCTCACAACCTATGCCAAATGACATATATTAATGATCTTCTCAAATTTCTAATCAAAATTACTAAACAACTAAAATAAATGTAAACATTATTTTAGAAAATCAATGGAAAAATACATCATCATGGTAATACTGAATTCTAGATGAAATGAAATCCAACCAAATAACTATATGGTCATATGAGAGATGATAGGAGAATTAAAAAATGTTTAATCCCTATTTGTCATTAATTCACTATCTTAAACCACAAAAAATATGTTTATCAACTTTAACAAAATAACTATATATGTTCAATGTTTAGAGATTCGACCCTTCAAAGCTCAAAAAAAAAAAAAAAAGCCAAGAAATGCTTCTAAATTAGTTTTTAAAACTAAGTCCTCAAGGAGCTACCAACTATCAAATAAACATTTTTTTTCAGAAAATCATGGCCAAAGAAAAATGAAATAACTATGGCTCATGGCCCCTAGATCACTAACTAATTTCCAACTATGCTTTTGGCATCAAAATTTAGTTCTCAAGTCATAGAGATATCACCAACGAAATCTTTATAAAAAATTTGTACTACCAGAAAGCTGATCAATTCAATTTGTTAAGAGACTCCAAGTTGTTCAAGGTGTAGCTTCCACATCATCATAATCTGAGTGATATGTTCCATCCTCTTATCTTATGCTTCTAGATGGTCAGTGTAGATGATCATCATCAAATCTTCCTTGGAAACTATGGTTAGGTCCTTAATAGAGACCTCTTTTGCCTCCTTCAAAGCCTCTATTTTAAAAATGAAAGTCGATTCCATTTCTTTAGAGGTTTTCCACTCTTGGTCCACTTTTTCCATTATTTGACATCAATGCACTTAATGTCACTAGTTAGGATTTCCTTCAAAAAATTCATCTCCTTTTGAAATTCAACACACTCTTCTAGGCATTCTTTGAATAAAATGTTCCTGCATTCGAGATTGCCTTGAGCTATGAATATGAAATCTAGATTAACATTTACTCTAGGTTTTTCACCTAAGAAATTATCCACCCCACATTCATAGACTTTAGAAATATTGAGCTGATATATTCATCCCATTTTATCTTCTTAGACTACAAGTTATTCATGTCAAACTCTAGAGTGATCATCAATTTTTTTGCCCTCGCATTGGTATTAGTGGAGTGAAAGAAATAACCAACTCCTTGGCCATCCACTACATTCAACCATTCATCATAACTATCAAAAATTGACCTGTCTCTTTTGACCTATTTAATGAAGATTATATTAATAGTGGAAGTAACATCTATAGTAGATATTGCACTTGAGAAGGATTTTGTACCTAGATTTTGAAGTTCATGTATATACTTTTCCATTCTACACAAGGACTACTTAAGCTAGAACTTATCCCTATGATCTTTCTTGATACACTCATAAATTATTGTATTACCAGTAGTTCATATCTTCATGTACATGGCTCTAGATGTGAGGCTAAGGATGGTTTTCTCCAATATGTAATCTTGTTGAAGCACATCATCTAAGATTTTTCTAGCATCTGGCCTTAGAATATTAACTACCCAGTGTCCTATTTTTTGATCAACATCTAACATAGTTTCAATTTTTGTCTTCTTAATTTTGGAGTTTTTCCAAGGCACTTGATCACTATATCCTCAACTAGATGGTTGCGAGAACAAGGCTTCTCCTCTTACTTACTGATAGATCAAACAAATTAGGAACATAAGAACTATCCTTAACAGGAGTAGTTTGTAAAGAAGGGGATGTACTAATTTCCATTGAACTCAAGGTATTTTCTCCTTCTATGGCTTTCTTAATTTCTTGATCCATTTCACAACTTGAGCTTCTATTTGTAGATGCTTACCTTAGGTCTATCTCAATTGACTTTCTACAAGTTTCTTCAGCATAGCTTGGTTGACTCAAATTCTTCTTGCTACCTAAGATGGACCACCTGACTAAGGGAGAAAATTGAATTGAATTTGGAATAGTAGGTTCATTTTCAATTCTCTTCTTTTGAACACATGTAGTGGGAGAGGGTATAGCTTCATTAGTATCACAAATATGATGAGGAAAACTAGAGCTAGCAGAGTCTTTCAAAATATTAGAGACACTTGGTGCTACTCATCTTTTATTTGCAAGTCATTTTTCAGTTCTTGTTATAACAGGTAACGTTCTAGTTTACGAATTATCTTCATTTGTTGTTAACGAGTCAATAATAGGTAGGGAATAGGATTCAATTTTTGTAACATATACTAGATCAACCACTTCCTTATATTTCACTCCAACAACTCTTAAGATGTTGAGTTGAAGATTAAAATATTTGAATTACTCTAGGACAAGCCTTCACCACCATCTTTTCCTAATCTCATAGTCATCTTCGAAATCTAACCAATAATCTTCTATCTAAGGAATATGAGAGAAAGATGAATGCATCTAAACATATTGCAAGGAAAAATCTTATCTATCAAAATTGGGATGTGGAGAATAGAATTAGAGGCTCATAATCTTAATTTCAACCTTTAGACTTAAGGCATCTTGAATAGATTTGCACCTCTAATGTATGACCTTGATGGGAAAGGTCTATCTAGAGATTTTACAGGATTTACAAATTTTCTCCATGTCCACCAACTATCTAGATACTTTGATCAATACATAGTGGTCTAGACAATGCCAAGGGAGCCTCAAAGGTTTTCCTTCATACCCACCTATCCTCAAATATGTGAATTTCAGAAATTGGGTAAAGAAACTGGTAGAGATGTTTACTACATAAGTTTCTTCCTTTAATAACCTCCTATTCTCCTTCCCTTGAAGTTCAAACACTATTTTGGCTAGAAAAAATCTTAAACCCTTTTGAAACCTTCTTGGGTTTTCTTCTTTTGCAAGAGGGGTAGTACTCATAGATGGGCATGTTTTGGTTCTACACATGATGAGGAAGGCTTTTCCACTCCCTACCACACGAAATAATTTAAAACATATTTGATGGCATCTAAAAGATAGAGGTTGTAGACACTTGGGAATGCTCCTCCTATAATATAATTTCTATAATATCATCCCAATCAATGAATTTATCTTTCCCTAAAATCATTTGGCTCAAAAGGTACATCCAATTCTCCCAATGGAAAGCATGTGATTTTTTTTTACTCTGTTCAACAAGGTTATGATATCCTTAATCTTTGGAATCATGTGTTCTCTAGTTAGAGGATATGGGAGATAGAAGGCACATCTTTTTGGTTTGAGCAGCCAACCCTTAGAAATTGCATTATTATAGTCATTAGTATTAGTTGTGAATTGGGTGTAGGATTAATTTATAGTCCAATCCTCATAAACTTTGCATGAAGGAATTCTCAATGTGCCCATCCCAAAAAACCTATTTATATCTACCAGGACTTCTCCACTATAAGTGTAGATACACTTCTCAATAACATCATACCTATCTTGGCATGCAAGGACAAGTTCTAGCCAAGGGACAACTTTAGGGAAATAGAGGCTTGAACCACTCTTGGAGACTTTTTCAAATATTGACCTAGGTTCTGAATTGGAGAATCTAGCTTCTAATTTGGCAATTTCCTCATTAGTAAGGAATGTATCATCAATCTTAGGTAGGAAACTACTTATGGCTGATTGCCTCTATTTTTTGGACAATTTGGGGTAGAAAGAAGCCATTAATAATTGGGAATGACTAGCCACAAGTAGAGAAAAGATGCAAAGAAAATAAAAAGACAAGAATTTAATCTATAGGATGAGAATCATCAACCAATAGAAAAGAAATGGAGGAATAAACATGTTTCCTGCATGAAAATGTTTTTAGTAATTAGGGCGAACACTACTATAGGAGAAGACCAAATAGATCATGCTACATGAACTAACATAGTAAAATATTCTATAGTAATAAAAAAGGACGAAACAATAATTAAGAATTGCACGATAGCAAGACATAACAAAGATGATGCTACAAGAAGTAAAGAAACTATGAAGGAAGTGGATGTCATGTTTTAGTGTGTTTTAAAATTTTGATCTTTGTAACAAAGGCCTATGATGTGGTGGAATAAATAGAATAGTGATTCTATAAGCTCTCTAATTATAGGCACTTAGGACAAAAGTTTATTTATTTTTAGTTTTGAGTTAGTTTTCTTTCTAAGTGTGTTTGTGTGTGTTTTAAATGATTAAGCCCACTATGTAATCAATGACCATAGGAAGCTTCAAATAGTTGGAAAAGGTTGATGGTTGTACCTATGAATTGTGGCCTCTATTAACTCACTGACACTTCAACATGGTCTTTATTTGCAAATTCATCCTAGAATGAATATGAGATTGTTCACCCAAGATTAGCCCTGCTAGCTGACCTATTTCCTTCTATCTAAAAGGATTTTTCTTATTATATATTCTTATATTCGAGGTGTAAGAAACCAAACCCTCTAAGAACGAAGGATTTAAGAAAACTAATCTAACTAATTATATGATTAAGCTATTACCATATGAAATAAGATTAACTAAATGTATGCACTATTAAATCTTAATGATATTAAGCTAAGAAATGAAATTCTATATAATAAGCTTAGATGAGCATGTAATTAAGCAGCAATTCGATAGCAACAAGATTCAACCTCTATAATGAGGAATTAGGAGTTTCCTAAATAGAATTCTTGGAATCCATCAACGGGTGAGATCAACTTGGATCAACGGTCAGGATTGAAGTAAAGATTAAGTTAAGATGGAAACTTCCTTGTGCAGGTGAAGTGAATTGTTTTTTATTTGAGTGTGATGAGCAGTTAACTGAACATGTCATAAGTGTGAGAGCAAGTTAACTAGATTGTTTCCAATTCAAGAGAGAGTTCACTCAGAGTTTTCATTTAGAACTGAAGAGTAGAATCAGGAAAGATATTTAATTTAATAAAATGAGATATGACCTCATAAATACCTTTTCTTATTTAATTAAATAATTTCATTCAATTAATTAGAATAGGCATATTTATTAAATTAAATAAATTTAATTCCTTAGTACATTAGCCTTAAGGTATAATTTAATTTAATTAAAGTATAAATACTTAATAATTAAATTAAATATTAATCAATAGGTTTCAATGTGAATAATATGAGTAAATACTATAGGAATTAAACAATATGCATGATGCATGCAGATTAGGATTTTTTGCATCTGACAATTAAGTCAAGTAGCGGCAATCAAAATGAGAATTAACTTTTAGAATAGGTCTTAGAATGATAAAAAATGGACCAAAATTTCTATAATGGTAATAAGCCAATTTTGGGGGTATTACATTTTTCCCCTCTTTGAATGAATGTGCGAGTAGCACGTTCAATTCAAAGAAAATTAGAAAGCATGATGCGAGGATCAAGAAATGAGATTGGTTTTGAAGTTGATGATACAGAGACTGATTGATAAGCTTTTAAGGACTATCTCTAGAATAGAGATTAATCCCAAGGAATCTAAGTAGAATACCTAGATACCCAAAATTGATAAGCATTTGAAAGGTTTCCTTTAGAACAAAGTTTAACCTTTAAGGATCCAAACAGAACGTCTAGATACCTGAGATTGATAGCATTTAAAAGATCATATCTAGAGTGAAGCTTAACATTTAAGGATCTAGATAGACCACCTAGATACCTAAGAGTGATAAGCATTTCAAAGATTATCTCCTGAACAGACCTTAACCTTTAAGGATCCAAACAAAACATCTAGATACTTGAGATCAATAGCATTTAAAAGATTGTCTCTAGAATGAAGCTTAATCTTTAAGGATCCAAACATAATGTCTAGATACCCGAGAGCAATAGCATTTAAAATATTGTCTCCAGAATGGAGCTTAATCTTTAAGGATCTAGATAGAACATCGGGTAAAAGCACAAACTTGTGTCACCTTTTATAAAGGAGAAGTGATATCAGAATTTAAAGTCTTGAAATTTAATGGCATAAAAGTGGCATTTGTGCTTAGAATTTGAAGATGATGTAAACTAATGAAATGTGTAAAATTGGATGAAGTTTATGTCTATAATTTTTTTGAAAAAAATTGAGTGAAAATTTTATCTATTTTTCAATTTTTAAAGTCTATTTTTTAAATTTTTTTAAAATGCTAAAAATATAGAGTTTTTTTCCCATCAAACAAATATATGAAAATGTTCATATTTTGGTCTGATTTTGGAATATGTTAGAGTCAACATGTATACCTAGTGCACCAAAAAAGAAAAATTGAAATTCAGCTAATATTTTATAAGTTATAACAAGTCAAAAGTCAAAGTTATCAGAAATTGACAGTTTTTTTCTCCCGTCAAACTTTTTCCATCAAACCTACATATTTTTTAAAACAAATTACATATTATTGAAGAAGAATCTTTCCTCTAGTGCAGCATTAAAAAATAATAATTTTTGAACATGATTTACTATTTTTTTCTTATTTTTGAATAGACATCTTCTTGAATCTTAAAATACCTACTTGTACTATTTTCAAATTATAACATATTATCCATAATCAAAATTTAAAAAAAATTACATAATCATAATCTTGACTTTGAGACCTAGAAAACTATATTTTTAGTTTTAAAAAAAACTTTAATTTAGTGAGTCAAAATGGCCTTCAAAGTGAGAAGTTTGCAAAAGTTCTTAGTTTTGCTTATGTGGCTGCCACCTAGGATGCCACATAGGTAGTTCCGTCCGAAAGGGTTTCGGCCGTAACCCCTCAGTGTATAAAATTATCATCAATAACTTTTAGGCCATTTTTATGATATTTTGAGTCATTTGAAACATGGGGGTTACGATCGAAACTATTTCGGCCGAATGTGTTTTGGCCATAACTATGCTTGCAACGTCGACAAGGAAACTTGCCACGTATGTACAGCTAAAACTTGTTCAGCCGTAACCATTATGGCCGAAACTATTTTGGCCGTAACCCCTCCAAATATTACAAATGGTGACATAGGTTTGTGCTTTCACCTCACCTAGATACCTGAAATTTATAAGCATTTAAAAGATTATCTCCAGAACGGAGCTTAATCTTTAAGGATCTAGATAGAACACCTAGATACCTGAAATTGATAAGCATTTAATAAGAATTTAAAAGATTATCCCAGAATGGAACTTAATCTTTAAGGATCTAGATAGAACACCTAGATACCTAAATTGATAAGCATTTAAAATATTATCTCTAGAACAAAGCTTAATCTTTAAGGATCCAAATAGAACACCTAGATACCTAAAAGTGATAAGCATTTAAAAGGTTATCTCTAGAAATGAGCTTAACCTTTAAGGATCTAGATAGAACACCTAGATACGTGAGATTGAAAAAATTTAAAAGATTATCTCTAGAATGGAGCTTACTCTTTAAGGATCCAGATAGAACAGCTAGATACCTGAGATTTGAATGCATTTAAAAGGTCATCTCCAAAATGGAGCTTAACCTTTAAGGATCCAGATAGAACATCTAGATACCTAAGATTTGAAAGCATTTAAAAGGTCATATCCAAAACAAAGCTTAACCTTTAAGAATCTAGATAGAACATCTAGATACTTGAGATTTGAAAGCATTTAAAAGATCATCTCCAGAATGGAGCTTAACCTTTAAGGATCTAGATAGAACATCTAGATACCTAAGATTTGAAAGCATTTAAAAGATTGTCTCTAGAATGCAGCTTAACCTTTAAGGATCTAGATAGAACACCTAGATACCTGAGATTGATAAAAGATAGCAAGATCAAATTATGAGTTATAGAATCATCCCTAGAATGAGGCCTGATCCTTAGGAGTGAAGGTTTAAATAATCCTGATACCTGTAATCAAATGATGAGAAGATCAAAAAGATGTCAAAAAGGGGGAAGCAAGATGCCCCTATTGGTGAGATGCGCTGAATGATGAGGACATAAGATGGAAATAAGATGCTGCAAGCAATAAGTATTCAATGATGTAATTATCCTGCCCCCTCGAGAGTGAAATCAAAAAATGACACACCAAAAATGTGACATAAAGTAGTAAAAGAAATTTGAGAATGTTTGAAGAAATCAGAAGATGGTTTAGAGTTAATTTGCAATGATTTTGAGGTCCCAAAGACCAAGTTTGACCAAAAATGGGCTAGATTTGACCATAGTTGACTTGAGTTTACTTTTTCAAACATTAATTTTGAAAACATGAAGAATTTTGAGTCGAAAAGATTCCAATAATAAAAAAGTATAAAAAAAATTTGGACTGCACAAGTGTTTGATCACGTTGGTCCCAAAATTTTAAAAATGCATTTTGAGGCACTAAGGTGTGTTAGATTTTAAATTTGATCCTGAAAATGGATTCAGAATGGTCAAATTAGCTAGGGGTGATTTTCACGCAAATCAAAGCTCTTTGAAAAATTAGGTGAATAGCTATATAAGAGCCCAAGGGGTCATTTTCAAATCATTTGTGCATTTTGTCTTTTGTGAATAGTAGCTTTGAGAGGAACATGGCAGTGAACATGTGAGATCAATGTTTTGAGAACTCTCGATGACACAACCAACTGGTAGACTACAGACCTGTGGTGAGTTATCAATATCTGAGCTTTGTAATTTCATTTTCATGCATTTCAATGTCATTTGGTGCATTTTTTAGCATGTTTTAGGAAGGTCAAATCAGTCTTCATGTGAGACTGTCCTTTCTCATGTGAAGACATTTTCTTCTTACACGAAGAAATAAAATCCCATATTTCTTTGCGCGCATTGGTGATTTTTCTCACATGGGAGATACCCACATCTCATGCAAAGAATGAGAAATTTTGCTTGATCTTGGCATGAAAATCCATGACAGCGGAGTTAAAATTTTCATTTTTGTGCATGAAATTTGCATTTTTGTTTGCCTTGTTCTGCCATTTTGATCTAGTACTAATCATTTTGCTTGTCATTTTCATTTGTGTGTGTGCAAGAGGTCTTCAATGACATCACATTCATATCACATTATCCATCATATGGAGATTTGTTGCGAAGTCTTGATGATGGTGATTAGGCACATATCGCTCAATTGGGCTTATCTTCTCTATGCTAGATCTGAACAGTGCTAGTGAATCACAACCTTGGTGGAGTGTTTCCATCTTAGATGAACACCTTTCACTTGCCAGTGGGGGAGATGACCATCACCCTAGAGGACCTATGGAGGATACTGAGGACCCCATTCCATGGAGCCCATGTGTTATATGATGTAGTGCCTCGAGTAGGTACAGAGGCACTATCTATCATGTTTGAGAGGGAGCTACCAAGGAGTCAAGTCATCAGTTGGGATGAGCTTGTGCATACCTATGGACAGACACATAGAATGGAATTAGTGTTGGCGATATTTTTGAGCTACCTTTTAGTGCTAGATAGGGGGCAACACGGCTTGGAGTGTGGTTGGGGGGTCATGCTTCACTGGATGGTATAGGCCCTTGAGATATTTGGGTGGGGTCAATGCATGTTGGCCCAGATGTTCCATGAGAAGAAGACTATGGTAGCAAGACTTTATGTCTTATAGATCTGGGCATGGGAGCATGTCCCCGTATGTAGGCCCATTCATGAGGATGCCCAAGAGCCTATGTAGCTGTATATTTGCAAGTATCACGGTTACATTACCTAAGTCCACCTAGGTAAGACAGAGCACTGGCAGATTTGTCTCGATGACCTAGTCTCTATTGTATGGTGGTCCTGGCCAGAGATGGAGCATTAGGATGACACGCTAAGGGAGTTGGGTTAGAGATTTTGTTCATGGCTACTATTGGGCTGAACATCATAGATCATAGAGCGATTTATGATTTCACAGGTGTGGTGGCAGTATGGCTGACCATAGGACATTTCACAGGAGTACTATGCCTACACTAGACTGGCAAGGGATGTAGGATGGGGGTGGCCTCCACGACTAGACCCAGGCCAATCCATGATAGATGTGTGCAACTTTGTTGTAACACAGTGGGACTATCTCCTCGAGATTGCTGATGCAGGTATGATGCCTGCATACCAGGCATATTTGATCAGTCATCCATTCCACTGATTCATAGATCCTTTGGGGAGGGTAGTGCTAGTTCCATAGAAGGTACTAGCATAGTTGCAACAGGCTCCCCCACCATAGGAACCATAGGATCTAGTACTAGAAGTGCAACATAGGGTGAGGCCGGTAGAGATCCCTACATGACAAATGAGATTAGACCCAAGGGATGGAGGTAGCAGGGTAGAGCATAGTCAACGATGGAGGCCAAGGACTGAGGACCAAGCAGCATAGCAATAGGCACCAGCATAGCAGTAGGCTCCACCATAGCAACAAGCACCTAAGATATTGGATGAGGATATGCTTGATCAGCCTGTCATTGGGACATAAGACACAGTGTGACGCTACTGAGAGTGGATTCATCAGGCCTCCTAGTAGTTGGGGGATTTATAAATACATGTAGTTGTCCAGGATGCACAGCTCATGGAGAGGTAGCAGGAGATCAATAGATGGAGAGAGCATGCAGAGACCGTTGAGCAAAGAGCAAAGACACTATAGGATGACATGTTCTTACATTTAGCCCAGGCTATGTACTATTTTTCTATGTATTTGATAGTGGTACCTAATGAGGCTCTATAGGTGTAGTGATTTTCTTGGTATGCACAAGAGTCTGGGGGTGCATGACCTCTTGCGAGGCCACACATGCCACCACCTCCTCCTCCACTTGCTACTCTTGCTCCTACTCCTCCCGGAGACAAGAGTACAAGATAGAGTTAGATGTTGTGTGTATGGCTCTTGAATTTAATCTCTGGCTATGTATTGATTGGTGTGCTAGCACCACTTTGTATCATTTTGATCGGTAGCACTCGACTAGTGCCCATTTTTGTGCTGACCCATTTTTTTGATAGATATATATATGAGATTTTGAGCTGAGTATTATCATGTACACATTGTTGTCTGTGTCTACTTCCCTTTGATGTACATGAGATGTCACTATGATTATTATGAGATGTATGTTTTACTTTGATATGAATGCATATGTATTTTGATGTGATGTGATGCAATTATGAGCATGTAGAGTAGATATTATGAGTATATGGATGCGATGCATATGGAAATGGACTGACATCTCATGTAGTGTTGTGTGTTTTTTCTTGACAGTGATAGGTATTCTATTAAGGAGTGTGAATCAATGAACCAAATGCTTTTGCAGCCATGGAGAAACTTGATATGTGTGAAGATGCCCCCAATATTTCCTCACATAGGGGAGAAATAGAATCACAACCAAATTGCATGCTTATGCATGTGAATTATGTAATGCAAGACTATATTAAATGCAACCCTAGGTCTGGTTGCCAAGCCTTGACATTTTATCATCACTGGATATAGAACAAAGGTTGTATGTTATATAATTCCCACTAACATTGCAATCATGGGAATATGAATAGACCATATGTTATAGGTTTTTCTGGATTAAATGTCAGCATTTGAGGCACTAGAAGCTAGAATGACCAGAACATTTGTCCCTTTTAATATAGCAAGTTAACATAAGCATCAAAGCATAAATGTCAGGATGACCAGAATTTTTCTTGCATGACAAACACACCAAACACATGAGAGATCTATCTTACACTAAGTATTTAGTATTTATTCTGTCCATAATGACCCTTGCATTCATAACCTGAAAAAAAAGTGTGCTAGATATAGTCACAGTGACCCGTACATTCACTTAGCAGGACGAGTATCAATATTTACTATAGCATGAAGAGTTCACTCAAACAAACAAGGAGAAGAACCAACATTATTGACATATTCATATAAAAGGAGTCGAGGTACACATGGCCATCTAATACAAGATGGAGGCTCTTATAGTGGACACCCCTTTTATAGGAATAGATCAACTTATTAGAACTAAACCACAAATAGAAAGCAAAGAAAAGATCATGCCCTAGTCACTACTTCTCTAGTCGAAGATGAAATCATCGAGTTGCTCGAGGAGATATGATAAAGCAAAGCAAAACAAAGAAAGAAAATGCTCAGCATATCCAAACAAGTATATCATTTTTTAGTTCAATAGTTTTGGTATTGATGTCAATTGTCAGTGTCTAGAACATGTTTGAAAGAAATCTCTTTAGTAGGGTGACAATAGTAGGTAGATGTAGTTAGAATGACTAGTGACTAAGGTCAAAGGGGAATCTTCACGATTAAGAACCTAAGAAGGATTGAGCAACAATAGACAGACACAGCTAGGATGACTAGTGACTGATGCAAAAGAGATCTTCCATAAAAGAATTTGGAGATGTGACCCAAGCAATAGTAGGCAAACACAACTAAAACAACTAGTGACTATTGTGAAAGAGATTCTATGAGGAGAATCTTGAAAATGAGGTATAGTGGTGATAGTAGGCAGATGCAGTGAGGAACACTAGTGACTGTTGTGAAGGAGATTCTATGAGGAGAATCTCAAAAATAGTGACACTAGCAATAGTAGGTAGACATAGTGAGGACCATTAGTGACTATCATGAAGGAGATTCTATGAGAAGAATCACAAAAATAGTGACACTGAAGGGGAATGCCCTCGAGCTATAACAAGACTCAATCCATGGATACATGAGTGGAAAGTAGGAAAAAAATAGGAAAGCAAAAGCATGAAAGTGACTAAACAGAAAGCCAAAAGATGTGCTGCTAGATGGAGCATTAGGAACAAGAGGTGCCTATTTACCAGGTTTTCACCTTCTTGGAAGGATTTTCTTTTTTTGCTACCATGATGCCTATTTCCTAGTTTTCAAAAATGACACTGTTTTTTTCAATTTTTTCTTTTTTTTTTTGTATATTTTTTTTCAATTTTTTTTTTGTATCTTTTATGTTTTGTATTTTTTTTTTGGTGTTACCAAGGCGCCTATTGCTAGGTTTTCACTAGGGTAACAATTTTTTTAAGACTTTTTCAATTTTTATGATTTTTTCAAGACATATAGATATGTACAAAGAGCTTACTGATATTAGATCAATTGTAAAATTGCTTCAGGTGGAGAGTGTTGATAGGCTCTTTAAGCACTTCTCCTTTGATTGTGGAAAGCTAATAGGTGCCAGATCCATATATTGGAGTAACGATGTAAGGACTAAGCCAATTTGGTTCAAACTTTTTGTTTTGTACTCATTGTTTTTGATTCTTAGAGTTCTCTCATAGGACGAGATCACCCAGCTGGAAATCACGTGGCTTGACCCTCTGATTGTAGCTTCTTTCCATTTGTTGTTGATATGCTCACAGGTGATCATGTGCCACTTGTCAATGTTTATCTAGTAACATAAACTCTTGAAGTTGAGCTACCTCATTGTCATCATCAGTGATAAGGCCCTTCATAGAGATTCTCAAGGTAGGAATCTCGACCTCTATTGGGAGCATAGCATCTGCACCATACACCAAAGAAAAGGGAGTCATGCCTATTGGGGTCCTAATGCTTTTCTTATATGCCCGTAGGGCTAGATTGATCTAGAGATGCTAGTCTTTCCCCGATTTGCTAACTATACAATAGAGGATTTTGAGGATTGTCTTATCAGATGCTTTAGCCTGGCCATTACCCTAGGGGTAATAAATAGAAGACCAATGTTGTGTGATTTTGAATTTCTTGCGTAGTTCATTGAGGTCTTTGTTCTTGAATTGTCCTCCATTGTCAGTAATGATTGAGCATGGCACACCATATCTATAGATGATGTAGTTTGTGATAAAAAGCGCTACAGTTTTGCCATTGGCAACTATGAGAGGTACTGCCTCTACCCACTTTGTGAAGTAATCTGTACTCGTGATGATGAACTTATGCGCATTAGAAGAGGTTGGGTGGATTTTTCCCACCAAGTTGAAGGCCCATTTTTGAAATGGCCATGTTGTAGTAGATGGAAACAACTCTCTGGCTGGAGCATGGATGAGATTCGCATGTATCTGACACCGCTTGTAGGACCTAGAATACTTGATAGCTTCTTGCTCCATTTTGGACTAGTAGTAACCAGCTCTAAGGAGTTTGTGAGCTAGTTTCAGGCCATTGGAATGAGCTCTGTAAATGCCCTCATGAACATTAATTAGTGTGCATTTGGGATCTTCAGGTTCTAAAACCTAAGGAGTGTTTCATTGAGACCCCTCCTATACAGATTGTTAGCAATAATGACATAGTGTAAAGCATTACAGATTAGATAACATTTCTCATTTAAGGTTAGACCTTTTGGAATGGTTTGATTATGGAGGTAGGAATAAATGTGATGGTAGTAGGATGATTCTTATCCTATAATAGAACAGATCATCTTAGAATCAGGGGTGTCGTAGGCTGGGTAGTGTAATGCTTCCACCAAGAACTCATGTCAGAGATCATTTTGAAGCATTTGTAGTAGGGAGGCTAGAGTGGTCATGGCATTAGCCACTTTATTATCTACTCATGGAACTTGTTGGAAGGTGATGTGTGCAAAATACTTCTTTAAGTCATCAACCATGTGCTTGTAAGCAATTAGTTTCTCATCCTTTTTCTGGTACACATCATTAACCTGGTTGATGACAAGCTGAGAGTCACCAAAGATATCTAGCTGATCCACTCTCCATTCAGCTGCAATTTTCATGCCATTGATCAAAGCCTTGTGTTCAACAATATTATTTGTACAAGGAAATAGAATATTGTACACTTTGTGCAATGAGTATCTCTGTGGTGTAATAAAGAGTAATCCAGCACTTGATCCTTGTTGTGTGAAGGACCCACCAAAGAACATAACCCATGCATGGTGCGTTAGTGTCATAATCAACTCATCTAAGAAATCAATGTTCATTGGTAGAAGACTTTATATAGGTGCATCGGCCAGCTAGTTTGCAATTGTCTGTCCCTTTATAGCCTTGCGTTCAATGTATTGAATGTCAAACTCACTAAGTATCATAACCCATTTAGCCAATCTTCCTCTGAGAGCTTCCTTACTAAGCAAGTACTTTAGTGGGTCTATTTTAGCCATGAGCCTGATAGTGTGGACAAGCATGTAGTGTCTCAACTTCTGGGAAGCAAAGACAATTGCCAAGCAAGCTTTCTCAATAATGCTATAGTTCTTATCATAAGAGATCAATATTGAACTCAAGTAGTAAATAGCTCTTTCTTTTTTGTCATTATCTTCTTGAGAAAACAAGATTCCCAGAGATGATTCAATGGCTAAAATGTATAAAAGAAAAGGCTTTCCATGAATAGGAGGCATCGGGATTAGCAGATTGACAAGATATTTTTTGATCTATGTTAAGCTTTGCTCACAATCCTGGCTCCAATTTAATTTTACACCCTTATGTAAGGTCTTTGTGAAAGGTTGTGATCTATCTTCTAATTGTGAGATAAACCTATGGATAGATTGGAGCCTTCCCTATAGTCCTCTCATCTGGCTGATGTTCTAAGGTGGTGGCATGTCCATTATTTCTTGTACTTTCTCTGGATCTACCTCAATTCCTTTTGTAGAAATAATGTATCCCAGCAACTTCCCTGATGTGACTCCAAATGTGCATTTCTTAGGATTGTGTTGAAGACTAAATTTTTCCATATGATCTTGGATGGGCCCCAAATCTTGTAGATGAGTATTGTGTTTAGCACTTTTTACCAAGGTATCATCAACATAGTCCTCCATGGTTCTATGCATTATGTCATAGAAAATTGTAGTAACAGCCCACTGATACGTAGCACCAGCATTCTTCAAACCAAATGGCATCACATTCCAAACAAAAGGTTCCCCGTGCACATGTGAAATCCATTTTCTCCTAGTCTTCTAGCACAATTTTTATCTAATTGTATCCAGAAAAACCATCCATAAGTGAGTACATCTCATAGCCAACTGTAAAGTCCATGATCATATCAATATTAGGGAGCAGAAAGTCATCTTTAGGACATGCCAAGTTAAGATCATGGAAGGTTTTAGAAACCCTGATAGATTTATCATGCTTGGAAATTGGAACAATATTGGATATCCATTAAGCATAATCAATTGCACTAATGAAACTAGCTTTTAGAAGTTTCTCCAATTCTTCTTTGACAAGTAATGCAACATGAGGATACATTTTCTGAAGCTTCTATTTAACTGGTTTTATGACTAGTGCTATGGACAAGTGATGCATGATAAGATCAAGATCCAATCCTGGCATGTCAGAGTATGTCCAAGAATTTTTTTTTCTTTCTTTGAAAAAGGAAATGAATTCATCCTTCTCTTCAGGTGATAGCAATTGTGCTAGATGTATCATATGAGGATGTTCTTCTATGCCTAGGTTAATTGGTTGTGTTAGCTCTATTAACACTGATGATCTCTCCTAAAAGTGACTAGGAAGTGCATCAAATATCTCATATGTGGGTGCCTCAAAGAGGTTTTCACCCTTGGATACATCTTTTGTTTTCACTTTTTAAGGTTTTGACACTACCACAATGTCATTTTCACCATCGGACCTTTTGCATTTTTTCTTTTAAATTGAATGATTGAGATATTTGATGTCAGCCTCAGTCATGTTGACACTTTTCTCATTGGTGGAAGATGTTATAGGTTCAATAGCATTTAGGTAACAGGTGAGAGCATAATCATTCTGGAATGTGGGGACTTTGCTAGATGGATTAGGGTTCTAGTCTATAAGCTTGAAATGTGTGAGTGAGAGAGTAGTGGCTAGTTCAATTATGTTCATGGTATGGTCATTAAGTTATTAGACCAAAAATTCAAGACCTATGGTGACCTCATCCACAGGTGTGTTCAAATGCCTCAGAATATGAACATCAGTAATTGACAACTCTAGGACACTAGTTTGATCAGATCCATGTGACCTAACCCTAGACATTTCACCCACTTCGATTTGGTTTTCATAGACATGCACTTGGTCAATGTCTTTAACAGTAGTAGCTTCTAAAAGAGAGTCAAACTAATATTCCTTAGAATTAGTGCTACATGGCAAGAGATTATAGAACTCCCCAACAATGATAGGGACATACTCACCTTCATCCTCTGGGTTCTTACACAAATACTCAATACAGAATGACTGACTAGATTCTCCCTTTTCTGAATGATATATGAGTTGCTTAGTATTGTCCTCAAAAGAGTCACTAGTATCATCCATAGTGCTAACAAGTGGAAAAAAATCATCTAGCTCAACAAAGAATTTAGGAAGATCATGAGGAATAGGATGAGGATAGAAATCCTCATCATTAGATTCTTCCTCTCGAGTGTCTGACTCAGCTGGTGACTCATTTCCAAATGAACTCTCAATTTCTATTATGAATTTATTTGGTCCCAAATGGAAAGGAACCTTCTTAAATCCTAAGCCACTTGTATCATGGTTGCTTCGAGCTGTTGCTTTGATAGGATCAATTAGGCCATTATTATTACATCCAATAGAGCTAGTTCCCTTTTAACCAAAATGCTTCATAAGCCTAAGACTTGGCCCATATTTCTTAGGAGTTATTTTTTGAGCTTGCTCTGTTAAGTCTATTGGAGCTTCTTCTCTATAAAGCCATGCAATAGTGGCTCTATTTTCACTTTCATCTTCTAAGGGAACTATAGCCTTGACAAAAATGCCATTGTACTTGGTCTGGGGTGTTAGCACAAAGAGCTTCTTTGCCTCTGAAGGTCTCCCATAATGTTGAGGAGACTCCGAGAGAGATGTTAATGACAACATTGGTTCAATGTGGTACTCTCCCATGCAATTTTCTTTCAGTTTAAATGATTGTTCTATTTTTTTCAGCTTATTGTCATGATAATCAGTGGATTCATGGTTAGCAGGGATGAAAGTTTCAACAACCTTGAGCATATTGTAGGTATAGCTAGTAGTGGTAGGAATAGTAACTTCAGAGCCATGAAATGGGAACTTGATGCATTGGTGGTATGTGGATGGTATAGCACGCATCTCATGTATCCATGGCCATCCTAATAAAATGTTGTAAGCGAAGGGAATGTCAAGCACCTGATAGGTAACATCCCTTTCTATAGGAGTGATGTGAATGGGTAAAACCACAAGACCTAGAGACTTTCATTCAACTTCATCATACACTTTGATAGTGATCTTTTGTCAAGGATCAATAGAGTCCTTAGAATAATTCAATTGTCTAAGGAGAGTAGAAGAGACAATATTTAGGCCAGTGCCATTATTGATGAGTACCCAATGAACACGTGTCTAATGGATCATAACCTCGATGTGTAGAGGTTGATTGTGTGGGTGACTCAATGAATTATCATCCTCCTCGGAGAAGGTCATAAGATAAAGCAAGGTCAGGTGACCTACCATGGATTGGAATCACTCAAGATCAAGATCTTGAGGAACATTTTCCTTAGTGAGGGCTTTGTTCAGAATCTGCCTGTGAGCAAGTGAGATTTTAAGCAACTTAAAGATGGAAATCTAAGCATTAGTTCATTTCAATTTATCAAGAACACTATAACTAGTTGCTGTCAAGTTTTTTGTGGGTTTTGCACCTTTTCCAGATGGACCAGCAATGGATTTGTCTTTGTGTTGTTCAAGATTTGAAGTAGGAGGCGCAGGGCCTTTGAACACCAACTTGGCACAAGAGTGAGTGACAATGTTAGCATAGTGTTGCAAGGGCGTATTATCCATTACACTGAGAGTAGGGCCCCTCAAGAAAAATGGTGTCTTAGGCTTGTTGTTATCTTGTTTTCCCTTAATGGTAATAAAATTGCAATATTCCAAATCCATAGGTTCAACCATGTTGATGACATTGTCATTATTGGAATATGCATAGTTGACCTTGTTGTTGGATTGTGGTTTTGAAGTCTCTCCTTTTTCATAAGCTAGGAAAGGCTCTTTGAATGTCTTGTGGTCCAAGTTTTTGTTATGTCCATCTACCACAAGATCACTAGCATCAATCATGTCCTAGATTTTATGGCACAAGTTTATGCAGTTGCTAGCTTTGTGTCCCTTATTTTGGTGATATTCACAGAATGAGGTTTCATTCCACCATGGTGGACATGGTTGTGGTTCATAGGGACAAGGATTGTCCATTGGGGAAATAAGCATGTGTTGTAGTAATGTTTTGTAAACCACATCCAAAGGTTCACCCAAGGGTGTGTATTCTTGCTTAGGGCATGTGACTTAAGAATTTCTTGTTTTGTTCCCAAATGTCTTGTTGTCAAGAGGAGGTTTCTTAGTGTTTTTGGCCACTTTGAGGCCATTTGTGAGATTACCTACCACTTTAGTAGGTTTGGATGTTACATTGTAAATGACTCTATCATTTACAATTTCTCAGTTCTTGTTGACATATTTGGTTTTATCCCTATTGGAAGTGGAACCTTGTTTTATGTCCTTCTAAAGAGTGAGTTCACCTTTCTTAACCATAAATTCCTCGATATAGATTGCCTGTGTGATCATGTCTTCAAAAGTATGTGGACCTTGAAGTTGGACTCTATATCCAAAATCAAGTAGGAGGTTATCAGTGAAAATGTCATGCTTCTCCATTTCTAGAATTTTGCAGGAATACTTAGCGTATAGTTGTCTCCATCATTGGAGGAATGTGAGAAAAGGTTCTCCAAATTTCTATTTAAGGTTGCATAGATCTTGAATATTGATAGGGTGTTTTATGTTATGAGAATACTGCTGAACAAATAGATTGACAATTTTGTCAAATGTCTTGATACCAGGAGGTAAATGTGAGAACCACTCCAAAGGCTAACCACCTAGGCTTCTAGGGAATAAATGCATGAGGTATGTTTGATTATGTATAAACTCCATAGACAAAGCACCAAATTACCACAAGTGATCTTGGGGATTGGTGGTACCAAAGTACTTGTCATACTTGGGTAGCTCTATGCCTCATGGAAAAGGTGGCATGTTTATGCTTTTGTCAAATGGAAATGGACAAAGAGCATCTAAGGTGTATGTTTTCATGGGTTTCTCTTTCTCATGCATCATCTAAGCCAGTTGGTCTTGCAAAATTTTCAATAATTTTTGGAGTTTAGAAGTCTCAGTTTCTTCTTTAGGTGTGATAATGGTTTTCACATTGAAATGAGAGGGCAGCTTAGCTCCCTCTTAGGAAAGTTTGTGGAAGTACTTTTCTTTTTCTTTGTTGAGTAGGATTCCCATGAACTTTTGAAAGTTTTTGTCTCTTCGACATTTTTCTATGTGTTTAAGAAGTATTTCCACCTCTTCCTATTCCTCATTAGTGTTGTGGTCTTTCTCTTTCTCTTTGTCATTCATGGGTGGTTCTTGATGTTGACTATAACTACCATGTTCAGGTTCATGATTAGTCATTATAGGAATGCATTTAGTTTATATGTGTTGTGTTTCTAAAGGTCCTTTGAAAAAGGAATTAGACATAATGTTTGGTGATAAAGGACCTCTACCTATCTCAGTGTCCTCTTGGTACAAAGGATTCCTAATTTGTTGCAGGTTTATGGAAAATGTTTGCTGAATTCAAGGTGACCTGACAAGTGAGGGAGATCATGAAGATGCCTCACTAGCTAAACTAGATACAGATTGTGTAATGAAAGGTAAGAAACCTCTCCCATGATTATGACCCCTAACATGTCCTCGTCTAAGAGGATAAAATACATTGTTGCTCTTGGTTGTGACAGTCATAGACAAGGACAAGAAGCAAGAACCTAGGCAAGGACTACACTAAGACTGAGTCTCAATAAGGTAAGATAAGAATGTCATATACTAAGGCATGAGTAGTCTGATTTGAAGGCTAGAATAGCCAAATGTTATGACTATCATAACACGGAGTATGACAAGCATTAAGAAACAAGAATCCAGAGAAGTAAAAGGTAAGAATAGTCAAAATGCGGATCACAAGTCTTTGGTTTAGCTAAATGCCACTATTAAGGACTATGCATAGATAGAAAAGGACAACTAAGTGCAAGAAGCTAACTAGATGAAGATCGTAGATTGATCAAACTGACTGATTTGACAGTTTTAGTACAGGATTTTGCACAAAGATTCTTTGAAAGCCATGTGAGGAAGTTCACCAGATTGCGTGAAGACTCATGACAGTAGTTTAATTTTGCACGAGGACTTTTTCTATCCCATGCGAAGAAATGACAGGATAGCTAAGAAGAGGCAAGATCTCACATTGGTATATGCAAGATCTCATGCGAAGACTTGAACTATCTCATGTGAAAAAATAAGTTCTCATGCAAAAAATTGCAAGTCTGCGTGAAAATTAGAACCAGATTAACAACAGTGTTGGATTTTGAAGAGATTTTGGATAGATTGGATAAATTTATCAAACAAATTTGATTGGAAAAATAGTGAGGTTAACTTAGTAAGACATTTGGATAATGTTTCAGGATTCAATCAAGGCAATGCGTTTGAACAAGATAGTGGGAAGCAAGCAGTAGTCGAAAATAGTCTTGCCAAGGGCAAAGCAACTTGATAGGATAGGGGAGTCTTGACCTTTGTTTGTTGTAGAAAGCTTTGGACTTGTTTATGACTTGAGAAAAAACACACTTTTATCCCTAAAAATAAAAATTGGTAGAGAAGGCAAAACCTTTGTCCCACATCTTATGTGCATGTGTGTACCTCACACAGCCCAATCACCCCCTAGAGGGTGCCCGTATTTTTGGTATATTCAAAGGACTCAATAGTATACACTGAACGAGTGCCCTTGTGGTAGGGGATAAGCTCGTATACCACCTTCAAATGTCCAATAGCATGTCTATGGTGAGTTCTATAGGAGAGATTCTTCCCCCTCCTTGCACAAAGATTATGCCTCCTTTTGGAGGTGAATCGGGTGGCTTCTAACTAAAGGTTTTTACTTGGCTTCCATTCATATTAATTCTTGATGGCTCCACAAGCAGAGTTGAGACTAGCAGCCCATACCAGCATCTAAAAGTGCACACTACTTGCTTAGCAAGTAAGGGGTCAGCACTAGCCAGTGCACAAATAGAGCTTCCCCTTAATATGCAATATCAAGAATCAAGGGGAACAAATTAATCCGGCTTTGGAGTCGTTCACTCTACCAAGCATATTGATTATAGTGAGTTAGAATCTCCATCAAAAGGAGTGTGCTCACTTGGGTCATACCCAGAGGTTGGATCACTCTAGTAGGTCCTCTAAAGGATTGACTCGGACTAGTGGTTTGATTGCAAGGGTCAAAGTTTCTAATTTCCCCCAAGGGGAAATAGCATACTCATCTACCTTACTTTCTAGACCAACACACAAAATAGGTTGATTTACTAACTTAGCTTAATCAATCCAAACTTATTCTTCCTCAAGATTCTGATTCCCTAAAAGGAAACCATCATCTCTTCATAGAAAAGGACCCATACTAGAGAACCAACAAGTTGCTTGCCTTCTTTGAAATGTCATCTTTCAGAAGTGTCTAGGTTTCTGATTCACCCTTGGTCATGACCTCGAAGTGGTGAAGAGCATAATTCCCTATTCTTCTATCTTGCACCCTAGGAAGTTCACAAGCCCTAATTAGTCTATGTTTTAAAAGCAAGAAAGAAGACACATTATTTAGTGGGTTTTAATAGATTCTTTGACAAACATGTCTTTGACAATCATCCTACAAGTAAATAGTTAGTCCATGTTTGAGTGGTTTGTATAGGGAATCTTTGACAAATCATCTTGCAGAAAATAATTAAGCTACAAAAAATTAGAGAAACGAAGCAACATAGATTCCAAGAAATGTACGTTAAGAAAATTGAGTAAATTGCGAAGTAAAAATGATTGAAACAGAGGCTGCTATTACAAGATCTCGTGCGAGATCTCAAGTAGAGCCATTTAAAATCTTTTTACAGCTCACATGAAGAAATAAGGGGTCTCATGAAGTTTCTCACACTCAGGCACTTTCTCACATGAACTGAAAAGAATCTTCGTATGAAGATTAAGAATCCTCGTGCAAAAATGGATTATCTCGTACAAAGATTCTTGAATCTATGCAAAAAAGAGATTCAAAACTAATAGAAAAGTATATAGAAGGCCTAAGAAATTGATTTTCTTGGCCCCACAGTGGGCGCTAGAAATATTCCTGTGAAATGTTGCCTCTGTTACCTCACAGAAACTTCAACATAGTCTTTATTTGCGGATTCATCCTAGAATGAAGATAAGATTGATCATCCAAGATTAGCTCTACAAGCCGACCTATTTCCTTCTATCTAAAGGGATTTTTCTTATTATATATCCTTAGATTTGAGGTGTAAGCAACCAGACCCTCTAAGAATGAAGGATTTAAGAAAACTAATCTATATGCACATGCAGGTAATCTAAATGATTATATGATTAAGCTATTAGCATATGAAATAAGATTAACTGAGTGTATGCACTACTAAATCTAAATGATATTAAGCTAAGAAATGAAATTCTATATAAAAAGCTTAGATTAGTATGCAATTTAGCATCAATTCGATAGCAACAAGATTCTACCTCTGTAATGAGGAATTAGGAGTTTCTTAAATAGAATTCCTAGAATCCATTAACGGGTGAGATCAACTTAGATCGACGATCAAGATTGAAGCAAAGATTCAGTTAAGATGGAAACATCCTTGTGCAGGTGAAATGAACTATTTCTTATCTAAGTATGATGAGCAGTTAACTAAACTTGTCATAAGTGTGAGAGCAAGTTAACTAGATTGTTTCCAATTCGCGAGAGAGTTCACTCAGAGTTTCCATTTAGAACTAAAGAGTAGAATTAGAAAAGATATTTAATTTACTAAAATGAGATATGACCTCATAAATACCTTTTCTTATTTAATTAAATAATTTCATTCAATTAATTAGAATAGGCATATTTATTAAATTAAATAAATTTAATTCCTTAGTACATTAGCCTTTAGGTATAATTTAATTTAATTAAAGTATAAATACTTAATAATTAAATTAAATATTAATCAATAGGTTTCAATGTGACTAATATGAGTAAATACTATAGGAATTAAATAATAAGCATGATGCATGCATATTAGGGTTTTCTTCATCTAACAATTATGTCAAGTAGCAACAATCAGAATTAGAATTGCCTATTAGAATAGGTCTTAGTATTGATCAGAAATGGACCAGAGTTGGTATAATGGCAATGATCCAATTTTGGGGGTATTACAATGGTAGATTATGAGTTCTGAATGATCCTTTATGATTTGAAAATGATTTTATTTTCCTTCCTTTGTATTGATGCTTCACCTTCCCAATCACAGAGATGAGAAAGTATTGAAAGGGTAGATTCTATAACAAAAACGAGGATCAAATACAACAGAAAAGAAATATAAAGAGTTTTGAGATTTTCTAATTTTTGTGAAACTTCAATTTGAATGTGTGTTTTTCCTTTTTCTTTTTCCAAAATTGAAACACTAAAATTCTGAGGGTATGTCGATGATCTAGTTCTCAAATAATGATACATTCAACTAGTTTGGAATCCAAACAAAGTTCTTTGTTTTAAGTTTATTATAGAAAATTTGATTTTCTATGTTTTTGTATGTAACTAAGTGTAGTTTTGAGGGTTGAGACAACATATGGGAGTTTTTTAGACTCTCTATGATCTATTTTATGGGATCATAGGGACTTATGTGTTATATATGTTTGTTTTCATTCTTTTTACTATTTATATTGGTTCAGCCCATGTCTGTGTGGAAGGGAAACCCAAGATCATGATCAATATCTTCATGTATTCACTGGTGTGTTAAAATCACATAACTAATATGTGTTAGTGGTAAAGGTTGGCCTGAATAATGAAGTTGCAGATTTTGTTAATGACAAAGAATGCCATGACTGATGGTCAATCTGTGATAGTGTTCTAAAACAATGCATGTAGAAAGGTGGTGTAGACTTGAACATGGATTAAAGTTGCTTTCTAGTTAGTTTTTATTTAGTTTTATCCTTAGTCTTTATATTTGATGGTGATTGAAGTTATCCATGTATTTCAATTTGAACAAAGAAGAATCTATTCAATTTACATTAAGACTATGTAGGAAAGCTAATGTTGCTACACGAGGTCAAAGGGTCTCCTATCATACATCTGTGCATTAGTTGATATTAAGAGAGTAAGATAGATGTCAATTTCAGTTAAGTAGAATTATTAATCATGAAGGTCCACAAACCCCTTGATGTAGACTTACTTGAGTGATTAATTTTCTCCTAAGTTTTCCAAGGTGAGGCTCTGCATCATTTTTGGTATCAAAGCAAGAGCATTTAAATTATGTGAAGTTACATGTTCTATATGCCTAATCAAGAGTACTTAGTAGGGTCAATAAAGATGGTGACTGATACTAAATTAGCTAAAAGGGTTGAGCAAATAAGTTGGAACACATGAAAAAGTGTGGGTGAGAAGAAAGAAATGAAAGAAGAAGAAGAGGAGGAAGAAGTCCCAAATGATGGAGACGATGAAGTATCTAAAACTTAGAGGCTATTCATTAAAGCTTTGAAGGCTTTGGGAGGAAAATCCACTGAGTTACCTCTATTTACGAGATAGATGGATGTCGAATCAATATTGCAATAGGTTGAAGCTTTAGAGAATTACTTTTATTGTGAGAAGATTTCATAATCACAAAAGGCTAAGTTGGCTAAGTCTAGGATGAAGGGATAAGCCCTTACATGGTGGAATTTTCTATAAGAAGAAAGAGTAAAGGAAGACAAGAACAAAATTTGTTCATGGAAGAAGTTGGTGTCTATGGTAAAAGAGACTTATCTTCCTGAAGATTATGAGGTATATAGACACAAAAAGAGATAGAATCTCAAATAGAGAGATATGGATATCTATAGTTGTATGGATGAATTCCAAAAAGTGAGTCTAAGATCAAATTTTCATGAACCTAAGTGTGTTAAGGTAGAAAGATACCTAAATGATATAAGAATGAATATACAAGAGGAGTTTTAGCTATTGAGTCCTAACACATTAGCTAAATGTTACCAATTACCTTTGAAAGTGGAGGGGAATATCAAGAGAAGACAAGAGAATAGAACCAAAAGTAGACGAAGAAAATCATTCAGACGAAGAGGCACATTTAGAGGAAAAAGCCCAAATTTTCAGCCACAACTAGAGACACATAATGAAGTAACCAAATTTGATAATTTTAGAGGAAGTTTTACAGGTAGAAGACCAAATTTTAGAGGAAGATCACTAGGAAGAATGATTGGAACAATAAGATTTAATAATTGTAACCAGAAGGTCACATGGCACACAAATGTCCAGCAAAGGCAGCCTCTAGTACTCATGGAGAAAGGAAAATACACCTTGCACAAGAGGCTAATTCAAAAAATTATTTAGAAGCTTATGGTTATCCAAAGAGAGAAGAAACCCTTCTGATGAGAAGAAGATTTTTGAAGATGCCTATAAAAGTAGAACCACCAGAAAGTAAATCTCTTTTCAAAACTACTTGTAAGTCTAGAGGAAAAGTTTACAAGGTATTGGTAGACTTTGATTCCATATAAAATTTTGTAGCTCTTGAAATGGTACAGAAGTTAAAATTGTACCAAGAACACCTCATGTTTATCCTTACAAAGTGTCTTGGCTCAATAAAGGATAACAAACAATAGTGGAAGAACAAGCTTGGGTTGAATTTTTTATTGGAGCATACAAAGGTATATTATTGTTTGACATTGTTAATATAGATACATGTCACTTAATTTTTAGTAGGCCGTGATAGTATGATCTCAGGGCACAACATGATGGAATAAAGAATACATACTCCATTACAAATAATGAAAAGGTCATTTAACTAATACCTCTAGCTAAACCAAATCAAGAAGAAGCAAATACTATAGAAGCTAAGATCATTCAAATGGATAAGAATGAATTTCTAAAGGAATTTAAAGGAAAGAAGTATCCACTCTTTGCACCAATTCCCATACTAAAATGTAAATTATAGGAGAATGCTGAAAATATAATTGAGGAAGAAGAATTAGAAATGGAAAAATAAAACTTGAAGGTAGAAGTTGTAGAAAGAAGACACAAAAGTTAGTGGAAGAAGTTAAGGAAATTCTAGAGAAGTAGAATTAAATAATAGCTGATGAAATACCAATAAGTCTCCCATCTATGCAAGAAATCAGTCATTACATTGATCTCATACCAAGTTCAATGTTTCCTTGTTGCATACAAGCTAACATCACAATAGAATGAAGAAATGACAAGGAAAATCAAAGAATTACTTGAAGCTAGTTTTATTGGAAAGAATCTAAGCCCATGTGCAATGCCTATAGTCCTAGCACCTATGAAAGAGGGAACATGGAAGCTTTTCACAAATTTGAGGGCACTAAACAAAATCACCATAAGGTGCAGATTTCTAATGCCTAGGATAGAAGATTTACTTGATTGTTTGGGTAAAGAAAGATACTTTTCAAAAATGATTTAAAAAGTGGACAGCATCAAATAATAATTAGGCCAAGAGATGAATGGAAAAAATTGCTCAAAACAAATGAGGGATTATATGAGTGGAAGGTAATGCCATTTGGATTGTCTAACACTCCTAGTATGTTTATGAGACTCATGGATGAAGTTGTCAAAGATTTTGTAAGAAATTTTATGATAGTATATTTAGATGATATTTTATTTTTTAGAAACACAAAGGAGGAGAATTTGAAACATCTAGACTTAGTGTTAAGGTGGCTACAAGAAGGAAATTTAATGATTAATTTGGAGAAAACTAGTTTCATGCAAGAAGAGCTAACATACCTTAGATTTGTAACCTCAAAAGGAATACTTAAGATGCATTAAGATAAGGTAAGTGAAATTATTTCTTAGCCAATTCTTAAGACTATTGTAGAAGTTAGAAGCTTTCATGGTTTAACCACTTTCTTCAAAAAAATTATTAGGAATTTCAGCTTGATTTGTGCACCAATTCTGAATACTATAAAATGAGAACAAAAATGTAAGTTTGTTTGGACACAAGAACATAATGAAGCCTTTGAACTTCTTAAGAAGAAAGTAGCTCAACAACCAGTCATCACATTTCCTAATTATAGTGAAGTCTTTCAAATAGAATGCGATGCAAGCAACATAGCAATAAAAGTTGTACTTAGTCAAGAGGGTATACCTATAGCCTTCTTTAGTGAGAAACTCAATGAAGCTAAAAAAAAATATTCTTCATATGATTTGGAAATGTATGCACTTGTCCAATCCTTTAAGAAATCAAGACACTATTTTCTGCCCAAAGAACTCATTATAAACAAAGATAACTAGGACCTTAGTTTACTAAATCATAGACATATACAATGGGTGGAGACATTAAAAGTGTTTAATTTTTAGATAAAGCATAAAAATTGAGTTTCAAATAAGAATGTTGATGTTTTAAGTAGAAGAACTTTTACTGCATCAAAAATTGAGTTGGAAACTACATCAGTTTTGAGTTTGAAATAAATGTATGCTAATGATGCTGATTTCAAAGAAATTTATCAAGCATGTACTAATCTAGATTATAGGTACAATCATGAGTATGCAAATTTTATGATCCAAGAAGGGTTAGTATTCAAGGGAGGACAGTTTTGTATACAAAAATGCTCAATGAGAGATAACATCATATAAGAGAAACATAGTGGAGCATTATCTGGTCACTTTGGAATAGATGAGACTTTAGTGTTGGTTTGTAGACATTACTTTTGGCCAAAGTTATAGAAAGATCTGCGACATTTTGTAGAATAATGCACCATTTTTTAGAAAAGAAAAGGAAAATTTATTTATGCTAGATTATATCAGCCCCTACCCATTCCTTTGAGACCATGGGAAAGCATCAATATAGATTTTTGTTGTTGTAGATGGATTTAGTAAAATGGCACATTTCCTACCATGAAAATCTACTAAATATGCTTGATACATAGAAGATCTCTTCTTCAAAGAGATAGTTCAAATTTATGGATTACCATTGAATATTGTATCAGATAGAGATGAAAATTTTATAGGTCATTTCTATAGGACCCTTTGGAAGAAACTTGTCACAAATTGGTGTAGTGCAAGGTAGGAGAATACCCAAAGGAGACATCCTAGCCCCCAACAAATAATCATACAACAATAATTATGCAAGATCTAATATTAAATCACAACTCTTTATTTATAAAATAACTAATTGGATGAATAATGACTAAAGACTTCACCACAACCCCTACTTATACCAACCTAAGCCAAAAGTTGGCCTAATAAGGTACAAATTAAGTATCCCTTACATTATATACTTGAAGAGCCACAAGTTGGCCTCCAACATAAATTAAATACCAAATGGCTTTAAAGTCTTACAATACTTATTAAATAAATCAAAATTAATTACCCAAGACCCAAATATGTCCACTCAACTCCACCAAAATCCCTTAATCATGTAGGATAGCTAACTACCTCAAGATGCTTCTGCATTAGACTCCCCAAGTGTGAGTAGCTGGAAGAACATCTTCTAGGATCCAACACATAAATCCCAAATTGGTTCTTCACATACATGTCATCCAAGTCTTCAACTTGTACACTCTTTCCCTTACTCTTCTTTTACTTCTTTGCCTCCATCCTTAGTTTTCCATAGGTTTTTCATACTATTCACCAACCATTTCAAAATTTGTCAAATCAACTTGGCTACCAATACTCAAGTTCCTTCTACTGACCTCTTCATTCTATAAATGAATTAGTTAATGCTTCATGAAACATTTCACAATTGTAAACACATTCTTGGTACAATCATGCATAGCTCTACAATCATACTACCAATGTCTACCATGCAATACATGACAACTGTTCATGTCTACAACATCACACAATACTTGATCCTTATAATACCCAATCTGGAAATCAACAAGGCACTACTCTCTCACTTCCAAAGCATTCTCACCTCACAACTAGCCAATTATATAAGGATAAGGATGTCTCACTCTCTTCAATCAAATTTTCTGAACCATCTCCTTAGCAATAAGGATATCAATATTACCACCATCCATAATCACATTGAAGACTTTACCACCAGACTTACAATGATTCTTGAAAAGATTACTCTTTTGACAAGATTCCAGTGTCCTCTAGACAACTAGTACTTTTTAAGTCAATAAACTCTCTCCTTTCTCAAGTTCATGGTCTTCAACCTTATTCATAGTAGTAACACTTTTGTCACTAGCCTTTTGCGAACACTCATAAGATTTGTGTTCTTCTTCATGACATCTGAAACAAGTACCCTTAAATTGACCTCTACCCTCCCTCTCTTCCACTCAACAAGTTTTGGTTTTATGTAGGTAGTTTAGCCTAAGTTTTTGAATAGTCCATCTTCTCCTTCCCTAGAGAACTACCTTGATTCCTCCTCTTTAGCTTCTCTTCTACTCTCAAAGCATACTAATAAGCATCCTTAACCAAAGAAATATTCAGCATACCAACCTCATCCTAAATATTGAATCCCAAACCATTAATGTATTGAGCTACCTTCTCCTTTGATAATTCTTTGTGCCTAGACTAAATAGTCAACTTGTAGAGATATTTGGTAGAATCCTTCATAGTCATATCCTTCTACTTCAGAACTAGCAACATCTTAAACAACTCAAGTTCATATTCACTAGGAATGAACTTAGCCTTCAATTTAGTCACAATCAATCTCCATATAGTGATCTTCATTTCATCTTCCTCTTCTTTGTCTCTTTATAGTTCCTTCTACCAAAGAGTATCATGCCCCTTCAACTTAGTTTGTGCCAACTTTACTCTGAGTGGATCCTCAATATCCTCAAGCTCAAAGTAGTCTTCCAACTCACCAACCCAATCAATTAGTTCTTCAAGATTCAAAGTACCTGATAAATTAGAAACCTCCATATGGGTAAGTGCACCAAGTTGTGGTGCCAAAAAGATGACACCATTTTTTTTCTTTGTAGTTTTAAATAGCGCGCACGCACTGTAGCACACATGTGCTATGCCTTGAGTATACCAAGCTATAGCGCGCACACGCTATAGTGTGTACGCATCATAGCGCGTGCGCATTTTTTGAAAAAAAATTACAAAGCGCGTACGCGCTATTTGAAAGTAAATTTAACAAGCTTTAAATAGCATGTGCGCGCTATAGCGCATGCGCACTATATTGCGCACGTGCTATTTAAGGATTTAAATTATACCAAGCCTAACTTTTGGTTTTTCCTTGGGGATCCAAACCAAAGCTTTGGAGTCCATAAACTGGTTTGAGACGTGTTTTGCTGCAAACATACAAAAAATGATTGATTTTTCTTGTGTGCTCTCCTTGTAGTTTCTTCGTGGTTGAGCATCAATAAAATCAGGTTACATGACATTGTAGGTCTCTTTGTTAGCTACACAACCATATAATTTATTTTTAATTTGAATTATTTTAAGCCTTTCATCAATAATTTCTTTTGAATGTATGTCCATTTTTTGTCAAAAACCAACATGTACTAATTGGGTTGTAGATTTTAGCTCGTTCATCGAATTTTGAAACAACTTAGTTTTTTAGAAACTAGACTCCATTCTACACACTTTGGAAAAAAGAAGTTTTGATTTTAGATTAGTTTTCAATCATTTCTAGGGGGAGCACATAGATATTTCACATTTTTCGAATGTGTCTAATTAAAAAATTTATTAAAAAAAAATATGCATTATAAAATTACTCAAAAAATCTAGGATAAACTACATAGTGTTAGGTAACTTTTGTCTGGAGCAATTAAAGAATTTCAAAAAAAAAGTTAAAATTTTAGGGGGACCACACTTTGTACTATGTTATTTTTTTCTAAAATAAACAACACCACTTTTTGTGGCACCCTTTTTTGAGGACCTAAAACTAAACCATTTTGAAAAAAAATTAGTAGTTTAGAAACTAGATTCAGAGGACTATGACTTTTGCTTTTGTCATATCTTAAAATTTTGAGCGTAACTATCTTCAAATTCTTGTTGAAGTCCATAAATTGCTAATTTCAGGAAAAAGGTGTCCACTTATACCCCCCTTTTGTCACCACAACTTGGTGCACTTACCCATATTACGCTTCAAATTTGATTGAGATCTAGGTGTAGCAAACTGACCAACCCTATTTCCCAAGCCTCAACTACTAGCCTTTCTCAAAATTCATTCCTCTACCACCTCTTCTTCTCCAAGATGGATGAATAATGATGAAATACTTCACCGCAACCCATACTTATACCAACCTAAGCCACAAGTTGGTCCAATAAGCTAAAAATTAAATATCCCTTACATTAAATACTTAAAGAACCACAAGTCAGCCTCTAACAAAAAATAAATACCAAATTCCTTTAAATGCTTACAATACTTTTTAAATACATCAAAATTAATTACCCACTACCCAAATAGGTCAACTCAGCACCACCAAAATCCCTGAATCGTGCAAGATAGCCAACTACCCTAGGATGCTCTTGCATCACAAACTTATCTTTATCATCTATATATCATCCACTAACTGATGGTCAAACTGAGGTTTTTAATAGATCTTTGCAAAACTTGGTAAGATGCTTTACAAAACAACATGGAGAAAAATGGGATTCTATACTTGCTCCAGCTGAATTCTCATAGAATGACACAGTAAATAGAAGTACATGAAAATATCAATTTCAGATTGTGTATGGTACATGCCTAAGGGGAATTCTTGAGCTTAGAGAACTTCCAAAGATTTCTCCTAGTAGTTCACATGGTGAAGAATTTGTTGAATCTTTTAAGTAGGTCCAAGATCAAGTGAAGTTGCAACTACAAAATTCAAATCAGAAATACAAAGAATTTCCTAATAAAAAAGAAGAGAAGTGTAGTTCAATGTTGGTTACTTGGTGTGGGAATATCTAAAGAAACAGAGACTACCTCAATTCAAGAACACTAAATTATTACCTAAGAAGTTTGGTCCTTGTCAAATCCATACTTGCTCAAGTTGAATTCTCATGCAATGACACAATGAATAGAAGTATAGGAAAATGTTGATTTCAGATTGTATGTCGTACACACCCAAGAGGAAATTATGATCTTAGAGAACTTCCAAAAACTTCTCCTAGTAGTTCACATGGTGAAAAATTTATTGAAACTTTAAAGGAGATTCAAGATCAAGTGAGGTTGCAGCTACAAAATTCAAATTAGAAATACAAAGAATTTCTTGATCAAAAAAGAAGAGAAGTACAGTTCAATGTTGGTGATTTGGTGTGGGCATATCTAAAGAAAGGGAGACTACCTCAAACCAAGAACACTAAATTACCTAAGAAGGTTGGTCCCTATCAAATCATAGAAAAATATGGATATGATGCATAAAAGATCCAATTACATATAGATATTAGCATTTCACTAATAATTAATGTTTGTGATCTCACACCATACAAAAGTTCAAAGACACAACCTGCACCCAAACATTTAGTAACAATAGATTTGCAGAAAATACCCAAACCAACACAACTTCAACAATAGAAGATACTCAATACAGAGATAAAGAAGACTTGAAGGATACAATATACTCAGTATTTAGTTAAATGCAAGATTTTAGACCTACAAAAAAAGCAATTTGGATGGATGAGAAAAAAATCAACAAGCATGGTTCATCACTACAACACCTCATCTCAAGTAAACATGAGATTCATTCCATAGGGGAGTATGTTGCAGGAGAAAAGTAGATAGGTTATGCTACTCAAAATAACATGGTGAAATATGCTACAAGAACAAACATGGATGAAATGGTTGACCTTATGGTCAAATAATTTTTCTATTAGGGACTTAAAACATAGTAAGTTGACCAAATTTCTACCTTGCTGCATTTATAGAAAGAAGAGTCTCTAGAGCTTCACAATGTCTACCTAGATTTCAAGGAAAAGTGTACTAAAATCTAGGCTTATCATTTTCTACCAAGCTCTTTAGTATAAGTAATGATGGATTTAGTTTTAATGAAGGTTTACAATGTCTATCAAGCATCTAAGGCAAAGTGTAGTACTACCTGAGTATTTTAGTATCTATCGAGCTCTTCAGTGTTCACTGAGTCATCTAGTCTTGATTGAGTTCATGTTACCTCAAGTGATTCATATGGACCAAGAATCTACGTCAACTGAGTGCTAGAGATTTTCAAGTGTTGACAATTGTTGTGGAGTGTCAGAAGATCACCTGAGTGGTCTTAACAATTGAGTTACAATAGTGATTAGACTTTGTAAAGATTGTTTTAATTTGGTATTATAGCTGACTCCACAAGTTAATTAATTGGATTACTATATGTGTAATACATCTTATCATATCCAATATTTTGAAGAATGATAAGAAAGAAGAAAATGAGTGTGAATTAAGAAGGCTATATAAATTATAAGAAAAAGAAGAGTCTTATCTATCATAGTCATGTGATCATTGTATTTAAAAGGAATCCCATTAAGCAAACCAAGCTGTAGATCATAGATAAGCCACTAATTCATTCTAACAGGTGCATTAGTCAAATCCTCTAACAAGGTGGACTTAACAATCTTTTCCAAATCTCCTAGTAGAGTGCACACTTCATTAGTTGTTTTAATTCCTTTCACAAGGTGGACCTAATAGTCCTTTTTTCTCCTAATAGGGTAGTTCACTATAAGTGATCAATTGTAAGCTTTAATAGGATAACTTTATAATGCAATAATAAAGCTTGTGGGTATCATCCTCACCCCCATTTTACTTTCTATTAGGAAGGCTTTTGGTTTACAAAATATTATGTCAAGTGATATGAATGTTTTATTACTTTCAATATTTCATGCATGCAATTAGATCAAATTACAGAGTAAATGTTTAAGTGGTGAATTAAAGTTAAAGTTATATTCGTTCCTGATTCACCCCCACACTCTTAGTCACGTAGTCTTTACTACACTTCCAAAATTTGGTATAAGTGTGTTGGTTCTCGCATCACAAGTTTAGCAACTTAAGAGAAGATCAATCATAATGCAAGTATATAGATTAGAGAAAGTTATTGAAAATGAAAAGTTGGATCTACAATTGGCCATGGAAAAATTCAAGAGAATGAAGGAGAAGCTCTCTCGACCCATGAAAAGAAGAATATATCTTGCCACTCAGATGAATGAAAATCTCTACATTGAAGAAAGAATTGAAGATATTTGCCAAGAAAGAAGTTCAAATGAAGCTAATGTGGCAATCATAGATCCACTTGAAAATAATCTTACTCTTCATGAAGAAGTCAAAAAGCTAAAAAGAGAATAGTAAATTCAATAAGTTAGAATGTGTGAAGTCATGGATCAAAAGGAAAAAGCCAAAGAATGAGTAGAAGAAAAGGAAAATGAAATTAGACAACTGTCACTTTATAAAAAAAATCTATTTGATCAGCTCAATGATGCAAATCAAGAACTTATCCGCTTGAGAGAAAAAAATGAAAGATTGTAGAATGATCTTAGCATACAGAAGAAAACCATGAGAGGATGATGAAATCTCATGAAAGAATGAATCAATTGAATGAGAAAACTCAATTTAGACACAAAGGAAAAAATAGATTAGGATACACAAAATAAGGTGAATCATCTTAGCAAGGAGCTCAAAAGAATAAAAGGCCTACATGTAATCATCATGGAAAGATATGGCATATAACAAAGAAGTGTTGAAACAATGGTAAATAAAAGTTCAATGGAAAGTGTTACATTTATAAAAAACTAGGACATAGAAAAAATGAAAGCACAAAGAAATCTAAGTTTGAAGGAAAGTGCTACAATTGCAACAAACAAGGGCATAAATCCCCAGAATGCAAGACCAAGTAATGATACCCAACAGAACAAATTGTCAAAGCTATATTTGGTCTGGATTACAAAACACATGGTACAAATGTCACTATTGTGGTGATTATGGGCACATTAGATAAAATTGCATAAAACATCTGACAAGGAAGAGAGACACTACAAAAAGATGTTTGGTATGTACAGAACTTGGACATCTTTCCAAGAACTATATGAACTGAGGAAAAGTTGAAGATAAAGAAATCAAAGGCTAACAATATCAGAAGTTAGATGAAGTAGGAATGGGTAAGGAAATCTCCTGAGCATACATATTAGAGTAATGAAAGTGTTGGCACCCAAGTCAATGAGTTGGGTGACAAAACCATTTCAGCCTAGTTGATTATGGAGATTACTAGAACTATGATTCATAAGAATTTATCTCACATTAGTTCTATTGACCAAGCAGAGGATCAATATTAGCATTCTAGATGCAAAAGGATTACCAAGTTAGAATATTAGATGAAATTATGTCTTAGATCTTATTGAGCATGGTTAGGTTCCAAGACCTACCCGAGCTTGGATGTAGATAGTGAGGTTGGAGCTTGTGCTGAGTTGAAGACTCTTTCATGTTCAAATTCCTTACCAAGTTGAAGTTCCTTCGAAATTTAGAGAGCTTACTGAGCTAAAAGGTATCTTACAAGAAATGAAGACTCAGATGAGTTGGAGAGCCTATCACTAAGCAACCTATAATACAATGCATTAATGGCAACTTGAAGACAAAAATTTTTTAAAAGAGGAAATCAAAGGTTATTGTTTCACCATAATTTTTAGAGCAAATAGAGTGACGAGTATTCGAAAGCCCCTGAGCAATTTAGAGAAATTTCATCAAAGTTCATTCAAGTATTTGATGTTTTACTGAGTAATATGGCATCTTATAGCAGCAAAGTTAAGAAAGGTTCAAAGATGTTAGTTCAAGGAATCTAGTGTAAAGCCTCAACATTCTAACTTAGTCTAACAATTGCTGATGAACTTAACCCAATTGGAGTATAATCCTAGATTCCTCCCTAGGTACTTTTAATTCATGATATTTGTTAATGTTATCATTTTTCTATTCAAGAGCTAGGAATCCTAGAAGTGAACTAGGCATACAAAGAGTTGTGTCTGTATGGGAACTTAAAACCTAAGCACAAGCATTCAGAGACAAAAGTTTTAATGCATATCCTACATATCCCAAGATATTTCCAAGGGAAATGGATTAGGTTAATCCTCAATCAATTTCATTACAAGAATTTTTGATTGGATCAACCTATTTAGATCACCAAGAATATGATTCATAGAATTATAGGGTTCCCCATGTTGAATAAGGTGAAAACCACAAAATTTGTAGGTCGAGTCAAACTGGCTAAAAGGACTCTTACCAAGTAGGATGGCAAAGGCATGAAGTTGATTGGTGTAAATAACATCAAGATCAAGTTAGGCATCCATGGACAATTTTCCACATGATTTATAGCTCAAGTAGATTGAATAGTGTTCCTAGTGAAGCTATTGAACTAGGACACAAAGTTGTGAAGAATAACTTATCTTTTGACCTTGCTGAGCTAAAACTCAATCAGTTGAGAAAGAATATGGAAATAATTTGGTTATCAAATAACAATCCATGCAAGATTGGATCTCTTTTGACTTGTTTATTCTTCTATGTAGAAAAATTTGTCCCCTCCAAAGGCACTATGGAAGTGAAGAAGGGTAGACCACTTTTGTATTAAATCAATGAATTTATAGTAGAAATGTATGATAATTTTGAAAGCATTATGGAAGTCTACTTTGAGACATTGAAAGGGAACATGTAAAGTAGATATAGTATTCCAAAGAAACTTGTCGAATATTATGAGCAAGATATTTTTTTTTCTAGTGGATTATGACAAAGTTGTCCCCTACTATATTCACAATGCATTTCACAAAGTTGAGGAAGATGTTGAAATTGAGTAATGATGAAGATTAGGAAGAGGAAGTTGTATTAAAAAGGTCTGCCCCTACCTTCTGAGATAAAATAAAAAGACTAAAAAATGGAGGAGGCATGGAATATTTCAAATCTCTCAAGTATGAAACAAGAACCAAAGAGGACCATAATCAAATTGAAGAAGCCTTAGTGGCTAAGATGGCTAAGTTGAAGTATTCTCCAAAGAAACTAACAAAGAAATTTCTTAATGTCTGGTTGAAGGCAATTCCACCTCAATGGAACAATGCATTATATTTTGCAAAAGATATCAAAGAACAAACCTCAAGACAACTTATGTTGAGTCTATCTGATAAGGAAGTGAAGCAATCATTGAATAAGAATGAAACAATGATGGCCCCTTAGTTCAATGCTTTCCTAATCCTATCAAAAGACATTGAATCTATTGTGAAGTCAAACATAACTACATGGAAGAAAATCTATGGGTTGTACAAGCTTAGTGAGGAGGTTGTGCAAATAGATGATGAAAAATAAGATATTAAGAAACATGATGAGGAAATAAATGATGATAAAACTGATAATGTAGAAGAAGATGATCCAGAGGATCAGGAGTATCAAGAAGTAGCATGAGGAGATATTCCCAAGATTTAGGGTATATATCTTAAAAAGATAGCAGCATAGGTCATGGCCTCCCTCCCTCTCTTTCCAAGCAAATCCTTAGTGCCACCCAGTTCAGAGAAGGTTGCTACTGAGTTATTTTAGGTAAACACTACTTCACCAAGAACCCAACTAATCATTACATCAATACTACTAGGAGCAGTGATGAGTGGAGTTTACATCACTTCATCTACCGAGAAACAAGCTCAAATAATCTTAGCATTAGAGTCACAACCAAAATATGTAAGTTTTCCTATTATAATTAATGATTCTACTATTGATACTTCAACTATTGTTTCTTTTGTGGTAGGTGCAATGATAGTTGAGGTGAAGCCTAAACCAAGCATTGAAGGTTTGAAGAAATCAAAGGGAATTATTCCTTCATTTATTCATAAGAAAAAGGGTAAAAAGGTGGAAGCCTCTATTCAAGAAATTGATCTAGAGGAGGAAATTATAATACCAGATTGAGATCTTTCTAATCTGACTCCTTATCAAATGGATACCCTTGGTGAGCTATAGAAGAAGAGGGCCAAATTAAAAAATCTCAAAGAACATAAGCAAAATAAAAATGAAGTTCTTATAGATATCAAGGGCATATTCATTGATGCATTGAATATTGAGGTTGATGATGAACAACCAATTTTGGATCAAGTTGTTGACATTGTTCACAAGTATAATGAGTAAGTGGATGGGCAAGACAAACTTCTATAGAGGGCAGAAAGAAAGTATGAAAATAAAGTTTTGGAGAAGATAGCTAAGAAGACTATTATTGATCAAGTAGAATTATCTACCATTCTTTAACATTTTAAAGATTATGTAAAATATTGTTTTGTTATTTGTGAAACTGAGTGATACATCTAAACTCACTAATGAAATAAAGGAATAATTGTCTAAGATAAATGTTGACATGAAGGCAAGTGTACATCAATTTCCACTTGATCTTAGGTGCAGTTTGACATATTTTGTAAAAAATAAGATATCTAACAAATCTTAAGGCAATTTTTTTTAGGGATGAAGCCAAGATGAGGACCACACTAGTAGAAATATAGGGCATGATACTTCCCAACATGGATGCAATGCAAAAACATATTGCACATGCAACAAAATTGATCCATGACAACAATTTCTCTATATCTAATCACATTATGGAACTATCAACAAATGTGCAGATAGCTTTGCATGCATCAAGATTTTCACAAAGGAATTGGGATAAGAGAATGTCCATAATTTTGAAGGTACATAGAGATTTTCTTTCACATTTTTTCATTACCTTGTAGTTATGTATTTTTGGCATTTGCGTCAAGAAAGGGGGGAAATAGAGAATAGTATTATCATACACAACGAGAATGCATATATACAAGAAGGAAACATACATATAGTATGAAAGATGTATATACAAAGTAGAAAATATGTTGACAAAAACAATTTCGAAAAATTAAAAGAAGAATAGAGTCAAAGGCTACCGAGTAGTAGCAGACAACAGGCAAAACCAAGTTACAGACCTAAACATGTTGACAGGGGTAGTTTTGAGTTATATTTTGAGTATCTGGTATTTTTTTATGATAAGTGCTTTTGTCACTAATTCCAAAGGGGGAGATTGTTGAATTTATGGTCAAATAATTTGTACATTAGAGACAACACCTAGTTAATTGACTACATTGCTACTGAGCTCTATATGTAGAAAGAAGAGCATCTTGAGCTTCATAGTGTCTACTATGCTTCTAAGGAAAAGTCTAGTGCAAGTCAATTTGATCAGTTACTACCAATCTCTTCAGTATAAGGAATGACGGATGTAGTATTAACCAATGTTTTTAATGTCTACCAACCATCTGAGGCAAAGTGCATTGCTACTTGAGCATTTGAGTATCTACCAAGTTCTTTAGTGTTTTTCAAGTCATCTAATGCTAACCAAGTTCCTATTACTCCAAGTGATTTGTATAGACTAAGCATCTACATCAACTAAGTGCCAGAGTTTGTTGAGTGTTGACAAGTGTTGTCGAGTGTCAGAACATTAACTAAGTGGTCTTTAGAACCAAGTTACAGTAGTGACATAACTTTGTGAAGATTTTTTGAATTTTGCATTGTAGCAACCTCCAAAAGGTAATTAATTGGATTGGTATGTACATGTAATACATATTGCCATATCAAATATATCAGAGAACAAGCAAAAAGTAGATGACTGTGAATTAAGAAAAATACAAGAAATACAAGGAAAAGAAGAGTCTAATTTGTCACAGTCAAGTAATCATTATATTTGAGAAGAATATCATTCAGCAAAATTGAATTGCAAATTAGAGATCAGCCACTGATTCATACTAATAGGTGCACTAGTCAAATTCACTAAAAAGGTGGACTTAATAGTCTTTTCCAAATCTCCTAACAGAGTTCATGCTTCATTGTATGTTTTAAATCCTTTAACAAGGTGGACCTAATGGTCCTTATTACTCATAATAGAGAAGATCACCAAAAGAGATCAATTGTAAGCTTAAAAGGGTAAATTTATACTAAAGTAATAAAGCTTGTGGGTATCATCCCCACCCTAGTTTTACTTTCTATTTGGAAGGCTTTTGGGTTACCAAATATTGTGTCAAGTGTTATGAATATTTTATTGCTCTCAATATTTCGTGCATGCAATTAAATTAGATTACACAATGAATTTTTAAATGGTCGATTAAAGTTAAAGTTATATTGGTTCCTAATTCATGCCCCCACCCCTAGTCACCTAGTCTATACTACATTCCCAATGGAAACAACACTGTAGAATTATGTGATAGGAAGACATAACAAAGATGATGCTACATGAAGTGCAAAAACTATGAAGGAAGTGGATGTCATGTTTTAATGTATTTTAAAATTTTGTTTGAAAGTAATAAATTCCTATGATGTGGTCGCATAAATGGAATAGTGATTCCACAAGCTCTCAAATTATAGCCCACTTAGGAAAAAAGTTAATTTCATTTTACTTTTGAGTCAATTTTATTTCTAAGTGTATTTGCTTGTGTTTTAAATGATTAAGCAAACTATGTAATTAATGGCTACAAGAAGCTTTAAAAAGCTAGAAAAGCTTGGTGGTAGATTCTAAGTTTTGACCAATCCTTCATGATTTGAAATTGGTTTTCTTTTCCTTGTTTTCTATTGATGTTTCACCTTCCCATTCATAGTGATGGGAAAGTATTGAAATGGAGGATTCTGTAACAAAAAAGAGGATCAAATATAGAAGAAAAGAAATAGAAAGAGTTTTGAGTATTCTTTATTTTTGTGGGACTTCAATTTGAATGTTCTTTTTTCCTTATTCTTTTTTCCAAAATAGAAACACTGAAATTCTAAGAGTATGTCGATGATCTAGTTATAGAATAATGATACATTTGGCTAGTTTGGAATCCAAAAAAAGTTCTTTGTTTGAAGTTTACTTTTTTGAAGTTTACTAGAGGGAATTTTATTTTCTTAGTTGTTGTATGTCTCTAAGCATATTTCAGAGTTGCAATAGCATATGGGAGTCTATTCTAGAATCTATGCAATCTATTTTTCTTGGATCATAGGGAGTTATGTATTATATATATTTTGTTTTCATTTGTTTTACTATTTTGGTTGGTTCAGTCCATGTCCACATGGAAGGGAAACTCAAGATCATGGTGAATATCTTCATGTATTCATCGATGTGTTAAAATCACATATCTGATATGTGATAGTGCTAAAGATTAGCCAAAATAATGAAGTTGTAGATTTTTTTAATGAAAGAAAATGCCATGATGAATGGTTGGTCAATGATAGTGTTCTAAAACTATGCATGTAGAAAGGTGGTGTAGATTCAAACATGGATTAAAGTTTCTTTTTAGTCAAATTGTATTCACTTTGATCCATAGTTTTTAATTCAATTGTGATTGAAGTTATCCATGTTTTTCAATTTCAATAAAGAAGAATTTGGTTAGTTTGTGTTAAGACTAGGTAGGAAAGCTAATGTTGCTATAGGAGGTCAAAGAGGTTCATGTCACATATTTGCACATTAGTTGGTATTAAGAGAGTAAGATAGATGTCAATCTATGTTAAGTAGAATTATCAATTCTTAAGGTGCACGAACCCCTTGATGCATACTTAGTTAAGTGACTTATTTCATCATAACTTTTCCAAGGTGAAGCTCTACATCAAACACTATCTTCTTGTATCTCTATACAAAAAATAATTCTTACCTTAAACAACAAATGAGAAAAACAATGAAAAGTAAAAGGCCTTTTTAGTACATGTGACCTAGAGAAAAATATGTTTGGATGGAGGAGATTATAAGTGAAATAATAGAGTATTTTTCATAATTAAATGTTTCCTTCCATTTCACACATACAGAAGCATGTCTTTGGATCATTACCATTAATCATCAATTAATATGTGTCTTTTCCATGGGTTTCGAAAATGAAAATTCATATTTTGTATTGTCACTTACTTAGACATGTGTCTTTGCTGAGGCACGATTTTGGGCCCATGAACCATGAAGTTTTGAACTACTAATAATAGTTAAATGTTCAAGTTCATTGGTCATAATATATTGGAATCAATGATCATAAGATGACAAGATTTCAAAACTAATGATTCAACTGATGAACTTGAACATAAATGTTCAATGTTCAACTTCAATAATGAGCAACAAGGTCTAAAAGGTGGACAAACATTCTAATATTAGAATGACTTGAAGCTATGAATTGGTTAACTTATGAACCTTGAACATTGAAAACTTATGTTTAGAATTCAAGTTCAACCTCAAGTTCAGGAAAGAAAGGTAGTGTTTAAAAGGAATTAGCCTTGGATGCTTTGAACTAGTCAACTCCTGAACCATTGGGTCATGCTCAAAACTTATTTCTAGAATGGAGGTTTCACTTTGATATGTGAAAAATGGATATTGACATGGACCATACATGGGAAACACTATGGACATAAGGCATGGTTTCATTCGTTTTCATTTGTTTGTTAACAGTTCTTCAATGCTTGCTCTTGTCTCAAGGTTTTTGTTTATTATTGATGCTAGTGTAGGGATTGTCCCTAACTCTAAGAAGGAGAAGCATACTCAATTTTCTTGGAGGGGTCATGATACTTTGAGGTTTTTTCTTTCACTTTAATGAAAATCTCCTTCATGAAATAGGAGGTTTGTAACTTTTCATGGGACACCTTCTTCATCTTTTTGGACATGAGATGGTTCAATAGTGTGATCCTTGTCTTGTTGGTTTACCCCTTCCCCACTACTCTAGAGGTGGGATTATTTTCTTGTGAGATAGAAGGGACTTTTGTAGTTGGATGTTACATATTCAGCTTGGGTGATGTTTTTTGCCACAAGCTAGTCTTGGACGGTTTTATGTTTTCCAAGTGGAACATTTGGGGATCATTTCCAAAAAATCCCTTCATTAGTTTGGCTCATCTTTTGAGTTGTCAACCATATATTGATAAATCCCTTATTACCATTATTCTTTAAGTTACCACATTGACATCTCATTCTTTATAGAATGTTTTTTAAGTACACATGTCATTTTGCTATTTGATATTTTTTAAAGTAATTTCTAATAATATATTCTTATGTTCTTTGTTATTGCCAACCCTTAGACTCTAGTCTAGACCTCAACATGCTTATAAGATAACTTATTAAGATAACTTATTAAGTAAAACACATAATATTCTAATCAAGTATTCCTATTCTTAACCATACCAAACTGTGTACCTCTTTTTCTTTTCCTCTCAGCTAACTACATATACCTTTTATAAAACTTACTTCAACATGTAACTCTTTGTCTACTGTTTGATGGAAGTAATAGGAGAAGTTTTCAAACCATCGGTCCCTTCAGTGGTTGAATAGGTGGTCCTTTTGAAAATTTGGCATCCTATAATTCATGAAATGCATCATTCATCTTGATCTTTCACAATCTTTCAAATCATGGGATTTCATTGTGATGGACAGATTATTCTCAATCGAGTAAGAACAAAAGCTTGTTCAAAGTCTAGCTATGCTTAAACCCCTAGCCCTCGGAATTGGTATTTTAATACCGCACATTGGATTGCAATGGTTATTTACAGTAATTTGTACAGAGTGATATGTATGAATAACTTTGCTACTTTGGATTTTAGCACATGAACGGGTTGTAATGGACGACTTTGTTGGCGTACTCGAGGAATAGGATAAGAGGAGAGATTGTTCGACACGTTTCTTCTCTTATATAATGGCAGGATCCAGTTCAGATACATGTATGAATATGAACAGAATAATCATGAATTTCTGCGTTTATCTAATAGTGGAGAACTCAATGATTATCATACGGCAATGTCTCTATTATCGAGACAATAATTCGGAATTCAGGAATGCGGCTATCTTAAGAGACTTGCATAGATTGGTAGTATTTTAAATGTGAAATTTTAATTTAATCCGAAGAATAATTCATATATTATGGAGTCATATGTCTTTGGAGATGTTATTTTATCAGGCTTATGAGAGTTAAAAATAAGATCATAGAATTTGGTTATCACTAATTGTTTAAGAGTTTTGATCAATATTATATAGTTAGTGATAAAGTTATTAAAATATTTTATATTATTGTAAATAATTTATTAATCTTTATTATATATATTTATATTCACCAATGATAAATGATAAATTGATTATATAAAGAAGGATAAAATTTAAATAATGATTTAATTGTATACACAACAATAGATGAGGACTGAGGGGTGTCCTTCTCAAGGATATGATCACTTTTGCCAATGGCACATTGGGGAAGGTGAGGGTCTCCCCCTTCTCACCACAAGCATACCACAAGAATTAAGAGACATGAGAAAGGAGGGGATTTAAGTGCCCACTATTTACACCCTTTCTCTCACCAATAGTTTCTTCCTCCTCTCTTCACTTGGGAGGAAACTTTTTGAAATGTTCTTTTCCTTACAAATGATTTCTTTCAATTTCAAATACATTTTTTATTGACTAGTTAGTAGATGGGTTAAGGGTTGTTAAACGATTTATGTCTAAAAAACATGAATATTTCATGGCTGGGCCATTCTCTTGATATGTTCATTGCTCTCATCAAAAAAGTCTCTTTCCAAAAAGAATCTACTCATTTTAGGGTTTGAAATAGTATGTTCCCTTGAGGGATTTGATAAAGTGTGATCCTTCCTACAAATTATTCGTCTACCAATTTGTGAGATCCTTCTAGTTGACAAATTCACTATTATCAAAAAGCATTTGAACCTTCTCTGAGTTCACTTGACTAGAACACACATTCATTTTCATTTGTATACTAAAAAACCAAACTACTAATAATTGCTTAAATTCCTTTTAAAAGTTAATAAGAAATGAAAGGATTTTAGATGTGAAAGTTTGTGACATAGATTATGACTTTTATAATGATTCATAAACTTCATTAAGAGGTCTTAGAAGAAAAGAGAACTTATATTGTTACATGATAAGATGATGAAGAAGCTAATTTATACATTTTAATTTAAAAGAGTATCAGTTTGTTAACTTGAAACTAATTCTATGATTTATTAATATCTCAACATTTCAATTTACTAAAATTGATTGATAGTGAAGTATCTAAACTATTTAAATGTTGATAAATTGTTTACTTGTTTGAATTGAACTTTATTACATTTTAATTTATTTGAAAATAATATATCTTAGATTAAATTATTATTTATTTATTTTTGAATAAATACATGAAAGTATTATAAACTAACTAAAACATATTATATATTTATATTAACCTTCACATTATTTATTTTTATTTTAATGTAGTATATGTTTAAAGTTTAACAACTCCAAAAAGCATACAGACAGTCTATACGTTTTATAATGCTAAAAGAAAATTACTAGAATAAATTAAACTATTAAAAATGTTTATATAAGTTCAAAACTATATAAATAATTTTAAAATAAAAATTAAACATTAATTTAAAGAATAACGTGAACTTGTTTGAATTATTTGGAAAAATAGGCTTATTGTTTTTCACTAGCTTGAAAGCAATCAATGTATCCAGAATTCATTGTAGGTAGCTTTTCTCGTATATTTACAATCACACTCCACTATTTATCATCAGGTGGACGTCGGAAACACAAAAAAACATCACTTGAAATTCTACAATTTGCAGCTTTTGTTCTGCCAAAAATATCCCAATGATTTATAAAGTAGTTTAAACCATGGCCTGGATGCAAATCCATTAGACTTTCACCTTAAATTTTGATATTGTCAATTCACTTGTACAAAGAACAATCCATGAATGTCATTGCTTGTAGATGTTTATGATTAAATAACTCCCATGGCACAGATACATTTAACACAAACATCCTGCAATAAAATCTATATCATATATCAGAGAAACAATGCACGAGACAAATAGATGATACCCAGAAAACAAAAATATTCAGAAGCTGTATTACATAGATGTGTTCATCTGCGTTTATTACATAGTTTAGCAGAGTAAGATCCAATCCCTGCTTTCATCTTTATTTAAATACAAACCAAATTAAGAGACATACCAAGAGGAGAAGCAGGAAGAGCAGTGCGGGGAGGCTTTGCAGCTGCTTACATAAAGCAGCGCTGAAGCAAAGAATAGAAAGAATCTTATTGTCTACATATCTTCAAATTGCAGTAGCCGCCTGGAGCTTCTGGATAAAATTTCCTTCATTTATGGGAGAATTTTAGCTATGTATTGGATGAGAGATAAAATCAATGACAAATACTAGATAATCACTATCCTTGCAATCATAGCCAAAAAAATCTCAACCCTATTTGAGACAAAGCCAACCACTTGGACCGGAGTACGAACGAAAGAAAATGAGGCAAATATTTGGAGAAACCCAACCGTGCACGTAATGTGCACTGGGAAAAATATAGCTGTGGGGATTTGTTAACCCAACATAACAACTATAAGTAACCAGGTGGCCCAAAATTATTGAGTATCAGAAGTTGTTGAGGAATTGCTATCACATTCACCTAAGATCAGCATGTAGCAAAATGGAGGGACCTGTGAATAGACAAACTATCTTAGTTTCTTACGTCATTTTAGATTCCATAGAAGAATTTCTTGTTTGCTAATTCCTGATTTTACACCCATTACAACGATATAATGTCCAAATAGTGGGATCCCACTGTACCCACTTTTGCTCTGAATGGAAGGTGACGATTCTAAATGGTGGCAGCAAAATATTATTACTTGATCAGTCAATAATTAGTGTGTGGAAAGAGAACACATTTTCAATGATATTTGCGGCGGCTAGTGAACCAGATGTAAGCAACGTAGTTGTTTCCTTGTTTAAATGATATAGGCTAATTATTGTGATGGACAAAAAGCCAACGCTCATAGATATTCTGGAAGAAATAGCTGGATATAATGATAAATAAATTTGATTTAAAAAATTTGACTGAATATAATCAAATCACATCCTGGGAGGAGAGTGACTGTTAAATTATAAATCACAAGGCATGGTGATTTACGAGGACCACATAGCAAGTGGTCCTCACATTACCTCCCCTTGCTTGTAAAGTATTCCTCCAAATAAGCTCAAAGGAGGTGGGAAAAAAGACCCAAAGCTCTGCCCCATCTTCTCAAATTGCTAGATGTTACTTATCGTACTCTATGTGAATTCTTAGTTAAGTACATTACCATTCTACTAGGGTCCATCGGTAATAGATTTCTTATGGAGTAGGGTAGCATCTGTCATAGCTTAGCTAAGGAGAATAATTGGTTGATAATTTGTTTAAATGATTAGCCAAGAAGAATAAAGGTCAATCTAATACGATTTGATTTAATTAATGGGAACGTCAGTTCCGAAACATCTTATAAGTTAATAATATACAAGCAATTTAATGTTAAAATGTATGAGTGTTGATGTTTTCAACATTGTAACTAGGTAATAATAACTCAAATGAAGCGATGTGACAATGATATGGGGTCCCAGTGAGTTATGGTAATAATACGCAATGTGATAGGGTATGAGATATGAGAGATAATTAAAAGTTTTTGTAAGATATTAATATTTGGCATGGTTAAGTTTTTAAGGATGTTTGAGATATTAATGTGATAGTTGAATTAGTATTAAGGGTAGTTGTTATAGATTTGTAGTGGGTCGAGGTTAAGTTTAAGGATTATATTAATATAAGAATGTGAGGTTAAATACTAGAATTAAAAAAGAAGCTTTATATGTTGAAGTGCTCATGTGGCAATTGAAGCTTTTATAGACATAGAAATGTCACTATTTGTTGAATATGAAGGTGAATACTACATCTACACATGGCTAGCCAATTTTGTGGATATATTACTCCACAATTAAGGCTAGACCACATAAGAAGTCTATGAATAATACACATTTAGACAATTATGTCCTTATTGGTGCACACATCTTACATGCTTCTCTCCTAGTAATATGTATAAACAATAATCAACAATAAACTATCTAGATAGTGTAGATTGGAGTGAGAAAGAATACATAGGGTGGCTTCATGATTTGGACCTGCCCCAAAGTTATACTATGTTGTTGAAGGACAAGTGGCAATTTTAGAAAGAATGATACTATTTGGATTAAAGGAGATATTTGACTATTTGGAGAGGAGAGTCTTGTTGTCTATATTCATATAATTATCAAAACAACTTTTAGGGTGATTTATCAGAATGACTGAATTTGTGTATTTCTATCTAAAAACCAATCTTGTTCAAACATATGATCTTGATAAATTTATTCTAGCTAAGTTATATATGGTCTCACTCTTTTCTGATTTGAAATGTCTATTAAATGCATGGTTTATACTAGTTTGTATCCAGTAACTAAAGAAATACAATTATTTTAGATTTATTAATAACATATAACCCCATTTTATAGAGTTCAATATCAAGAATATTCTCATATAGAATTCATAGTGTTTTAATTAAATATAGTATATATTGTAATTAAAAAAATCTACAAGTACATATTTTAACACTCAAGAAGTTGTCAATTTTGAGGAAGAAAAAAATTGTTAAAATACATCGAAATTAAATAAATTATATGATGTTCTAGAGCAGAGATTCCTCTTCAAGAATGTATAACTTTCTTTTGTTCGAAATATATTTATTTTGAAAATTGTGGTGGGAGATGAGAACTATCATTTTAGGTGAGTTGATATTTGAATCTTTATCAAAGAGAAAATATATGTCTAAACCCAAATTTTATTTTTGATTGTTCTAGTTACATATGTTATCTATAACATAATCTAAGATCAAAGCGAAAGAAGTTTATTTCTATATAGTTTTATGGTGGGAACTAGACCCCTAATTTTTAGCATTTTTTAGCAATTAAAAAGTTATCTTTAAAAATAGGAAATATATATTAATTCTTATTCCAAATAATTATTAAAAATTATAATCCTAAACTTCATCCATTTATACACATTTCATTAGTTTACTTCATTTTTAAATTATAAAAAATAATACCAATTTTATGTCATTCAAGGTGAACAAGTATACTTTTGTTAGCCTTTCCTTTGTAAAAGGGTGACACAAATTTGCACTTTTACATATTATATCACCAAATGGTGGAAGCTTCTATGAACAATATCACTACAATAAAGAATTTGGGTTGGAAAACTCATAAATAGTGTAGAATAATAAATTTTGAATAATAAATTATAAAAATATCAAACTTAGATAAAACAATGTATTAAAATAGGAGAAAATGAATTGATAAAGTAAAACCTAATAAAAAGTAACTCTTGTAATATATCTTGGAACTAAGAGTTTATAGTATTAATTGGATAAACCTATGTGAAAGGAAAATACTAACATAATGCATTGTCATTTGTGTCACTATAATGGCACATTATAGTAGTAAAGGAAATGAGTTTAGAATCCATTTATAGTTACACCAAGGGGACTAGCAAGATAAATGAATAATCTAGAACTTAGAGAAAATCGTTATAGCTTTTCTGAGTAGAATAGTAATTTAAAAATAAAAAAATTATTGACTACATAAGAAATTTAAAATGGAATTGTTCCTTTTTGTGCTCATACCTATTGTACTTTTTATCAAAAGGTCCCACTAATCTAAAAGAATAAATGAGGTGACAAAATTGGAGGATGATGAATTATGTTAATAGTTGGTAATGTTGATAGGTTGTGAGATATAAAATAATGAACATTTTATTTTAAGATATGACTCTATTTTATTATTAACTTTAACAAATAGTTTAGCATATTAATTGGATAGTTAGAATAGTACTATGGATAATAGGAGGTAGATTTTAAAGAGTATGATTTGAGGAATATTCAAATATAGAAGATGGGTTTCAATGCATCCTTTAAAAGTTGCATGTAATGTGTCAAGGTTTAGAAGTTTGTACTACATTTGTATAGACATGGGAATGTGACTATTTTTTGGAAATAAATGAGAACACTATGTATACTCATAGGTACCCAATTTTGTGGAGATATTACTATTCATAATTAGATCTATGTTGTATCTGAACTTCATGACTTTTAAATAGTGAGGGAACTACATTCTTATTGGATAACGTATTTTACATTATTGTTTAACAATAATCCATGTAGATGATAATTTAAAATAATTTTAGTTCTATCTCTTATACCTTGAATTGAGATCAAATGCATAGGAAGAATTTATTTCTATGGATGTATGTATGTGTATATATATCTAGGGAAATAAACAAATGACAAAAAAAAAAAACCAAAACAAAAACAAAAGGAAGAGAAGAAAATAAAAAAGGGAATCTCAATAGATATGAATACCTCACAATAAGATGGATTTGGAAACATAGAAGGATAGGGATACACAATGAGAGGAAGGAAGGAAATGACAGAGAAGCAGACACCACAAACCAAAGAAGAAGAAGGGCAAGCCAAGGGGAAGAGATGAACACTAACTGAAAAAAATAATTCTAAGACCACTCGAAGAGAAGAATGAAAGGACTACGAAGATTAAGAGGAAATAAGGTAAAGGGGGAGGAAAAATCCCATGGCAATGAGTTGGTCAACAAGTGAAGAAAGATAACATGGAATAGAAAAAAATACCAAGAGAACCTTCAAGATCAATCATTTTCATATTTGAGATTGATTGGGTGGTTGTTGAATTTGATGGATTCTTTAATATTTTTCTTGAATTTAGTGTATCCTCTTTGTGAAGGATCTATTTTTTTCTTATAAGATATAACATTTAGTACAAAATGAGTTCATAACTAAATTTAATTTGAAGACCCTTTTTGTTTTTGCACTATTTTCTTTTCTTTAAGTGTCAAAAGGCTAGTTAGTCTTACCAATATAAGGAGTCTCAAAAGAAAAAACCACCTTCTAGACTCTTACTTTGGAGTAAATTTCTTTAGAGTCTTTAAAGTAAGGGACTTAATTTCTACTCCAACAAATGGGTTCTAAGCTGATGCATATATCTTTATTGGAAAGGATATTGGATATTTATTTTGAGATTCTCTTTATTAAGAATATAGAGGCATCCAAACATGATCTGGCATGAGAAAGGTTTTCGACTAAATGTGGAAAGTTATGGAGCTTTTCTTGGTTGAGATCCGTATAGATTATCCTATGCGAGTAACCATTCATCTTGAAGACATAATGAAGATGATTAATCTCATGATCTAACTTATCCTAATTACAAGTCCCCAAGGATCTAGAGGTATACTATAAGGATGCTAATTTTTTGCATGAATTTGTTAGTACTCTAAAACTCAAAAGGAAACCTGAACCATTGGTGTCCCTAATAATCACTTCAATAATCATCCTTGTAGTATAAAAATGTCAATTTTGTATATATAGCTACAATAAAAAAATAATTACTAATATTTTATATTTAATATTATCCCACAAACATTAGTTATACTAAGGTTTTATTGTGAAAAAATCATACTCATAATTTTAATAACCCTATCTTAAATTGAGAATGTTGTGAAGCATATTTTCTCAAATTATAATATTTTTCATTGGAAGATATTATATAAGAAATTAAATATTAGAATGAAAAAGCCATCAATATAAATAACTTTATTTGCATACTAATACAATAAGAATTAACTATTGACAAACACCTTAGAGAGAGTTTCCTCAATAGTAAAAAGGATAGAGAAGTGGTGAAAGAGAACTTGCAGATAGAAGGTTCACAATAAGGGTTCTATGGAGGGTACATTAAAATATTATGTACAATAAGGTTAATGTGACAATTTTATGGGGTAATCATGGTTAAAAATTTCATTTGAGGTTATTGAGAGTCATCTAGAGAAAAATGTTGCTATGTTAGCAATCTAGGCCTTGTGGATATATTAGGGATTCAAAGTATAGGTTAGTATTTTTGGGGATTATTTTAATTGCATAGGGTCCTATGATACCATCTTCTTGTAATGATGCTAAAGACTAGGTTCTTAGCAAAGAAAGAAGAAAATATATAAAAATTCTAAAAGTTGTCAAAAGTTGTACAAGCAAGTTTGACAACTAATCATCTAAATAAAAAACCAAACGGAAAATAATTGATTTTTTTTTTGAAAAATGATGGGGAATTATGTGATCAACATGTTTAGACCATTCTCTAGTCAAGGGTGATGAAAAAAATATGATATGGATGGAACTTTCAATATATTGTCTCAATTTTTCTAGTTTTTGCTTTCCAAAATATGTATCAGAATAATTTTCTCCTTTTTATGAATTGGAGGATTCAATAATCATTTTTGGAATTATAATAAATTAAATAGATTCATGTTTAGTTTTTTTTGGTTCCATTTCATTCAATTTTGTTGAAGTTCTCAAATTTCCTATAATATCTAGCTAACCAAACCAAAGGTAACAAGTGAATAAACTAAAATGAAATTTAACCTAGAATTTTCTGTGGATCCTATAATTCTATTTTACAAGATGGAAGGTAAATTTATGTTCTTCATTTCCTTCAAGGTTTCCAGAAATCATGCAAAAATTTCTATGTCCATTTGAGTGGACAAGCAATTTAATAATTGTCTTAGACTTCTCACTAATAGTGACATAAAGCTTTAACCATGTTTTTGTCCACACAATCATGTTTAAAGAGGAAGTATTTTACTGGAGTTGTGTGATGGAAATTATTTCATTCCTCTAAGTGAATGGAATGGAAAGAAAAGCTCTAATTACCAAAATATGTCTAGTAAACAATATACCTCTATCCTGAAATAATTAAATTAATTTCTATGCTAAATTTGATTATGGATAAAACTTCACCTTGCATGATTAATTCACCAAATAAATTTGTATATCAAACACTATCCTCATTTTGACCACCTAAGGTTATGATAGGTCACATGTCATTTAATTAAAAGAAAATTCACCTTTTAATTAAATAAAAGACCCTACTAATGTGCACATAAAGTAAATTTCTAAAATCTAAATTCAGAGAAATAAACTAAAATGGACATGTTTATCCATTTTAGAAGTTTCTAAAATTGGGAGCACACAAGTCAAACAAGAATATGTATCCACCATTTTTTAGCTTTGTGTCTTGACCATTTGTCCAATTTCTAAAATCTATTAAATCATACATCTACATCAGTCCAATAGATCCCAATCTTTTTCATACCACTATTTTTTTAGTTTATTTCTTGAGCATTTAGAATCCAAATTCAAAGATTAGTATCATCTTAATTAGATTATTTTATTTTTATGCATCTAGCTTAATCTTTGTCTTAAATCTATCTTACTTTTAGCACAAATTGTATTGCATTTAACAAAAAGATCTCAAGATCTTTCATTTCCATTGCAATCATTCTCTTGAAGCTTTTGTTCTAGATTGCGCCTTGTGATATCTCCTTACTACAATCTTAGAGAAATATATCATAGACCTTACACAATTTTTATATGAAGCTATAGATTGACTTTTGGGTTATTTTAAATAGTATATTTGCATTCATTACAATCTAAAATTTAATCTCTTATATAAGTGTAGGTGATTACTTTAACATCCATATTTTCACACATAGTTTGGTGCACATTGTGGGACTAGAACTAGTTTTTTTCTTTACATTTTCTAGTTTTCAATTTTGTTTCTACCATATAGGTAAAGATTATCCTGTAATAGAACTAAGCATGGCATATGATAACTTCATCATAGTTTCATCATATTGTACTTCTATAGTTTGTTGCACCCATGATTACATTTAATTGTACCACAAGAGAGTTGTGTTGCATATGTGTTTTTCATCACATGGTTCTCTAATTTGTATCATGTCAAAATCTGATTTAAGGTTGAATTTATTTATTACATCATACTAGAAACAATGATAACTTTTAGAAATTTAAATCTCATATTTCTAAAAGGTTTCTTTTGCATGTTCTAGTTTTCAGACATTACCACTTTGTTTTTATTATCAATAACTTGGTCTTTTGTAGAATTTTTAGTTTAGTTTTTTGATAGTTTATTTAACATGCATGGTGCCTTGGCCAAAGATTCACTTTGAAAAGTAATAACTAGGATACCTTAGTCAAAGATGATACAATCAAACTATTTATTTAAGATTTTGTAGGTTGCATCAAGATTCCAACCACAAATTATATCTATATTAATCATCTACTTAAGAATCTTGTTTAATTAGGTGTGTCAAGTTCTTATTTTGTGTCTATGATATGAGGGATTATTCTCTTCTCTCTAAGAGGAATAACATAAATATGTAAACAGATCAAATATAGGGTTCTACAAGAAACTTGGATTAACAAATTCCTTACATTTTTTGAGAGAGACAACTTGATAGGACAATGTTCCTTTCTGCTCTTAGGGATACTAAAAAATCTAGGCTCTTTTTGTCTATCTTATTTTTTTTATTTTACCATTAAAGGGACTATCTATTGTAGAAATAATCTCAAAATAATGAATCAAGTGACAACATTTAGATGCATACTTTTCTACTTAGCTACAAATAATATGCTTCCTTGGGATTAAAATCTTAGAAGACATGGAAACTTTATCCATACCTACCCTTGATGTGATCCATTTATGGATGCGTTGATTTCTATGTAGGAAATGTTGGAAATATAAGAGGAGTAACTAAGAGGGTAGGGGTGAATCAATTACCATTAAAACAATTCTAATTCCCTTAGATGTCAATCCAAAATTCCTTCAAACTCATAGCTTGGTTAGAAATATATATTCACTATAACTCACTTAACAAAGCAATTAGATATTTTAATGTGTATTAACGTTTAGTAACTTAGTTTTTGAAAAGCAGTAAGAAAATAACATGAAAACATGAGACACCAAGATTTAATGTGGAAAACCTATTTGGAAATTCTACCAAGTTAGAGGATTTACAAAATAATTATTAAGTCAATCGTGTTAAGAGATTTCTTCACTACTACAATTGTTAGAGAGTTAAAATGATTCACCTAATTTATGAAGCAATTGGATTGTATATTTAGATCACTAGTCTAGCTTATCCTCTAGATCCTCCCTAATCAAAATATTCTTTGTAGCTCCTTGTATACTTTTCTCTTAACCAGATATCCTTCTCTTTTTGCATCTTATCTTCTTCACTTCTTTCACATATTTCAATCCATAACTTGACCTTTCACATATATGAAACCCAATGTCAAGTCCACTTGAATACCCTTAAAAAAAAATTTAACATCCATTGAGTTAGCTTGCATAAAATAAAAAATTGATAAAACTAATCTATTGAAGGTCAGCTTAAACTAGGTCACTCGATAACCACTAAGTTCCTTAGAAACTAAGCTAACTTAGTTTACTCTAAACTCATGAGCTTGGCTTCTTTTAAACTTTTTCACAACAAATACTTGAGTCTTTTGAGCTTGGTTCAAACTAACAGTTCTTGGTAAGAGTATAACATTTGTGTAACAACAATGACATATACAATTGAATAATTGTTAGCAACAATCTCCCTCTTTGGCATTGACGGTAACATAACATATCATTAAGAAAAGAAAACTTAGAGTGATCAAATGACTAATAAGATTTTATAATATCCATAGTTTCATTCTAATTATCTACCCATCCATGAGAACTCCCTCTGACATTGTCCCTCTTCCATTTGATCTTCAAAATCCACCAAATCAAGTTCTCACACATGTAGATTATTGCCTCTAATTCTTCTCTAATTAAACCAATATCGCTCAATGAATATATGACATGATTTCTCCTCTTTGAGATCAAATGCCAAAGACTTGACATAGTGTTTTTACAACATACTTGATATACTAATTCATTTGCAATAAGCTCTAACTTCTTTACATCAACTTGATAGATATTTAGCGTAGTTTAGTTGATGTATTAGTAATCTATACTATATTGAGCATTAGATAGGGGAATGACCGCTAAATTTCCTCCTAGATACAAAAATGCATCCTTAGGTAATGGTTTGGTGAATATATCAACAACCTACTCTTTTGTGTTAACATATTCTAATCTAACCTCTTTATCTTGAACTAATTCTCTTAGAAAATGATACTTGATTTCAATGTGTTTTGTCTCAGTGTGCATCACTACATTTTTAGATATATTAATTGCACTTGTGTTATCACAATAGATAACAACTAGATCCTTGATTTCTTCTTTCATTCCTGATAACAGTTGGTTGAACCACATGTTAAAGAAATAAACTATTGTAGCAACATATTATACCTTTGTTATAGATTGTGAGATGCAATTCTACTTCTTACTTGTCCATGATACTAACATCTTTCTAAGAAACAATGCTCCTCCACCGGTTCTCATCCTATTACTAATGCTTCTAGCCTAATCAACATTAGTAAAGGGTTTCAAGATAGATAACTTTATTTATTGTATCATAGACCATACTCTTGAGAACCTTTTGGATATCTCAAAAAAATTGATTTTCATCATATGGTTTTCGTTGGGATTTGCAAAGAACCTTGCAACTGCACCAACTGGTAATGCAATATCAAGTCTTGTATGAACAACATGCTAGATTTTTCCAATCATTGATCTATAGGTAGTTTGATTTATCTCTTTTGAATCATCATCCTTAGACAACCTATGTTCAGTAGACACAGGTGTTCCAACTGATTTGGAATTTTCCATTCCAAAAGTCTTTAATATCTCCTTGACATATTTTGACTGAGTAATGTAAATGTCATCCTTATTTGATGAACTTGTAAACCAACAAAAAAAAAGTATTTCTCCAAACATTGACATTTCAAATGCTTTTCTCATTTCTGTAAAGAATGACTTGCATAAGTCATCGTAACCAATAAATAGGATATCACCCACAAATATTTCTACTAACAAAATATTGTTCTATGGACCCCTTTTAATATACAAATTGTTGTTATCATTGGATCTTTGAAAACTAATCTTTACCAAATATCCTTGAAGTCTCTCATACCATGCTCTAGGAGCTTGCTCCAAACCATATAAAGCTTTACGTAACTTACAGACCATGCCTCTTTTTTTTGGATTAATGAAACCTTCAAGCTAATCAATATAGACTTCTTCTATAATTCCATTCAAGAATTCTGATTTTACATCCATGTGATACAATTTTAACCCTTTAAATGCAGCATATGTAAGTAGTTCTTTGACTCCTTCAAGTCTAGCAATAGGAGAAAATGTTTCTCTATAGTGTATGCATTCTTCTTGAGCATATCCTATGTACACTAGCCTTTTCTTATTTCTTGATACTTCACCATTTTCATTCAATTTGTTTCTGAATACCCACTTTGTACCAATTAGACATTTATCCTTGGGTCTAGGAACAAGAGTACAATTATTGTTTCTTTCAATTTGCTCAATCTTTTCACTCATTGCCTCTATTCAACTTTCATTTTTTAATTCACCATTAATAGTTCTAGGTTCAAATTCAATAAGAAAACATGTACCTTTTAGTTTGTTCCTTCTCATTGTGCCTTTTTTCTAAACTCCAAATATTTTCTCAAGTGCATAATGCCTTCTCACATTTAGATAGCAAGTATAGGTATCTTACTTCTAGATTTTGGACTAGATTTATTTGGTTCACCATGCTCAAAGGTTCTATGAATTTCTAAATTATACTCTATTTCTATCGTCTAAGACTCAGTTCCCATAGACTATGACTCGGTTCGAATAGTTTCCAACTTGGTTTGCAATAGTTGTGACTTGGATGACATTCTAGACTTGGGTGACTTGGGTGGGGTAATCTATTGAATGTTGGATAATGACTCAGGTTCATAGTAGACAAAGTTTCTATAATCCTTAGGTTATTTTTTGCTTTTTACTTCATTCTTTTCTACAAACTCATCAATTTTCACATGTGCTCTTTATATAACATTGTGAGTATAAAGATTCAAAATTTTTAATGCTTTGCTCTATTTGGAGAATCCAAGGAAAATGCCTTCATCACTTTTCACATCAAACTTTCCTTTCCTTGATTCTTTCAAGATATAATATTTTCTTCCAAATACTTCAAAATAATAGACATTAGGTTTATAGCTATACCATATTTCATAAGGTGTTTGATTTGTACCTATCTTCAATTGAACTCAGTTCAAGGTATGTATTTTTGTGCTAATTGCTTCCTTCCAGTATTTGGTTGCAACATTTTTCTCTATCATTAGTGTTCTTGCACAATCCATAATGGATCTATTTCTTATTTATTCTATGTCATTCTATTGAGCTATACTAGGTGCAAATACCTATCCTTTCATTCCTCTTCATTGCAAAATTCATTGAATTCATTAGAGATGATTTCTCCTCCCCTATCTGCTCTTAAGCATTTTAACTTCTTAACTTTGTCAACTCTCTCTAGATACCTTTTAAATTTTTGAAAACCTTCACATTTATCTTCAAGTACTTTAATATCTATTGGAATGTTTAGAATAATTGAGAGTGTGTTGGGTGGGGGGGGTGTATAAGTTATCCAAGGTCCGAATGTACAAGTAAAAATTTGTAGTACATGAACTTATTATGCATTCATTGATCACTCAATATCCTAAACATTTTCATATTGTTATCCCATTTCAAAATAACTTTTCAAAAATGTAAACATGCAATACCATAAAATTAATAACATATTTTGACAAAAGGATTTTATGTGGAAAACTAATTTGGGAAAAACCACTAGTAACATGCTACCAATTTTCACTCTTCTTAAGTGGGCCTTGTGAGTAGCCAACCCTATTAAAGGATATAATACACACTATTAAATGTGACTTGGTTCAAAGATTTCAATCAACTTGTTAGGAGTGAGCCTTGTTAGATGAATAAAGAACATTCCATCAGAATGTCATCCTATTAAAATATTTACTAATAACTATTAGGTCAACCTTAGTCCAAAGAATTTATCTAGACTAATACAATTATCCAAGAGTAACAACAAGACTTAATTTGATAATAAAACAACTCACTTGTAGATTATAGTGCTCACATTCACTACTCCATTCTTCCTGGCATTCACACTCTTGATCTCTATAAACTTGTTCACCCTTCAAGCATTCATCCTCTTATGCCTTCTTACTTAGTACGCCAATTGTAGACTCTTTCATTCTGCCACCATATGAAGCAACACCCTAGGCTTATTTTCTTTCTCAAGTTCTTGTGCATAACCTTCTTTTTTTGGCCTATTATCTCCTTATATAGAGAATTTAGGTCTTTCTTGCTTAACCACAATCATCCATTTTAGGGTTAGGTCAAGTTCATTGATCTTCTGATCTTTCTATTTTATTCCCTCTAGAAATTTCCTTTACAATCCTCTTTGAATTTATATCAAAATAGTTTATCTTAAATTTTGTGCCACTAGCTCATCATATTTATCTTATACACACTTCACACAATTCAACAAATCAACTTTGTTATCTTAGATTCATCAAATCTTTGATCTAATGCATTTTACTCTCACTCGACCATAATAAGCTTTTTTTTTTTGGCAAACACTAACTTTTGATGCTTAACAAATACTAGGTTGCTTGACATACATTAAGTGTTTATTGGTACGTGACACATATCAAACTTTTTGCACTCAACACCAACTAGATTTCTATTTGCTTGGCACATACTGAACTCACTACTTTGCCTATACTAACTCTCTCGGCTTGCACTATTTTCTTAGTTAGCCTCGGTAGACACATTTGTTTACTTAGCCTTCTTCTATGCCTTTCTCAAGTATCCTTTCTTTATAGCCTTAAGTAGATAAATAATACACTTTATCATCAATGTCTTACCTAGTCTTAGTGCTCCTTTTATAGACCATATAATTCAACCTTTCTCTAGGTTCTCTTTTTATCCTTTCTTTTCAAATCCTCTTCATCAATCTATCAAATGATAGAATTTAGACCAAAATAAGAAATTGTCTCACCAAGAAGTAGCATGGTTGACATCAGTGACAAAATAATGATTGTTCCATGATAGGTTTCATTAATTTTCTTCATTTCAACAATCTTCTTTCAATAATTTTCCTCTTTGGCATTGATGGAAAACCAATACCAACAATAATGCCAAAAAGAAAATTAATACCTTGAAATATCTTCCTCTATCAATATGTATTCCTTCCTCTATATATCTTTGACAACTTTCTCCTTCCTTCATTCTATGATATCTTTGATATCTCCCTTATTCTAAATATCTCCCTCTTTGACAATAGTGCCAAAGAATTGACATCTATACATTCATATATAATTAATTTTGGTTCTCCCTTTGTCACCTTGCATGCGACTATGAATCTTTTGTTTCAATTCCTTTTTTACTCTAGGTATCTATCCTAAAGTAAGATCTACTACATCAAACTATAAAATATGTCATTTAACTCAATTGATGTAGGGCATTACTCTTACTTCTTAAGTATCTTTCGATAGGGGTATCACCCCTATTTTACCTCTAAGATATGCATGTGCATGCCTAGGTACAAAGCCTTCATGAATATATCAACTATTTATTCTTTTGTATTCACATTTTCCATTCTCAGTTCTTTGTCTTAAACCAACTCTCTCAAGTAATAATACTTGATTGCAATGTGCTTTGTATTTGTATACATCATAGAGTTCTTAGATATTTTTATAGAACTTGTATTGTCATAGAAGAGTACCATCAGTTTAGTGATTTCTTCCTTCATTCCTTTGAGTAACTATTTGATCCATACAACATTTGTTCAATTCATAGAAACATCCACATAATCAACTTCAATAGTAGATTGTGAAAAACAATTTTGTTTTCTGCTAATCCAAGAGACTAATCTTTTTCCAAAGAAAAGTGCTCCACCACTTCAACTTTTTATTTCATCAATGTTTCCAACCCAATCAACTTTGTATAGGCTCTCAATTCAAACTTGTCATTTTTCTTATAGTATAGACCATAATCTTATGTTCCTTTCAAGTATCTCATAGTCCTTTTAACATCCATTAAATGATTCTCCTTAGGATTTGCAAGAAATCTTGGAATAATCCCAATAGCTAGTGCAATATCAATTCTACTATGAACTACATATTTTAATTTCCCAATCATAGACTTGTACAGTGTTTAATTTTCTTTAGTAGAATCATCAATTTTGGACATTTTGTGTCCTATCCCCATAGGAGTTCTATCTTTTTTTGAATCTTCCAAACTAAAAGCTTTCAAGATTTCCTTCACATACATGGATTGAGTCAGGTAAATATCATATTCCATTTAATATACTCACAATAAAGAACTTTATTTCTCTAAACATAAACATCTCTAATTATTTCATCATTTGATTTGCAAATGTCTTACACAATGCATTTTTTCCTTGAAATAATATATCATCAAGAAATATTTCAGCTAGTAAGATTTCTTTACCTCGTTTTGTGTTCAAGTATAGATTGTTGTTGTCATCAATCTTCTCAAAACCAATCTTCACAAGATAGTTATGTAGTCTTTCATGCCATGCTCTGGGAGCTTACTTCAAACCATATAAAGCTTTGTATAATCTACAAATCATGTTCTTATTATTTGGATCAAAAAATCCTTCAGGTTGTTCTATGTAAACCTCCTCTTCTAGTATACCATTTAGAAATGTTGATTTAACATCAACTAAATAAAATTTAAAACCTTTGAAAGCAAAGTAAGAAAGAAGAGTTCTTACTCCTTCCAATCTTACAATTGTGGGAAATGTCTCTCCATAGTCAATTCTCTCTTCTTGTACAATATCATTTTAAAACTAATCTTTCCTTATTCTTTGTGACTTCACCATTCTCATCTAGTTTGTTTCTGTACACCCACTTGGTTCCAATAAAATTCTTGTTCTCAAGTTTGGGTACTAGTGTCCAAATTTTTCTCTTGTCAATCTAATCAAATTCTTTTCTCATGGCTTGATTCCAATCTTCATTTTCTAATGCATCATTCACTAACTTAGGCTCATGCATATTTACCAAACATGTGTCATTTCACAACCTATTCCTTGTCTTTGGTCTATCTTCTTTATCTCTAATAATTTTTCTAGCAAGGTGATCTCTTCCGACATACTTTGACAATATTGGCTTAGTTCTCCTTTCTTCAATAGATCTTTCATGAAGTTCAATTGTAGATTCAGTGTGCACTTCTCTATCAGGTAACTCAACATCCCTTGCATGTAAATTGATCCCAATACTAGAATTTACCTTAGCTCTTGATTGCAATTCAACTCCTGACTATAGCTTGCTATCCATTCTATGTGACTCAATAGTTGCTTACTCTTGTTGATTAGCAACTTGGTTTGCTGAATTGTTAGCATTGTTAAACATATCTTCATAGTACTACATAAAGGTTCTATAATTTTTAGGCTCCTTCTTTTCATCTTAATGCACTTCTATATATTCATCAAATTTTACATGTGCACTTTCCACAACTTTGTTAGTGTTAGTATTTAAACACTTATAAGCTTTACTTCTTGTGGAATAGGCTAGGATTATACCTTCTTCACTTTTAACATTGATTTTACCATTTTTTTTGTCCTTAAGAATATAATACTTGCTTCCAAATACCATAAAATATTCTATATTGGGTGAGTATCCATACTGTAATTTAAAAGGTGTGCAATTTGTACCTTTCTTAATTTTTGCTCAATTCAAGGTATAGATAGTTGTACTAATAGCTTCCCTCTAGTATTTCAAAGCAATATTTTTCTCTATCATTAGTATTCTAGAAATCCATTATAGATCTATTCCTCCTTTCAACAATCCCATTTTGTGGAGGTGTCCTAAATGCATAAGTTTGCCTCTTGATTCCTCTAACATTGTAGAAGTTTTCTAACTCATTTGGTGTGAACTCTCCACCTCTGTCAAATCTCACACATTTCAACTTTTAACTAGTTTCCTTTTCAACTCTTGGAAGATACCATTTCAATATTTGAAAAGAATCATATTTTTCTTTTAAAAACATAAGTATCATCATTCTTGAGTAGTCATCAACAAACAAGATTATGTACTTGTTGCCTTTGTAGCTTTATACATTAATTGGTCAACATAAAATAGTGTGAACTAATTCTATAATTTCTTTTGAACTATGAGTCTTACTTTGAAACTAGACATTGTCATCTTGCCTAACTAATATTGTTTACAAATCACATTATCAATTCTCTTAACTTTTTTGAAACCTTTGACTCTTTTCATCTTACTATTACTAATGAAAATTTCAAAATATACATGACATAACCTTTTATGTCATATCCACACACCATCAAATTGTACAACAAGAAAAGTATCATTATTCATGTCAAGATAAAATAGATTTCCTCTAATCTGATCTCCACTTCCAATTAGTTTTCCATTAGTTTCATAGATCTTAACCTTCCTATTATCAAATTCAATTTTTCAACCTAAACTACTCAATTGTGACACACTTAATAGATTTTAGTTAAGTCCCTCCACATAGTAAGCATTGTCACACATCATATTTTCTATCAATCTTATTGATCCTTTTCCTTTTATTAGACAAGGTGTAAATCTAACACTATTTACATTATAATAGTCAAGGGTAATAAGCTTACTTTTGTCTCTAGTCATGTGATGTGAACATCCACTTCCAATGATCGATCTATCACTTTTGTTCACATATGATATCAATACAATTGCCTCGTCTTCATCAAAATCATCTTCCATAGCAACATAGACAACTTCATCATCATGATCATCAAATTCATGACTAGATTCTTTTGTAGCAGTGTAACAAGCCTTCTTTCCCTTGTCCTTGTAGCCCTTGTTATTGTCATCTTTTCTACCTATGTATTCATCTTCATACTTGTTTTCTAACTTTTTAGCACATCTTGTTGCAATATGACCAACATCATTACAATTAAAACATATTATGGGTAAGTTGCCATTGTATTTTACTTTGCCTCTATAAAATTTCCTAGCTAGTAGTGTTTTTTGTTCTTTTAACTCTTCATCATCTATATCACTATCAATTGCAGTATGTTTGATCCTTTTATTTTTCTTATCTTTAGGTTATTTTAGTGTCACCTTAGCTTTGAAAGCATATTCAACATTTTCATATTTGAAATTATCAAAATTTAAAAGTTCAAAAGTAGTAATTCTACCAACCAATCCTTCAAGGGTCAAATTACTACTAGGAGTACACCTCAATTCTTGTATAGAAGAGACTCTATTAGAATATATAGGAAACATGCTTCTCAATACTTTTCTAGTCATAGACTCATCTTCAATCTATCCATCAGATCGTTGAATTGTATTAACAATATCTTTCATTCTTGCACAATAGTGGATTATAGTCTCAACTTCTTGCTTTCTCATTTCATCAAATTTTCCTCTAAGAATTTCAACTTTGTCTCTAAGCATATTCTTGTCTCATCCATAGATTTTCTATAGGGCATTTCACATTTTCCTTATAGAATCATATCCTTTGATGTCATCAAAATCTGAATAGCTTAGGGAAGATGCAATCTCCAACATTATTTGATTATGTACCTTCTTCTGTTTCAATTGTTTAGTAGTTGGGGCTCTAGTTGGATCAACATGATTAGTGGTGATAGTTGACTATGCATAATCTCCAAGACCTCTTAGATGTAGCTTCATCAAAATTTATGATGCAGGAAAGTTTTCCTTGTTTAACTTTGGCACCTCCTTTCTACACATCTTGATCTTTAGCTTTACGTACCTTCAAACCTTTTCACAAGCACTTGATACTCCAATACCAATTGTTTGAATTTTTATAATAACTAAGAGGGGTGAATTAGTTATCCAATCTCCAAATTCACAAATAAAAATTTTTAGTACTTCATCTTATATTTATGCATCCATTGATAATTCAATATCTTAAACATTTGCATATTGTTGTCCTAGGTCAAAATAACTTTTCAAAAATGTAAAATTGCAATACCAAAAAACTAATCACACATTTTTCTACAATGATTTTATGTCGAAAAACCCACTAGTAACATGCTACCATTTTTCACTCCTCTAAAGTGAGACATGTGAGGAGCCAACCCTATTAAGGTTACAATGCACACTATTAAATGTGAACTGGTTAAAGGATTTCAATCACCCTATTAGGAGTGGGGCTTGTTAGAGGAATATTTAATGTCACCCAACTAAGGGATTTACTAATGACTGTTAGGTCAACCTTAGTCCAGAGGACTTATCTAGACCGATACAATTGTTAGAGAGTAACAATAGGACTTGATCTAATAATAATAAAAACTAAGTTGCAAATTATATATCTCCCATTCAATATTCCATTATGCTTGGCATTTATCCTTTTCATCTATGACATCTTTTCACCCTTCAAGAATTCATCCTCTTAAGCCTTTCTTTCTTCGTATGCTAATAGTAGACTCTTCCATTTAGCCACCATATGAAGCAACACCCTAAGCTTCTTGTCTTTCTTAGGTTCTCGCATATGACCTTTTTTCTTTTGGCCCATTATCTCCCTATATAGAGAATTTATGTCTTTTTTTAGTTAACCACAATCATCCATTTTAGGGTTAGGTTAGATTCATTGAATCTTCTCATCTTTTCATTTTATTTAGTCTAGAAACTTCCTTTACAATCCACTTTGAATTCATATTAAAATAGTTTATCTTGAATTCTATGGCACCAGCTCATCATAGTTATCTTTGACATGCTTCACACAATTTAGAAAATCAATTTTTTTAGCTCAGACTTATCAAATCTTTGAGCTAACTCATTTAATGTCACTTGACAATAGCAAGACATTTTCTTAGAAAGTAATGTCTTCTGATGCTTGACCAACACTAGGTTTCTTGAAATACACCAAGTCTTTATTGATGCTCATCACATACCAAAATTCTTCACTTGAAACCAACTAGATTTCTCTTTTCTTGGCACATACTAAATTTACTAGTCAACTTCAACTAATATTCTTCTCATTGTACACTAACATGCTTGGCTTGCATTATTTTCTTGGCCAGGCTTGGCAGACACATTTCTTTCCTCGTCCTTCTTCTATTGTTTTCCCAAGTATCATTTCTTTATAGCCTTAAGTAGATAAACAATACATTATCTCACTAGTGTCTTTCTTGGTCTTAGTGCTCCTTTTATACACCATATAACTCAACCTTTCTCTAGGTTCTCACTATCTATTATCCATTTATCATTATTGCTTACATGAGAAATAAGTGTCATGTTTTCATTATCCTCATCATTAGATTCATCATTAATAGCAACACCATTTCATATTGATTATCATTTTCTAACTGTTTAGTAATATAACAAGATTTCTTACCTTTTTCTTTGTAGTCTTTATAGCTTTTAAAATCTTTCTTTCCTTTGAACTTACTATATTTTTTGTCATCTTTACTTTCCTTTTTTGGTCAGCTTGCAACAATATGACCAACTTCTTCACAAGAAAAACAAATCAATGGAATTTTGCCTTTATATTTACCTTTTCCTTTTGGTAATCTCCTTCCAAGTAGGGCTTCAGTGGCTTCAAGATTATCATAAGGTTCTTCATCTTCTTCACTGTTATACTATTTCCCTTTTGAGTTTCCTCCTTTTCTACCAAGGGTTAGTTTTTCTTGGAATGTTGATTCTATGTTGCGTAATCCAAGAATATATTTATCAAAGATATCCAACTCAAGAGTTGTTAACCTTCCCACTAGTGCATCCAAAGTTATATCATATTTAGGATCACATCTAATCTATTTAATAACTAAAACTCTAATTGCATAAAAAGGAAGAAGAGTTCTTAATACCTTGTTGAGTACTAGTGCATCTTTAATTTTTCCTCCCAAGGCTCTAATTATACTCACACTTTCTTTTATTCTCTCACTATATTTTACAATGTTCTCATCTTCTCTCATCTTGATCTAATCAAATTAACCTCTTAAAATTTCTACTTTGGCTTTACTCACATTTTCATCTCCTCCATAGATCTTTTTTAGTTTGTTACACATTTCATGATCAATAAGACAATCTTTAACTTCATCAAATTAAGCATAAGTGAGAGCAGAAGTAACGCAAACCATCATTGTATTGTGATTCTTCTTTTCTACCATTTGATCCACAATCAAAGGTTTAAGAGGTGACACATACTTTTTGTCTAGGAATTTTAGGCCATTATCTCCAATAGTTTCCAAATACAGCTTCATAAGATCCTACCATGCTTTGAAGTTATCTTTGTTCAACTTAGGAATCTCTCTTCTATAAGAGATCGTGATCTTTAGCTTAGGTTCTTGAAACCTTCTTTGCAAGCACCAACAACTCTAATAGTAATTTTTGGAAATATAAGATGAGTAACTTAGAGGGGAGGGGTGAATCAATTACAACTAGAATAATTTCAATTCTCTTATATGACAATGTTAGAATTCTAGTCATTTTTTTTATTAGAGACATATATTTATTAAAATTGTGCGCATCTACCAAGCATATTGTATAGTTAATAGTGTAAACGAAGCATTTCAGTTGCTACCAAGTTCTACAATTGCTACTAAATCCTTTGGATGGATTTCAATTTGCACCAAGTAGTTACTACTATGGTGATCATCAGTACTATAAATTGAGCATCTTAGTGTCTGCCAAGTTTACCAGTACAAACTAAGTTATGCACTACTTATTGAGTTCCCAGTTGATGTGATGAGTTTCTAGTGTTAGCTAAGCTACTTAGTGTTAACCAAGTGACTTAGTTTATACCAAGCTTGTAGTGGTAGCATTGACTAAGCTATGTAGTGTGAATCAAGTGATTCAATTTATATAATTTGACTTTCACAATATTTGTTGAGTCACCAATGCAAACTAAGTTCAAGACTACTTGGAAGTGATTAGTATGGACCAATCTTTTACATCTACCAAGTGCAAGATGATGTCGAGCATTGATTATGGAGGTCGAGTATAAAAAACTCACAGAGTCAGTCTTTAGAACCCGAGTTTCTACACTTTGACCGACTTTTTAATCTTTGTGTAAGTTTTTATTATGGCCAAATTTATAATTTTTAAATTAGATTGGTATATATGTAAAATATTGTGACACATACAATATGATAATTTAATGAAATGTAACAAGTAGAGCAGAAAGAAGAGTGAATTACAAAGGCTACAACAATATAAGGAGCAAAAAAGATTTATCTATCACAACAAGTTGATTTGTACACTCAGAGGAATCTCATTTAGCAAAACAAGTTGCAAATCAGAGATCAGCTACTTCTTCATCCTAACAAGTGTATCAGTCAAATCCTTTTGGCAAGGTAGACCTAATAGTCTTGTGCAAATCTCTTTACCAAGTGCATAATTCATTGTATGTTTGTAAATCCTTTTCAAAAGTGGAGCTAGTAGTCCTTGTTGCTCCTAATAGGGTAGATCATCAGAAGTGATCATTGTAAATAGGCCAACTTTATACTATAGTACTAAAGCTTGTGGGTATCAACCCCACCCTAGTTTTACTTTCAATTTGGAAAGTTTTTGGGTCACCAAAATTGTGTGTCAAAAGTATTATGAATGTTATAATGTTTTTAGTTTCTCATGCATGCAATTATATTAGAATATACATGAAGGATTAAATTCTAATTAAGGATTAAGCTTTATTGGTTCCTAATTCACCCCTCCCCTCTTAGTAACTTATCCTTTCATAATATTTCCAACAATTGGTATTAGAGCTTTGTGGTTCTCGGATAAAATTTTAACAACTTGAGCAAAGATCAAAGATAATAGAGGTATTCAAACTTGGTGAGCCTATTGACAATGAGAAGCTAGATTTGGAATTGGCTATTGGATAACTCAAGAAAGCAAAAGAGAAACTCTCTCAATCCTTGAAAAAAGAAAATATCTTGCAATCTAGATGAATGATCCACTCTACATTGAAGAAAGAATTGAAAACATCCATTCAAGCAATTCAAATGAAGCTAATGAAGCAATCAAAAAAATATTGGAAAAGAATAATACTCTTCAAGAAGAAGTAAGAAAACTAAGAAGAGAGCAAGAAATTCAGTCAATAAGATTGTGTGAATTCATTGAAGATAAAAACAAGATAAGAGTAAAGATAGAAGGAAAGAACAATTAAATTCAACACCTATCCCTTCAGTAGATAGACATCATTGATCAATTCATGAATGCAAATGAAGAAACCATGAATCTAAGATTAGAGAATGAAAAAATGTAGAATGATCTAAACATTAAAAAAAAACCAATAAAAGGATAATAAAATCTCAAGAAAACATTAATTAGTTGAATGAGAAAAGTCATTATAGACAAAAAAGAAAAGTAGGAATTGGTTACACAGAAGAAGATGAATCATCCAAGCAAAGATCACAAAAGAATCAAAAACCTACTTGAAATCACTATGGTCAAATATGTCATACATCAAACAAATATTGGAGCAATGGGAAAGCAAAATTAAATGGAAAATTCTATAATTGTAATAAACATAGTCATAGAGAAAATGAACGCAAAGAGAATAAAAAATTTGAAGACAAATGTCACAAATATAAGAAGCATGAACACAAGTCATCAGAATGCAAAACTAAGATATCGAATCCAACAAAAAATATTGTAAAAGCTATATTTGGTTGGGATTATAATACTTGGTGTAGATGTCATTATTGTGGAGAATTCAAACACATTAGAATGCATTGTGAAAAACATCACTTGAGGAGAAGAGATACTACCAGAAGATGTTTCATTTGTACAAAACTTGGTCATCTTGCCAAGAATTGTATGAATACTAGAAGAATTGAAGAGGAAAAGAAGGAAAAAGCTGATAACATTAGAAAATAGATAAGACAACAAAGGGTTCCAAAATCCTCTAAAAATGCAAGTCTGAGCAATGCTGATCAAGTCACTCAAGAATTGTGTGACTCCACCATTTCCACTTGATTTCTCAAAGGAGAACTAGAACTAGGATACTGAAGAAAATATCTCACATTAGTTCCAGTTGACAAGATGAAAAGATCCATATCAACATTCAAGATGCAAATGGATCACCGAGTAAGAGATGATAGTCACTACTAAGTTAGTATCCTTACTGAGTGAGGTCAGGTTGTAGACTCTACCTAGCAAGGTTAGGAGTAACTAAGTTTTGTATGGTAACTAAGTGGTGGAAGACTACTGAGTATTCCATGCAAGTGAAGTGGATAATAATCAATCATTTGAGTGAACAATCATAATAGGCATTTATGGAAAATTTTGATAAAAGGGGTGAAATTGAAGTCATTTCTCACTGTGAATTTTTGAGAGCTATTTGTGTTGAGTAATATTCTAAGCAATCAAGAAATTTGAGTGAAATACTACTGATTTTTTTTTGTATTCTCTCAAACCCTACTGAGAAAAGATGGCATTGACCAATAGTAAAATGAAAAGAGGTTTAGACATGTTGGTTTGAGGTGTGGAATGGAAGGCACCAAATTTTAAGTTGACTCCTATTATTGGAGAAACCCTAGATCTGAGTGGACTGTCAAAAATCCATCCTAAGGTATTGTTAATTAATGATATTCATTCACATTTCAAATGTTCTATTCAAGATATCAGAACATTGGAGATGGATGAATGTTCGAAGGTGTTATGCATTGATGGTCTATTGAAACTTGAGCGTCAATATTTTGAGACAAAAGGTTTAATTCACATTCCTCATATGCCATGGGATTTCCAAGTAAAATGGATAAGATTTATCCTTAGTCATGTGGACAATGGTCAGAAATGGTTGGAACAACCAATATTGATAACCAAGAAGATGATCCCTAGGATTACTTGTCTTCCAATGTTGGCAAAAGCAGAATTGAGTAAAACCCTAGGTTAGGTTATACTACAAAAGAAAACCATTTTTGAGTGGGAGGGAAGAAAAATGAAGATAAGTTGTGTCACTAATATGGAATTGAAGTTCAACATTCATATCATTGCTCATAAAGTCTATAGTTTGAGTAGGTTGAACAATGTATCTTGTGAAGCAATTGATTTAGCATATAAGGTGGTCAAAAATAACATTTCTCTTGACCTTTCCAAGTTAATATTGAACTAGTTCAACAAGACCATGGAGAACATCAGAACTTCCAAGAACAATCCATGTAAGTTTAGTTCACTCTTGACCTGTTCCATATCCATAAATTCTTCCCATCAAAAGGTATAGTAGTTTGCAGAAAAGATGTACCAGTTCTTTATGAAATTAATGAGTATATTACTAAAATGGGAGAGAATTATGCAAGAATTATGGACAACTACTTTGATGCATTTAAAGAGAAAATTAATAATAGATTGAAGATCCACAAGAAGTTAGTTGATGATTACAAAGATGATGTTTCTTTAATGGTTGATAGTGATGAAGTGTACATTTGGGTAGTTAGGCCAAGAATAGTATGGGTAAAACCTATAAGATATTAGGTGAACATTGATGAAACCAAAGACATAATTGAGGCCTTGATAAAGGATCCTACTAACCCTAAAGCTACTTACTTTAACACCAATGCTGAGGAAAAAGCTAGGATAGAACTAGAAATGAAACTCCCTCAAGTAGTTAACAAAGGAAAGAAAAGGATTAACCAACTAAAAACTAGTTCCACTCTTCTGTTAACTGAAGGAAATGGAGAGGATGAAGAAGAAAAAGATGAGAAAATGTCAGAGGAAGAAGAGCCACTTAAGAAGAAAGGTAAGGAAATAATTACCAAACCTACCAAGACATCTAATGTTGTGTTCACAAGGAGATCATCCAGAAAGAAAGCAAATAAAGAAGGAGGAGACAAAATCTTCAAGAGGTCTCCACCCACCTTTTGGGAAAGAATGAAAGAGTTAGAATTAGGATATGGCATTACAAATTTCAAGGCATTTAAATGTGAGATCAGGACTACAGAGGAGTAGAAGAAAAGAGAAGATATGTTAATATTCAAAATGGGTAAGTGGAAGTACTCACTTGATCAAATTACTCAACAGATTCCTAATGCTTTGATGGACAAGATTAAGCCAAGAAAGAAGCATGCCATGCAAAATGCAAAAGATATATATGAGTAGACCCTAAGGAAACTCATGCCAAATTTGGATGACAAGGAGGTAAAAGAGTCTTTGAATAAAAATGAAGAAAAATTAACTTTGAAATTCAACACTTGTCTTGTGTTATTGAAATACTTTGAGCATGTTCTGAAGAATTCTACAAACACATGGAAGAATTTTTATCTTCTTCACAAGCCAAGTGATTTTCTAGGTAGTGTAAGTGATAAGGATGATGATGATGATTAGTAGAAAGGTGAAGAGATTGATAATGAAGAGGTGACTTATTTTGATAATGTTGATGATGAAGAGGAATAGGGCAAGTAAGATACCAAGGAAGATGCACAAAATATTAAGGAGGTCAACCTAGTAAAGATTGTTGTAGTGGTCATACCTAGCTTCCTCATCCTCCAAGAAAAACATTGAAAACACCAAGCTTAGAGATAGCTTTAGAAAGATTGATTATGACCACCACTAAAAGCACAAGCGCTCAATGAATCTTTGCACCGGTCCAACTCAGTACTTCATTAATAGAAGTGGTGAGAACTTCATCTACTGAGCAGCAAGTTATTCCCTCTACATCAATTTTGGCTACATCAGGTATTTCTTCTATAGGTATTTCTACAATGAATAAAGTATCAACACTTTTTAGCAAGCTCTACCATCTCTACAGTTGTTTCCATTCCTACCATGCAAATAATAAGTGCAAGGACACTTGAGACCAAGCCTCAACTAAGCACAATTTTTTTGGGTAAAGACAAAGAGAAGGAAGAAGTTATAGATCTTGATGAGGAGATTTTCATTCCTAAATTTTACATCTCAAATCTAAATCCTAATCAAATTCATGCTTTTGGAGAACTTTGTTAAGAGAAAGCCAAGCGACAAAGGCTTAGAGAGGAAAAAAAAAAGGAATTCAAAATAATTGAGGAAACTAAGAATATTTTAGTTGAGGCTCTAGGCATACAAGTTGATACTTCTCAAGCAATTTCGTACTAGTTAGTAGATGCAGTCCACAAATACAATGAAGATTTGGATGGACAGGAAAAATTGTTTCAGAAAGCTAAGAAAAAGCTTGAGAATAAAGTTTTGAATAAAGTTTTAGAACTTACTGCAAAACAAATTTATTTTCATATCTACTATTCTAGGCTCTCTAGAGACCTCCTACATCAATGTATCTTTAATTTTCAATAAACTATGTGATACATGAATATTCACTAAAGAAATAATAGATAAATTGTCAAAGATTGATGAGGATCTAAAGGCAAGTGCACAACAGTTGCAACTTGACCTGAATGCAAGCTCTGCCCACTTCAACAATATCATATTTTTGATAGATATGCAGGCAAAATAACTAAAATAAGAGGCCACAATAAGATCCACATCGATAGATATTTAGAACATGATTCTCCCAAACATAGATGCATTGTAGAAGCACATTGCACATTTAATAATGCTTAACCATGACAACAACTTCTCCATTGCAAACCATATGATAGAATTGTTAGTAGAAGTGTAGATTACATTATACACATCCAAGGTGTTACAAGAGAATTGGGACACAACTTTGGCACTTATCTTGAAGGTACATTTAGATTTCTTGTCATGTTTTAGCATTACTATATAAATAAATAGCATAAATCATTGGCATTAATGTCAAAAAGGGGCAGAAGATTGGAGAAGATGTAAGGAGAAAGGGGGAGAAGATTGCAAGAAGTTTACAAATTGTAGATTAAAAATTTCAAACTATGTATATTATATAAAAGGGAGAAGATGTTTTGCAAAAACATGTAAATTATACTATATATTATGTATGGAGGAGCTTTACTATGTACAAAAATACATCTCTTATAAAACTAATTTTGAAAAATCTCAAAAAATAGTATACTCTACTGGGTTGGAGACATAAGGTGATGGATAAAGATGTTCTTGAACATTCTTGAATTCAGTTTTAACTGATAAGTGTTTTTGTCACTAATGTCAATGAGGGAGATTCTTGACATTCCAATCATGTTTATTATTAGTGACATATGGTTTTTTAGATTGTGAGAATCTATCGAGCATATTGTATAGTTAAAAGTGTTAATGAAGCATTTTAGTTGCAACCAAGTTCTACAGTTGTTACTAAGTCCTTTGGACAAATTTCATTTTGTGCCAAGCAATTACTACCATGGTGATGATCAGTAGTGTAAACCAAGCATCTCAATATATGCCAAGTTTACCAATACAAACCGAGTTGTGCAGTGGTTACCAAGTTCTTAGTTGATGTGATGCGAGTCTAGTGTTAACTAAGATACTTAGTGTTAACCAAATGACTCAGTTTATACTGAGCTCGTAGTGATAGAATTGACCAAGCTATGTAGTGTGAATTGAGTAATTCAGTTTATATGCCTAGTTTCACTGTATTCATATAGATAGCAGTGTAGACCATGTTCAAGATTACTTGGAAGTGATCTATATGGACCAAGCTTCTATGTCTATGAGTGCATGATGATGTTGAGCATTGACAATGGATGCTGAGTATCAAAACATCATCGAGTCAGTCTTCTAAACCTAAGTTTCTATAATTTGGTCAACTTTGCAATATTTGTGTAAACTTGTATTATGGCCAACTTTGAAATTTTTTAATTGGATTTGTATAAATGTAATATATTGTCACACATCCAATATGATGATAAGATGAAATGTAACAAGAAGAGAAGAAAGAAGAGAAAATTACAAAGGCTACAATAGTATAAAGAGTAGCAAAGATTTATCTATCATAGCAAGGTGATTTGTACACTCAGAGAAATCTCATTTAGCAAAACAAATTCCAAATCAAAGATTAGCTACTACTTCATCCTAATAGGTGGATTAGTCAAATCTTTTAGCAAGGTAGACCTAATAGTATTGTTTAAATCTCTTTACTAAGTGCATACTATATTGTATATTTGTAAATCCTTTTGCAAGGTGGACCTAGTAGTCCTTATTGCTCCTAATAGGGTAGATCATAAAAAATGATCATTTTAAGCCTTAACATGCCAACTTTAACTTGCAGTACTAAAGCTTGTGGGTATGATCCCCACCCCAATTTTACTTTCTATTTGGAAGTTCTCTGGGTCACCAAAATTGTGTGTCAAAAGTGTTATGAATGCTTTAATGTTTTTGTTTTCTCATGCATGCAACTAGATTAGAATATATAAAAAGGATTAATTGCTAGTTGTAAGAATTTGGCTTAGGCCAGAATTCACCCAAGAACTAAAGAACTCAACACAAGCACACAGTAGACCAAAATAGACATAGTATGATTAGAATGACGATATTCATTCAATAACTAGTTTCAAGAGTACACTAGGAGTGCCTGAATATAAAGGCCTTAGGAGAGCTCTAGAATGCATAGAAGTTAGCATCATGATATGTCATACAAACAGGCACATGTCCACTAGATATTGGTTATCCTCCATTGAGCACGGGATTAAGTGTGATGATGTGGGGATAAGCCTACAATGGTGTAGCATGCAAATCAGTGGTGTAGACAACATGTGCTAAATAAGGAGTACGGATAACTATGTTTTCATCATGAAAACTTAGTGAATGATGCATACTCCTACGTTGTAGACACCATGTGCATAATTAGAGTTGCATAACTCAATGAGAGTTCACAAAATCCTAAGTGTCTCACCTAAAATAATAATACAATAATGAAAAATAATTAAATAATGCATTAACCTAAGTAAAACATAAGTAAGTGTAATAAGTAAATACTTATTTACACCAACACCCCCCCTTAAGTGCAACTTAGGGGAATGCCCTTAAGTTTACAAAATCTACGATGAAATGCAAAATGAGTCCCGGCTACTAGGCCATGTTAGGTACCCATATACATAATGATATGCAATCTCCCATAAAGTGGGGAAAGAGGGAAAATCTCATGGGAAAAACCCTCCCCCAAAAAGAGAGATAAACAAGGATGCATGGATGGATGGAGTAATCAAGACCCCACCATTATGACATACATATAATATATACATAAGAGAATGATGAGAAGAGAAAGAGAGATAGGATGGGCTCCCCCCCCCCTCCATAAAGAAGAATGTCGAACAGTGACTGCTTCAATGAAGAAGTTGATCCAAGACTGCAGAATGGTGTTCCTCCCCTTAGGAAAAAACAATGCCAAGGGTACAAATGAGATGCTTCTGCTATGTGTGGAAAGAATCCCATGGGTAAGTGATGTCTCTAAAACCTACTCAACTGGATGAAGAACCTATCTCAAAGAACTGTCTGTCTCTGCAACTCATGATGAACCCTGCTACAACTATTGATCATAAGTATCCACAATCACTTCAACCTATGATGATTGATCATGTAGAGAATGAACAAGAGAGTCTAATGGAGCCCTCATGACAACTGAAGAAGGTAATTTTGCATCAAGAAGAAGAGGAAGATCATGAATACTATCCCCCAAATCTATCAGTGAACCTATATCTAGAAGACTAGATGTACCCTTCTATTCTAAACCTATCACTGTGGCAATGTATGGATGTGGACTGAACTGATGAACTGACATCTCATTGTATCTTTCGATAGAACCTCACATGTCTAAATTTGTTGAAGCACTATCACTAAAATTACTATCAGTATCCACACTATATGATGTGCGAAGAGGAGTAGAGGACAAGCTGGGAGAACTTTCCTCAAAATGTACATCCTTCTACACAAATATATAATGTGTCTCAGGATCTAGAAGTCTGTATGCCTTTACACTGTCTTCATAACTAATGAAGGTACAAGGGCTAGATGGTTGTGCCTTGCATCCCCTGGAAGATCTCTTTTCCCATGTAGGACAACCGAAGACTCTGAAGTGTGTCACAATAGGTTTTCTACCGCACCATGCCTCAAAAGGGGTTTTTCAATGTAAGGCTGGATGAGGAGAATGATTAAGAATGTGAGTGGCACTAAAGATTGCTTCAACTTCTAATGATGGATCTAGAGACTTGGCATGAATCATGCAACTTGCCATAGACTTAAGAGTTCGAATCCTCAAAGGTGCAACATCTGTCTTATGTGAACTAAATGCTGGTGGAGTTTGATGATCAATTCCCTCATGTTTGCAAAAGTCCCTAAGTCTTCTATTCACATCCATATTTCCATTGTCCATGCAGAGTACTTTGATGGCTTTCCTAGATTTTCATTCTACATGAGCCTTGAAGGCTAGAAATGTGTCTAACACTTCACTCTTACTATGCAGAAAGTAGACCCAAGTGAACCTTGAAAAGTCATCAACTAAGATAAGTATGTAGTGACCCTTTCTTAATGCAAAAGGGCCTACTAATACCATGTGAAGCATTTGTAGAACACTTGATGCTCTTGAAGACTTCCCTCTCTGTAATTTCCCTTCTAGATGCATATCCACTAAATCTATTGAGCATTCACCCTTAGAAAAGTTGATTTGAGGTAGACCTTTGACCATGTGGTATGTGAAAATTTGTTGAAGAGAGCAGTAGTCAAGATGACCATACTACTCATGCCATAATTGCATGTTTGAATTGGATTGAGTTAACAAGGCCTTTGAAGGAGACTTGGGTACAAAATGTGAGAAAGAGTACAACCTCTTGTGATTATTCACTTTCCCCACTGCAACCAAGGAATTATCTTTAAGATTGGGCATTTTTACTGATTCGGGAAGGAACTCAACTCTATGTCCATCTCCAAGGTGAGTGATTTGGTAGATTGATAGGAGATTCGAACTTAGGTTTGGAACATAGAGAACCTCATGAAACTCTCCATTTTCCATCTCCACGTTTCCTTTTCCTTCAACTTCTATTTTTCTATCATTCCCCATGAAGATGTGTGGTACCTTTGAGTGATTCAATGAAGAAAAATCCTCTTTTGAAGAACCCATATGATATGAGGCATCTAAGTCAAATATCCATTCCTTTGAAGAGTTTGAATTAGCCATGAGTGCTTTGCCCTTTGCCCTTGGAATCTGAATACGACCATTTATCCTTGTAAGCATTAGGAAATGGAACATTATGTTTCTTCATGATGTTGGTTAATTCATCAATATTCTTGAGATAACATTCATCCTCTTCATGACCCAAATTCTTGCAATAAGCACACTTCTTCTTCTCCTTATTGTTGTCCCCCTTCTTGTTGGAATTTGAGGACTTGCCTTGTTGATTGGATTGAGGTGTTGTCTTTTCTGCATCCTTAGATTTTTTCTTCCATTTCTTCTTACCCTTTCCTTTATTTGAAGGCTATCCAAGTGAATGTTGAGAACCCTCATTGGCCACCAATGCTTTGGATTGAGGTGATTTGAGAATCCCCATTGATTTCAACTTCTTTTCCTCATCATCCAATAGTTTAGCATAGTCATCAAAAGTGACTTTCTTGTAGGCAGACCCTAAGGTAGTCTTTAAGGTGTTAAAAGAAGATACAAATGTGGAATACTTCGATGGTAGCTTGTTATGTATGAGATAGATCAGTTTGTCATCTTTGATAGAATTCCCACAATCAGTAAGCTTTATCCTTAATTCTTTCACCTTAATGATGAAGTCCTGTATTGAGTCATATGACTTAGGATCTAAGGATACAAGCTCATCTTCGATTTTGAATGTAATCCTCTTTAGACACTTTCCCATAAAGGTTTTTGAGGGTATCCTAAGCTTCCTTGGATGTAGTACATTTCTTAATTTGATACATGATTTTATCATCTACCCCCAAACATATATCACCTAGGGCTTTCCTATCCATGGCTACCCAATTATAAATTTCATTTATTGATACATTATCACCTTCTGGTTTAGGAAGAGTACCATCTACATATTGTGAAACTCCATTATGCATTAAGTGATACAAAAATTTGATTGACCACAAAGCATAGTTATGAGGAGCTAATTTAGGAAACTTAAACTTTCCCATAATGTAGAAAATGAAAGAAATGTGCAGAAAAGAGAGAGAACACAACACCAAGAACACCCCCCCTTTCACTAAATCAAGAAACCCCCCCAAAATAGATGCTTTGAGCACTTTATCAGTAGTGAGATTACAATGGGCCACTTACCAATTTTAGCCTTCATGGACTTCTAATTTTTCTTGTTAAAACCTATTAATGGAGTACAAATTTGGAATTTTATAATGTGCTACAATACTGAAGCATTACAAAGCAAAGAAAGGCCCTATGTTGAAAGTGACAATTTTTTCCACACAACATCATAATCTAATGCTAGATATGGAAATTAGACAAAAAAATATGTACTTTCAAAAAAAAAAACCTATTTTTGACTCCAGATGTGCCCGTATGGAGCATTTGAAGTTTCAAAATGCAGGATTATCCAAGTATAGTCACCAAAAACTCAATTTCTAAACAATCAGTGCACAAAAACTAGAAAGTAGCTAAACCACTAAAAGATTTAGAAAGTTTTACCCAATTTCAAAAAAAAATTGCACCTGATTTGGACTTCAGATGTGCGAGTTATGGCCTCTTGAAGTCAGACTGCAAAAACCAAAAGATTCTGGTGAGGAGTTGCATCAGCGAATAATGGGGTTAAATTTGACAGTCATACGGCTGTCATAATAGTTGTAATTTGGCCTTTAATGACGTCCAAACAAGCATCAATTTTAGGCTCACAAACTGATGATGTTAGCAAAACTCTGCCCTCTGATGATGTCATCATGACATCATGATGATGTCATCATGTACGGTAATGTATGATGATCCACATGGCGGATGACGTGTGCTGACTTGGTGAGATAACTGGATGCAGATGTGGGCTGACTCATTGCTGACTGTACAGGTTGATAGGATGCCTGCATGGACCCACGTAGAGGTGATGTGGCCTAACAGGGAGGATTATTTGCTGATTGGGATGGTGAGTTGGCAATTTCCACCATGGCAGGAACTCTGTCAGTTGTCCAACTCTGTGTCTACATGGCATGATCAGAATGTGACCATGTGTCCTCTGCGTGCATGGGGTCAGATGATGTGGGCACAGGAACAGGGGGTCTGCGACTGCTAAAACAATTTCTATAGTAATCGGATTTGTTCGTCGATGCCGGAAAACATTAAACCCTTGCCAAATTTTTGTGGGTTTAATCCCACATTGATGGGAATTAACAACCCCGCACTGTTTAAAAGTGCCAATCCACAATGGAAAGCGTGAAGTTAATGGTGGAGGTCTTTGATGGAATTCACCAAACTATGCCAGATTATGTGATTTCGTGTCTGATGCCAAATTTAATTGGTACAGTCTCACTGTTGGGTTATGGATTAGGTACTTCCCTCTATGAATATTAACCCTGCGATAATAAATAAAACACCATTGAAATATGGGAGCTAAGCCGGGGTGTCACTACTCAGTTCAGCAAAAATATTTTCTCTGTCTTTGCTAATTAATTCAAAAAATAATTTTGAAAATACAGATAAAGTGTAGAGAATGAAAAACAAAATTGCAGATCTAAAATACAATAATTAGATCAATGAAACAATCATACCCAATTGCAAATTGGTACCTATGGTGCCGGTTTGAAATTTTTTTTTTTTCCTCACAATCAACTTTCACCAAATATAAGAAATTTATAGTCAATCTTCACCAAATTGATGCTTTTGATGCAATGGAGAGGTCAGATCTAGCTCTAGACACTCCCAATTTTTGCAGATCCTTCAAATTTGTGTTGAGGTGTTGAAGCATGAATGGTATCGAATGGCTACGTGATGAGAATCTCTCTCAACTCTGATACCATGTAAGAATTTGGCTTAGGCCAGAATTCACCCAAGAACTAAAGAACTCAACAGAAGCACACAATAGACCAAAAGAAGACAAAGTATGATCAGAATGACGATATTCATTCAATAACTAGTTTCAAGAGTACACTAGGAGTGCTTTAATATAAAGGCCTCAGGAGAGCTTCTAGAATGCATAAGAGTTAGCATCATGATATGTCATACAACTAGGCACATGTCCACCAGATATGGATTATCCTCCATTGAGCACAGGATTAAGTGCAATGATGTGGGGATAAGCCTACAATGGTGTAGCATGCAAATCAGTGGTGTAGACAACATGTGCTAAATAAGGAGTGTGGATAACTATGTTGTCATCATGACAAATCAATGAATGATGCATACTCCTATGTTGTAGACACCATGTGCATAATTAGAGATTCATAACTCAATGAGAGTTCACAAAATCCTAAGTTTCTCACTTAAAATAATAATTAAATAGTGAAAAATAATTAAATAATGCATTAACCTAAGTAAAAATTAAGTAAATGTAATAAGTAAATACTTATTTACACCAACACTAATTAAGGATTAAGTTTTAATTGTTATTGATTCACCCCTCCCCTCTTAGTAACTTAGCCTTGCATAATATTTCCAATAGTCAATACAAACTTCCTTGAAACTCATTCCTTAGAACTAGATATTCACTATAAATCAATTTAGAAAGTAATCTAATATACTAATGTGTAATAACCTTTAGTAATTTAGTTGCATAAAGATAAGATGATAATAAAATAATATGAGAACATGAGACACAAATATTTTACATGGAAACTCAATTTGGGAAAACCACCAACACAACTAGTTACAATTTTTCACTCTTCTGAAGTGAGCTCTGTTAGGAGCCAAACCTGTTCAAGGTTACAAAACACATTGTTAGGTGTGACCCTATTAAATGATTTAAATCACTGTATTAGGGGTGGCCTTGTTAGATGTCTTAAGACACTTCAATAAATGAATGCCACCTAGTTAGAGTATTTTAAAATTGATTGTTAGGTCAACTTTGTTAAGAGATTTCTTCACTAATGCAATTTTTAGAGAGTAACAATGATTGACCTCATGTATGAAGCAATTGGATTGAAGATTTAGATCATTATTATGGCTTATCATTTGGATCCTCCATGATTTTAATATTCTTTGTAGCTCCTTGGATTCTCTTCTCTTAATTAGATATCCCTCTATTTTTGCATTTTATCTTCTTCAATTCTTTTACATATTTCAATCCACAACTTGACCTTTCATTATATGAAACCCAATGTCAAGTCAGCTTGAATATCCTTGCAAACAAATAAATAATATCCACTAAGTAAGCTTTCATAAAACAACAAATGGATAAAGCTAATTTGTTGAAGGTCAACTTAAATTGGGTCACTCATTTACAACTAAGTTCCTTGGTAACCAACCTGACATGGTTTACATTGAACTCTTGAACTTGGTTTTGTCTCAACTTTTTCTCAAAGAATAGTGGAGTCTTCTGAACTTGGTTCCAACTAGGAGTGCTTGGTAATATTATAACATTTGTGTAAAATCAATGACAACATACAATCAAGAATAATTATTATCAACAAGGAAGAGCTACCTCAATCTTTCTTTGTGAGACTACACACTTTCAAATGCTTGTTGGATTGATAGGTCTTCATCTTATGTATGTAACTAAGTTGAAGCCAGTGATGAATGAAAACCCTTACTAGATAATGTTTGGGGGAGAAATAAAATATCTTTAATAACATACAGGCCTCTACTTTTTGCACTAAAAAATTAAATGTGTGTGCAGAGAAGGGAGATTTCTAAGCACAATCTCTTTTCAATTTGAATTAGATTAGCAAGACCCAAATAGACGAAGTGATGCCAATACTTAATTTGAATTACTAGAAGGAATATGATGCATATAAAACATACTTATCCACTTTTGATATGTGTAGATATAAATGCAAGATTAACTAATTGATTAACTGAGAAGTGAAATATAAATCTAAATGCTAAATGCATGTAAACAACCCAATTAAGATATGAAATTCTATTAAAATTGAAAATGCATATAAAAATAGATGAATCACCTTGAAATTCATAGAGGGAGCCAAATATGTTTTCTAAAAAGTGTGGATCTAGGTTGAATTCTAAAATCCTATCCATGTGTCTCTGAATAAAATAGAAAACCAAAATCATTTTTTTCTAGTCAAGAAGTAGAGAATAGGTCGACTTCATGGGAATTATTCTCAAATGATTCTTACAATGTCATTGTGTTCTTGGGGCATTGTAAATAGATCAACCTAAATTTTTGTGAAGGGTCTCAAGGAGGTATTTTTATATTTACAATCATAAATTTTCTAACATGTTCTTGCACACTATAAACTTGGACTTTTGTGTTAGGGTGGGGGAGGGCTTTTTTCAGTCAAGCCCTAGATTGGGGAACCAAATTCAAAATTGAGATGTAAATTTATGCAAAGGAAATGAGATAAATGTAATTATTCACCTTTCTTGCAAAAAAAATCTTCAATAAGGATTTATGTTGTCAAATGATTTATATTTTGGATTTGGTATGTAGAATGTAGTAAATCTCCAAAAGTTTAATGGATCTACCAAAACAACATCATGGAGCCATGAATATAAATATTCATCAATGAATAAGATATTGAATGTATATATCCTCACTTGATTGTTTTCAAGATGGTAGATCTTCAAGATGAAATTCTCTCAATAGATCATTGAAAGCTTTGCAGGTGACTTTGTTTCTTCCTTGAATGTTTTGAAGAAGATTCTCTTACTTTCTTTATTTAATGCATGAATTCCTTTCCTTTCTTTCTTAATGTCTTTTGGATTTCTTATTTTCTTGATTTCTTGTGATGTGATGTGAAAATGAAGCCCCCATGTGCCATTTTGTACTATATTTTGGGAAGGAAAATGAGGTAGGCTTACTTGGGAGTAAAAAAATCTAATTGGAAAGCTTGAGATACTCCAAGTCCTACACTCCAAAACCAATGAGAAATAGGTACAAATAGGAGGGCACAAGATAACCTTGGGTTGAGATTTTCTTGAACAAGTCATGGTGGGTTTAACGATTCATGAAGAAGAGAGAAAGAAGGTCTACTAGAAGTCTCAAATACTATAGTGGTGAAATTGAAAGATATGGGGTAGAAAAGGAGAAAAAAACATATTGAGTAGAGATCTATCCATGGTCGAAGAGGCTACTATGGGATAGGCAATAATAGATCTTAAAATATGGGTGTTTACATTTTAAGATGATACATTTAGCCCCCACTTTATTGGAACCTCAAACTATTGGTAAATTAGATCAAAAGAAAAAGTTGATTTTGTCATGACCTGGGAGACAAAGAAAACCCCAAGCTAGCAAAAATGCATGCATTTGAGGATGCCCCATTTAAATCATACCAATCCATCATGGGTAAAGTAATCTATGCCATACTTAGAATCTATATTTTTCCCAAAGATACCTGAGTCTTCATCATATCAAAAAAATCACAATCATCTATTGATGTCACTGATAAGAAATAAGGAGAGAACATGGGGTGTGGTCAACTTATCCAATAAGGTTTGTGTTCATTATTATTAAATAAAAAAAGAGGATAGGATTGAATGGTATAATGGATTTGTATATCTAGTAGTTAATCCCTTGAAAATATAACTAAAGGAGGTAAGATAAAATGGTTTACCAATTTTATGTTCTTGATAGTTAATCTCACAATAAAAATAAAGGGGGAGAACTGAATCATCTAGTGGGTTTTGTGCTCGATAGTCAATCCCACAAAATTTCACCTTGTAGAAACTTTGCATGCCCATGATATGATACTATTATATAAAAATAATGGTTTTTTTATGTCGTAGGATAGGTAAAATGGTCTACCAATCATGTGTGTCATGCTAGTCAACTAATTCAATATATGTAAAACAGACAGTAGCCGACTGTAGAAAGTTGTGTTATGCTAGTGTACTCTATATCTTGTGCTTGGAAAAATATATGTTAAAAATAAGGTTATCATGTATCCCCTCCCCCCACCCTTAATATGGGAAAATAATTACTAATTTTGGCATCTTAAGGAAGTGATGAGGAGGGATTAAAAAACTTCAGCAAAAAGATAGTATCCACAAGTGAGACTTAATGCAAACCAAAGAGTTAATGTCTCCCATGAGGTCATATAAGGATAGAATGTAGAGAAACACCTTGCAAGAGGTGAAAAAGTAAATCCATGAAAAGGATAGTGCACTACTATGAAGCTCCAACTTAGGTGATCTATCTACCATGAGGACTAAATTACAAATTATCACATGACATGATGCCATGTGATAGACAAATAATAATCAACCAAAGGAAATAGTGGATCCATAAGAGAGTGAGAAAGATAGATAAGACCCCTTGCCTCGAAAGTGTAGGAACAAGAGAAGAGAGGAACAATTATGGTGGTATCAAAGTGAACCATGTATGAAAATCATCCCATAGGAGGAATTCCAAAAATGTTTCATGGCATGGAGAAACATAATAGGGACTTAGCTGTTATTTAAGGAAATCAAGATTTAAATAGATCTTAGAATAAGAATTAATATGAAGAACATTATTATTAATGAGTTTTTTAATCTTGTAATGAGAAGATTGAAAATAATTAGTAGAGTGATCATGATATTTGTGATGCATGCAAAATATAAAATTCATAACTTTTTTGACAATTTATATTTCTATTTTTAGGCCTAGTAATCACCTTAGTGTGAAGAATTCTAGGAAAGATTATTTCTTTATGAATAGGAGGTTATGAATGAGAAGATGTGGAAATATGATGAAATTCAACACCTTGTGGAAATTATCCTAAATTGTTATCAACAATGACATGGAAAGAGAACTCATTCCCCTTATTTCCTAACAAAATATGATTGTTGTGTTGTTTCTTACCAAATCCATTCTTACTGAATCAATGTTAACTAGGACCAAAACAAGAATACATATTACCAAAATTAGTAGATTCATCATGATGGGAGGTAGAAAGAAATTTATTAGAAAGAGAAGTTGTTTTATATTTGATGAATGAAAGGTAATTAATTGTATACTTTACAATAAAAGTTGGATTAAAATATAATGTAATCGAATCATCTTTTGAAAGGACACTTTGAAAAGGAGGTTTAGATTATTTATTTTAGCATTCCTCAATATTTAGACAATGATTTGGGTTAGTATATGCATGAAGAGTGTACATCACATTACTGTAAATAAACATGACATTTTGATGAAAAGTTGAAGAAATAGCATGCATATCATGTAAACAAGGCCAACCCAAAATAAGATTGTAATTAAGAGGTCAAAGAATAAAATTATTATGAGTACTTAAAAATAATTAGAACTACAATTATAGGTAAAGTGATGGTTCCTAAATTTTTCTAAGAAATATTCCCAAATCCTAGTTTGGATGTTAGAAACAAAAGCTACCTAGAGAAACCAAGCAATAATGCACTAAAAAAAGTCTATCAAAATTAATTGGAAAGAGGAGATCCATAATCAATCATTAGAGTGTTAACCAAAGGATCAAGTACTTATACATTTTAGTAAGTGAATTATGATAAATCTCTTAATAGAGTGGTCTTAATAGGCATATGTAAATCTCTTAATAGAGTTCTCACTTTTTGGTAAGTTTTAAATCCTTTAATCAAGGTAGAGTAATTAAATCTCGCAAGATCTTAGCAAGGAATACCCCTTACAAAGTAGATTACCTGAAGTGATCAAACATTGTAATCTTAACAGGCACACTTTATTGCTAAAATAGTGAAGATTTGTGGGTGTCATCCAGACCCCTATTTTACCTTCACCTTGGAAAGCTTTTGGATAACCAAATATTTTGTGTTATGTGTTTGTCACTTTATTTCAAGATTATCATTGTGATTGGTAGTTTATATTTGGAAAATCATTGTAGTACTTTTTTATATGATTTGTGATATTGTTAAGGGTTAGTAGTGAATAGTTTGATATTTGGTTGAAATGGAAAAGTTTTCATAGATCCTAATTCACCCACCCCCACCCCCACTTCCTCTTAATATCTTACATTCCTAATAGACTTCCAAAAATTGGTGTCAGAGCCTTGTTCTCTTATAATAATTCTAACCACTTTAGAGTTAAGATCTTGGAGATGGAGGCCTACAAGTTGGGAATGATCATTCAAAATCAAAAGCTTGACATACACATTGTACTACATCAACTTGAAGCAATAGGAGAGGAATTGAATAAATCCTTTTAAAGAGAAGGAGAGATTTGTCTATTTACAAGAATGAAACCCAATGTCAAGAAGAAGATATTAAAGGACTACATGACAATAGAAATTCTAGTGAAAGTGATGCAACAATAGTATACCTATTGGAGAGAAAGATCATATTGTATCAAGATGTTAGATGACTGAAAAGAGAGCATAATCCAATTAGTAGGACTATGTGAAGTAGTTGAACTAAAAAGTAAAGGTGAGGAGGACAAGATAATATCAAATGAAGACAAGAAACAAATGACCACTAGACTTGATCAAAGGACATCTGATGTCCAGAAGCTCACAAACAATAAAATGGACATGGTAAATAACCTATTACTTGCAAATAAAGAATTAAATAGGAAAGGTGTGGAAATTACAAATATGACATCAAAAAATGATCAACTGATGGATGAGTTATGATCTAAGAAATAACTCATTAAAAGGCTAAAAAAATCTAATGAAGTTGTAAGATACTTTGACTAATTGATGATAACACCAAGAAGATCTAGTGACACCTCTAGACTACGATATACAAGTATCTATCATCTACTAATTAAGGAGAATCATCAAAGAGTGGAGAATAGAAGAATTCAAAGTGAGAAAAAATTACCTACATGCCATCATTATGGGAAACAAAGACTTACATAAAACATCTGTAGGAGCTATTGAAAATAGATTGACACAAGTATGAATATATGTTTCAATTATTTTTTTGTCAATGATGTCAAACCCTCTATTTGTTGGTAAGACAATTTCTTATATGATTTAATTGCTATCTTTTATAATTCTTTAAAATAACTAATAGGGGGGCTGAATTAGTTATTCAAGGTCCAATGCCACTTTTTCTCTCAATCCTCAATAGCACATAATTGAAACTATTATGCATGTAATTAAACAACTATGAAAAGTAGACATGCATCACACCATAACACTAAGAATTTGATAACCTAGAAACCCTCCAAGAATAAGAAGGTAAAGCTGGGGTGGGGATGATACCCACAAAATAATTACGCAATTGAATTCAACCACTTCTAATGGTCTGCCCTATTAAAGGCCTACCTTGTTAAAGGCTACAACACATTGTTAAATGTGACCTTGTTAGAGGATTTCCCCATACTATTAGGAATGGGCCTGGTTAAAGGACTTTGGAACATTCACTTGGAATGTCACCCTATTAAAGGATTTACAACATGGCTATTAAACCAACCTAAGTCCATAGGGTTTATCTTAACTGTTACAATTGCTAGAGAGTAACAATAATGACTCTTGATCTGATACAACTTACAACATCTCTTGCAGATTGCAGATCACACTTTGGTTTAATCCTTTTCTTGGCTTTAATTGTTGTAGCTCTAAAGGCTTGTCATCTCAAGCTTTGTCATCCTATGTCTTCTTACTCATTACACCAATGCAATCATATATATGGTCACCTATCGAAGCAGAGTATCTGTGCTCTCTTCCACCTTAGCACTTTCTTCAGTATTTCATAATTTCATGCTTGACCACCACACCACACCACACCTTGCTTCGTGACCTTATGACTCCTTAAATAGAAATCTAGAATACCTTTCCCACTCGATTCTCCATTTCTAACTTTAGGGTTCCAACAGATTAGGTAAGATACAATGTATTTATCCCATATTTTGTTCTTATTTAGAAACTTCATCTAGAATCCAATTGTATTTGCCAAAAATGGTTTGCATAGAGTTCTGTGTCACCACCCCATCATTCTTATCTTCTATCTAGTTCATAGAATTCTAGATAACTACCATTTCATCTCAGATCTCATGAATCTTCAATTTTCAAAATAATCCAGCACCTCGGCACTATTGGTTTACTAATGCTCGACACCCTCTATATTACTCGGCTCCTATATTTTGCTTGGCATCTGATCTTCACTTGACACTTGATATTTACTCGGCACTTGAAGATCACTCAGCACACTCTAAAGGTGAACTTGCTCGGCTTCAACTAAGAATCTTTTTTGGCACTAACTAGCTTGTTCGAAATTCTCTTATGAACTTAGTTAGGTTATACAAATAACTTAGCTAAACCTTACATCTTTGATATGTCTTGGTGTGTCTATCCTCTGTGTCTTAGAGTATGTCATCAATACACTATTTCATCAATGGCTTAGCTGATCCTTATACTTCATTACACCATCATAACTTCAACCTTTGTCTAGGTACTCTAGTTACATCTTATTGATTGCCACCTTCTTGTCAATCAAACAACTTATAGTATTTGGATTACTAAAGCAATTGTCATTCCTGCAAGTAGCAAGTTTGACATCAATGACAAAATAATGATTGAAAACATTCTTTACCAATTCCATTACTCTTCATTCATGAGCTTTTCAATCATTTCCAACACTATCATTTGTTTGATTGATGAAGATTATTGGGTCAAATGAGGTAAAAATAGCACCTAAGAAGAAAAGATAGTGTATACTTATATCGATAGTGGTAAGACAATTCCTTATATGATTTAAGTACTATATACTTAATGTTGCAAAGATAGTGTAAGCTAAGGAGAAAATTATTTGGAGCCAAGAAAAGTCAATTTCACTGTAAGCCGAGTGAAATAGTGTGATACGAGTAACATTCAGTTTATGCTAAGCACCAGTAAACTTTAGTTCATGCTAAGTGTTTTGACAATTGATACTAAGCAACACAGTATATGTTGAGCATTGGAACCAATAATTTTGAGTTTCAACATTATGAGGAATATCATAAATTTGATGAATTTCAGCTGACAAGTTTGATTTCTTGGATTGTGTGAACCATGTGAAAGATAAGCTTGATGAGCTAGTGGTATAGAATTCAAGATGAATCATTTTGATGTGAATTCAAAGAGGATTGAAAGGAGAAGTTCCTATAAGGGAATGTAATGAAAAGAGGGTTAGATTCATTGGATCCCAACTAATCCAACGTAATATAAATAGATGATGGAGGATAAACAAAAAAATATCTTAATTCTCTATTTATAGAGATGGTTGGTCAGAAGCAAGAGTTGTCATGTGCGAGAACCTAAGGAAGACAAGGAGTCTAGGATATTGCTTCATTGCAGACCTAAGAGAAGAGATTGCATTGGAAAGAAAAGCAAGAAGGCTTAAGGGTATGGATGCTTGAAGGGTGACCAAGCTATCAAAGTTGAAGAATGTGAAAGCCAATTATAATGGAGGACTAAAACATAGATTAATAATCTACAAATGGATATGTAAGTTGTTATTAGATGAAGCCTTACTATTATCTTCTAATCATTGTATTAGTTTAGGGTAAATCCTTAGGATTAAGGTTGATTTAACAATCATTTGAAAATCCTTTAATTGGGTGACATTCGAAGTGAATGATCTAAAGTCCTCTAATAAGGCTCACTCCTACTAGGGTAATTGAAATGCTTTAACTAGGTCACATTTAATAGTATGTATTGTAACCTTTAATAGGGTTGGCCTTTCATAGGGAATCACTTTAGAAGAGTGAGAATGAGTAGCATGTTACTAGTGGTTTTTCCCAAATTGATTTTCCAAATTAAATCATTGTGTCAAATGTGGTATTGAATATATTATGTTTCGTGTTTACATTTCTGTAAATTAATTTGACAAGAATCTACAAGTTTAAGTGATTAGATAATCTAATGGATGCATGCATAATGAAATTTTTTATGGATATGCATTCACTAAGTTATGAAAAGTTTTAATTTCACATTTGGACCTTGGATAAGTGATTCACCTCACTCTCAATTATTCTAAATAATTCCAACAATTGGTATCAGAGTGTAGTTGTTTTAGAGGACTAGTTTGAAGGTACTAGAAGCACAAAGATCAAGATATTGAAAAGAGAGGTGCCCAAGAATAATAGAGATAATTTTCCTACATGGAAAATTATGATGAAGCTACACTTAAAAAGTCTTGGAGATCATGCACAAATGACCATTTTTGTAGAGCATGTCAATCTTGTTGGAGCCCTAACTATTGAAGATCTGAAAAAGAAAAAAGAACACAACTAGGCAACATTGGAGATTGCCTCTGCCCTAAGTTATGTTGAGTTTGATGATATCAAGGATTATGATAGTGCAAAGAAAATGTGGGATGCTCTACACACCATCTATGGAGGTGAAAAATTTTTTCTAAGAGCCAAAGCTAAAAGTCTCAAGGGTAAGTTCAATGATATGCGAATGCAAGAAGGTGAGAATATTTCTTAGTATTGCTCTAGGATAAAAGATGTTAATTTAATAAGAGGAGCTACTTGTACAATAGATGATGATACTACTCTAAGCAAAGCTTTGAGAACATTTTTGCCTATATATGCTATTAGAATTTCTACAATACAAGAATTGAGATGTATACCAAGGAATAATCTAAGTATTGAAGGTCTAGTAGGTAGGCTCACTGATTTTGAGCTAACTTTTCTAATTACATTCCTAAATGTATTTAATTTTCTTTCAAAGTTAAGTTTTTATTAAATGAACGTGATGAAAAGAAGAAGAAAAAGGAAAAATATGTGCTTAGTGATAGTGATACAAGTGAGGAAGATGTAGATCAAATTGAAGCACTATTAGTAAGGAGTTTTCAGAGGTAAAGGCAAGTTTAGAGGTAAGTTACCTATCATGTGTTTTAATTGTATTGAGGTTGTTCATATTGTTCCTATTGGATACAATTGTTAATTGAATGATGTCTTTGATATTACAAAAATGTCATATCAGTCATCAGTTAGCTTCTACTGAGCTCATAAGGCTAGCAAAGGAAAGTTAGTTTCTACAGAGCTCACTCGGTCAGCAAAGGAAAGTTAGCTTCTACCAAGCTCACTCGGTCAACAAAGGAAAGCTAGTGTCTACCGAGCTCACTTGATCATCGAAGGAAATATGTGGGGAAGTTAACTTCTATTGAGTTCACTAGGATAGCAAAAAAAAGTTAGTGCTCAGTGAGTTCACTCGGTCTCCAAAGGACATTTGCAAGATTTTGCAGTGTTTACTGAACTTCACTTGGTTAACACTAGAAAACCATTCTAAAGCAGTGGTTACTGAGCTTGGTCGGCCAACAAAGGATTTTACTATTTTGATATTAAGTTTAATTGCTTCATGTGGCCGACTGATGTAATAATTTTTTTTTGCTTTTTATTGTAACTTATATTTGAGCTGACTAGATAAATCTGAAAGGTATATACATAGATATTAAAGTTGTCAATCAGTGAGTGAGAATGTCAATATACGGATAAGGATGGAATAAGAAAATTGAGCGAATTCTGATAAAGGATTAGATATCTTGGAGAAAATGCAAAGTTGTATTTGATCAGCAAGGATCCAGTAAAGTAGAACAAAGATCTATACTCAGCAAAAGATAAGTTGTATATCATTCAGATCAATTTGTTGTTGCTTTCTAACCATTGTAGCAGTGACTTCAAATCTCTTAACAGAGTTGGTTTAATAGCCATTTTGTAAATCCTCTAACAAGGTGAAAGTTTAGTTGGATTGTTCTAAAGACCTCTAATTAGGCCACTCCTAATAGGGTGATTAAATCCTCTAACAAGGTCACACCTAACAGTGTGTATTGTAACCTTTAATAGGGTTGGCTCCTAATAGGGCTCACTTCAGAAGAGTGAAATTTGGTAACTAGTTACTTGGTGGTTTTTCCCATACTGGGTTTCCACATTAAATCTGGTGTCTCTTGTGTTCATTTAGTTAATCTTTTCATGCATATTAATACCTCTAAATCCTAGATGAATAGTATCTAGTTAACTTATTGAGTTAAAGTATTTCTACACTATTTACTGAGTATCAATAGTAAATAAACAGTTTAGACATCTAAGGGATTTTTGGACTTGTTTTTGTGGTAACTGATTCACCCCTCCCCTCTCAGTTACTTTATCTATATTTCCATTAATTGGTATCAGAGCTTTTGGTGCTTTCAGGAAAAGATTTCAAGGATCTAAGCTAAAGATCAAGATGTCTTATAAGAGGGAAATTCTAAAACTTAACAGGGACAACTTTTTACGATGGCAAGGGTTGATGAGACTTCATCTAGCTTCTATTGGAGATACAGGACTAAAATACCTTGATGAAAAATATGCAGAACCATCTAGTACATTATCTATCAATGATATTACTGAAAAGAAGACTCACAACATTATGATGATAGATATAGCATCTGCCCTAAGTTATGAAGAATTTGATGACATTAAAGATTGCAAATATGACTTTGAAATGTGGAAAAAGCTAAAAGATATCTATGGAGGAGATGATAATGGGACAAGAGCCAAAGAAAAAAGTCTGAGAGGACAATTTGATCAAATGAGGATGAGAGAGGATGAAAACATTGCAAAATATGTTGAAAGAGTCAAAGCATGTGTCAGTGCAATCAAAGCATCTGGAGGAGATATCAGGGAGGAGATAGTAATAAGCAAAGTTCTTAGAACTCTACTTCCCATTTATGCAATCAGAGTTTCTACAATTCAAGAAAGAAGATGTGAAGCAAATCACAAGATAAATCTAGAGGCCATAGGTGGAAGATTGACTGCATTTGAACTAGACAACTTTGACAACTATGTTCCAGCATCCAAGAACATTGAATCAGCATTTGAAGCCAAGCTTTCACTTAAGGAGAAAAGCAAAAAGAAAAAGGAATCTTAGTCAGGAAGTGAAGATGAATCAGACCAAAGTTCAGATAGTGATCTTGAAGTGATTGAAGCTCTACTAGCAAAGAAATATTGTAGAGGTAGAGGTAAATTTAAAGGTAAAGTTCTTCTAATCTACTTTTCATGTGAAGAAGTTGGTCATATTGCTGCTAGGTGCCCAAAAGAGTAGAACAAAGATGACAAGAAAGGTTGCAAGTATAATGGCAAGAAAGACTTCAAATCATTCAAAGATAAAGGCAAGAAAACATGTTTTATGGCTAAATATTCTAATGATGAAGAAGAAGATGAAATTTTTTACATTGCTATAAAAGATGAATCTAATATTGATGAGGAAATGGCACTCATTTTTCATATGAGCAAAAATGATACATGGATCATAGATAGTGGTTGTTCTCATCACATGACTGGTGATAAAACTAAGTTTGAATACTTTGAAAACTATGATGGTGGCAGTGTAAGATTTGGTAACAATGAACCTTGTTGTATAAAAGGAAGAGGAAGAATCTCTCTAACCAAAGAACTTATATGTGATAATGCCTATTGGGTAGAAGGACTAAAGCATAATTTTTTGAGTGTGGCACAGCTACTCAATAATGGATTCAAAGTAGAATTCATGCATGGAAAACCAAGATTGTTGGATGGCAAAGGAAAACTGATTGGATCAGGCACTCAAATAAAAGGTAACTTATTTTATCTTGAACTTGGTGAATGTTCATGTTTTATTGCTCAATTTTAAAAAAGTTGGTTATGGCATAAAAGGTTGTGTCATGTCAATTTTGATAACTTGGTAAAGATAAGAAAATTCAAGAAAGTAAGAGGCATTCCTAACATAAAGAAACCTGAGGTCAATCTATGCAAAAATTGTCAGATTGGTAAAATAGAAAAGACCACTTTTAAAAGTAAAAACTATCAGTCTAAAGATATATTAGAAATTGTGCATACTGATTTATGTAGACCCATTGAAATTGAAAGCTATATTGGAGAAAAATTCTTCATTCTTTTTGTTGATGATTACTAAAGAATGATGATTTTCATGTATCTAAGGAACAAATCAGAAGCATTTGAGAAATTCAAATGGTATTTAGCTAGAGAAGAAAAGGAAATAAGAAAAATATTGAAATGCTTGAGGTAAAACAGAGGAGGAGAATTCATCTCACATGAGTTCAATAACTTTTGCATTGAAAGAGGAATCAAAAGAAAAGTATCAGCCCCTGGAACTTCTGAACAAAATGGAATAGCTGAAAGGAGGAACAGATCTATCATGGATTGTGAAAGAACCCTAATGATTGAAAAGAAAATTGCTATCAAATACTAGAAGGAAGCTATCAACACTATAGTTCATACCTTGAATCAGGTACAGCTTAAGAAGGACTCATTCAATACTCCCTATGAGCTATGGTATGGCTACAAACCTAATGTAAGTTATCTAAAATTATTTGAAAGTAAATGTTACATTTTGAAAGAATCTAGAAAAGGAAAATTTGATGTAAAAGGTGATGAAGGAATATTTTTGGGATACTCTTGCAAAAGTAAAGCATATAGATGTTTGAATCTATCTACTTACAAAGTCATCGAAAGTGCACATGTAGAAGTTGATGAGTTTGCAAAAAGGGCTGAAGAAGAAAGAAAAAGGGAACTAGAAGATTATAAAAGGTTTGTTTTCACTGAACCTAATATAGTACTAGTTAATCAAGAATCTTCTACTCTCGAGTCATTAGTAACCGAGTTAAAGGAAGTTCAAACCGAGCCAATATCGCTTGAGCTAGAATAGCCAGAACTTAAAATTGAAGTACAAGAGGATAACATTGAAATTATTTCAAAAGGCAAGGAACTTGTATTAGAAAAATATGTCAGGAGACATCATTCAGCAGATTAGATCATTGGAGACAAATCTAAAGGAACTATGACAAGAAGCAAGTTGAAAGGTACTTGTTTACTTGCTGATTTTGAACCTAGAAATGTTAATGATGCTTTAGAAAATGATAGTTGGATTGAGGTTATGAATGCAGAAATAGAGCAAATAGAGAAAAACAAGACATGGACTCTTGTACCCAAGCCTAAAGATAAAAATGTGATTGGAACTAAATGGGTATTCAGAAACAAGTTGACTGAAGATGGTAAGGTATCAAGAAACAAAGCTAGATTAGTATGCAAAGGATATGCTCAAGAAGAAGGAATAGACTATGGAGAAACTTTTGCTCCTGTTGCAAGACTGGAAGGAGTCAGAATCTTACTTGCATATGTTGCTCACAAAGGATTCAAAGTTTATCAAATGGATTTCAAGTCAGCATTCCTCAATGGTATACTGGATGAAGAGCTTTACATTGAACAACCTGAAGGTTTTGTTGATCCAGATAAAAGAAATATGGTCTGCAAATTACACAAGGCACTATATGGTTTGAAACAAGCCCCTAGAGCATGGTATGAAAGATTACATAACTATCTTATTCAAATTGGTTTTGAAAGAACTAATGATAACAGTAGCTTGTATATAAAGGATGGACCAAATGATAAAATTGTCTTGGCAGAAATATTTGTAGATGATACTATTTTTATAGGAAATGATGATCTTTGCAAAGAATTTGAAATGTCTATGTTTGGTGAGATAAAATTCTTTGTTGGTCTTCAAATTCAACAGAATAAAAATGGTATCTACATCACTCAATCAAAATACATCAAGGAGATATTGAAAAGGTTTGGTATGGAAGATTGTAAACTAGTTGGGACTCCTATGTGTACTGGATTAAAACTTAGCAAAGAAGATGAATCGAAAGAAGTAGATCAAACATTGTATAGATCTATGATTGGAAAGTTGCAGTATGTAGTTCATACCAGGCCAGATATTGCCCTTGCAGTTGGGATTTTAGTGAGATTTTCAGGAAAACCAAGAGAAAATCACATGATGACAATCAAAAGAATAATGAGATATTTGAAAGCAACTGGAGATTATGGTTTATGGTACAAATTTGGAAGTAATTTGGATTTAAAAGTGTTTACTGATGCTGATTGGGCAGGAAACCTTGATGACAGAAAAAGTACAAGTGGATGAGCATTCTTTCTAGGAAAAATGTTGGTTTCATGGACAAACAAAAAGCAGAATTGTACATCCCAATCTACTGCAGATGCAGGGTATGTTGCTACAATAGTAAACTATTCTAATATTGTTTTGTTTAAATAGTTGTTGGAAGGCATGAAGGTGGAAATCAAAGAACCAGTTATTATTTTATATGACAACACAAGTGCAATCAACATATCTAAGAATCCAGTAATGCATTCCAAAACCAAGCACATTGCAATAAAATATCATTTTGTTAGAGAATTGGTGCAAGATAAGGAAATCAAATTGGAATATGTCCATACAAAGGAACAAATTTTTGACATATTCACAAAGCCATTACCTAAGGATGCATTATTGTATCTAAGAGGTAAGTTAGGGGTCACTCCCTTATCCGAAGTTCTCTAAAATGAAGTTTTAGTGATGCGTCAATGCATACCAAGTTGAAGATCTATCAGTTGATGTAGCATAGATAGGAAACATTACATATGAATCAGTACTAAAGTACATTAGATTCATTTGAGTTATTTTGTCTTTGGCATGTGTTGTTAAAGAGGGAGAGTTTTAATATCATATCTTTCTGAAATTTTTTTGAAAGAAGGGTTTGCTAAGTAATTCCTTCAGAGAGGGAGATTACTGAAAGAGGGAGTTTGCTAAAGAAAAGACTTGCTAGACTTGTTTTCAAATTTCATTCTACTATGACATGTTGTGTTGCCATCAATGCCAAAGAGGGAGATTGTGGGATACAATTGTTAATTGAATGTTGTCTTTGATGTTACAAAAATGTCATATCAGTCATTAGTTAGCTTCTACCGAGCTCATAAGGCCAGCAAAGGAAAGTTAGCTTCTACCGAGCTCACTCAGTCAGCAAAAGAAACTTAGCTTCTACCGAGCTCACTTGGTCAGCAAACGAAAGTTAGCTTCTACCGAGCTCACTCGGTCAGCAAAGGAAAGCTAGTGTCTATCGAGCTCACTCGGTCATCGAAGGAAATATGGTGAGAAGTTAACTTCCACCGAGTTCACTAGGACAACAAATAAAAGTTAGTGCTCATTAAGTTCACTCAGTCTCCAAAGGACATTTGCAAGATTTTGCTGTGTTTACCAAGCTTCACTTGGTTAACACTAGAAAACCATTCTAAAGCAGTGGTTACTGAGCTTGGTCAACCAACAAAGGATTTTACTATTTTGATATTAAGTTTAATTGCTTCATGTGACTGACTGATGTAATGATTTTTTTGTGTTTGTTATTGTAACTTATATTTGAGCTGACTTGATAAATCCAAAAGGTATATATATAGATATTCAAGTTGTGAATCAGTGAATGAGAATGTGAATATATGGATAAGGATGGAATAAGTGAATTGAGCTAATTCTGGTGAAGGAATAGATATCTTGGAGGAAATGTAAAGTTGTATTCGATCAGCAAGGATCCAGTAAAGCATAATAGAGATCTGTGCTTAGCAAAAGATAAGTTGCATATCATTCAGATCAATTCATTGTTGCTTTCTAACCATTGTAGTAGTGACTTCAAATCTCTTAATAGAGTTGGTTTAACAACCACTTTGTAAATCCTCTAACAAGGTGACAGTTCAGTTGGATTGTTCTAAAGACCTCTAATCAGGCCACTCCTAACAGGGTGATTAAATCCTCTAACAAGGTCACACCTAACAGTGTATATTGTAACCTTTAATAGGGTTGGCTCATAACAGGGCTCACTTCAAAATAGTGAAATTTGATAACTAGTTACTTGGTGGTTTTTCCCATATTGGGTTTCCACATTAAATCTAGTGTCTCTTGTGTTCATTTAGTTAATCTTTGCATGCATATTAATACCTTTGAATGCTAGATGAACAGTAACTAGTTAACTTACCGAGTTAAAGTATTTCTGCACTATTTATTGAGTATTAGTAGTAAATAAGAATTTTTAGACATCTAAGGGATTTTTGGACTTGTTTTTGCAGTAACTGATTCACCCCTCCCCTCTCAGTTACTTCATCTATATTTCCAACAGTTCCTAGATGTCTAGTGAAGAAGAATTATAGAGGTGGTGACAAGTAAAAAAGTAGAAGAGATAAAGACAACTAAGAAAGACAAAGGCAATAAGTCTTGCTACATTGGTAAATATGAAACAAAATATGAATCTAGTGATCATGATGATGAAGTGGTGTATGCTACAATGAAGGATGAATTTGACAAGGATGAGGCAACTGCACTAGTGTCATGTATAAACAAGGATGACAAATGGAAAATCAACAATGGGTGTTCACATCACATGAGTGAAGATAAAAATAACTTCATTACTTTGAATTATTATGGTGGATATAGTGTAAGGTTTGGTAATACTACACCATGTAGACTGATAAAAGGAAGAGGTTCTATCAAGCTCACAAAAAATATTTTATGTGACAATTCTTATTATGTTTAAGGACTTAACTATAACATTTTTAGTGTGTTGCAACTAAATAATTTGGGTTGTAGGGTTGTGTTTGAGAACAAAATTTCTAAGATATATGATATTGATGGAAAACTGATTGGAAAAGGTGATAAAACTAGATGTAAATCTATTCTACCTTGATATAGAGGATGCTACTTGTTTTGTTGTAGAATTTGATGATGTGTGGCTATGGCACAACAGGTTTTGTCATATTAATTTTGATAACTTGGTTAGTACCAGTAACAAGAGAAGAGTCAAAGGTTTTCCTAAGTTGAAGAAGCCTGACCATATAATTTGTGAACAATGCCAATTAGGCAAAATGACAAAGTCAAGTTTTAAGAGTAAGACTTGTTTGTTTAAAGGAATATTAGAGATTGTTCATAGTAACTTGTGTGGAGAAATTGAAGTGAAAATATACAAAGGAGATAAGTACATTATGTTTCTTGTTGATGATTATTCTAGACTAATGATAGTTATGTTTTTGAAATAGAAATTTGATGCTTTCCAAATGTTTAATTGGTATTTAGCAAGAGTTGAGAATGAAACAAGTAAAATTCTAAAATGTTTGAAATATGACAAAGGAGGAGAATTTACATCAAATGAGTTCGGGATTTTTTGTAATGATAGAGAAATCAAAAGACATACATATGCTCCTAGAACCCATCCACAAAATAGAATTTCTAAAAGGAGGAATAAGTCTTTAATGGACTATGCTAGGACACTAATGATGAAGAAGAATGTTGCTTTGACATACTAGAGAGAAGTTGTAAGTATGGTAGTCTATATCTTGAACCATGTACAAGTCAAGAAATGTACTCATTCAACAACTATTGAACTATCATATGGTTACTCACCCAACATAAAATATTTTAAGGTATTTCAAAGCAAGTGTTATATTCTCAAAGATTTTAGAAATGGTAAACTAGATGCAAAAAGTGAGGAAGGTGTATTTCTTTGTTATTCCATGAGAAGAAAAGCTTATAAGTGTTTAAATACTAACACTAACAAATATATGAAAAGTATAAATGTGAAATTTGATGAATATATAGAATTATATGAGGTTGAACCTATGAAGGAGCCAAAAGAATACAAATCATTTGTATACTTTTTTGAAGTATGCCTACTGAAAATGATGCTATAAATCAAGTTGTGAACCAAAAATAAGTTTTATTTATTGCCAAATCGCATATTATGAATGTCGAGTTGCATTCAGGAACTAAGCTACATTCAGGTGTTGAGTTACAAAATGAAGTTGAGGCACATCATGATTCTGAGATTAGCATACATGAAAGATATGTTGAACTACCTGATAGAGAAGTACATAGTGATTCATAAGTAAAAATACTAACTAAAGAAAATAGAATAGAACCAAGATTGTCTAAGTATGTTAGGAGACGCCACCTTGCTGAACAAATCATTAGAGATAAAGATGCTACACTAATGACAAGGAAAAAGTTGAGAAATGACACATGTTTGCTAAGCATGTAAGAACCTAAAATAGAGAAAGACTCCTTAGAAGATGTGACGTAGAGTAAAGCCATGAAAGAAGAGATTGAAAAAATTGAGAAAAATAAGACATTGACTCTAGTTCCTAGACCAAAAGACAAAAGTGTGATTGGCACCAATTGTGTATATAGAAATAAGTTAGATGAAAATGGAAAAGTCACAAGGAATAAGGAAATATTAGTCTGTAAAGGATATGCACAAGAAGAAGAGATAGACTATAGATAGACACTCACTACTATTGCAAGGTTTGAAGGAGTAAGAACTCTACTTGTCCACTCTGAATAAAAAGGTTCCAAACTTTATCAAATAGATGTTAAGTCTATATTTTTGAATGGTATATTGGAGGAAGAGTTTTATATAAAACTAATAGAAGGATTTATTGATGCTAACAACAAAACCATGGTATGTTTACTACACAAAGATTTATATGGTTTGAGCCAAGCACCAAGAGCATGGTATGAGAGGATTCATAATTATCTTATGAAGATTGGATTTGAGAGGACTAATCATAACAAAAATTTATACTTGAAGACAAAGAAAGGAAAAGGTATTCTGTTATCTGAAATTTTTGTTGATAATATCATATTTGGAAGTGAAGATACTTTATGTAAGTTTTTTGTAAATAAAATGTAACAAGAATTTGAGATGTCTATGTTTGGAGAGATCAAGTTCTTTGTGGGTTTACAAGTACATCAAATGAGATATGGTATATACATCAATTAGTCAAAGTATGTTAAGGAAATACATAAATTTTTTGGATTGGAAGATTCCAAGTGAGTAAGCACACCCATGGTTATAGGACATAAATTGTGAAAGATTGATGATTTAGGTGAGGTGAATCAAACATTATATAGGTCTATGACTGAAAAATTATAATATGTAGTACATAGAAAACCTAATATTGCATTATCTATAGGGATAGTTGTAAGATTCTCTGCCAATCATAGGGGGAATCAGTTGATGGAAGTAAACAGAATAATGAGATATCTAAAAGGAATAGAGATATATGGTCTATACCACAAGAAAAATGAGAAATATAAATTGAGGGCCTAAAATGATGTTGATTGGGCTAGAAATATTGATGACAGAAAGAGCACTAGTAAAGGAGAATGTTTCTTAGAAAAAAGGTTGGTTACTTGGATTAGCAAGAAACAAACTATATATCTCAAGCTACTATTGAATCTAAATATGTTTTTGTCACAATAAATTGTACAAACATTGTATGGATCAAAAAAATACTCAAAGGTATGAAGGAAGAAATCAGGTCGAACCTATGATTCTTTATTTTGATAATAAAAGTGATAATTATATTGTGAATATTGGATATGAGAGGACTAATGAGAACAACAATTTATACTTGAAGACAAAGAAAGGAAAAGGTATTCTGTTATCTGAAATTTTTGTTGATAATATCATATTTGGAAGTTAAGATACTTTATGTAAGTTTTTGTAAATGAAATGTAACAAGAATTTGAGATGTCTATGTTTGGAGAGATCAAGTTCTTTGTGGGTTTACAAGTACATCAAATGAGATATGGTATATACATCAATTAGTCAAAGTATGTTAAGGAAATACATAGATTTTTTGGATTGGAAGACTCCAAGCAAGTAAGCACACCCATGGTGATAGGACATAAATTGTGAAAGATTGATGATTCAGGTGAGGTGGATCAAACATCATACGGGTCTATGACTAAAAAATTACAATATGTAGTATATAGCAAACCTAATATTGCATTATCTATAGGGATAGTTGTAAGATTCTCTACCAATCATATGGGGAATCAGTTGATGGAAGTAAAGAGAATAATGAGATATCTGAAAGGAATAGAGGTATATGGTCTATACTACAAGAAAAATGAGAAATATCAATTGAGAGCCTAACATGATGTTGATTGGGCTAGGAATACTCATGATAGAAAGAGCAATAGTAAAGGAGAAGGTTTCTTAGGAAAAAGGTTGGTTACTTGGATTAGCAAGAAACAAAACTATATATCTCAAGTTACTGTTGAATCTAAATATGTTTTTGTCACAATAAATTGTACAAACATTGTATGGATCAAAAAAATACTCAAAGGTATGAAGGAAGAAATCAACAAACCTATAATACTTTATTGTGATAATACAAGTGCTATAAATATATCAAAGAATCCTATGATTCATACAAAGACTAAGCACATTGCAATCGAGTATCATTACTTGAGAGAATTAGTTCAAGATAAAGAGGTGAAGATGAAATATGTCAACACTAAAGAGAAAATTGCTAGCCTATTCACAAAATAATTTCCTAAGGATGCTCATGAGTATCTAAGAGGTAAACTAGGGGTGATACCCCTATAAAAGGCTATCTAAGAAGCATGAGGTGTACCCTTCATCAAACAAGTTGATTGACATATGGTATACATTGATGCAGTGGATCTTACTTTAGGAGCTGCCTAAATTAATCAAAGTGCTAGAACTAGAAATTAGTCACAAGCTAGGTGATCGAGGGAGAAATTGAAAATATTCATATCTACATACTAAGATGACAAGTCTTTGGCATTGTTTTCAAAGAGTGAATTGAATGAATTGAAATAAGAGAATAGGAGGAAGATAAAGACATAGAAAAGATAGACAAATCTATAGAAATCTTGATATGCCTAATTTTGTAGAGGGAGATGAAAGAAAATAAAAAAGAAACATCTGTCTAGTAAGAGAGAGCTAATGTAGAGGGAGATATAAGAAGTGATCAAAAGGAAGTCATAAGGATGTGTTGATTGTTTGTTGATCAAAATAGAATTTTGTAACCTATTGAGAAGATGAAAATTATTGATAGAGGGAGATATTTAAATATAAAGAATATTTTCTTTTTGGTATTCTAACTGGTCATACTAATTAAGTTTGGTCACTTTGGTTTTTCATCAAAACCAAAGAGGGAGATTGTTGAAAATAGATTGACACAATTATGAATATGTGTTTCAATCATTGTTTTGTCACTGATGTCAAGCCTACTACATGTTGATAAGAAAATTTCTTATATGATTTAAGTACTATCATTTATTTGATTGATGAAGATGATTTGATCAAATGAGGTAAAAATAGAACCTAGAGAATAGGTTGAGTTATGATATCATAAAGAGTACAAGGATTAATTAAGACAGTGATATTATAGTCCATTGATAATCTACTTAAGGTTAAAAAGGATGGTTATACTGTTTAAGTTTAGAAGAACAAGTTAAATGAAGTTTGTCTACCAAGCTTAACATTTTGCATAGTAGGTGTTGAGCAAAGATAGTGTAAGCTGAGAAGAGAATTAGTTGGAGCCTAGCAATATCAATTTTAGTGTAAGCTGAGTGAAATAATGTAAGACAAGTAAATTTTAGTTGATGTTGACAACCAATAAACTTTAGTTTGTGCCATGTGTTTTGACAGTTGTGTCAAGCAACGCAGTTTGTGCCAAGCATCAGAAGCTAGTTAATGTCGAGTGTTAGCATTATGAGAATATTTTTGTATTTGATGAATCTAAGCCAACAAGTTTGATTTTTTGGATTGTCTGAACCATGTGGAAGATAAGCTTGATAAGCCAGTGGTACAAAATTCAAGATGAACCATTTTGAGGTGAATTCAAAGAGGATTGGAAGGAGAATTTTAAAGAAGGGAATGTAATAAAATGAGGGGTAGATTCATTGAATCCTACCTAATCCAACCTATCTCTAAAATATATAATGGAGGATGAACAAAAAAAATCTTAATTCTCTATTTATAGAAAGCAAGGGTCGTCATGTGTGAGAACCTAAGGAAGACAAGGAGTCTAGGGCATTATTTTATTCAATGACCTAAGCGAAGAGACTACATTGAAAAACAAAGAAAGAAGGCATAAGAGTATGGATGCTAGAAGGGTGAATAAGTTATCAGAGCTGAAGATTATGAAAGCCAACCAGAATGGAGGACTAGAATAAAGATCTATAATCTACAAATGGAGTTGTAAGTTGTTATCAGATCAAGCCTTATTATTAGCTTCTAAGAATTTTATCAGTTTAGGGTAAATCCTTTGGATTAAGTTTGACTTATTAGCATTTGTAAATATTTTAACTTGGTGGCATTCCAAATGAATGATCTAAATTCCATCAACAAGGCTCAATCCTAATAAGGTGATTGAAATTCTTTAACCGGGTCACATTTAACAGTGTGTATTGTAACCTTTAATAGGGCAAGCCTTTCATAGGGCATAACTTCAGAAGAGTGAGAATGAGTAGCATGTTACTACTGGTTTTTCCCAAATTGTGTTTCCACCTTAAAACATTGTACCAAATGTGTTATTGAATCTTTTATGTTTCATGTTTACATTTCTACAAATTGATTTGGCAGTAACCTATAAGTTTAAGTGATTGCATAATCTAATGGGTGCACACATGATGAAAATGTTTTATGGATATGGGTTCACTAAGTTGTGAAAAGTTTTAATTGTACATCTGGACCTTGCATAACTAATTCTCTCAGTTATTCTAAAAAATTCCAATAGGAGTGAGACTGTTAAGCCTAATCCTAAGCTTATATTCAATGAATATTTCTTTAACTATAACAATCATTGACATCAAGCATATGAATGTATATCAAAGGCTAGTAACACACCTATGTCACCTAGATTTTAAGGATATTTCCATAATTTTCATAAGTATAGTCATAAAGCTCAATAATGTAGATATAAGAAAAAACTTGATTAGACAACCAAAATGCAATGAAATGCATCCAAACAAGGTAACTCCTATAATTGGGATTATATTACATGGTATAGTTATCATTATTGTAGTGAATATGTACATATTATAAAAAAATGTTTTAGGAAACATTTCAAAGGAAAATCAAAGAGTTGGATGAATGGAAGTTTGGTTTGCTATAGTTGTCATAAGATAAGTCACTTGAGCCAAAATTGTAAAACCAAATCACTAGCACCTAGAAATGAAAAAAAAACAAAGGTAAAAATTTTGTTGAGATGATAAAGAAACAAATGAAACAAACTTAGAAAAATAGGAAGAGGCAATAACTAAGAAAATATTTCATATACACAATTGGTGTTGAGAACCATGAATGATGTGTAAAATAACCAAGTTTACAATATAGACTGAGCTCTTGTATTGATTGAGTTATGTGTAGAACTATTAATGGTGAATGATTTATGGTTTTGATTAACTAATGGAAGGAAGAAAGTGTGTTAACCAAGTTCTCATGTAAATATTGACATAGCTATAATACAACCACTAGAGTACGAAACATTTATTGAAGACCTAATTTGACCATTTAAATCTATATAGTTAATTTTATCATTAATTTTCACTCACCAAGTGATCAAAGGACAAGTAGACTGACTCAAGGTCATTGAATCAAAAGTTTATGTGAAATTTGTGAAGACTTAATGGCCTTCCATAAAAACATAAAATGTAGTGTTGAAAGGATTATTGCTAACAAGTTACTCAGAACCTATACTTTTGAACCCTAACCTGAAAAAATGGTGACAAGCATAACTACTAAAATGGACAAAATAAAGAAAAAGAAGTAAAGAACATTTAATTGGTTAGGAATGATGCATTTCCATCTTTAAATTTCTGATCTATGTTAGAGATTGTGATGAAGGGAGATCCCTCAAGTGTCATTTCATTGATTCCACCCAAATTTATAATGACCCATAATGTAATATCATTATTTATGTACAAAATTAGTAAGATTAGCGACTATGATTACAGAGAGGTATATAAAAAGTTGTGCAAAAATGAAACATTGAAGGATGAGCACAAGCATGTTATCAAAAAAGGGTTAGTATATGCCCTAGACATCTATTGTGACTTTAATATCAAAATTACAAAGATAGTTTTAAGCCATGTTCATGAAACGAAATTATGGTTACAGAATGGGCTAGTAAAATTTACCAAAGACATCACCCATCGATTTATAGGATATTCTACTCTTGAAGGGAAAATGACTATGCGATGCTATAGAAGGGAGGTAGCTGAGGCTAATATGATGGTCATGGTGACCAAACAAGGAATGACTATGTCTATGATCACTGATCTAGAAATTGAATTTGGGTTAAGGGTAATTGCAAATAAATCTTACCAATTAAGTACACTGGATAGTGTACCTTGTATTGTGGTTGATCAGGCAAGGAAGATGAAAGAATGGTTATGCATAGAATTTGGATAAGTTGTAGTTGACTCATTTGGCAGAAGATTTGTGATCAATTGGGAAGGCCAAAAAAATAATGCATAAGTTTGGTTCCTTGATTTTTTGCATATTCTTTTGTATTCAAAATACTCATCCTACTTTTGGAAATGTTTTTTGGAGTCAAGACCAACCAATGATACAACATATAAGTGATTTTGTTTATAAACTTTCAGCAATTTTTGATAGTGTTATAGATAGTTATTTTGATAAATTCAAGTAGAAGATGTGAAAGAGAATTAGAATTATTGTATCCTTAGTTGAATAGTATTATGATGATGTTTATTTTCCTATGGAGATTGTTTATACTTATGTACAAGCTTTTATACCCAGTAGGACATGGTTAAGGCCATTTCTCTATAAGGTAACTATTGATGAAACATATGTAGCAATAATAGAATTACTAGTTGAGGAGGTTGATAATGATGCAAGAAAAAAAAAGCATGAGAAAGCTAAAGAAAAGATAACTATTGGCTTGAAAATTGCAACCTTGGAAAGGAAGAGGAAGAAAATGGTGAAAAATCTTTAGAAGACATTAGGCCAAGGTGGAGAGAAAAATGCACCACTATTGGAATTCCTTAGAATAACTAAGAGGGTGGGGTGAATTAGTTATCCAAGATCTAGATGTACTATTAAAACTTTTAATAGCTTAGTGAACCCATATAACATTTATCATCATGCATGCATTCATAAGATTATGCATTCACTTAAAACTTCTAGTTTATTGTCAAATCAATTTGTATAAATGTAAACATGAAACATAACAAATTCAATAACACACTTGACACAATGATTTATGGGGAAACCCAATTCAGGAAAAACCACTAGTAACATGCCACTCTTTCTCACTCTTTTGAAGTGATGCCCTATAAAAGTATAACCCTGTTAAAGGTTATAATGCACACTATTAAATGTCACCTGGTTAAAGGATTTCAATCACCCTATTAGGAGTGATCCTTGTTAGATGACTTTAGACCATTCACTTGGACTGTCACCTGATTAAAGAATTTACAAATGATAGTTAGGTCAACCTTAATCCAAAGGATTTACCCTAGATTGATACAATGATTAGAAAGTAACAGTAAGGCATGATCTGATAACAACTTACAACTCTATTTGCAAATTACAAATCTCTGTTTTAGTCCTCCATTTTACTTGGTTTTCACACACTTCAACTTCTATAACACGTTCACCCTTCAAGAATCCATTCCCTTAAGCCTTCTTTCTTAACTTACCAATGAAGACTCTTCACTTATGTCACTTAATGAAGCAATACACTAGACTCCCTATCTTCCTTAGGTTTTCACATATGACAATCTTTTCTTTGGACCAACCATCGCTAAAATAGAGAATTAAGATATTTTACCATTGAATCTCCATCATCCAATTTAGGGTTAGGATAGATTAGGTAGGATTCAATAAAATTTACCCCTCATTTGATTTCATCACTTTTTAGAAACGTATCCCTCAATCTACTTTGAATTCACCTCAAAATGTTTTACCATGGATTCTATTGCACAACATCATCAATCTCATCTTCCACATAGTTCACACAATCCAAGAAAAAAAACTTGTCAACTTAGATCAATGGAATTCATCATCTTTCAAATAATGCTAACACTCAACATTGACTGGCTTCTAATGCTCAACACATACTATGGTGCTCTCCATCATTTGTAAAATCACTTGTCATGAACTAAAGTTTATCGGTGCTTAGCATCAACTAAAATTTAATTGACATTAGCTCTTTTAATCGGCATGCACTAAAATAGACTTTTACTCAGTTCAGACTTTTATTTTGCTTGGCTTGAACTAACTATGTTTATCTTTTTCTTCTAAACTTGCTTAGTGCAACCAATCTTTGCAATCTTAGGTAGATTATTAATGCACTATGATACCACTATCTTAGTTGATTCTTGTACTTCTTTTCATATCATAACTCAACCTGTCCTCTAGATGCTATTATTACATCATTTTATCAAATCCTTTCCATCAATCAAACAAATGATAATACTTAAATATCCCTACAGATCAAGTAATATTTGGTATGTTGTGTACTACATATTTCAATTTGGTAATAATAGACCTATATAATGTTTGATTCACCTTAGTTGAATCATCATTCTTTGAAAATTTATGTCCTTTTACCATAGGTGTACTTACTAGCTTGGAATCTTCCAATCCAAAAAAAATTAGTATTTCCTTGATATATTTTGACTGAGTGATGTATGTACCATATTTCATCTGATGTACTTCCAAACCCACAAGGAACTTGATCTCTCCTAACATAGACATCTCAAATTATTACTTCATTTTATTTGCAAAAGCCTTACATAAAGTATCATGACCTCCAAATATGATATAATCAACAAAAATTTTAGATAACAAAATACATTTTCCTTTCTCTATATTCAAGTACAAATTGTTGTTATCATCAGTCCTTTCAAATCCAATCTTCATAAGATAATTATGAAGTCTCTCATACCATGCTCTTGGTGCTTGCTTCAAACCATATAAAGCTTTGTGTAAGCTACATACCATGTTTTTATTATTAGCATCAAAAAATCCTTCTTGTTATTCTATATAAACTTCTTCCCCTAATATACTATTTAGAAATGAAAATTTAACATCCATTTGATAAACTTTGTAATTTTGTATGAAAAATAAGCATGCAAAGTTCTTATTCCTTCCAATGTAGCAACAAGGGAAAATGTTTCTCCATAGTCCATCCCTTCTTGTGCATATCCTTTTCATAGTAATCTTGCCTTGTTCCTTATGACTTCACCATTTTCATGTAACTTTTTTCTATATACCCACTTGGTGCCAATCACATTTTTATCTTCTAGTCTAGGAACTAGAGTCCATTTTTTTTTTCTCAATTTATTCAATCTCTTCTTCCATGTCTTTACTCTACTCCACATATTCTAAGACATCTTTCACTATTTTTGGCTTTTTCATGCTCAATAAACGTGTATCATTTCTCAACTTGTTCCTTGTATTTGGTATAAAATCTTTATCTCTAATGATTTGTGTAGTAGGATGATGTCTCTTGAAATATTTAGAAAATCTTGGTTCAGCTCTAGTTTCTTCATTTGGTCTTTAAACTTTTGAGTCACTATTTACATCTCTATCTGGTATTTCCACATTTCTTTCATGTAGACTAATCTTAGAATTAGAATGTGCCTCGGCTTCATTTTGTAACTTGACACCTGAATGTAGCTCTATTCCAGAATGCAACTCGACATTCATAGTATGTGACTCGGTAGTCACTGAAACTTGTTGCTGGTTTGTAACTTGATTTGCAACATCTTCTTCAGCAGGCATACCTTCATAAATGTATACAAATGATTTGTATTATTTTGGTCCCTTCATAGGTTCAACCTCATATACTTTTGTATGTTCATCATAATTCACATTTACACTTTCCACAACTTTGTTAGTGTTAGTATTTAAACACTTATAGCTTTACTTCTTGTAGAGTTACTTAGAAATATACCTTCTTCAATTTTTGCATCTAGTTTTCCATTTTTAAAAATTTTGAGAATATAGCATTTTCTTCCAAATACATTAAATTATTTTACATTGGGTGAGTATCCATACCATTTTTTGAAAGGTGTTGAATGAGTACCTTTCTTAACTTGTACATTGTTCAAGGTATAGATAGTTGTACTTACCACTTCTCTCCAGTATTTCAAAGCAACATTTTTCTCCTTTGTGAGTGTCTCTTATTCATCTTTTCATCAATTCTATTTTGTAGAGGTGTTCTAGGAACAAATGTCAATGTCTTGATTACTTTATCCTTACAAAACATCTCAAACTCATTTGATGTAAATTCTCCTTCTCCATTAGATCTCCAACATTTTAGACTTTTACCTATTTCTTTTTCAACTCTTGTTAAGTGTCACTTAATTATCTAGAAAGCATCAAATTTTTCTTTCAAAAACATAATTGTCATAATTCTAGAATAATCATCAACAAATATCATAATGTACACATCTCCTTTTTAGATTTTCACTTCAATTTTTCCACACAAGTCAGTATGAACAATCTTTAGTATTCCTTTAGAGGTATGAGTTTTACTCTTAAAACTTGATTTTGTCATCTTGCCTAACTAACATTGTTTGGACATTATATTATCGGGATTCTTCCACTTAGGAAAACCTCTAACTTTTCTCATGTTACTGATACTAAGTAAGTTATCAAATTAACTTGACCTAACCTCTTGTGCTATAGCCAAACATCATCAAATATTACAACTAAACAAGTAGCATCCTCTATATCATGGTAGAATAGATTACTTCTAGTTTGATCACCCTTTCTAATCAATTTTCATTAGTATCATATATCTCAACAATCTTGTTTTCAAATTCAACCTTACATCATAAATTATTTAGTTGTAGCACACTCAATAGATTGTAGTTAAGTGGTTCCACATAGTAAACATTGTCATATAAAATATTTTCTATGAGTTTGATAGAATCCTTTCCTTTTATCAAACATAGTGCATCATTACCAAATCTTACACTATTTCCATCATAATAATTCAAGGTAATAAACTTACTTTTATCTCCAATCATGTAATGTGAACACCTACTATCAATGATCCATCTATCATTCTTGTTCACACAAGACACATGTACAATTGCTTCATCTTCATTAGATTCACCATTCATTGCAACATACACCACTTCATCATCATGTTCATTAGATTCATCTTTTTCTTCCTCTTCAACAATGTAGCAAGACTTTTTGCATAATTTTGTTTTTGTAATCTTCGTTGTCTTCATCTCTTCTACTTCTGTACTTGTCACCACCTCTATTGTTCCTCTTCTCTGGACATCTAATAGTAATATGACCAACCTTGTTGCAATTAAAACATTTATGATAGGTAATTTACCTTTAAACTTAAATTTACCTCTATAAAATCTCCTTTCCAATAATGCTGCAAGTTGACCTACATCCTCCTCATCTATCTCACTATCATTGGGCACATATATTTTCTTCCTCTTATTTTTCACATTAGTTTCTTTCAATGATAGCTTAGCTTTGAATATAGATTCAATATTTTCAAATTTGTAATTATCAAAGTTAGATAGCTCAAAAGCAATGAGTCTACCTACCATACCTTAGAGAGTTAGAACATTCCATGGTACACATCTTAGTTCTTGTATAGTAGAAATTCTAATAGAATATATAGGTAGTAGTGTTCTCAAAACTTTTCTTAGTATTGTATCATCATCTATTGCACTAATAGCTCTACTTATTGCATTAACAACATCTTTTATCCTTGAGTAATATTGAGCAACACTTTCACCTTCTTACATTCTCATATCTCAAACTTACCTCTAAAAATTTCACCTTTGGCTCTTAGAACATTCTTGTCTCCTCCATAGATGGTGTGTAAAGCATCCCACATTTTCTTTACACTGTTAAGAGTTTTGATATCATCAAACTTAGTATAGCTTAGTGAAGAGGCAAATCCAACATTACCCAGTTGTGATCTTTCTTATTTCTTAGATCCTTAGCAGTTAGGGCTCCAAAAAGATCAACATGCTCAACATTTTGGTAGATTGTGCATGATCTTCAAGTTGTCCAAAGTGTAGCTTCATCAAAATTTTTCATGCAGGAAAGTTATCTCTATTAAGCTTGGGTACTTCTCTTTTTGACATCTTAATCATTTTCCTTCTAGTACCTTCAAACTAGTCCTCTTAAATAGGTGGGGGTGAATTAGTTATCCAAGGTCTAGATTTACTATTAAAACTTTTTCCAACTTAGTGAACCCATAGAAAATTTATCATCGTGCATGCATTTAGAAGATTATGCAATCACTTAAAACTTGTAGTTTACTATCAAATCAATTTGTAGAAATGTAAACATGTAAAATAATGGATTCAATAACACACTTGACACAATGATTTGTGTGGAAACTCAACTCAGTAAAAAGCACTCGTAACATGCTACTCTTTCTCACTCTTCTGAAGTGATGCCCTATCAAAGGCCAACCCTATTAAAGATTATAATGTATACTATTAAATGTGACCTAGTTATAGGATTTCAATCACCCTATTAGTAGTGAGCCTTGTTAGAGGACTTTAGACCATTCACTTGGAATGTCACCCAATTAAAGGATTTACAAATGATTGTTAGGATAACCTTAATCCAATGGATTTACCCTAAATTAATACAGTTATTAGAGAGTAACAGTAAGGCTTGATCTAATAACAACTTACAATTTCATTTGTAGATTATAGATCTTTGTTTCAATCCTCCATTCTACTTGGCTTTTACACACTTCATCTTACATAGCTTGTTCACCCTTCAAGCATCCATACCCTTAAGCTATCTTGCTTAACTGCCAATGTAGAGTTTTTGCTTAGGTCAATGAATGAAGCAATACCCTAGACTCCTTGTCTTCCTTAGGTAATCACATATGAAAACCTTTGCTTCTAAATAGCCATCCCTATGAATAAAGAATTAAAATATTTTACCATTCATTTTGCATCATCCAATTTAAGGTTAGGACACTTTATGTAGGATTTAATGAAGCTACCCCTTATTTCATTTTATCACTTTCTAGAAACTTCTCCTTCATTCCTCTCTGAATTCACCTAAAATGGTTTACCATGGATTTTGGGCCACCAGCTCATCAATCTTATCTTTCACATGGTTTACACAATCCAAGAAACAAACTTGTTAGCTCAAGTCTATCAAATTCATGATCTTTCAAATAATGATGACACTCAACATTGACTAGCTTCTAATGCTTGACACATACTGTGTTACTTGACATCCTCTGTAAAATCATTTGGCATGAACTAAAGTTTATTAGTGCTAGACATCAACTAAAATTTACTCGACATCAACTATTTTACTTGGCATATGCTAAAATAGATATTTACTCAGCTCAAACTAATTGTATGCTTGACTTGAACTAACTTTGTTTATCTTGTTCTTCTAAACTTTCTTAGTGCAACCAATCTTTGCAATTTTAAGTAGATTATTAATGCACTATGATACACTATCTTAGCTAATCCATGTACTCCTTTTCATATCATAACTCAACCTTTCTTCTAGGTGTTGTTGTTATATACTTGATCAAATTCCCTCCATTAATCAAATAAATGATAGTATGTCATGCCCAAACTGCGAGGGCAAAAACACACAATAATTTCTTAAATTCATAATTAAAAAGCTCTAAGTTCGATAAGGTTGTGATCATAGTTAAAATAAAGGTACTCTACATTTCATCCTAAGTTTTTAAACTTCTAGAGGAATACACCGTTAAGATTTGAGCTTACGTTCTTAAAATGTTATCGACATTAACCACGTTATTTTATTAACTTCACAAAAAGATATGAAAGTTCTTTAAATAACATTCTAAAAGAGTTCGGGTTTAGATTAATCTGAAAATATCTAATCAAATAAAGTCTACATTTAAACTAAATTTGAATAGCCAATTAACCTTTAAAATTAAGACTACTTACTACTCAAAGATTAAATTTTACTATCAATATAAGACTAACTTAGAACTATATTAATTTAACTATCATCACAAGCTTACACAATTCTAACTAATAAAATTTAAAACCAACTTAATAGTAAATATTAACTAAAACAATCCTGACTAAATATATTTTAAAATTTAAAACAATTAACTTTAAACAAATAACAATTAAACAACACAATGAATAACTAACTTGACAAAACAAAAAGAAAATCTAAATAACTTAAATGAAATACTTACTAACTAACAACGTTAACTAAATTTAACTAATCATTAAATTAGAACTTTCTAAATTAATTAAATAACTAAATTAATTAAAAACTATCCTAACTAAATCTAAACTTAATTAAATTTATGACTAACTAACTCTTAATAACAAAACTACTATCAATACTAATAAAAAATGTAACAAAATTAACATAACTAATTATACTAAACTAACTTAAATTACATTTTAACTTAACACTACTTGCATTAAAACAAAATAATATCTAACACAATTCTAAATTTTATATTAAACTAACCATAACATAATTAAACTAAAACTAGTTATACTATAAAACTTTATAATTTAAATGAAAACATATTTCTTACTTCCATTAATAATTAAACTAACTAAACAATTAATATTTAAACATATAGTTTAAACTACAAATTCAAATCAACCAATATTTAGCTATACTAATTACAAACTAACTTACAATAGATATTTACAAAACTTAATTAAATTAAATAATACTTAAAACAACTAACTTGAAATTAAACTAAAATGATAAACCACATTCAAAATTAAACCTAAAACTAACTTAAATCTAATATTATCATAATCACCAAACTAAAATAACAATCTACTAATTTTTTAAAAATTAATACATTAACTAATACAAAACCACTAACTAACTTAATATTGCACTAACAATATAATGCCATGTCTATTTAAATTTAAACATACATCTAATTTCTAACTAAAATTTACTAAACTAACTTAGAACTACATACTAACTAAACCTGACTCTAACACATTAAACTCTACTCTAAGCTAACCCTTTCCCATCCTACTCTAACCTACTCTTGCCACACGTCCCATCAGTCTGCCCACCCCTCAAACCTGTGCTTTCCTAAGGTTGGGCGCGTTACCCGAGCTCACTGACCCTGCATCAGTGGTAACTCCACTTCCCATCCACGCAAGGAACAAAGCCCCAAGTTGGGCACTCAGCAAGGTTTGGAGGGGTTTTCAAAGTTTAAAGAAAAATCACCTGATTGCCAAGACTAAAAGGAATTTATTACTTCAACCTCCATCCAAAACAAATGAGGTGAGCGTTGGCCAAGGAAGGAGATGGGATGATGGGATGGGGGACAGGTGACATCACCCTCCCATCAGCAATCGAATAATATAAAACAAAACAAACCTTTTTAATATGCAAGTTGAAATGTGGTGTCCAAGGAAAGATGAAAATGCATTGAAGGCAATAAAGTTAATTAGGTAGTTTAGGATATTTAGTATCTTTTCTTTCTCTTTTTTTTAAAAAAAAAATTATAAAGAAGCTATAAGGAAATTATATCATTAAAGAAAGATACAAATAAATATAAATTTGGAGAATCTTTTGAAGATATTCTTTGTTGCCCAAGATCATTAAATTGAGTCTCTCATACAAAAGACAGAGGTTTTTTACTCTCTTAAAACACTTTTTTTTTTTTTTGAAAAATTTTCTAAGTAAAGAATTACAAGGCAATGCAAAAAATTTTTATTTTTTTTTCCAAGGTGAATATTTTGAATAGAGTTTTCCTTGATCTCCCATACAACTTGAATTTCAATATATCAACCATAGCCATGATTTTTCTTTCCTTAACATAATTTTCTTTTTGAACATATAAGGAAACTTGAAATTTTGCCAAATTAAATCAACATCAATTCCATCTTATTTTGATGTGCACCCATCCAATTTAAAATTTTCAATTAAATCACATGACAAGCAAATATACTCAAACACAAATCTTATTGGCAAACTTGATTCAAAGGCTCAGCCGGGAAAGAACCAGGAAGAAAACCCGGCTTCGTTGCCATTTACCACAAAGTTTAAAATATAATTTACAATAGGATCTCCATCCCAAATTTCAACAATTTACTTGAATTTTCTTCATGACCTTCATCAAGGGATTTATAACGATTTCTACAACACATTTCAAGAACCATGGATGGAGCAGAATCTGATTAGGTGACAACAAACATGTCCAAGAAACAATTCAAACATGCATACTCATACAATATTTTCACAAAGGGATTCACAATGAATAAAAACTAGGGAGAGGTGGATTCTTCCAACTAGGAGAAGTCGAGCACAACACTAAACAGATGCCCAATCGAGGCTATATACCAAGAACTTCCAGTACTTAAATCTTATAAGCAATTGTCTTACCAAAAAATAGGAGGTTTGACATCAGTGGAAAAATAATGATTATAACACATTGATCATACTTGTATCAATCTGTTTTAAATAATCTCCCTCTTTGACATTGATGGAAAACCAAACTGATCAACCAAACTAGCTTGGTTTAAATAGTAAGACCAACAAAATACCTAAAATAAATAATTTCTTGTATTGAAATCTCCCCCTCTATTAGCAACTTTCAATAGACAATCAACTCATCCTTATGGCTCCCTCTAAATTACTTCTTATATTATATTAATTGACTAGAAAAGATATTGAAGATAGACATTATTAACAACACATGAAGTAGCTGAACAAAGAGGGAGAAATCCTAACACAAAGTATAAGGGAGAAATTTTGACTTCTTAGAAAGATAGTGCATCTATTGATTATATCTACCTAGTAAGAGGAAGATAATGTAGAAGGATATATTAGAAATAATTTAGAGGGATTCATAAAAATAATTCCTTGTATTGAAATCTCTCCCTTTATTAGAAACTTTCAAAAAACAATCAACTGATCCTTATAACTGCCTCTGAATTACTTCTAATATCTCCTTCTACATTATCTTCCTCTTACTAGGTAAATGTAATCACCAGATACACTTTCTTTTTTAGCAACCAAAATTTCTCCCTCATACTGTGTGTTAAGATTTCAATCTATTTGTTTAGTTCTTTTGTGTTGTTAACAATGTCTATCTTCAATATCTTTTCTAATCAATTACTATCTCCCTCATTGATAACAATGCCAAAGACTTGTCATCTTAATATGCAGCTATGAACTTATTAAGTTTCTCCCTTTGTCACCTTGCTTGTGACTAATTTGTAGTTACAACTCTTTGATTACTTTAGGAAGCTCCTAAAGTAAGATCCACTACATTAATTTGTATCATATGTCAATCAAATTCTTTGATGCAAGGCACTACTCTTGTTTCTTAGATAGCCTTTGATGGGAGTATCACCCCTATTTTACCTCTTAGATACTCATGAGCATCCTTGGGTAATGCTTTTGTTAAGATATCAACAATTTTCTCTTTTCTGTTAACATATCCCATCTTTGCCTCTTTACCTTGAACTAATTGTCTTATGTAATGATACTTAATTTCTCTTATGTAATGATACTTAATTTCAATGTGCTTAGTCTCTATGTGCATCTCATGATTCTTTGATATATTTATAGCACTTGTATTATCACAATAAAGTATCATTAGTTTAGTAATCTCTTCCTTTATACCTTTGAGTAGTTGTTTGATCCATATAATGTTTGTAAAATTTATAGCAATAGCAACATATTCAACTTTAGTAGTAGATTGAGAAGTGCAGTTTTATTTCTTGCTAGTCCATGTAACTAGTCTCTTTCCTAAGAAAAATGCTCCTCCACTGGTGCTCTTTCTATCATGTACATTTCCAACCCAATCAAAATCAATATTGGCTCTTAATTCAGATTTCTCATTTTTCTTATAGTATAGACCATATTCCTTTGTTCATTTCATATATCTCATTTTTCTCTTTACAACCATCAAATGATTCTCCCTATGATTAGCAGAGAATGTTGCAACTATCCCTATAGATAAAGCAATTTCAGTTCTATTGAGTTCTACATATTTCAATTTTCTAATCATAAACCTATATAATGTTTGATTCACCTTAGTTGAATCATCTTCCTTTGACAATTTATGTCCTTTTACCATAGGTGTACTTAATGGCTTGGAATCCTCCAAAATAGAAAAAATCAGTATCTCTTTGACATACTTTGACTGAGTGATGTATGTACCATATTTCATCTAATGTACTTATAAACCCATAAAAAACTTGATCTCTCCTAATATAGACATCTCAAATTCTTTATTCATTTCATTTTAAAAAGCCTTGCATAAAGTATCTTGACCTCCAAATATTATATCATAAAAAAAAAATCAAACAACAAAATACCTTTTCCTTTCTATGTCTTCAAGTATAGATTGTTGTTATGCATTATTCCTTTCAAATCCAATCTTCACAAGATAATTATGAATTCTCTCATACCATGCTCTTGTTGCTTGCTTAAAATCATATAAAGCTTTGTGTAATCTACATACTATATTTTTATTATTAACATCAACAAATCCTTATGGTTGTTCAATATAAACTTTTTCCACTAATATACATTTCAAAAATGAAGATTTAACATCCATTTGATAAACTTTGAAACCATTGTATGTAGAATAAGCAAGTGGAGTTCTTACTCCTTCCAATCTAGCAACAAGGGAAAATATTTATTCATAGTCCATCTCTTCTTCTTATGCATATCCTTTGCAAACTAATCTTTCCTTGTTCCTTGTGACTTAACCATTCTCATCTAACTTGCTTCTATATACCCACTTGGTGCTAATCACAATTTTGTCTTTTAGTCTAGGAACTAGAGTCCATGTTTTGTTTTTCTCAATTTGTTCAATCTCTTCTTCCATGGCTTTACTCTAGTCCACAACTTCTAAGGAATCTTTCACTATTTTAGGCTCTTTCACAATCAAAAAACATGTATCATTTCTCAACTTGTTCCTTGTCTTTGGTCTAGCATTTTTATCTTTGATTATTTGTGATGTAAGATGATGTGTCTTGACATATTTTGACAATCTTGGTTCAGCTCTAGTTTCTTCATTTGATTTTTCAACTTCTGAGTCACTATGTACATCTATGTTAGGTATTTCAGCATTTATTTCATGTACACTAATCTTAGAATTAAAATGTAACTAAATTTTATTATGCTACTTGACACATGAATGTAGATTTGTTCTTGAATGCAACTTGGCATTCATAGTATGTGACTTCACAATCATTGAAACTTTTTGTTGGTTTGTAACTTCATTTGTAACATCTTCTTCAGCAGACATACATTCATAAAAGTATACAAATTATTTGTGTTCTTCTGATTCCTTCATAGGTTCAGCCTTATATACTTCTATATATTCATCAAATTTTACATTTGCACTTTCCACAACTTATTTTAGTATTTAAACACTTATAAGCTTTACTTCTTGTGGAGCAACCTAGAAATATACCTTCTTAACATTTTACATCTAGTTATCCATTCTTGAAATCTTTGAGAATATAGAATTTTCTTCCAAATACCTTAAAATTCTTTACATGGGGTGAGTATCCATACCATAGTTCAAAAGGTGTTGAATGAGTACCTTTATTGACTTGTACATAGTTCAAGGTATAGATAATTGTACTTATAGTTTCTCCTTAGTATTTCAAAGAAATATTTTTCTCCTTCATAATTATTCTAGAAGAGTCCATTATAGACCTATTCCTCCTTTCATCAATTCCATTTTGCTGAGGGTTTCTAGCAGCAAATGTCTATCTCTTGATTCCTTTGACATTACAAAACACCTCAAACTCATTTGATGTAAATTCTCCTCCTCTATCAAATCTCAAACATTTTAGACCTTTACCTATTTCCTTTTCAACTCTTGCTAAATACCACTTAAAGATTTGGAAAGAAAAAATATATATTTCAAAAACATAACTATAACCTTTTCTATTATTGTGATCTTTGTTGTCTTCATCTCTTCTACTTTTGTACTTGTTACCACCTCTGTAGTTCTTCTTCTCTAGACATCTAGTAGCAATATGACCTAACCTCATTGTAATTGAGAGAAATGATAGGTAATTTACCTTTAAACTTGTCTTTACCTCTTTGAGATCTCCTTGCCAATAGTGCTTCAAGTTGATTTATACATCCTCCTCATCTATCTCACTATCCTTGGACACATATTTTGTCTTTCTCTTCTTCTTGACAACTTAACTTTGAAAAAATATTCAATATTTTTAGGTTTGTAATTATCAAATTTAGATAGCTCAAAATTAGTGAACCTACCTACCAAACCTTCAAGAGTTAGAACATTCCCTGGTACACATCTTAGTTCTTCTATAGAAAAAACTCTAATAGCATATATAGGTAACACTATTCTCAAAATTATTTTTAGTATGTATCATCATCTATTGTACTAGTAGCTCTGCTTATTGCATTAACAACATTTTTTATCCTCAAGCAATATTGAGCAATATTTTCACTTTCTTGCTATCTCATATTATCAAACTTACCTCTAAGACTTTAAGCTTTGGCTCATAGAACATTCTTGTCTCTTCCATAGATGGTGTATAAAGCATCCCACATTTTCTTTGCATTGTCAAGACTTCTAATATCATAAAACTTAGCATAGCTTGGAGAACAAGAAATCTCCAACATTATGCAGTTGTGTTCCTTTTCAAATCCTTAGCAATTAGGGCTCTAGTAGGATCAACCTGCTCAACAGTAATGGTAGATTGTGCATGATCTTCAAGTCCTCTAAGGTGTAGCTTCATTAGACATTTCCATGCAAGAAAGTTATCTCTATTAAAATTGGGTACTTCTCTTTTTGGAATCTTTATCTTTGTGCTTCTAGTACCTTTAAACTAGTCCTCTTAAACAATTATGGTTTGATACCAACTATTGGAATTCTTTAGATTAACCCATACAACATTTATCATCATGCATGTATCTATAATATTATGAAATCACTTAAAACTTGTACCTTGCTTTGAAATCAATTTGTAGAAATGTAAACATGAAACATAACATATTCAATAACACACTTGAAACAATGATTTAAGTATAAACCCAGTCTAGTAAAAACCACGAATAATGTGCTACTCTTTCTCACTCTTCTAAAGTGATGCCCTATGAAAGGCCAACCCTATTAAAGGTTACAATGCATATTATTAAATGTGACCCAATTAAATGATTTCAATCACCCTATTAGGAGTGAACCTTGTTTGAGGTCTTTAGACCATTCACTTGGAATGCCACCTAGTTAAAGGATTTAAAAATGACTATTAGGTCAAACTTAATCCAAAGGATTTACCCTAGACTAATAAAATTAGTAGAGAGTAACACCAAGGCTTGATAACAACTTACAATTCCATTTACAGATTACATATATCTATTTTGTTCCTCCATTCTTCTTGGCTTTCACACACTTGAACTCTGACAACTTGTTCACTCTTCAAGCATCCATACACTTAAGCCTTCTTTCTTAACTTGCCAATGTAGACTCTTTACTTAGGCCACTAAATGAAGTAATACCCTAGATTCCTTTTCTTTGTTAGGTTCTCGCATATGAAACCATTTTCTTCTAACTAGTCATTCCTACAAATAGAGAATTAAGATAATTTACCGTTCCTTTTGCATCATCCAATTTAGGGTTAGGATAGTTTAGGTAGGATTCAATGAATCTACCCCTTATTTAATTTCATCACTTTCTAGAAAATTCTCCTTGAATCCTCTTTGAATTCACCTCAAAATGGTTTACCATGGATTCGGTGGCATTGGCTCATCAATCTTATCTTCCACATGGTTCACACAATCCAAGAAAATAAACTCGTTAGCTTAGATCTATCAAATTCATGATCTTTCAAATAATGCTAACACTTGACATTGACTAGCTTTTGATTCTTGACACATGCTATGTTAGTCAGCATCTTTTGTAAAATCACTCAGCATGAACTAAATTTTACTAATGCTTGACATCAACTAAACTTTACTGAACATCAATTATTTTTTTCATCATACAATAAAATAGACTTTTAATTAGGATAGCTAATTTTTTTCTTAGTTTGAACTAACTTTGTTTATCTTGTTCTTCTCAAATTTCTTAGTACAACCAATCTTTGCAATCTTAAGTAGATTATCAATGCACTATGATATTGCTATCTTAGCCGATTCTTGTACTCCTTTTCATATTATAACTTAACCTTTCAACCTCTAGGTTCTATTGTCACATCATTTGATCAAAATCCTCTCCATCAATCAAATAAATGATAGCACTTAAATCCTATATGTAGTTGTCTTACCAGCAAATAGCAGGTTTATAGTGACAAAAAAAGATTGAAGCATATTGATTATACTTGTATCAATCTATTTTCAACAAGCACTACATATTACACAAGGTTAGGAGGAGGACCAATCTAGTGAAGAGGAAGTAGAGGATGCAAAAAAGAAAGGTAAAGAGATAGTGATATTTGGGTAAAAAGAAAAGAAAAGAAATTAAATCATCATGTTTGAGCCCTCTATGAGGAAGAGTTTGAGGAAGCCTACACCTCCTAGAAAAAATAGACCAAGAACATGGGATATTACCATAGAAAAATTAGTTGTATCACAGAATAAGGTCATAGAGAAGAAATCTAAACAAGGCAAAGGGGTGTGCTCTTGTAAGAGAAAGAAAATGCTAGCTAAGACAAAACAGAGCCATCCAAGTAAGAAGCCAAAGAGGAGATCATTTTTTAAGAAAGAAGATAAAGAAGATGAAGATAAGACCAGCTTAGATGATGTCAATCATTTCAAGGTAGATTTATATACAATAAATATTGATGAAATCTACTAGAACATCAAAAGTAGTGTAGGCTTGTCAGGATTTAAGCTCATTAAATTTGAAAATTTGAATAAAAATGATAAAGTAAAGATACAGTATACCATAATTGAAATGATGGAAACCTTTGGTATGACACCATTGGAGATTGTAAATCTCATAGCTAAACAATTGTATAGTAAAATTGGTGAGAGATGGAAATTTTCCATAATGATTGAGTGGTAGATTAGGGAGGCTACATTGGCACAAATTATTACTGATTTGGATAAGAAATAGATTACAAAAATCATGAATAAATAAACAAAAAACGTTCCCAAATATAAAGCAGTTTCTATATTAAAGAATAAAATTGAAGATGTTGTTCAATAAAGAAAATTGATTTGGAAAATGATTTTTAGCATGACCCCTAACAAAGAGAAGAAGGATGAAGGTGCATGAGGTCAAGTTGAACTTGATAATGGAGAATATTATGATGAGCCTAAAAACTTGGAAGATGAAACTGTTCACATTATAGTCATGTTTGTTATTAGTGACATACACTTATTTAGATTGTAAGTATCTACGAAGCATATTGTATAGTTAATAGTGTTAACCAAGCATTTCAGACACTACCAAGTTCTATAGTTGCTACTGAGTCCCTTGGACAATATTCAATTTGTACCAAATAGTTACTACAAAGTTATCGATTAGTAGTGTAAACTGTGCATCACAGTGTATGCCAAGCTTATCAATGCAAATAGAGTTGTCCAATGCTTACTGAATTTGTAGTTGATAAGATGTGAGTCTAGTGTTAACCAAGCTACTTAGTGTTAACCATGTGACTTAGTTTATAACAAGCTCGTAGTGATAGCATTGATTGAGCTATGCAATATGGATCAAGTGATTTAGTTTATATGTCGAGTTTCATAGTATTCACCAAGTCACCAGTGCAGACCAAGTTCAAGACTACTTGGAAGTGATCAGTATGGATTGAGTTTCTACATCTACCAAGTACATGATGATGCTAAGAATTGATAGTGGATGTTTAGTATCAAAATCTCATCGAGGTAGTCTTTAGAACTCAAGTTTCTACGTTTGGGCTGATTTTGTGTATTTTGTATAAACTTGTATTGTGGCCAACTTTGTAATTTGTCAATTGCATTGGTATATATGTAGCATATTGTATCACATCCAATATGATGGAATGATGTAATGTAACAAGTAGATGAGAGAAAAGAGATAATTACAAAGGCTATAGTAGTATAAGGAGTAACAAAGATTTATCTATCACAACAAGGTGATTTCTACACTCAGAGGAATCTCATTTAGTAAACCAACTTGTATATCAAAGATCAACTATTGTTTCATCCTAATAGATGGATTAGTCAAATCCTTTAACAAGGTGGACTTAACAATATTATGTAAATCTCTTTACGAAGCTCATACGTCATTGTATATTTGTAAATCATTTTACAAGGTGGACATAGCAGTCCTTATTGCTCTTAATAGGGCATATTATCTGAAGTGATCATTGTAAGCCTTAACAAGCCAACTTTATACTACAGTACTAAAGCTTTTGGGTATCATCCACACCCTAGTTTTACTTTCCACTTGGAAGGTTTGTGCATTACCAAATTGTGTGTTAAGAGTTTTATGTATGCTTTAATGTTTTCACTTTCTCATACATGTAATTAGATCAGAATATACATGAAGGATTGATTGCTAATCAAGGATTAAGTTTTATCAGTTACTAATTCACCCCCCCCCCTCTCAATAACTTACCCTATCATAATATTTCCAACAATTGATATCAGACCTTTCTAATTCCTAGAGAAAAGTTTAACAAATTGAGAAAAGATCAAAAGAAATGGAAGTATTTAGAATGGACAAGGCTATGAAAATAGAAATCTATATTTAGAATTGGCCATTAGAAAACTCAAGAGAACAAAAGAGAAACTCTCTCAATCCCTAAAAAGAAGAAAAGATCTTGCAATCTAGATGAATTATCCAGTCTACATTGAAGAAAGAATTGAAGACATCCACTCAAGCAATTAATATGAAGCTAATGAAGCAATAAAAAGTTTATTTGAAAAGAATAGTACTCTTTAAGAAGAAGTAAGAAAACTAAGAATAGAGAAAGAAATTCAGCTAGTAAGATTGTGTGAAGTCATAGAAGTCAAAAATAAGATAAAAAAAGATATAGAAGGAAAGAACAATGAAATTTAGAACCTATTCCTTTAGCAAACAAACTTCATTGATCAGCTTACCAATGCAAATAAAGAACCATGAATCTAAGATCAAAGAATGAAAGATTTTAGAATGATGTAAACACTAAAAGACAAACCAATGAGAGGATGATGAAATCTCAAATAGACAGAATCAGTTGAATGAGCAAAGTCATTGCAAACAAAAGAGAAAAGAAATAATTGGATATATTGATGAAGGTGGATCATCTAAGCAAAGAGCTTGAAAGAATCAAAGACCTACTTGCAGTCACTGTGGTAAGATAGGTCATACATCAAACAATGTTGGAGCAATGGGAAAGCAAAATTCAATGGAAAATCTACAATTGTAATCAGCATAGGCATAGGGAAAATGAATGCAAAGAGAAACTTAAACTTGAAGGAAAATTTCAAAAATGTAAGAAGCATGGGCACAAGTTATCAAAATGAAAGACTAAGATATTGAACCCAATAAAGTAAATTGTAAAAGCTATATTTTGTTACAATTATAACTTTGTGTAGATGTCATTACTGTGGAGAATTTGGACACATTAGAACGAATTGTGTAAAATATCATATGAGGACAAGAGATACTACTAGAAGATGTTTCATTTGTACAAAAATTGGTCATCTTGCCAAGAACTATATGAATATTGGAAGAATTGAAGATGAAAAGAAGGCAAAAGTAGATAACATTAGAAAGAAAATGAGATAGCAATGGGTTCTAAAAACTTCTAAAAATACAAGTCGAAGCACTAATGAAGATGTCACTCAAGAATTGTGTGACTCTACTATTTTCAATTGATCTCTCATAGGAGAAATGGAACTAGGATTCTAAATAAAACATCTCATATCAGTTCTAGTTAATAGGTTGAATGATTCAAGTTAGAATTCAAGATGCAAATGGATCACTGAGTAAAAGATACTAGTCGTTACTAAGTGAGGTTGAGTTATTGTCTAACCAAGTGAGATCAGATAGTAGATCCTGTTGAGCAAGGTCAGAAGTAACTAAGTTTTGTGTGGTTACCAAGCATTCAATGCAAGTGAAGTGGATGATAGTCTATCATTTAAGCAAACAATTGTATCAAGCATTTATGACAAAAGTTGATGAAAAAGGGTGAAATTGAAGTCATTTATCACCACAAAATTTTAGAGTAGTTTTCAAAGTAGTCAGGTGATTTGAGTGAATTTTTATTTAAGATTTTTCTATTCTCTCAAACCATATCAAGAAAAGATGGCATCCACCAGTAGAACATCAAAGAAAGGTTTAGACATGCTAGTCTGATGCATGGAATGGAGGGCACTAGACATTAAGTTGACCCTTGTCCTTGTGGCAACCCTAGGGCTGAGTAGAGCTTAGTCACAAATTCCATTGAAGGTACTATTAATGAATGATATCTATTCACATTTTAAATTTTCTATTCAAGACATTGGAATAATGGATATGGATGAATCGTTGAAATATTTATGTGTTAATGGTGTGTTGTAACCTAAGCACCAAAATCTTGAAACCAAAGGTTTAGCTCACATTTTGCATATGCCACATGAATTCTAAGTAAAATTAATAAGATATCTTCGCAGTCATGTGCATAATGGTTAGCTATGGTTGGAAAAACCTATTTGATAACCAAGAAGATGATCCATAGGATCACTGGTCTTCACATGTTGACAAAAGTAAAAATGACAAAAACACAAAGTCAGGTTGAACTAGAGAAGAAAACCATTATGAAGTGGGATGGAAGTGGAATGAAGATCAGTTGTGTTACTAACATGGAACTAAAGTTCGAGATACATGTCATCACTAACAAGATATACAATTCGAGAAGATTAAATAGTGTATCATGCAAAGCAATGGATTTTTCTTGCAAGGTAGTCAAGAATAACCTATCCCTTGACCTTTCTAAGTTGATTTTGAACTAGTTCAACAAGAACATGGAAAGTATAAAAACTTCCAAGAATAATCCATGTAAGTTTGGTTAACTTAACTTGTCTATTTTTTTATGTTCAAAAGTTCTTCCCATCTAAAGGTATAGTAGTTGGGAGGAAAGATTTATATGTTCTTTATTAGATTAATGAGTATATTGCTAAAATGGGAGAGAACTATTCAAGTATTATGGAAAACTACTTTGATGCATTCAAAGAGAATATGAATATCAAATTCAAGATTCCTAAGAAATTTGATGACTACAAAAATGATGTTTGTTTCATGGTTGATAGTGACAAAGTGTACATTCAGGCAATAAGACCAAGAATAGTATGGGTAAAACCTCTTGGATATGAAGTAAACATAGATGAAATCAAAGACATTATTGAGGCATTGATTAATGAGCCTATTGACCCTAAAGCTGCATACTTTGGCACTTAGAATGAGGCAAATGTTAGAATAGAATTAGAATCAAACTCCCTTAGGTAGTCAACAAAAGAAAGAAGATAATTGCCAAACTGAAAACTAGTTCCACTCTTCTACTGACTAAAGGAAAAGTAGAAGATGAAGAAGAAAAAGATGAAAAGAAATTAGAGGATGAAGAGCCACTAAAGAAGAAAGATAAGGTAATTATTACCAAGCCTGCCAAGACATCTATTGTTGTGTTTACCAGACGATCATCTAGGAAGAAAGTAGATAAAGGAGGAGATCTAATCTTCAAGAGGCCTCCAACTACTTTTGAAGAAAGGATGAAAGAATTAGAATCTGGATCTAGTATAAAAAACTTCAAGGCACTATAATATGAGTCTAGGATTGTAGAAGAGCAAAAGAAAATAGTAGATATGTTAATAACCAAAATGGGTAAGGAAATACTCCCTAGACCAGCTTGCTCAATAGACATTTGAATGTTCTAATGGAGAAGGGCAATCCAAGATGGGAGAATGCCATGAAGACTAAAAAAGACATATATGAGAAAACCTTGAGGTAACTCATGCCAAATTTAGATGACAAGGAGATAAAGAAATCTCTAAAGAAAAATAAAGAAAATCTTACTTTGAGATTCAAAACTTGTATTATTGAAAGACATTGAGCATGTAGTGAAGAATGCTACAAACACATAGAAGAATTTTTATCTTCTTCACAAGCTGATTGATTTTGTACTTAGTGTCAGAGATAAAGATCATGATCGTGATGAACCAAAAAGGATGAATAAATTGATGTTGAAGAAGCTACACATTTTGATAATGTAGATGATGAAGAATAGGAATAGGAGTAGGAAGGTACCAAGGAAGACATACAAGATACTAAGGAGACTAAACTAGTGAAAATTAGTGCAATAGTCATAGCCTCACTTCCTCATTCTCCAAGAAAAGTAGTAAAAACATCAAGCCCAAAGAAAGCTTCAGTAAGATTGATTGTGACAAAGATGGTTGGCATAAGAACTCAATCAATTTTTGCATCCATCTAACTCAGCACCACATTGATAGAAGTGACAAGCACTTCATCTATTGAGAAGCTAGAACTTACCTCTACATTAGTTTTTGTGACTTCAAATATTTCTATTATTAATATCTTGTCAATAATTGCAGTATCTACATTTTTAGTGAGTCCTACTTTAAAGACAGTTGAGACCAAGCCTCAACCAAGCACAAGATTTTTGGGTAAAGGAAAAGAGAAGGAAGAAGAGATAGATCTTAATGAGGACATTATTATTCCTAATTGGGACATCTCAAATCTGAATCCTAATTAAATGCATATTTTTGGATAAATTCTTAAGAAGAAAGCTAAGCAATAAAGGTTTAGAGAAGAAAGGAATAAGGAATTCTAGATAATTGAGGAAACATGAACATAGGCAAATATTGTTAGAGAAAGTTTCACTAGAGATTGCAATAAAATAGGTTGATCTCTCTAATCTTGCAAATTATTTAGAGGGAGTTATACAAAATGTCCATTCTTTGTATAAAAATATTTGTGTTGTATAGTTCTTTACAAAAGATAACCAACACCTTTTCAAGAGGCTTTAGTTACATTTAAAGTCAACAAACTATTTTTCGAGCATATACATAAGTTCAAGCTCGATTGATTTTAATATGTTGACTTTTTCTCAAGGGAGATTAGCCAAATTGATGGCTATGGATGGAAACATAAGAGATAAATTGATATCCATCCAAAAAATGTTAATACATCATTTGGAGGTCATGTAAAAGGGATTGACAGTTGGAAAGGATTTAGTACAAACAAATCCTCATCTCTCCATTCTAGCTAGTTTGGTTGGTCTAGCTACTTAGCTAGAAATCAAAATTCAAGTTTTGGAATTTTTCCAATCTAGTTGGGACAATGCATTAGCCATAATTCTATAGATTCAAAAACCCTTTTTAGACAAATACAATTTTCCCCAGCACCCCATTAACCATGAGTGATAAAAATAAGGGGGAATAGATAAATGTTACAAGGTGGAATAAGAGTCACAAGATGAATAATAATTAAGAAGTTATGTCATAATATTCAATCAATTTTTAATCTACACTTTATAATATAATGTGTACTCATTTTGATCCTAGACTATGCTATAAGTCATGTATATGTATATATGATGTATAGTGTGAATTCTTTATACAGACCAAGTCATAGTCTAAGGGGGAGTACAATTTTGTAGTTTTGAATGTAATGTTAAATTCATGAAAAATATTTTTTCCATTAATAGTAAAGGAAATATTTTTGATCTCCAAGTATTGTTTCCAATTAGTGTTAAACACTTAGTCAAGTTTAACGTAGAGTTGGTTAGTCAACACATCAACCAAGCCATTCTACTAAAGCTGAGCAATGTATTTGATTTGTGTAAATATCATGTATGGATAGAGTGGTAGATACTACCAAGAAAATCAGTGGTTGTCAAGTACTCCAATATCTATTGAGATAATAAAGTATACTAAATAATAGATTATAAAAAGTAGTACAAATGCAGATTGACAACATATGGATAATAGAACTATGACCAAGCATTCTGAATATTTATGTCAAGTAAGCCAATTTTGGTACATGTGTTTACAATGGCACAAACACTAAGGTAAGCTATCTTGGCCAACTTCTATTCATGTTTTAAAAATAAAGGAGTAATTCAAGGAGATAATTACACCATTTTTAATCACTAATCCCTTTGTAAGGCATGTAACCAATCATAAAAATGGAATGCATAAACAAAAACAGTATTAAATAAAGATCATTAATTTTGATGTAGAAGATTCACCAAAACTAGTGTGAGTGAAGGAGAGAAGTATGTATATGAAAGAGGCCATGTTTGGATGTTAGAAGAAAAAACTAGGTAGAGAAACCATGAAGTCAAGTACATGAAAAATTCCATTAGATCAAAGAAATGATTAGAAATTGGAAAGAGGAGATCCTTAATCAAGGATCAATGTACTAACCAAAGGATCAAGCATTGATACATTCTAGCAAGTGAATCATGGTAAATCTCTTTAAAAAAAATTCATGATAGGCCCATGTAAATCTCTTAATAGAGTGCTTACTTTGTTGTAAGTTACAAATCCTTTAATAAAGATAGACTAAATAAGTCTTGTAAGCTCTTAGTAGGGTAGACCCTTCATAGGGTAGATCACATAAAGAGATAAAATGGTGTAGCCTTAATAGGCACACTTTATTTATGTAGTGATGAAGATTTGGGCCTATCATCCCCACCCTAGTTTTACCTTCACCTTCGAGGGTTTCTTCATAACGAAAAAAAATTTGTTATGTATTTTTCATTTAATTTCAAGATAATCATTGTGATCAAAAGTTTAGATTTGATAAATGATTGAACTATTTTTTATAAGATTTGTGATATTGTTAAGGATTAGTGGTGAATAGTTTGATATTTGTTTCGAAGGGCACAAGTTTCATAGATTCCTAATTCCCCAGCCCACACCCCCCTCAATATCTTACTTTCCTTATAGACTTCCAACACCAGAAACCAATTTAACATCTTCCCCAACCATACTCTAACCTATGTTTCCCTTTTTCTAGCATTAGTTAGCAACCAATGAAAGTTGTTAATATAACTCCTAATTATATCATTACATAAATCAAATCTCTCTTCAAATATGATCTTAACTTAATGTCCTAATTTCTAGGGTAATCTTTTTTTCCTCTATCTATATCATGTATCAATCAACTGATCAAACTTATGGTAGTCCTTATCATATCTCAATGGACAAGCGTCAAGATATTCTGACTTGACTCTTGAGGGTTAAGCCTCATTCTAGGTATAATCATATGACTTATGATAGGTCTTATTATCTCTCTTATGAACTAGTAAATATACGTTCTATTAGGACTCTAGAGGATTAATCTTCATTCTAGAGATAATCCTAAACTCTTGTTAAGTCACCTTTTAATGGACAAGTACATGGGTGTTCTATCTAGATTCTTTTGGATAAAGCCTCATTCTGAGTACAATCCTATAACTTGTGATTGATCTTGTTGTTTTTTATTGGATAGGTATTGGGGCATTCTAACCCAGACTCCTAATGATAGAATTTTTTTTCTATCCATAATTCTATGAATCATGACAATCTCTTAGACCAATATCTAGGTGTTCTAGTTGGACTTTGAATGGTTAGATTTCATTTTTGAGATAACAATAAAAATCTCATGAATTGGTCTTCATATTATTAATCTCAGAGCCAATCTTAGTTCTTGTTATATGCTCCAAACTTTCAAATGTTCTTTGAATCAATGCATTACTCAAACATTAATTGAAAGAGGGGAAAATGCAATACCCCTAAATTAGTAGCTTGCAATTTTGAAACAATTTCACTACATTAGTCTCCAACATCAATTTGTTGATCAGCAAATTCCTATTTTACTAGGTATTTCTAACCAATTGTCTCTATTTGATCTTAGTATCAAATTGCAAAGAAATCCTAAAATTGTAATAATCACATACCTTATTTAATTCCTAAATATTGACTTAAATTAGCTACATAAACCTTCTAATTGAATTCATTTAATTATAAATCCTAGCACTTAAATTAAATAAATTTACCCCATTTAACTAATACACATGACAAAAGGAATTAAATATGGTTTGTTTAATTATGAGGTCATATTTAATTTAGAAAATCAATTATTATCTTCAAATATTCTCTCTAGTTCTAAATTGGAAATTGTGAGTCAATTGAAATAAATTTTTAAAAAAAGTAAATAAAATAGTTAATTGCATCACTCACTCAAAAAGAAACCAGTTAACTCCTCCAATTATGGAAACTTTCTAGTTGTAATCAACTCTCCTCTAGTATGAGCCATTCATCTAATTCAATCTCAACTACCAATTGGTTTAGGGATGTTGGTATATCCAATTATTATTGTCTATTAGTGTTAAGCACTTAGTCATTTACAAGGTAGAGTTAGATGGTCATCACTGCAATTAATCTACTCTTTATAGGCTAATTCATGTACATAAATGTGTGTGTGTGTGTGTGTGTGTGTGTGTGTGTGTGTGTGTGTGTGTGTGTGTGTGTGTGTGTTGAGATTTATAGGAGCCAAGTAATTTTATGGTCACTAAGTATCGTTTATACATGCCAAGCTCAAAACTTATTAAGCGTATCAAACATACAAGTGTTGAGTTACATAGCACATGCCAAGAACAATACAAATAGAGCAACTACAATGCCAAGTATCAAAAAACAATAAATGCCAAGTAATGCAAAGTTTGTATAAAAGTAAAAAAATGATACGTATTTTGAGGTAAATCATTTTCAAGCTGAAATTGAAGAAACATTTAGTATATTTAGAAGTCATGATAGAGAGTTTTAAGTGTTTATGATGTGGATCACACATTCTTATGTTTTGTGATTAATGATTTAGTTGAAAAGGAAAAATATGGAAGTATCTAGAAAAATCTTTATGAAACTCTTTAAATGGAGAAGATTTTAACTTAGATCATGTGGTGATGATGTGAAGAGAGGAGAAGAGAGTGTATGCAAACAAGGTGAAATATGTGAATACTAAAGTGAAAGAATGAGATTGAATTAGAATTAGTTAGTGGAATTGTTCTATTTTTTCTTCATAGATAAAGTGACCTATTTAGAGTAGTGAAGGGAAACAAAAGTGTATCAGATGAGAAGAGAGGATTAGTTTAGAAGGAGAAAAAATCAAAATCAACTTATAGAGCATACCGAGAGTTAGGTACTAAATCAGTTCTAATCAACTTAAATTAGGGTAAATCTCTTAACAGAGTGGTCTTAACACATCTTTGTAAATGTCCTAATAGAATCTTTACTTTATTGTAAGTGTTAAATCCTCTAACATAGTGAGAACTAACAATCTCCAACTCTTTTAATAGGGAAGACCCTTCATAGGGAAGATCATATATTATAATCAAACATCGTAACCCTAATAGGTTTAATGTTTTTACTATAGTAGTGAAGATTTGTCGGTGTCATCCCCACCCCAATTTTACCTTCACCTTGGAGGGTTTCTACATAATAAATATTGTGTTATGTGTTTATTTTCATGCATGTGATAGATCGGATTTACATGTTACAACAAGTTTATTATTACAAATGTTACATGCACAAGATAACCGGAGTGTGTGAATAAATGATTGAAAAATAAAAGTGCTTAAGATTCTGATTCATCTCCCCTCCCCCACCAACAGTCAGTATCTTGTTTTCCCTATTTATACATCGATCAATCAACATTGAGATTCTATAAAAGAGAACGTTTGCCTCTTATTTTATGGGGATACAATTGATGAGTATATAAGTCACTGTGATGTTGACCCTAATCAAACTCAAAGGTTTATTTACTATGGTTTTTCCCTAGATTATTTCTATGGGGGTTTTTGGGAAATGCCCCCAAGATGGAGACAAGGAAATGGTTTTTTTTGAATTTGATATTGATTAACATGGTTATAGTCTGTAGGATTTTAAAAATCATAAAATTGTTAGAAACAGAGATGTCAAATTCAATGAGAAAGTGTTATAGAAAGATCTGTTGCAATATTAGGAGAAGGAAGAAAATTATTATGTAGTATTGGATGATACTCTAAAAGATGATTTTCAAAGAGTTCCTCATGATCTTCAACAAATACAACAAAATGTAGCACACACCCCAATGAATGTTAGATGATCAACAAGGCTAAGTAGACCTCTAGAAATATTTTCTCCATCTTCGTGCCCTATTTTAATTATTAATGCCAGTGAACCTGAATGTTATGATATATCTATGTCAGTGGATACAAAGATTCAATGGGAGTCTTTAATAAAAGAAGAAATGGACTCTTTGCTAAAAAATAAGACTTGAGATTTACGCAAGTTTCCTATAGGTAAAAGGGTTTGATAGAATAAATGGCTCTACAAGTTGAAAGAAGAGGATCAAGGTAAGAAAATATTTAAAGCTAGGTTAGTGGATAAAGGATTTGCACAAGAAAAGGGCATTGATTTTAATGAGATATTTTCTACTCTTGTTAAAATGATTTCCATTTGTAATGTTTTAAGTAGTACGGCTACTAAAGATTTTCATTTGGAGAAGCTTGATGCTAAAACAATCTTTATTCATGGGGATTTGGATGAAGAGATATATATGGCACAACCATAAGGATTTGAAGTCACAGGTAAGGAGAACCTTGTGTGCAAATTGAAGAAAACTTTATATGGCTTGAAGCAAGTACCTCGACAATGGTATCTAAAATTTGATAGTTTTATGTATGCATGTGGATATAGTAGGTGTCATTCAAATCATTGTATTTATTCTAAATAGGTTGTGTGATGTCATCTGCATTATTTTATGTTTATATATTGATGATTGTAATGAGCAGAAATTAAAAAGGATATATGAATATTTAATAACATATTACACAATGATAATAATTAAGAATTAAATATTATTATAAATAGTATATAAAGAAATATACTACGTAATAGTATTAAGAAAAATGATAATACTAATATTATTATTAATATAATATATAGTATATTATAATATTGTTATTAATATATTTACAGTTACATGTGAAGAATGGTAAAGAAATGAAGACAACACAAGAAATACTATTTCAAATGTATAGTATAATTATACTATAGATAAACAATCATATTAAATTGAAAATAAGTAATAAGCAAATAATCACTATAAATAATACATAATAATTTAGTAAATTTATAATTAATAAATAATATGTAATAAGTAAGATATGATCATAATAATATCAATGGTCAATAAAATATATAATCATATATTGAATACCATTGATATATTAAAATAATAACTTTGTTCAAAATTTGCAATGCAATATACATCAAATGATGAATGAGAATTTTGAAATATAATATTAATGACCTATTATATAATAAAATATTAACATACTAAATATTATTTCAAAGAATAACATATTAGCATTTATTAATGATAACCAATACCTAGTGACCTAAAGAAAGGTTGTGACCTTTTCCTCAAAACCTATATATTCTGACTATACTAGAGAAGGATAAAAAATATGAATGGGAAGACATTGAGTGAAGCATATTAAAAATTAGGGTAGGACCATTCCTAACAACCATCGACATTAGTGGAGAGAACTCAAAATAAAATTTAATAGTATCAAAACTATGGAATCAAGCATGAGCCCTAGCCAATTGCTATGTCATAAGATCTCACAATAATATATGTTTTCAAATATTTGGGCATCAGGACCAGCATAAACTAATATAAACAGAATCACATTGAGGAATAATATGGAAAAAGGGAGACAAATAATGAAAATTCATAAATAAACAATAGATCCCAAGAAGGTTCATTACAAATGGTATCAGAGAGTCTTTCCTACCATCTTATGGAAAGTATTCATGAAAAAGTTAACTATGGAAATATACGGCATCGAGGTCTTAAACCGTAGAAGAAAACTAATTGAAAACCAATACCCAACTAAGAGTGAAATAAAATGAGCACCATGTGATAGAGAGGAAATCGATTGAAGGGAAAGCCATACCAGTGAACAAGACTAGAACCATGGTACCAAAAGTGGAAGTCATCTGCTATGAGTGGACACGCCATATTGAACATAGGAGAATATACAAAACCAACGACTTGAGAGATTAGCATAGAATAGAAATAAGAAAGATTATGTGGCAAGTTCCATTGGTGGTTAGGCTAGCTTAATTAATAACAATACTACATTGTGGATTTAGTGATATCCCTATATACTCCAGCAGCAAGGATATCATTTACCAAATAGGGAGCCACTCAATGCAAAGTATTTCCAATACATAGTTGTTACGGATCATAGTGTTTCAAAGGATGTTGCAGAGGTGCAATTAAAACATCAACTAAATTAGCAGCGATTTGTAGTGATACAATTTATAAAGGAGGCAATGTGTCATCAAATATGCAGTGAATAAGACAACATGAGTTTGGAGTAAACTGGCAAATAAGTAGTGATTGGTTAAATATGATAGGTGTTCAGGACTATAGTTAAAGCAGTGATTTATAATTATAATAGAAGTGATACAGATGATACATGGTGAAGGAATATCATCCAAAGTTTTTACCCGATGATCTAGCTATTTGATTTATTCTAGTTATCTCCACATCAAAATTTCTAAATCACAAATATTATTATCATTTCATTACAAAAATTATACTAGCATTTTCCAACGACAATAAAAATGGGTCTGTGTAGGGGTTATTGGCCAGTATAAGGATGCAGTCATGGTTGTCATCGTGAATTAAAACTAACTTATGGCCAATGTTGTTCTTTATGCAGTTATCTTGATATCACTTTTGAAAGCCCTTATGTGGGCAAGAGTAGCATTACAATTTTTCCACAACAAGTTTACATAATTTTCAATTTTCTTTCCAAACAGCAACTCGTAATTGACAAATTTGGGTCTTTTTTTGTAGAGATCTATTCCATCGAAGCTAGGCTATAAATGTATCAATGAAATACTTATGATTCACATGAAGTTGATACCCTTGGATGTATTGTGAAGAGAGTTTGAATATGATAGTTTCATGAATGATTATTGGAGTAGATATTGAAACACAAAAATGTCAATATACAATAGAGATAGAAGAGTTAAGAAAAGATACAAAATTATCGTGACAAACCCTAAACTATGAGACGTTAGCTTGAATAATTTGGTTTATTGAATTACACTACAATATACCCATATTAGTATGAGACTTGCCTATTGATAGAAGAGAATAGAAGATGCACGGTCATGTGTTCACAATCTTCCCTTCCTATAAAACCTCGTTGTAGAAAATAAATAAACAAGACTCAGTGGCACTGCGGAGGCACATGTGTGATCTAGTGAAATTGAAGATTACCATTATGCCTCTAGTAAATTCAAAATGGCCATTATTGTGATTTAGCCCACATCGAATCACCAAGTGTAGTTCCATCAGTGTTCTGTAATTTGGACGGATCATTACTTTTTTGTGCACTAATATTAGAATATCTATGACTTCTTCCATAGGGCCAAGCTATTAGATGTGCAATGGACTGCTAATTAGGTTCTTTAAAAATATATATGATCTCACAAATAAATATAGTGTGAAGATGTATTCAACAATTTTTGAAACAAAGCCTGGGTATTAATCGAAGCATAATGGGGGATGTTTCTACTAGATGTTATAATGGGAAATGCTCATGTAGATATTCACGCAAGATGTGGAAGTAGTGATGTGGCATTTGAATAATATATGATCTCATAAGAATGATATCTTAGTAATGTTGAATCAAATGCGTCAATGATGGTATTTTAATATCCTAGGAGATTTGATGCTACTTTTGTCACACTCTAAGTTTTTATTATTTGCAAGAACTTTCACACAATGTAATATCACTAATTCAATGGAACTAGGGATTTCTTTGAACACTGCAGATTCCAGTGTAGAGAGAATTGAAAGGGAAGCTTGTGGGGTCAAAAACCATAGCTCACTCTCATCAAAGTTAGAATCAAGTAACAATGATTGTTGGATATCGTGTGAAGCATAAGAATCAGATGGGATACAGTGATATTCATTTTGTCGAGCATGATGAATTGGATGTGATGCACATTTTTGCAAGGCAATGATAGTGGATAGGCTGACTCTTGTGACCCATATTTCAAAGCATTTGAATCCCAATATAAAGGGATCTCTTAGTGAGTTAAGAGAATACTGAAGTGAGTGAGACAAACATTGAAGATCCTTTTTCACTATTTTCTTTAGAAGAAGATGAGATATGATCAAGGGAACATCACTAACATTCAGTCAATGAACAACGAGGGAAGCTAATGGAGCTTTGAGGAAGTTCAACCATAGTTAAAATATGAAATTGTAAGTTTTCTTAATTAATGTAATCATAAAGGTGTAAAATTGATTATTTGAGAAATTATTTGGAAATTTCAAGTAGCTTTCCTATGGAGTCTACAATCAAGCAAGGTCTATAAGACGCCTTATTGTAGTACTAGTTAAGGGAAAGACTATATAGAAACCCTACTATATATAACTTTCCTATGGAGTCTGCAATTAAGGGAAGTTTGTTAAGACACCTTATTGTAGTACTAGTTAAGGGAAAGGCCACATTTAACTTTCATATAGAGTCTACAATTAAGGGAGGTCTGTTAAGACACCTTATTGTAGTACTAGTTAAGGAAAAGGCCATAGTTAACTTTCCTATGGAGTCTGCAATTAAGGGAGGTTTGTTAAGACACCTTATTGTAGTACTAGTTAACGAAAAGACTATAAGGGCATCTATCCTTCCTATGGAGTCTACAATTAGGGAAGAGCTACTATGATACCCTATTGGAGTACTAGTTAAGGGGAAGATAGTAAGGGAATCCTACCACTTTCCTATGGAGTCTACAATCAGGGGAGAACACCCTATTGTACTACTAGTTAAGGGGAGGATAGTAAGGGAACCCTATCAACTTTCCTATGGAGTCTACAATCAAGGGAGAGTAGTTAGGAGACCCTATTGTAGTGTTAGTTAAGGGAAAGATAGGAATGTCTCCTTTTCACAAGAACCTTTCTAGCCAAAGAAGCAATCCACTAAGTAGACCACCTCGTGTGGATACCTAACACCTACCACCGAAGCTAAGGGGGCCAAAGTTCTGTTCTTGGGCTTAGTATGGAACTGACTTGGATAAACTTATTATCATTCAAATTTCTTTGAAGTTTATATATATTTATGTAGTGCCTACCCTCGTTCACATCTTTTCTACACTTACTGTTGTTATTATCTTCAGACTATGATAGACTAGTTTTATGTTAATGGATTAGTGGTATTGTTTTGAAACTATCAGACATTATGTTATGGATTCAGTGGTTATATGATGAGATCATTTAGATTTTACATTTCATGCATACATGATGATCATTATACTATTTTCAGTTATTATTGATGATTAGATGGATGGTTTATTATCTTATGTGTTTTATTATGGATACTTACCCCATACTTGCATGTGTATGGTGTGTGTATTTTCTTATTGTATGGCGTTTCTGATGTGGTTAAGGAAGGGAGTTGTAGTCACCTGCTTAGTCGGGATCTACACGATGCACCACTTCCTGCCATTGTCTGTTTAGCTTAGCATTATATATTGTATGTACATGCATGGTTTTACTGCAGGTTGCAGGTACCGGGTATTGACTTCCCTGAATTGCCAAGATGAGCGTACCCTATTATACTATGTCAATGATAAGAGAAGGGAGATAAATTCTCAAGTCCAAATCCCAAACCCTTAAACCATTTGTCCTAGTGAGTTAGGACAAGTATCAGAGTTGAGTACCCACCAAATGTGTCGGATGACATATTTCATGATTTTTAACCCTTTAGACTGATTTTGTATGATTTGTTCTATGATGGGTTTTCATATTTTATCTTGGAGGTCTATGGTGAATTTTATATTAATTAAGTCTTAATAAATAGATTTAATTAATAAAATAATTATTTTGGAGAAAATTAATAAAATATCACGATCTTTGATATTTTGAGTATAATTAATTAAATGAGAATTAATTGAGAGAAAAGAATTAAATAAAAGAAAATTAAAAATTAAAAATTAATAATAATAATAAAATAATAATAAAGTAATAAATAAATAAAATAATAAAAGTTACAAAAATTAAAATAAAAGTTATAAATATTTAAATAGAAATTATATAAAAAGTAAATTGGAGTTATAAGCTTGCATGGGAATTAACGCACTTTTCTATTTCTCATGTGTCAACAACACGGGGGTTAGTGCATCAATTAAGCACATGGTGTCTACAACCCTATAGCTCATCTTAAAGGTTGGAAAAGACCCATGCTTAGTTGGTGACACCTTCCAGCTGTTTCTAGAAACATTCTAGAGGTTTCTTGAGAGCTCTTTATATTCAGGCATCCCTAGAAGCTTAGACATAGCGTTTGGAGTGCAATTGGAGCATTGGAGGATTCAAGAATTCTGAAGAAGGGAGCTTGCTCTGTGGGTTTTCTGAGGAAGAGCGAATTAGCATCAGAATCTAGGTAGATTCTTATGATTTTACTTATGTTATTTCCACATCTTGCATTCCCTGTCTTGTTCGTGTCTTCCATATGTCTTTTGAAGAATTTCATATTTTTATTGTATGCATTCTTAATATGGGCAATCGAATTTATGTGGAAATCTTTATATGCATAGATCTGAAAGAAAATGGGGCTAGGGTTTAAATTCATAGCCAAACCCATTAGATTATTTATTGGATAAATTTGAAGATCGAAGATTTAAAGAATATTCTAAAAATTAGAATTTCTAAGTAAACTATGTATATTCTTGAATCTGCATACACATATACGTATATATCATTATATATATGTATATAATAATCGAATGTCAAATCGCGATAGAGTTTCATGTTAATAGTATTTCATATCGCATGGGAACGTTTTTATAAAAAATGTTATTGAAAATCGCGTTAAAAATATATATATATATATATGATGTTCGGCGGGTATTATATACCCCACCCACCGTAGGCTTGCGAGATCGTAGGGTACCTGTGACCGCAGTGTATGTGCAATCTGCAGTGTACCTATGGTGCGGATGTATTGGGCCGTGCAATTTTAAAATCACATTGTGATTTGAGTATATATATATATATATGTATATAAGTATATATGTATATATAATTAATTATAAATGAATATTATAAAGTTCTAAATTAATGGATCACTCTTTTAATGATTTAAAAGATTGATATTGAGCTTGTCAATTATGAAGAGATATTAATAATTAATTTAATTATACTCAGTTTAATTAAGATTAGTTATTAGAATATATAATCGAAGTTTTGATTCATTGAGAGTGTCAATTTTCAAACAATGTTATATAAACAAAATATTATTAGATCAATTAGAAAATTGAGTCTAATAGTTTTGGGGAGAAACTTTTATCTATCAATCAAATACATGGGTTAGGAAAAACGTGAAATTTCTCCACTTGATATAATTTGGAAAAACGTAAACTGAGACTTTTACATTCAAATTTGAAAACTTAGCAAAATCAAAACATGTGTTTGCATTGTGTATTCTTTATGCTATTGTTTTGGGTTTTGGGTTGACTAGTGTTGACCAGTATAGGACATCTACCAGAGGCTTGGGGGTTATGTGATTGTGATGTCATGATGATGTTTTAATCTCGATCTTTATAAACCCAACCATGGTTTGTGATGGAATGCTCTATGTATTGGATGTGATTACTGATTGTTACAGTTGAGATTCTTGTGTATGAGACTCTTGACCTAACCATTATTTTGGTCATCGATCAGTTATCCTTGATTATTTTTTAGTCACCATGATGGGACTGAGATGTGAATTTATTCTTGATGACATCATGTTGTGACATGTTTGACTCAACCATTTTTGGAGTCTTCGATCAGTATGATTGATATATATATATATATATATATATATATATATATATATATATATATATATATATATATATATATATATATATATATATATATATATTTTGGTTATTGAGAACCTGTTGGGACTGAAAATTGCATGCTTCATTTTTAGTCACATTTTGAAAATTTTGAAAAATCATGTCCTAAAGTGCCTTTTATGCATGTGGTCAGTTGGTAGCTTGAGGCCTAAATGGTATTTGAGTGGCTTAAAACCTTTAATTTGACATATGCATATGATCCACAATCTTATTTTGCCATCCTGAATCATTCTGTGAAGTCCCATTTTGAGCTAGTGTCAAAATTTGCAATTCTACTAAGTGTCAAATAGAGATCAGAGGCCTAGTTTGCATCTGAATATCTTTTACCCAGGACTGTGTCATGACTAGTCACTTTGGGGATATTTAGTGTCCATAATATAGAACCTATGTTTCAATTTTCAAGTCATTTTGAATCCGTTTGACTAGGTTTTACACCCTACAAAGTTGGTCATTTACTGTTTTGTGCATTTAACTAGTTGTTCACAATTCTGGGAAGCCCTGTTCAACCAATCATATTTTTTACCCAGTTGACCCAAATGAAAAAATTCTTTTTGCATTATGTTCTAGGGGTAAGACACTTCATATGTTCCAATTTTGAGATCATGTCGAATCCATTTGATCAGTTTGCTAACATGATCAAAAACCCAGTTTGCATTGTTTTGTTATGGCTAAGGTATCCAGATTGATCCGTACCCCTGTTCGGCATGTTATAACTTTGATCCTGTGATTGGATAGCCTAAATAGATTATACCATTGTTTTGTGTCCTAGAAATCCTTGAAGTATGCCAGTTCTTAAGTCATGATGAATCCATTTGCATACTTTCTTATGTCCGTACATTTGTCAAAAATCACTTTTTGACACATTTGCCAGTTAAAATTTCCAACTGCCTATTTTCGAAAATTCACCAAATGTGCCCTATGATTCTTCATGAGCCGAAAACATGGAATTATATTCTCTTCATGGAAAATAACTTATATCCTAGTTTTCAAAACCCCAAGTGATCAATAACCCAGTTTATAATGCCGAACCCGAGCCCAGTTTATGTTTTTTGCCTACAGGGTAATTTAAGTATGGATGTTCGGCAATTAAAATCTCTTGACTAAGAATCCATCATGGGTTGAAAATTTTCAATGTAATAGAGTATGCAAGATTGAACACTCATGCCAGTTTTTGTGGCTTGGTAACTTGATTGGATCAAGTTTTAATTACAACCGCAGGCCTCGAGAGACTAATTCACAATTTGTAGAATTGATTAAAAGTGAGTTTCAAATAATGAATTGATGATCATTATGCATATGATTCAATCTTATGACAAAGTAAATGGTGGAAATGGTTTCTTAAAAGCAAAATACAAGGAGCATGTGAAGATTCAAGAAAGAGAGAATTTGGAAAGTGTTCCATTAAAGAGGTTTAGAGTATCACAATATGATGCTGATTTGCCGATAGATTCAAAAGATAGTATTAATCAAGAAATTTCCACATCAATTAAAATCCACAAGCACAATGAAGCTTTTTGTTGTGAGTTTGCACATTGAATTAAGGAAAAGATTGCATAAAGGCTGCTCTCTCCCACATTGTAGTCTCAATTTGAAAGTTGCAACTGAGAGGTAGTTTTCAACATAGAAGATGTGCTCCATGTCTGGAGAAAATAAAGAGTGCAGCAGCAAGCATCCACAGAGGAAGAAGCATCCACATTTTTTAACAAAATGTACAGATTTGTTGGTGAAACAAAGCTCAAGGCAGCATGTGATTCACATTTTTGCAACAAGCAATCAATAAAAGACCATATGTGCATAAAAAAGGAAGCAAAGAACCCCCATTTTTCAAGCCCATGGCTTCTCTAAAGGTGCATCCACGTTTTTGAAGGGAGCAACAGCATTATAAATGCCCATATGCATGAGAAATGACTATTACCATGAAAAGTTTGTAGATTCATAGTAAAAAATGACTAGCAAGATGGAGCTCCACGTTTAGAATAAGCAACTCATGCCAAAGGAGCTAGATAGCTCTTCATTGTGTAGAAATCAGCATCTACAGGGGAGTTGAGGAAAATGCAGCAAGTATTATCCCACATTGAGTGGGAAATGATTTTCTTATGTCTTTAAATACAAAGGCTTACACATCTTATAATGTCTAAAAGACAAGAGGCTTTTGTGAAAGCCAGCTCATGTGCATGGGCCTATGGTTGGCTAGCTGGCAGGATGCCTATGTTAAATTTTGAAGCAAAATTCAAAAACGTTGCCAAAAAATTCAAGTTTGCCGAAAAATTCAAATTCGATCGAAAAAGTCAAAAAATCCGGCGGTCGCTACCTCGCTAGCCGAAAAATCTTGAAAAATCTGGCTAGCGACATAGCGAGGTCGCCAAAAAACTCAAGAATTCGGCAAGAGTCAATAGCCAATCAGAAAGTGACACGTGGCATTGGTCAAACCTAGAGTTGACCCAAAATTAAAGAGGCTAGGAAAAATAAAATGATTTTAAAATTTTCATTTTAAAATTATTTTGCCAAGAAACTGACATGGACTTTTTTTTAAAATAAAGTTTGAACTTCTGATATAGTTTTAACTTTTGAAAGTTCATATATTTGTGAAATATTGTCATAGAGACATGAGCAAAGGCTTGAACTTCAGAGGGCTATATCTGGGTCAAATTTTTTCCAAAATAGATGCTCCAATATACCATCGGAACCAAGAAGAGCTGAATTTTCCGATTTTGAGGTTGGTTCTTGCACAGGTGCCTCCTGGCTTGAGTTATAGCCAAAAATGTAAATTTTGGGGTTTTTCTCAATGGAACGGGTAAAAAATTAAAAATCCAATTAGGGGATCAGTAAAACTTGGTAAGAATGCGGTTGGAGTTCACGTCTCTCACATTCACTCAACTTAACCCAATTTTTGCCAAGCATTTCAATGGGTAAATCAGATATTGTGGTGACTCAGCAATGTTGCATCATTTCAACAGAGATATTGTGCAAGTCAGTAACAGAAATGATGAAACAAGATCAGATTAGAATGAGAGATGGAAGAAAAAAGTTTTTCAGTTACAAAGGATTGCTTTTCAAATGGACACTTGTCACGTGAAGATCAGATCTGAGATTCTTTCCTTTGCTATATCTTTCTATCTTTCATTGTTTTATGGGTTCCAGTATTTGGAGAAAAACTAGTCACTACTGAGATACCAAATTTTGGATCCAGTTTTGATATGTTCCCATACTATGATACCACATATTTCTTCAGCAATTTCTCTCATGTGAACAGCAGTAGAAATAAGAATACAGATAGTCTGATCTATTAGGTAGCTTTGCATTTAAATTTCATGCATCTTATTGTAATTTTTTTCAAGGAAATGAATGATAAGGAAGCAACACATCAATCTTCATTTTGATATCTTTTCTCTCATTCATGCTTTTTGTGATATTTTGTGTTTTGTAAACAAAGAATATGAAACTCAGTTGCAACTTATTGGTTGTATATGTTGATTTATTTTTCTTATGACTCAAAGAGTTATGTAAATGCTTGATTCCTCATCATAGGATTGCAGATTTCATGAAGGGATAAATCGAGTATGAGGTTTAGAAGGATGCAGATGTCTAGTTCACAAAGTGGTTAGATAGATTAGGAAGTCCTGATGTATAGCACATATCAGTGATTTTCAGGGATGTGTGTTAGGTTTTTGTATGAATTGCCCAATAGATAAGGCACTGATCACTTATAGGATCACCTGTTATACTACTACATATTTGAGGTTTTGTTGATATCAACATCAATAATCAAACGTTTTTCCTCTTTCATGTTGAAGAGCTATAATAGAATGCCCTCACTCAGCTCATGAGATTCCTAGATCTGCATTTATCTACTGTAGATGGATGTCATTTCATGAGTTATCAGGAGAAATAATGGTTTTATCTGCTTCATATTAGATTCAGTGTATGCTTTGACAATTGGTACCATATAAAGAAACTATAGGTCCACCCGCCTAGGTTTTGCAGAGCCTGAAGAAGAAGAAGGGTCATGCCTTATACTTGGCCTGGTGTCTAAATGGATGTGTTGATAATGGGAGTTAGCTACCCCTAGATGTGTCATATTCTCATCAGGGTAATTGGAAATGGGTAACATTTTCAAACTCCAACAGAACCATTGGATATTTGATTATCAGTGATTCTTCAGTTGCCAATAGAGAGCTGTTGTGTTCATGATTTTCTATGGATGTTAGCTCATGGAGATTTGATGCTTTTATGTATATTTGATGATTTTATGGATTATCTTTTGTGATTTTGAGATTTATGAGTCCATAAGCATTAGGGTAGGATATCTGCATGTAGTGACGGGAAGTGGCTTGCAATGGGGGCCAGGGCCCTAAGAGGCTGCCAAGTTAACTCATTGTAAGTTGGATTAATAAGTGATAACATTCACACCTAATACTAACTAAATGAACCTAAAAGGATAAGTGTTTTGTTCTTGCCCATGCCTTGAACGCTTGTACAAGCTAGGATGGGAGTAGTGAGATGCATGGTTGCAACCTTGCATTCCAAAGTATGCCTCATCAGTATGAGAGGATACTAGTGGCCGCATGAAATCAGTATGGACCCGTGAAGTTTAGCTAACTGCCAGGGTAACTTGTACGTGATAATTGCGATGAGACTTTCCCACTTGCATAGTAGGTTCCTACATGTCATTGTGTGCCTCTGGGATTAGATGTCAGATTTTGTGTTTGGAACCTTTGAGTTAGTATACTTTTAGGATTCCTAGACTTATAGAGAGACATGCTATGTTATTTTGATAGCCTGTTTGGGACTTGAGATTATCTCCTTAGCATGGTGGGAGTGGACCACTTAGGTACCACACAGTCAGGTGGTAGTGTATTTTCCACTCTTATCATTTTGAGATTCATTGAGACATCATGGTTGATGTGTCCTTCATGATGGTGGATATGTATCCTTTTTCATTGATGATTAGCATATGTTAGATGATGTTATCTTATGCTTTTATTTTCATGTTAGATTACTTTCTACATATGATGTTGTATATATTAGGAGCGACATTCCTATTATGTTAGTACCGATGATCTCTTTGGTGATTTGGAATGTTACGCACGGAGGGATGGCTAGGATCCACGATGGTCTAATGATGCTATTAACATTTGGGAGGAACTGTGCACTTAGTTTATTATGTTTGATCTTTATGATGGATGTTTATATCTTCTATGATGGTGTATCATGTGATTATCCTTACTTCATGTATCATGGATTAGAATAGGATGATGTACCTTATTCTACATATGTATATTCTTTGTGCCTATCATACCCTGTGACATGTATAGTGGATGATTGTGCATTCTGGAATGTAATTCAGAAAGGACATTTGTATATTGGATGTATCATTATTATTTCATGTGGATGTTGTGCTAGATGGATTCATGTATGGTAGTTGACTTAGATGTAATTCAACGTTAAGGGATCTTAAGGAATATAATCTATTATTTATGTTATGTTTACTTTCATATGGACATTGCTATTGCTTCCGTTATGATGTATAAGTTATATGTGGTATTTACTTTCAAAAAAAAAATTGTTTCTAAACTTAGTGAAATTCTAGGTTAATTCTTTGGATCCCTTCATAGGGCATTACAATTTACATGCATTTACTAATGCTCTTTTGCATGGTTCATAATCCTAATGAAGAAGTGCAGTCATTGTGCATTCTTAATTTTAGGATCTAATCAAGGCTATGTATGATGTGTTTTCATCGTGTATGCTTTGTGTTTTCATGCATTCATGTGTCTACTTCATATTTGCTTCGTGTCTTTTTGCATTAATGTCTATACTTTGTGTCTTCATGCATTAATGTTTAGATATTGTATATTTCATAATTTTGTTAGCATAACCATTATTATAATAATCTAAAGTAAAATGATCAAGGAATAGGCAATTAATTTTAAGATTATAGGTTGAGTAGAAATTAGGAATTGCTTGAGGGCAAGAAATTTGAGGAAGGGAAGACTTGTAATGAGCCCAAATTAAAAAGGATATATGAATATTCAATAACATATTATATAATGATAATAATTAAGAATTAATTTTATTATAAATAATATATAAAGAAATATACTATGTAATAGTATTAAGAAAATGATATTACTAATATTATTATTATTAATATAATATATAGTATATTATAATGTTGTTATTAATATAATTACAATTACATGGGAAGAATGGTAAAGAAATGAAGAAAACACAAGAAGTACTATTTCAAATGTATAGTATAATTATAGTATAGATAAACAATCATATTAAATTGAAAATAAGTAATAAGCAAATAATCACTATTAATAATACATAATAATTTCATAAATTTATACTTAATAAATAATATTTAATAAGTAAGATATGATCATAATAATATCAATGGTCAATAAAATATATAATCATATATCAAATACCATTGATATATTAAAATAATAACTTTGTTCAAAAATTACAATGCAATATATATCATATGATAAATGAGAATTTTGAAATGTAATATTAATGACCTATTATATAATAAAATATTAACATACTAAATATTATTTCAAAGAATAACATATTAGCATTTATTAATGATAACCAATACCTAGTGACCTAGAGAAAGGTCATGACCTTTCCCTCAAAACCTATATATTTTGACTATACTGGAGAAGGATAAAATATGAATGGGAAGACATTGACTAAAGCATATTAAAAAAGAGGGTATGACCATTCCTAATAGCCATCAACATTAGTGGAGAGAACTCAAAATACAATTTAATAGTATCAGGGCTATGGAATCAAGTATGAGCCTCAACCGATTGCTATGTCATAAGATCTCATAGTGATATATGTTTTCAAATATTTGGGTGTCAGGATCAGCATCAACTAATATAAATAGAATCGCATTGAGGAATAATATGGAAAAAGGAAGACAAATAATGAAAATTCGTAAATAAACAATGGACCCCAAGAAGGTTCATTACAATGATATACTTGTAGCTAGGTCTAACATGGATCACATTAAGGGGTTAAAACAATAGTTAACACATTCATTTTTTATGAAGGATTTGGGGGTAGAAAAAAGGAATCCTTGGTATGAAAATTTATAGAGATAAGAAGAATAGAAAATTGACATTATCTCAAGATGACTATATTGAGAAGGCATTGCAACATTTCTCTATGAAGAATACCAAAGTTGTTAGCACACCTTTCCATGATCATTTGAAGTTGACTAAGGAGATGTGTCCAAAGACAAAAGAAGAGGAGGATAAGAAGAGGAGGATAAGATGTCCAAGGTACCTTATGCTTCAGCTATGGGAAGCTTAATGTATGCTATGTTATGTACTAGGCCAAATATTACACATGTAGTGGGAGCTTTTAGCAGGTATATGAGTCATCAATGGATTGAGCATTGGAATACAATTAAATGAATTCTCAAATATTTGAGAGGAACATCTATTAAGTTTTTACATTTTGGGGGCTCTACTACTAATTTATAGGGATATGTTGACTTAGATTTGGCAAGGGATATTGATACCAAGTGGAGTACTATAGATTATGTATTTACTATTGGTTGGGCATTAGTAAGTTAGATTTCTTATTTGCAGAAGGTTAATTCTTTATCCACTACAGAAGCATAATATGTTGTTGCTACAGAAATAACCAAGGAGATGATGTGGCTTTACTTATTCATAGAATAATTGGGATGCCCATAGATGGATAATTATTATTTTATAGATAGGCGAATTGCCATTCATATTGCAAATAAATTTTCTCTACATTCAAAGGCAAAATATATACATTTGTTGTATCATTTCATTTGGTCAATTTTGGATGATGGATGATTAAAGATGGAGAAGATACATACAGATGGTAATCCAAAATATATGTTTACCAAGGAAGTAATAAAGGATAAGATAAACTCCTCTTTAGCTTTGGTTGGTTTTCTAGACTAAATAGAAGAAAAGAACAGTAGGGTCCAAGGTGGTTTGATATTCCTATGAGAGCCATAGGTTTAGCATTTTTGTGACTAGTCTCCAAGTGAGATGATGAGGGCACAACCCAATGAAAAAAATAGGAAAATGGAAATATTATTATTAGAAGTGATATGTTATTACATTCAATACAATAAAACCACACTCAATGACATGCCCTAGGGGCTTACAATGTTGTCTGATTCTGGAGAAAAACCCTCCTCATAGTACCTTCTTGCAAACCCCACAAAAATTACATTTACAATGCTAGAAATAGACTTAAGTAACCTTAATTAGGTTTATGGTTAAGAATAAATTCTATAATATTCCATTTGACATCCTTTGCTAAAACAAAAGGTTCTAAAAAACACGTCACAAGTCAATGTAAACTTAGAAGAATCTGGAAAAGGTAGTCCAACATTCAAGAGGCATAACTTTTTATTTGAGACGTTGATTGATGAACCATTTACATTTCCAAAAAGCTCTCCAAGTGTACTATAGGGATATGGATAGCTATGCTCATCCCCCATTTTTTGGGCCTGTAAAAGGCTATTTAGTGCCTCAAATTTGACTTTGAAGTACTTTTAGGTGATCTCCAGGCAACTTAAAACTATAACAACTTTAAAATTGTAAAGCCTTTTGACCTAATTCTTTTTACAACTACTTTAAATTACAAGTATAATAATCCCTCCAACTAAAACCCTCTAGTTTATTATAATTATGGCTCAATTATAAAATAACCTATTTTCTACATTGGCACATATCTTAAAGTGCTCAAAAACTCTGATCCAGAAAACCAATAGTGAAACCATGTGAGTTGGAATCTGTATTTGACCCAAATGGGTATCCAAAAATAAAGACACATGAAACAAAATATAACACTAAGCATATTTTTGGGTGATACAAGATTTCCCTTACACCACTAGATGCTCCTACATTAGACACCTAGGGTAGATTGAAAAGTGACCCTATCACTTTATAGCTAGTAGAAGAAAACCCAAATGGGAGACTTGCATTGTGGATATCCATGTTGAATCTTCCAATGGTCATCCTTTCCACTTTACTAGGTATTCTTCATACTACCTATTTTTGGTACTTTGGCCCACATGACTCTCCAGAATTTCTTCAATCTCTTCCTTCTTAGAAGTAGAAATTGGACATGGCTCTAACATCAACTCCTCCTCTACACCATCATCATGATATTCTATTAAGTCCCCAATATTGAAAATAGGAGAAATGTGAATCCCATCTAACAACTCCACCTCATATGCATTTCTTGAATCATGTTTCTTCAAAATTTTGTAGGGACCAATTTTCTTCATCTTCATCTTTTTATAAGAAAATTTTTCTTGTGGTAGAATCAAATCCCATCTCTTGGGCTTTTCTCTTACTAAACACCTCAAAAAAATTAACCAAACTTCTATTCACTACTTATGTTTGTCCATCGGTCTATGGATGATGTGAAAAACTAAACTTCAATTCTATCTTCAACTTCTTCCACAAAGTCCTTCAAAAATACCCGAACCAATAATTTTTGGGAGACCATGTAGCCTCTTGACTTTTCTATAATAAAAAAAAATCAATACATAGTGCATCATTCGTCTTGTGGCATGGACTGATGTGTGTCATCTTTGAGAACCTATCAACCACCACAAATATAGAGTCATTACCCCTTTGTGATCCAAGAACAAAATCCATACTTATGTCCTCCCAAGGCTTTGATGGAATAGGCAATGGCTAATAAATTCTAGTATTTTGATTAGATCCTTTGGCTATTTAACATACTTGACAACTCTGAACAAACTCCTTCACATCCTATGATAGTTGAGGCCAAAAGTAATGATCACTAATAATGGAAATGGTGTTATCTCAACCAAAGTGTTCTACCATCCCTCCATTATGTTTTTCCTTGATCAAGTTCTCCCTCATGGAACTCCTTGGAATACACAATTGACTTCCTTTAAACAACATACCATCTTGGATCATGTAATCTAGCCACCTAGCCCTATCTAGAGTAACAGGTTCTTTACAAGCCTTCTAAGCCTCTATAAAGTCAAGAACCTTAGGTTAAAGGTTCTTGAGTTCATTAAACCCAAACACTCTAACCTACATTTCTATCAGCAACAACTATCTCCTACCTAATGTATCTACAACCCTATTAGACCTTTTGCTTCTATGTTTCAATAAAAATGTATAGCTTTGCATAAACTATACCCACTTCAAATGTCTCTAATTCAATTTACCTTGGCTATTTAGATACTACAATGCCTAATAATTAGTATATAAGACAAATTATTTTGGCAACAAATAATGCCTCCATTTCTTTAAGGCTTGAACTATTACATAGAATTCCTGATCATTAATAGAATACTTCTTTGCATTATTCAAATTTTCACTAAAATAGGCAATAAGCTTACCTTCTTGGCTCAACACAGCTGCAATATCACTACCCATAGCATTGTAATCCACCTAAAATACTTTGTTGAAACTAGGAAGTGCAAACATAGGCTTCTCTATCACCTTCTTCTTTAGCAATTCAAAACTCCTTGTAGCTCTTGCAGTTCACTTGAACTCTTTTCTATCCCCACTCATTGTTTCAGTTAGGAGTACACATATAATACTAAAATTCTTAATGAACTTCTTATAAAAACTAGCCAGACCATGGAATGACCTCACCTTAGTGGTAGAACTTCATCTTCTTTGGGTCCATTTTGAGACCTTCAGCTGATACAACAAACCCCAAATAGACTAACTCCCCTTTGACAAAGCTACACTTCTTGAAATTAATTAAAATTTTCTCTTCCATCAACCTTTCAAGGATACTACAAATGTGCAATAAATGTTCATCCAAAGACTTATTGAAAATAAAAATATCATCCACATAGACAATAACAAATTTTCCCAAAATTTTCTTTAGTACTTCATTCATAAGTTGTATGAAGGTGCCTGGCACATTGGTCATTCCAAAGGGTGTGACTAACCACTCATATAGATCCTCCTTGGTCTTGAATGAAGTCTTCCACTTATCCATCCCATATCCATATCTAGTAATAGGCACTCTTGAGATCTATATTTTTGAAGTACTGAGCTCCACTCAAATAGTCCATAGAATCATCCATCCCATAAAAGGAAACCAGTACTTGATAGTTATTTTATTTATAGTGTGAGAGTCTATTCACATTCTTCACTCCCCATCCTTCTTTGTTGCTAGCACTATAGGTACAACACATGGACTCGGGCTCTCTCAAATTAAACCTCTTCTCAATAAAAATTGAACTTGTCTTTTTAACACCTCAGTCTTAGTAGGTGTAATGCCCCGCCAAGGGATCCAAAGAATTAACTTAAAGTTTCACTAAGTTTGGTAGAATTTTTTTTTTTTTGAAAAATGAAAATAAAACTATTCATAACATAGTAGCGGAAGCAATAACATCATTCAACTAAAATTAAACATAAACATGCATAAAAAGGTTACATTCCTTAAGGATCCCTTAATGTTGAATTACATCTAAATAAACTAATATTAATGATTCTATCTAATATTACATCCACATAAAATAATAATGAAAAGTCCAATGTTCGTAAATTACATTTCCAAATGCTCAATCATCCACTGTACATGCCACAGGGTATGAAGTTCTTAAAAGAGTATACATATGTGAAATAAAGTACATCATCCTATTCTAATCTATGATGCAAATGCTATAAAGTAAACGAAACCAAATACCATGCATGATTCATCATCATCATAAAAGATATAAACATCCATCATAAAAGATAACCATATATCAAACATAATTATCTAAGTCCACGATTCCTCCCAACCGTAAATAGCATCATTAGACCATCACAAACCCTAGCCATCCCTCTGTGCATAACATTCCAAATCACCAAAGAGATCATTGGTATTAACATAGTAGGAATGCCACTCCTAAAACATACTACATCATATGTAGAAAAGAAATCAACATGCAAAATAAAGCATAAGATAACATCATCTGACATATGAAAATCAGCAATGTAAGGATAAGTGTCCACCATCATAATCCATGAATAGAATGAAGATAGATGCCAACAAAGAATGTATCAACCATGGTGTCTTAAATGGATCTCAAATGGTAAGAGTGAAAAAGCACTACCATCTGACCACATGGAACCTAAATGGCCCACTCCCACCATGTTGAGGAGATAGTCTCAAGTCCGAAACAGGATATCAAATCACATAAAAAAAAGATAACAAATCACAAGTACTCTCTAAGTCCAGGAATCCTAGAAGTATACTAACTCAAGGTTCCAACACACAGATCAACATCTACACCTAGAGGCACAACAAAGACATGTAGGAAACTTACTATACAAGTAGGAAAGTGTCATCACACGGATCACACTAGAGTTACCCTAGTAGTCTCCCAATAGACCCTGGCCCCCTAGTGATCCCTATGCACCACTAGTATCCTCTCATATAGATGAGGCATACTACAGAATGCAAGGTCGCAACCAAGCGTTCTCTCTACTGCCATCCTAGTCTATACTAGCACTCAAGACATGGGTGAGAAAAACAAGTATCTTATTAGGTTCATTTAATACATTATTAGGTGTAATGTTTTCACTTATTAAAACAACTTACAATGAGTTACCTTGGAAGCCTCTTAGGGCCTCAGCCCCCATTGCAAGCCACTTCTTGTCACTACAAGTAGATAACCTAACCTAAGCTCATGGAATCATAAATCACAAAATCACCACAGTCTTAACAAGTGACTAGAAAAATACCAAAACATAATCCATAATAAGAGTGTCAAATCTCCATGAGCAAATGAGAAGCATTCATAGATAATCATGACCAAAACAGTTCTCTATTGGCAATTGAAGGTATTACTGATAATCACAATAACCATTGGTTCTTAACAAGAAACCAAAAAGTATCTCAAAGTAATATTGATCAAAGAATCCAAAATGGTCGAGTCAAAACATGTCACAACATGACATCAGCAAGATCATATAAACAATACAATTCCATCAAGTGACTAGAAAATAATCCAAATACAACTGATCGATAACTCAAAGAAAGGTTACATATATCACAACTTACATAGTGAAGACTGAAGATAATATCAATGAGCATGTCATCACATAACCATGGTTGAGTTTAAAAGATTGAGATCAAAAGATATCATCATGACATCAAAAATCATAACCCCCAAGCCTCTGGAAGACGTCCTATAATTGGTCAACAAACTAGTCAACCCAAAAACCCAAAACATGAAGCATAGAGAAAACACAAAATGCATGCACAAGTTGGGTTTGTTTAAGTTACTAAGTTTGGAGGTCTCAGTTTTCATTTTAAAATTTAGATATCAAGTGGAGAAATTTTGTACATTTTTACCTAACCCATGTAATTGTTTGGTAGATAAAAGTATTATCCCATAGCTCCTAGACTCAATTTTCTAATTGATGTATTGTTTATACCAACGTTATTTGAAGATGACCCCCATCAAATTCCAAAGGACACATGGTAGATTTTAACATGATTAACTTCCAATTCTTTTCCATTAATAACTTTCCTCATAATTCAAGTCAATTTAAAGGATTAATTAAATCTTCATCGTTAGACTATAATATTACAAAGTAATTAATTATTTAAAGAAGTAATATATTAATACAATTCATTTATCAAATATAATAATTATTAATTATTAATAACATATATACATATATACATATATATATATATACATATATACATACATATATATACATACATATATATATATATACATATATACATTTACAACATATAAATATATATATATATATATACATAACTATGAATATTTAATAATGATAATAATATTTTTAAAACATTATAAAAATAAAAATGTAAAAATTTGATTTAACAAACACATATCTCACAATGTATATATTATATCACTGACATGGTTCATAGTACCATGTGGTCGCAAGGCCTACGGTGATAGTGGTATAGAGTACAGCCTGTCCTCGTAGTACCTGCAACGTAGGTACTCTATGTTTAATGGGGTATGGGCTTGCCCTCCCGATTTTTAATTTGTTTAAATTTATTTTTTTTTAAAATATTTTTCAATAAATATTTTATGAATAGTTTCATTTAAACATTTTTCCAAAAGCACACTCGCATATCATATGCGCTTAACATGTAGCACGTGTTTTATATATATATATATATATATATACAATGTTTTTAATAAATGTGTGTGTATATATATGTAGATTAATAAATGTATATGTATATTTTTCAAAAGAGAATATTCATAATAATGTCTGCGAACATAAACGTAATTTTTTAAACAAATAGGGCTTTTCAATTCTATGAATTAAGAATTCTCCCTATAATGATTAATCTCTAGATTTACCTATTGATCCTTCTAATAGGTTTGACTATAAATTTTTAAACCCTAGTCCATAGAACTTTCAGATCTATGCATGTGGAGTTTTCTTACATAGAGAATTAAATATCCATGACAAGATTAAAAAAACTGGAACATTCACACATAGAATCCTCGAAAAGTATTCAAAAGACACAAAGAAGATAGGAAGTGCAAGAAGTGAAATATCACATGCAAAAAAAAATCATAGTTGTCTACCTGGACACTGATGCTAATTCAATTCTCCTTAGAATTCGCAGAGCAAGCTCCTTCCTTCTCCAACGTTCCCAGGTCCTCCAAACATGCTCCCCGAGCTTCTAGGAGTGCCTGAATATAAAGAACTCTCAAGAAGCACCTAGAATGTCTCTAGAAACAACCAGAAGGTGTTGACAACTAAGCACGAGTCTTTTCAAACCTTCTAGATGAAACACAAGGTTGTAGACACCATGTGCTTAATTTATGCACTAACTCGTGTTGTTGACATATGTGCAATCAAGAGGTGTCTTTACTCCTAGGTAGACTTATAACTTTTATTTTAATTCTTTTTGTATTTCTATTATTATTATTATTTATTTATTATTTTATTATTATTATTAATTTTAATTTCTTTTATTTAATTCTTCCTCTCAATTAATTCCCATTTAAATAATTAAATCAAAATATCTAAAGATCATGATATTATATTAATTTTTTCTAAAATAATTAAATTATTAATTAAATCTTTTAATTTTAGACTTAAATAATAAAATATTCTCCAAAGACCACCAAGATAAAATATGAAAACCCATCATAGAACAATCCATGCAAAATCAATCTAAAGGGTTAAAAATCATGAATTATGTCATCCGACACATTTAGAAGGTAAAGTATCTTAGATACTTGTCCTACCTTTCTAGGAAAAATGGTTTAAGGGCTTAGGACTTGGACTTGAGAATTTATCTCCTCTCTCTTACCATTGAGATGGTGCGATAGGGTACGCTCATCATGGCAATTTAGAGAAGTTGATACCCAGTACTTGCAACTTGTATAAAGACCATGCATGTACATACTATATATATATATATATATATATATATATATATATATATATATATATATGCAGATCATACACATGCAAGTATGGGGTAAGTATCCATAAGAAACACATGTGATAATAAACCATCTAACTAATCATCATCAATAATTGGCAATACTATAATAATCATCATGCATATATGAAATGTAGAGTCTAAGTAATCTCATCACATATCAACTGAATCCATAGCACAATATATGATAGTCTCAAAACAATGCTACTAACCGTCAACATAAAATTGGTCTAATAAAGTTCAACCATGATAGCAACAATGTATCTAAAAAAATGTGAATGAGGGCAGGCACTATAGTAGGATTCATCCTATGAGTAGCATTGTTTAGAAAACTAGCTCCAGGGACTAAATCCATTTGATGACTAATTTTCCTTATTGGTAGCAACCCTTCTAGAACATTATCAGATATGAAATCTCCATACTCACTTAATAGACTTGAAACTTCAAGTGGAACCTCTCTACTACCTTCCTCGTCCTTTTTAGGAATTAAAGCATAACACATATGCTGATGTTTCATGCCATCTAGAAATTTTCTTCCATCAATAAGATATACCCTAGCACTACTCCATACCTTTTCACCCTCCTTTATAAAGGGCTTCAATTTGTGGTGAACTCCATCCTTTGTCAGATAGTATATATTTGCATGACCATCATGTATGGGTAAAAGTACAAAGCTATGTCACCTATTAGGCTGACTTATCAAAATGACTGAATTTGAGTATTTCTATCCAAAAATCATTTTTTTTCCATATATATGGTCTAGATAAATTCATTCTAGCTAAGTGATATATGGTCTCACACTTTTCCAATTGGAAATGTTTATTAAAGGCATGTTTTATACTCATTTGTATCCAATTACTAGAAAAATAAAATTATTTCAAAAAAGTGGCATTTCAAGAACTCTTACTATTTTTTATGATATTTTTTTAATAACATATAAACACCATTTTATAGAGCTCAAATTGAAGAATATTCTCATATAGAGTTTATAGTGTTTTAATTAGGTATAGTATATTGTAAAAAGAATATTCTACAAGTACATTTTTTAACACTTGAAAAGATGTCAATTTTGAGAAAGAAAAAATATTAAATCATATCAAAAAATTTTAAAACTTATATGACGTTCTAGAGGAGAGAGTCATTTTTTAGAATATGTTATTTTTCCCCTAGTTTTAATAGATTTATTTTGAAAAATGTGGTGGGAAATGAAAACTATTGATTTCAAGTAAGTTTAAATTTGCATTATTATAAAAGAGAAAAATATAGGTCTAAAGCCGATTTTTATTTTTGAATGTTCTAGCTATATATGTTATCTATGACATAGTCTGAGATCAAAGGGAAATAAGTATATTTCCATCTAGTTTTGTGGTGAGAACTAGACCCCTAACTTTTATTATTTTTCTGCATCTAAAAAATTATCTATAAAAATTACAAAAATGTATCAATTCTTATTCCAAATAATTATAAAAGCTTATAATCCTAAACTTTATCCATTTTTACAAATTTCATTATTTTACTTCATTTTCAAATTCAAAATAATAATACGAATTTTATGTCATTGAAGGTGAACAATTATACTTTTGTTAGCCTTTTCCTTTACAAAAGGGTGACATAAGTTTATGCTTTAACATGCTTATCGAACTACCAAAACCTTCCCAAAAATAAATGGAAGACATCCATTGGGAAGGTGTGATAGAGAGCCTCGTCATGGTAACTTTGAATCTTGAACTTTAACAAATATTGCTCACTAACTAGGACCTTATTATCATCCTGCACCCAAGCAATCCAATAGGGATGGGCATGTTTCTCCCTCTAGAGATTTAGCTTTGAGACGATCTCCTCTAACAACAAGTTTTCATTACTCCCACCATCAACAATCACATCATAACATTTATACCCTCACACTTCAACCTAATACAAAGTAAACTTCTCATTTGTCTAGGTTCAGTCTCACTGCCTAGCAAGACCCTTTCATTAACTAGGACCTCTCCTCTTTTTGCATCCTCTAAATGCAATTATTTTGCATCATCATCCACATACCCTTGCTTAACAATCCACTCTCCTACCTATCCTTCCTTGGAATTGAGGGAATTTATAGGCATGATGACCTTCATTGCAATGAAAATAAGTACCATGGAAGCCTCCTCTTCCTAAACCTTGTCCACATCCTCTACCTTTCCTCTCTGATCCCAAAATTTTTGATCATGGGAGTGATTGAAACCCTCACTCCTTTGGTTTCAACTATTACCCCCATCATCACTTTTCTTCTAGTTCTTATTTCTGCCTCCAAATGACCTACCACTACCCATTCCTCCTTGACTATGCCCTCTTTGCCTTCCATCAAATTTTTTGTTTAACTTCTCCTCAACTTGTAAGGAAAACTAGTATGCCTCTTCAATGTTGCTCATTCTAACAACACTTCACTCCTGAATGCTAGGTCTAAACATACTAAGGTAATCTGAAACCTTCTCCTTGCTTGCTTCTACATGCCCTACCCTAATAAGGACTTATTTAAACTCATCCACGTATTCCTAGATATATTTTACCACTTTCTTCAACCATTGCATCTTCTTGAACAAATCAAGCTCATAATCAATAGGAATGAACTGCCTCTTTAGTTTGTTTTCCATGCGATCCGATCTTATGATTTTCTCCTTTCCTCTTCTATTTCTCTCCAACTAAATCTCTTGCAAAATTTTTTTGGTAGAGCCTTTCATTTTTTCCATCACAAACTTTACCCTATTAGGGCCTTCGATATGCTCATACTCAAAATATTCCTCTAGGTCATTGATCCAGTCGATCAACTCATCTAGGTTTAGATTTCTTGAAAACATGTCGACATCAATTTTAGGTCTTTTTCCCAACTTGGAAATGGCCCTAAAAGGATTCTCCTCTACTTGTTTTAGGTCTTATCCATCTCCTTCTCTTTCCCCTTCCTACACAATATTTCCTTCTTCTTCATTTACCTCCTCACTTTTGTCACCTACAACAATATTCATCCCTTTATAGATCTCCTCTTGTAATGCCTAAACTTGTCTCTAGAGGGCTCTAACCTTAGGAGGAACAACTCTAGCCCTTCCACTATGCTCCCTTCATGGAGGCATCTTCTCACTATATTAAAACCCACAACCACACAGTCTTGGTGCAAACTACCTCATAGTCAGTGCTCTATCTACACACTCAGAAAAACCTGCTCTGATACCACTTGATGAGGGCACAACCCAGGACAAAATGAACACAAAAGGAAAAGGGGAAAATTATTATTAGAACTAATATTATATTACATTTAGTACAATGAAATTAGACTCAATAGCATGCCCTAGGGGCTTATAATATTGTCTAATTTTGGAGAAAAACCCTCCTCATAGTACCTTCTTCCAAACCCCACCAAAATTGCATTTACAATGCTAGAAATGACCTTAAGTAACCTGAATTAGGTTTAGGGTTAGGAATAAATTCTAGAATATGCCATATGACATCCACTGCCACAATATAAGGTTCTAGAAGAAATGTTAGAAGTCAGTATAAAATTAGAAGAATTTGGAAATGGTAGTCCAACTTTTGGGAGGCATAACTTTTGATCCAGGACTCTAATTGATGAACCATTTACATTTCCAAAAAAGATCTCCAATAGCTCTACATCCCTATGAAAAATTATTCCCATCCTCCATTTTTTGGGCCTATATGAGGCCATTTAGTGTTTCAAATCTAACTTTGAAACAATCTTAGGGGGTCTCCAGGCAACTTAAAACTGCAATAACTTTCAAACTGTAAAGCCTTTTAACCTAATTATTTTTCTACATTGCTTTGAATTAAAAGTATAATCATCCCTCCAAATTACACCTCTAATTCATCATAATTATGGCTCAATTAAAAATAACCTATATTCCACATTGGCACATACCCCAAGGTGCTCAAAAATTATAACCCAGAAAACCAATAGTGGAACTATGAGAATTAGAGTCTCTATTTGACCCAAATGGGTATCCAAAAATAAAGACACATTAAACAAAAACTAACACTAAGCATATATTTGGGTGATAAAATATTTCCCTTAGACTAATAGATGCTCCACCATCATGAGAGGTTATTGTTGTGGAGGATGATTAGTCTTGAAGTGGGATATTTTTGTGATGTAACCTAATTAGGCATGAAGGTTTATTCAACATAGTTTCTCTACAACTTATTTCTATGGGGATTTGGGGGTAGTGCTCTACAAGAGGGGGTCAAGGGGCAGTATCCCAGGTGCCCTTCCTATCCCTGTATAGGGTGGGGTCAAGGGACAACACCCCTATGGGGGTTTTTAGGGGTAGAACCCTCAAAGCCAAAAATGATCTTATATTGTAAAAGATGTCCATTGCTATTTTTGTATTGGATCACTTATTCTAGCCCTAATTTTGCAAGTGGAAAAATCTTGTATAAAATGGAAGGTTAGGGATTTCATAATGTATGGTGATATTGTAGCTTCTTGGGATGGCATTGAGCTATAAGGGATTGTGGATTATAAACACTAGATAATAATTATACTGGACTTACTATTGGTGGAAACTAGGGATTGGGTGAACCATGTTAAATATTTGTGTCTTGTGTTCTCTTCTGTGCGATATATTATTTTTTGATATTAGTTATATTTGCATGAAACTGTTATTTCTATCTAAGGTTAATCCTAGTAGAAACTGTGTTAGTTTGAGAGCTCACCATTTTGTGCATTCAAATCCTTGTCTCATTTTCTAATTTCATACTTATTTCTTAGATTACAATGCATACATCTAGTTTATCTTTGTTTACTATTTCTTAAATTAATTGGCATAATCATCTAGATTAGCTCATTTATGTTGCATAATATTTTTCTCAAAAACATAGCATAATTTCATTCATTCTACCTCAAGCTTGCATTAATCTAGTTGAAAACCCTTCATTCTAGTTGGTCTAGCTACTAAACTCTTGATTCTGAGAGTAAATAGTAAAACCCCATCTAGTTAGAAGGACATAGATCACCCTATGAAAAATTTCAAGATGAAAAACCTTACGTTCATTCATGGATGTACCTAATAAATAATGATCATGTTGAAGTGTGTGGTTGAATCAAAGGCTCATATTTAACACATACATTTCTAGCTCTCACCGTGGGGCAGAAAAAATATTTTATAGCCTCATTTCTTCGCCTTTGCAATTTTTTTCATTTCATTTATGCACAGTTTCAAACTATCCAAATTTTAATTCATGTTTCTCTTTCTAGGCTAAATAAAACCTTAAGTTTTCTTGACATAGACTTCCTCTTCAAGTATACCATTTAGAAACGCAGATTTCACATCCATTTGATAAATTTGAATTCTTTAAAAGAAACATATGCAAGAAAAGTTCTTGCTCATTCCAACCATGTAACTAGAGAAAAAGTATTTTCATTAATTAAATAATTCTTCTTGTGGATATCCTGTATAAACTAGTCCCTCCTTGTTCCTTTTCACTTCACCTTTCTTAGTCAACTTGCTCTTAAACACCTACTTTATTCTAATATCATTGATGTCCTTTGGTCTATGTACTAGAGTCCATGTCTTGTTGTTTTCAATTTTCTCAATCTCTTGATTCATGGTCGCAATCCAATATTCATTATGAAGTGCATCCTTGACTAATCAAGGCTCAATTTCACATAGTAAACATATATCACTCCTCAATCTTCTTCTTTTCATAACTCTTCAATCTTTGTCTCTAGTGATTTGGTTAGGTTCATGATTTCTTCTTACATACTTTTATAGGATAGGTTATTTTCCTCTTTGTTCTTGTTTTATTTCACTAGGTTTACCTAGTTCAACATGTTCAATCACTTTTGTTTCCTCTTGTTGTGTCCTTAATTGTATCATTGATTTATTATTCTAATGGTTGGTATTCTATTTCTATTGCTCAACTTCTAAAATCTCATGCTTGTAGGTTGTTGTAATCATGATAACAATCTCATGATTGAAGAAAATGTAAATTACCTCAAATTTTTTGGAAGAAAATGTTATATTCTGAAAGACTCAAGGTATGAAAATCTTGATCCTAAAAGTGAGGAAGATATACTTCTAGTTTATTCCATAAAGAGTAAGGCATACAAATGTTTGAATTCTAACCCTAACAAGGTTGTGGAAAGTTAAAATGTTTGGTGATTTTGTAGAGAAGAATGAGTTGGAATGTTAGAAAGAATCTAAAGAATATAGAAATTTTTTATATATCATTCATGAACCTGAGGAATCATTTGAAGAAATATAAATTGTTATCATGAGACTATATAAGTTGAGTAATACAAAGATCAACATAGGTTTAGAGATCAACAATCTCCCCCTTTGACATTAGTGGAAAAGAAAATTTGTTATAAATAAAACAATCATATCTATCAAAAATTAGTACTCCCCCTTAGACCATAGTTTGATCCCATAAAATCATCTAATCTTTGATCTTCCCATTGCTTCTCCTTATATTATTCCCTTATATCCCCTTTTTCCTCTTTCATGTTCCCCTTGCTTTTGTCACTAATGGAACTTGGGGCTGCCAGGACTAATTGATATTTATCAAAGAATTGTTCATGACATGCCATAATATTGGCATAACCATTGATCCATCTCTCCTTAACATGATCCAAAATTTGAAGCTAAATCTCTATCTTGTTGCTAGATTGATGAATCCTACTATATGTGAATAATCTCAATATGTAATAATAGTTTTAGTTGAATTAATGTCAACTTATGCATGATCAATGTATATTTAGTCGTGATCTTTGTTAAGCTCTTTTGAGTGAATTTCAAGTCAATATGTTAAGATAAGCTTGAACTTGCATTCTTGCCCAATATAATTATATTTTCTCATGTGTCTACATGTAATAGATCTAATGAGTATGTAGTAGCTACTATAAAGAAATAAATATCACACAATGTCAAATATAATGAATTAATGGTTTACAAAATTGTTTCCAAATGTGTGAGTGATGTAGAAATCTTAGCTTGTCTATGTACAAGATCTTGTGATACTTTCTCTAACAATTTATGTTCCATTCTTCTTTTAGACCATTGTAGTAATTTTTCATTAGTCTCTATGTCTTCTATCTGAATCTTATCAACTAAATATACTAGTTGATCAAAAATTAGATGCTAATTATTCAAATCTTTCATCCCAAACACATATAGAAAAATATCTTTGACAAGATATAGTACCTACCTTCTCTTCTTCTCTCTTCTTAGTCATTCTTTCTTTACTTTATGACATGACAAGGTTTGTAGCTATTACATCTACTCTAGTGTAAGATTGTTCAAATCATACATGGGTAATGTAATTACATCATCAATTATCATTGACTCATTATCCTCACTTGAATGAGTCACAATTTAAGATTGAGAGGGTGTATCACTTGGTACTGATAATTGTATTTTCTTACCCTTTTCACTTGATCTCGATCTGCACTACAACACTTGTGTACAAATCACCTGTTGCATAGGTTTCATTTTTTTTTTGTAACCTTTGAACTCAATAGTTGATTAAGAGATTGAGTAGCTTTTGGCTATTTCTATTTTACTTCTTCTTCTACGTATTTAGTGCATGAGTCTTTTTCAAAAATTTCCTTCTTTTTAAGAAGTAGGCATACAGGTTAGTGGTGTATATATAATTAAAGCCTTACCAAGTTCCTCAAAACTTATATCCTCTATAACTAATGTCACATTATTATCATCAATCTTCTTATTTTCAATCTTTGGATATTCTACTATCTATAACAAAATTGGTTTAGTATAGACTTTTCTTGAATCTTTCATTAAGTCTTTAATTTCCTCTTCTATCAATATATTTGCATTAGGTGGAGAGGTGTTAGTGCCATCTTCTATTATGAGAATCTCTTTCTATTTAGAATGACTGACTAGTTGCTAAATCTTCTCAGTCATCTTGGCTACTTCTTATTTAGATTTAGCCTCAAATTAGATTGCATATCAACCTTCCCTCACATCCACAAATAGAGTAAGAAACCCAAATACTTCTTTTCGTATCTAAATATTGTCTTTCTCAGCTTCATTAGCTTTATTTTTCAAAATCTTATAGGCCCTATCTCTCTGCACAAACTTCTTTGCAAAATATTTAAGGGCTATAGACATATGAGTCTACCCCAAATCTACCATAGCTTGTGACAATGTTATTTCTCTTATTTTCTTCTCAATGGATAATGCCCATTGCCACTTTGTATCTACTCAATTAGATCATCCATTGGAATTCTAGTTCCCAACTCCTAGGGTGTGCATCTAAACTTCATTATCACATCAATAATGAAACCTTTACACTTATCTTGATCAACATTATTCAAAGCATAATACTAAATATCTTTGAATCTCGTAGTATTTTTAGTTTTTATCAACTTTGTGCATGTCTGATCTATAGTCATTAAAGGGAATCTATTCACTATTTGAAGTTTTTTGGGTTCATTAGACTCGATCTTCTCTTCATCTTTCTCCTCTTCTTGTGCTATGATTAGTTTTATCTTCATATTCTCTTATACTTGAGCCAATTTCCCCTTCTTAGATGGACTTACTATTAGTTACTCAATAGAGGGCTAAGATGTACTTTTCCTAGTGATGATCACCTTGCCCTTTGGCCTCTAAGGTGTCACCATTCCTTGTATATCCTTCTTCAGGTTGGCCTTTACCTTAGGCTCAATCACGACAACTTTTTTTTCTGCTTGGTTGCCTTTGGTTTCACAACACCAAGTTCTTTTCCTTTTCCTTCCTTGACCTCTATAGGCTATCAAGAACCTTCTCCTTATTCCATGTTTCCACCTTGGTAATCCTTCTCTTTCCTTTCTTCCCTTCTTTGGGTGTTCTAAATTTAGTAGTCACTTCAAAAATTACAGTTTTATAACGGTCAAATTGTTTGGTGCTCGCATTTATATCTTTTTCCAAAAGTGTAGTTACTATTGCAATGACCTCATCTATGTTTACTTTATAGGGAATTGGCCTTAGACATGCTACACTTGGAAAAAAATCCATGTGCATATACAAAATATGTATCTACAATATAACATACTTCATCATAGTATTTTTCCACAATCGACTAAGGAATTCTCATTCTATTCCTCATCTTTATCTTAAATTCTTCAAAGTAGTTGTCCATTGTTGCTTCATAGTTTTCTCCTAATCTATTAATTAAATCACTTATCTTCTCTATAGTTGTTTTATTCCTATCCCACATAAGTGTTGCTATAGTTGGAAAAAAATTTTGCACATAGAAAAATATACAAACTAATAAGGACCCAAACTGACAAGAGGTATTCTTCACTTTCATTAGTGCATCTAAATTCAATTTAATTTGGTGAAGTTGAATCTTGGCAAGATCATAGGAATAATCTGTATTCATATTTTTGTAGCCCAAATCCAATACAACATAGGGTACATTTTTCAACCTAGTTGATTCATAAAATTTTTGTGGCATCACACAAATAAAAAATTCAACTAATGCGTCCTTAATTTCATCCATTGACATACAACAACAATTCCATTTTGCCTTGGTCAAATTTTCAATTTCATTCCTTCTTCCACTTCTTATAATCTTTGGTCGATCCAAGGTAGGGTACCTAGTTACCTTTTGAATGATAGCCTTATTTATCTTGATCAGTCCACTTTCTAACCATATTTTCATATCATGGACACAACTTAGCACAATCTTTATCCATTCAACTTTAGAAACCTTTGTAAAACCTAGGGCATAGGTAAGCTCTTTCTCAACAATGATCTTGTATTCATCCTTCAAGAATCCATCAACACATAGCTTGTCATAAGCTCCTCTAATCTCAAAATCTCTAATTTCTCCTATTTTTCATAGGCAACATGATCTTACATCATGAATAGTCAAGAATGTAGGTGGAATTGATGATAAATCTCCAATATCATGAACAATGTTTTTGATGTTCACTAAATTTCTAAAGTTTGCCAAAGAACTTTGATCATTTCTTATGATTTGTGCACTATTATCCTTTACTATTTCACTTCCAAATGTCATTTTCAACTAGGCTTTGAAATGAAAACCTTTTTCAAATATTTTCACTATTTATTTATCTCAATGTTGAGAGTAATTCTTACTTTGTTTCATAAATTCCTTTGATTCTTTTTCTCTGGTCACTAAAATCTATTTGATCACCTTGACATATTTTTGTAAGCTCTTTGATTGCTTGATGAATGAAAATGAGTGTTCAAATTTGATAAATACCTTCAACCTTTCATTTTAGGTATGCAATAAATGTCTTCATACTTGGTTGGTGTATAATAGTTAGATCGGTCTCAATTTCAACTCAATCAAGGTTACTCACTTGGCCATAACTAATTCATTCAATCACTATGAACATATCTTCCTTGATATCTCGATCTATCTAAAAATCTTAGTCAATTTATATTGTACAAAAAAATTGAGGTACTTGATGTTTTTCATTTTTCTAATAATTCTTAATGCATTTTTACTTATACAGATATGAACTTTGAGCACTCCTATGCTAGAAACTAATATAAAATCTAATGTTGAGTATATATAGTTCCTACATAACTTCTATCCTTAGTGGGATGTGGTGTTATCAATTGATCCAGAAAATTGCATGATCACAATTTCATCTATTCGACTACTTCCAACTCTTACTATCTTTATCCTTGTTTTCTTTCCTTTGGGTTTATCACTTTCATTACTTGGTGTTGGCACTAGTGTTTTGGTTTTGTAGTTTCTACCAATGTTTCTAACTTTGAAACAACTGAAATATACTATTTCTCTATTTAGTCATTTCTTGTAATTTCCTCTTAAATATGTTTTGATACAATTCTATGGAATGTTTCCATATCCTCTAGAATAGTTACAACTGTACCATGTGTTGTAATCCCAATTGTAGGAGTTGCCTTTGCTTGATGTATGAGTTCTTTTTTTTTTCTTGAATCTAAACTCATGAGCTTTATGTCAATACCTTTGATAATTGTAGCAATGACCTTGGAATTTAGATACCTTTCCTAGTTGATTGATTTTTCTTTGATCTACTTTCATGTGCTTGGTGTCCCTCTTTCTTGCATTTAAAACAATTACCACTTGGTTTGGGTTTAGGAGTTTTCTTGTCACTTTTGCTTCTATAAATGTTGGTTTTGTGACCAATTTTTATAGTAGTGATAACATGTAAAATTTCCTTTAAATTTCGTATTCCTTTTTTCTCCACTTTATGATGATTCTTTTTCTTCAATAGATGATGAGTGATTGGTGTATGCTAGGCCAAAAGTGTCTTTTTTTCTAGGCAACCTCAAAATTTCTACAAAGTGTTTGATTGCTTCATTGGGTTTATTCAATCCCTCCATGAGTTCCTTTTCATGCCTTAAATCACTTTTCAATTGGTCATTTTGTAGCCTTAGATTTATGATCTCAAAATATTTTCTATTTGCTTCCTGATTTGCAATTACCAATTGATTTATCATATCCAGCTATTTATTTCTAAGCTTTTATATGTCCAATGATCTTTGTTCAAGTCTACTATCCATCTATATTTTTTCTACTCCAACCATGATATTTTCTTCCATTACTTTCTTCATTTCTTTGATTACTTCACATGGTGTAACTGACTAAATTTCGTGTTCTATCTTGAGATCTTTTGTTTCTTTTTCTAGGGTACTATTCTTCTCTAGAAATATTTTCAATGCTTCATTGTCATTAGCAGTATTTCCACTATCAAATAGTCCTTTTGTGTCAACTTCTTTCAATTGAGTGTCATTTTTTCTAAATATCTATCTCTTTTCTTCTTTTTAGAGTTTTCCTCAACTCCTTTTGTACTTCTAATGATTGGAATACGATCTAGATTTCAATTATCTAACTCTCAATCAATTTTCCCATCTTATACACTTACATCTCCATGAACTTATCCTCTTATTTTGTTAACCTTCCTAATAAGAGTACTAAGCTTTGATACCAATTGTTGGAATTAGTATATGGGAAACAATATGCTGAGAGGGTGGTGAATTGAGATCTAAATCTTTTAATTTAAAAATCAATTTCATAAATTCACACCTAACTCATATCATATAATAGATCTACCATTAAAACTATAATTTTGAAATATAAATGAAATACATCACATCCACAAATATTTCAACACATAACACAATGATTTGGTAATCCAAAAATACTTCAAGATGAAGGTAAAACTAGGGTGGAGGTGAAACCCATAAATCTTCATTGTTTTAACAATAAAGTTGACCTATTAGAGTTACAATATTTGATCATAAGATGTGATATAACCTATGAGGGTTATGTCTTGTTAAAATTATTAGAGACTATTAGGTCTCACCTTGTTCAAGGATTTTGCACTCACAATGAAATAGGACTTTGTTAGGAGGTTTACATAGGTCTCTTAAAAACACTTTGTAAAGAGATTTACCCTATCTCAATTAGAAATAAATAATTTAGTACTTGACCCTCATTTTTCTCTATAAGATGATCTTGGGTCTCCTCTTTATTATATCTTTGATCTAATCTCCTAATCTGATAACTTCATTTAGTCCTTTATTGCTCTGACTACTCTTTGTCTGATCTATCTTTGACAAAATCATCTTCACTTCTTCTTTCTCACACACTCACATAAATATACCCCTTCCTCTTTTCTCTACATATGATCATAGGGTTACAATCCTCCTTAAATAGATGTTCTATGAAGGTTCTAGATCTTGATTTATAGTTTATAATTCATCATCTTTTGTCAATTCTATCTTTTTTTTTTATTGGTTGAAATTCATCCCTTGTGATCATTACCTTTTGAAATGATGCATGATCATCTTCTTAGTTGGCTCTACGAATATTAAATGTTATATAAGCCTTGGCCAAAATGATTTACATACATTTTTGTGCCATTACAAACTTATATGTCAGAATTGAACTACATGACACTTGAATGCTCTCAGCCTCTATCATGTATATTTTTTCATATTATAACTCACCTTCTATATCCCTGCATTCTCAAAAATCACAAACTTGTCAACATGCTCAGTCCCAACTATATTGCTCAGAATGTACATCTATTTGGTCACTAATAAATATTCAGAAATCACTATCCTACTTAGTATAAGCTTTGTGTGCTCGACCTTGAATAGATAACTCAGTCACAATGATGACCTTGTAATCTTTCCTAGTAAATGACTAAGTGTTTGGACAATAATCAACAACATAGGTTTAGAGATCAACATTGAAAAGCAACATATTATTTTGTAAGAAACATTGCAATCATCATTATAGAAAAGTAACCAATAAATAAATAAATTACTTTGCACTCTAATAGAATCACATCATGTTTAAAGTTATAATTGAAACAATTGTTATATTATTATTGATGTCAAACCTTATTGGTGAGATAGTTTCGACCTGAGTAGAGTTCCATATCAAGATGATTGATGAAGAGGATTTGAGAAGAAATTAACAAAAAGACCTATTAGAAAGGTTGAGTTATGTGGAATTACAATGGGAACTTGATCAATTGGCATTTGATAAGATAGTGTTTTGTTTAATCATTACACTAGGTAGCAAACATAGTTGAGTTGAAGCCTAGAATAGATAATCAATGGAAGACCAAATGTTGAGCTATAGAGAAAAAGATTAAGGATCTTATAGTTGAAGTTGAGTTGTGCTAGTGTTGATAGGGTGAACATTGTAATCTGAATAAATATAGTGTCAACCAAGCACCATCAAAGACTAAGTATTAGTAAAAGTCCAAGAAAATATTGTATAAATCAAGAAAGAAAGTTTAGTAATGATCGAGTTGTCCAAAGATGACCAAGGCCAAGGAACATAGTATTGACTGAGTACTAATACTGGATAGTTTATGAAGAAATATAGATTCCTAGCCAACACAGTTTAATTTTTGGATTATTCAAAGCATGTAAAGGATAAGTATTGAAAAGATATAGCATTTAATGCATGCTAAACTATGTTTGAGTGTTCCTTGGTATGAATTCAAAGATAAATTTTGAGAAGTATCTAAAAAGAGAAGGAGGGAAAAAATGATTGAAGGATTTGATGAATCTAACCTAACCTTAAGGTCAATGGTAATATTTAAGAAGAAAAATATCAAGATAGCTACTTAGGGAGGTATAAGGATTAACCTAAGGGGTTAGCAATTTATGATTGTGTTGAATGGGGAACTTGAGCAGAAGGTTGTGAAGAGGAGAAAAGTAGAGGCGAAGAGTGATTACTTGAAATATTTTCCAAATAGATCAAAGTTTGATGATGAAGACATGAATGGAGTACACTTAATGAATTATTAGATGATATACATTATTATGTGTATTTGAAAAGGTTCTCTCTTAACCAAGCTCAATTCAAAAGAGTGAAAATTTGGTAGCATGTTACTAGTGGTTTTTTTCAAATTGGGTGTCCACATTTAATCATGGTGTCAATCTTGTGCAAATTTTTTTTGAAGATATTTTATAGTTTAATGTTTTGTATTATGCAAGTTGGTTACTATTGGGATAGTAAACTACATGTTACTAAATGTTAAATTTCTATATAGAGACTAAGTTTTTTAAAGATTACATCTAAGTTGTTCAAAGTATTCAAAACTTGAATTTGTACATTTGGACTTGAGGATAACTTATTCACCCACCCCCCCCCCCCCCCCCCCCACACCACCCCCCCCCCCCCCCCCGGCCCCAAGCTTCATCATTCAAAGCTAAAGATCATGATGTAGAGAAAGGAGGTACCCAAGTTGAACCAGAAAAAATTCATTGCATGGAAAAGTTTGACAATGTTGCACATTGCTAGTATTGGAGACTTGGTAGTATACTTTCTAGAGCATAACTATATAGAATACCATCACATATGATATCCAAGAGGATAAAGGAAAAACAAGAACACAATTATGTAATGTCAGAGATTGCATCTACCATAGCTTACTTAGAGTTAGATGATATAAAGGAATACACTACTACAAAGAAAATGCTGGACAAACTAGTACAGATCCATGGTGGAGACAAAAATGTACTAAGAGATAAATTAGAAATATTAAGAGTAAATTTTGATGACATGAAGATGGTATAAGGTAAGAACATTGCTCAATATGTTGGTAGAATCAAAGAAGTCATGAATTCTATAAGAGGATCATAAGGAAAGACTAGTGATGAGACTGTGATCGAAAAGGTACTGAGAACCTTACTTCCTATTTATGCTATATAATTTTTTACAATACAAGAACTAAGATGTACTCCTAATAATGATCAAACCTTAGATATTCTAGTTGGTAGACTTACTACTTTTGAATTGTCAATTTTTTATAATTTTACTACCCTTGATATTGTATCTTATTTTATGTCACAATTGGTTTTACATAAGTCTATGAAAAAGAAAGGAACACTTGAAGTTAGTGAGATTAAATCTTATAATGATGATATTGAGGATCATGAAGCAAGAATGGCTGGTGAAGGAAAATTAAAAGGTAAACTTCCTATAATTTGTTTCTCATGTGATAACTTTGGTCATATTATTGAAAGATGCCCTGATAGGGATGATAAGGGTGAAAGGAATACAACAAGTACAAAAGAAGAAGAGATGGAAGAGACTATTAGAGTAAATAATTAATTTATTAATTATTTATTCTATTTACTTAAGCTTACTTAGGTAAATGCATTTATTTAATATTTTGTATTTAATGCATGTAGTGGTTAGTTGTAGTCTAGGAGGTAGTTATAAGTTGTTGACAATAGGGGAGTTTGTTCTCTCCTAAGTCATAATTATCCTCTCACATTGTTCAAGGACTTTCCACCTTATGTGGATGAATGCTTAGTTGTCACACTTATCTCCTAGCATCTTCTAGCTTGTTCTAGAAGATTCCTGGAGCTCTTTATATTTGGGCTCCCTCATTGTATTTTCAATCACATCACTTCTCATTGTAAATACATTTTCATTATGTTTCAATATCTTGTGGTCTCTCATGTTTGTTTAGGGCTTTTCCCTTGCTCCGCACTCTTCTCTCCTTGGCTTCTCTTTGATAGGCTCTTGAATGCAGGTGATCTTGGGCATCTTTGAAGTTGGCATATAGGTGTTTGTACCTCTTTCCCTCTCTCATCGTTCTTGGTTCATCTGTAGGATACTTTGGCCCACTTTCTCAGTTGCCTATCATCACACCCTGTCTGCATTAAGGGGGGGTTATGTTGTTGTTCTAATGCATCCTTGGTTTGATGGTTTGATAGTGTGAACTATGTATTTAATGGTTGATCTTATATACAAGGCGATTGCAGTGGTTGGCTACCTATACATTTTGGTGAGATGGATCATCTACCATATAGACATGCTCAATTTGTGCCTTCTTCTTCCATGGAGGTTTTTTAGATTAGTAGTTTGGCAGATTTGCATCTTCTTCATGCTTTAGTGATTCTTCTTCATGATCTCTCTTTGTTCCTATCTTAGGGGACAATTTCCCTAGTTGGAGACTTCTTTAGTTCTTCACTAGGTTACCTATTTTTGGGGAGGTTTTTTTCCACGTGATTTTCTCTCTTTCCCCATTTTCAGAGGTTGCATTTTCTTTACATTGTACTTGGGTACCAAAAATGGCCTCGTTGTTGGGACCCATTCTGCATTTCATCTTAGTTTTTTGAGCTTAAGGCATTTCCCTAAGTTGCATTTAAGAGGGGGTGTTAGAGTAAATAATTAATTTATTAATTATTTATTCTATTTACTTAAGCTTACTTAGGTAAATGCATTTATTTAATATTTTGTATTTAATGCATGTAGTGGTTAGTTGTAGTCTAGGAGTTAGTTATAAGTTGTTGACAATACAATATTTTGTTCTCTCCTAAGTCATACCTATCCTCTCACATTTTTCGAGGACTTTCCACCTTATGTGGATGAATGCTTAGTTGTCACACTTATCTCCTAGCATCTTCTAGCTTGTTCTAGAAGATTCTTGGAGCTCTTTATATTCGGGCTCCCTCATTGTATTTTCAATCACATCACTTCTCATTGTAAATACATTTTCATTGTGTTTCAATATCTTGCGGTCTCTCATGTCCGTTTAGGGTTTTTTCCTTGCTTCGTGCTCTTCTCTCCTTGGCTTCTCTTTGACAGGTTCTCGCATGCAGGTGATCTTGGGCATCTTTGCAGTTGGCTTTCATCAACTCCAACAGAGACAAGAAGGGATTTAAATATTATAGGGAAAATGTAATAAATCTTGTTGCATTTCTAAAGAAGAGACTCATAATGACTCTAATAGTCATGATAAAGTTGTTTATCTTGCTATGAAAGATGATTCTGATGAAGATGATAAAATTATAGTTATTTAATATGTGAGTAAAGGTGATAGATGGATAATTGATAGTGGTTTTCCACATCACATGACTAGTGATAAAAGCAAGTTTGAAACCTTAAAGCATTATAAACAAACATGGCTTAAGTTTGGTAATGATGCAGTGTGTCTTGTGAAAGAAAAAAAATTAAAAAGATTGGCTAAAAAAAATAGATGTGAAAATTTTTATTGGGTTGAAGGAGTTAACTATAATCTATTGAGTGTGACATAGTTAAACAACTCAAAATAAAGAGTTAAATTTCAGCATAACAAAGACTGGATCTAAAATGGTTCTAAAGAACTTATTAGAAGTGGAGATAAAACAAGAGGTAACTTGCTCTATCTTTCCTTATTTGAAATACATTCATGTTTCCACAATGTGATGATATATGGTTATGGCATAAGAGATTATTCCATGTGAACTTTCATAATTTGATAAGTATGAGTAAGATGAAAAGAGTGAGAGGATTACCAAGATTTAATAAACCCAATAATGTAATGTGTAAAACATGTCAATTGGGAAAAATTATAAATTCTAGCTTCAAGAGAAAGACCTATGTACTTTTGATGATATTTTCGAGTTAGTTCATACTAACATTTGTGGACCTATTATAGTGCAAAGTGAATGTGGTGAAAAATAATTTATTTTATTTGTTGATGATTAATCTAAAATGATGATTGTGATGTTTATTATAGAAAAATCTGATGCATTTCAAAAGTTTAAGTGATATTTGGCTAGATTTGAAAAGGAAACAAGTAAAAGTTTGAAGTGTTTACGATCTAACAGAGGAGGTGAACTTGAATACCTAAGGAGTTCAACACATTTTGTAATCAGAGAGGAATCAAGAGATAGATGTATGCACCCAAAATCCCTCCATGGAATGGTATATTACAAAGGAGACATAGATCAATAATGGACTATGCTAGAGCATTGATGATGGAGAAGAATTGTACACAAGAGTACTATAGAGAAGTCGTAAGTACTATAATTTACACCCCAAATAGTGTACAAGTCAAGAAAGCTACAAATATAAAAAAATTTGAGTTATGTTATGGATATGCACCTAATATTATATATTGAAAGACAATAGACATGGAAAACTTGATGCAAAAAGTGATGAAGACATATTTCTAGTACATTGCACTAAAAGTATGAAGATAATTCAATATCCCCATAGAAAAAGTATAAAGTATGTACACATATTAACATGACTGATTATGGGCATATTTTTTATTTCATTTTTTCTTATATGTGAAATTAGAACAATATTTTCACATTTTTCATGTTCATCATAATAATCTTTCATAGAAATATACACAACTTATTCATTATTTTCATGAGTACCACTATTAGAACTTTATTAAGCATTGTAACAAGATTTCTAACCTTTTCCTTTGTAGTCTCTATTACCTCTACCATCTTTCGTATCTCTCATGTCTCTATACCTATTTTCCTTCCTATCATCCTTTTCTTCTCTCTTAGGACACCTGGCAACAATATGACCATTTTTATTGCATATGTGATGGATAATAGGAAGTTTACCTTTATATTTGAATTTTCCTCTATTTAGCCTCTTAGCTAGTAATGCATCAAGTTTTTAATATGAGTCTCTATCAATTTTTATGTGTCTTCTTTCCTTCTCCTTTCTAGACTCATCAAGACTCAATTTTTCTTTAAAAGAACTTTCAGCATTAATAAAGGATTAATTATCAAAATTAGCCAACTCAAAAGTTTTAAGTCTAACACCTAGACTATTCAATGTGATAGCATTGCTAGGAATGCATCGCAACTCCTATACTGTAGACACTCTAAAAGTATAAATATGAAGTAAAGTTTTCAGTACCTTGCTAATCATTGTCTCCTCAGATATGTCACCTCCAAAAATCTTGATAGAATTCATAACTTCTTTAATTTGTCCAACATACTATGTTATTTTCTCACCTTTATTCATTCTCATATCATCAAACTTTCCTTTTAGACTTTTTGCCTTACCTCTCACCACATTTGAGTCTCCTCCATAAATTAAGGCCAGTTTGCCTCATATTTAATTTTCATTCGTACTATCTTTAACTTCATCAATTTCAAAATTGCTTAGAGAGGACGAAAGCTCAATCATCATTTGGTTATGCTCCTATTTCTTTCTCATCTTCTCAATAGTCATCGGTCTAGGGAATTCAATGTAGTGAATTTCCAGATAGTAAAGTGGAGAATCTCAAATACCTGATAGATGCAACTTCATCAACATTTTTTGTTTTGAAAAATTTTCCCTGCTTAGCTTGGCTATCTCTCTCTTATGCATCTTGATCCTTAGCTTTAAATCCTTCAAACTTTCACATTGAAACCAAGAGCTCTAATACCAATTCTTAGAATATTTGGAATAATTGAGAGGGGGGTGAATTAGTTATCCCCATGTCTAGATGTATAAATCAAACACTTCAAATTTTGACAGACTTAACCCCAATAACTCATTGATAAAAATAGTTTACTTTTATCCATCTTATTTATTCCATTATAGCTCCACATTCTATATGTGCTAACTTGTAGAAACTTATCACATTCAAAAATAAACTTAAACTTAAAATTAGTAAGTAGTATAAATACAAAACAAACATCAACACAATGTTTGACACTAGGATTTAACATGGAAACCCAATTTGGGAAAATCCACTAGTAGCATGCTACCACTTTTCCACTCTTTTGAAGTGATCTCTCTTAAGAGCCAACCATATTCAAAGTTACAAAAAATACTATTAGGTGGGACATCGTTAAATTATTTAATCACCCTATTAGGAGTGGCCTTGTTAAAGGACTTAAGAACACTCGATTAGAATGTCACCTTAATTAAAGGATTTACAAATGACTATTAGGTCAACCTTATCAAAATGATTTCACAATTGCCACAATAGTTAGAAAGTAATGATGAAAATTTGATGTAATAACATACAAATCACTTTTTGAATTCAGACCTTTGTTCATCTCAACTCTAGTTCATTGACTAGACTTTGTCAGTATCATCATCTCAGATCTTCTCAGAAACTATTCAAGAAATACTTCATCTCATGAACTTTCTACAACTTGTTGCAAGTTTATCTTTCACTTTTCTTCATAATTTTCTAGTCCTAGAACCCACAAAAAGAACAAGATAAATCCTTAAATAGGTACTCTTGTTTTATTGCCTCTTAATCACAGTTATAGATATTAGGGTTTATCATTAGATATAAAACATTCATTGAATCTACCAATTATTTTGTTCTTCTTTTCTCAACACTCCTAGAAACATCTTCTCAAATATTACCCTTTTATCTCTCAACTAATCATATCCTTGCATTAAATAATATAGCTCATCAATCCTTATTGTCAAAACATTTTTCTTATTGCAAGATTTCAACTATGTCAGCTACCAATCTTAATTCTTTCTCAAACTATTCTTTTATTATCACTTGGTTATCACTATGCCTTTCAGCTCAATCTTTATTGGACCACTTAGTCTTTTCTACATTTTCTAGCAATCATTCGATACTATCTCTTAGAAATCTCTATCACTCAGTAATCATTATCACTCAGCCAACACTATTTAGCTCGATAATGCTTAAGTTCCTTAATCTTCTCCTTCATCTCCTCCACTAACCTTGTAACATTGTTACTCAGTCAATCTTATCATTATGACATGTTTCAACTCATAGCTTCATTCAACTATATTCCATACTTCATGTATTTATTTGAGAAACATATTATCTTGTCAAGTACTAACTTATCAAGTTCCCTTTTTAATTCCATGACATCTCCACTCAACCTTTCACTAGGTCCTCTCATGATCTCTTCTTTTTAAATCCTCTTTATCAATCAAATTATATGGCACTCTACATTATTAGTGAATTTCTCTTTAGTAGGTTTGACACATTCTTTACCAATAGGTTTGACATCAATGAAAATATAACAATAGTTCCAATCAAGCTCTCAACAATTGTACCTCCAACATGTTAGGACATTTTTCCACTATTGATATATTTGTGTATCCAATCCATTATTACTAGAGTAAAAAAATTGAGTTCAATTCATATGTCTAAAACCCTCAAACATGTTCCCTTAGGGAAGTGAGTAGACTAAATTTTTTTAGTGTGTACACTCCAAAGTTCCATTCTTTATCTACAACATTGTTAGCAAACTACCTATAATTTGTCCAAATACTTTAAACAATAAAAAAATGATATTTTTAGAAAAAATCATAAAGAGGCCTTCTATTTGGAATCTTATCTTGAAAATTTTGACATCTCATTATGTATAGTAGGATCATGATTCTATATGATATAGTATATTTTTTTAGTCTCATAATGGTTTTGACATTTGAGTGCAACCACACTTAACCACTTTCTACATTGAAGTCGAGCAGCCTTCAAGTGCCGAGTGAAGATCAAGTGACGAGTAACTTTAGGTGCCAAGCATGATATAAGAGCGGAGTGATATTTAAGTGTCGAGTCACATATCATGCCGAACAAAATAGAAATGCAATAGGAGCCGAGTGAGATAGTTCTATTACATGTGTCGAGCATCAGAAACTAGTAAGTACTGAGTAACACAGAATGCACATATGAGTTTGTAACTTCACTAATTTAGATGTAAACCATTTTTATGGCTGACATTGAAGGATCTTGAAGGATCAAATAGATAAGATCAAATCTTTTATTTTTCCTATGCAAATTGCATGCAGCCAATTAAAAAAATGAAGAAGGCATGCAACCATTAACAAAAGTGCAAGGAATGAGTGAGAAACAGAGATTCAATATGGATCATAGATCCACACCTACCCCTAAGTCTTTAAATGTCTTTATAAGGAAGATAAAATCTCGTTGTATTATGAATGGATGAAGGAGTGTGTGGAGAAACTATAGTGGAGTTCAGAGTTCAGAGTAAAAAGACTTAGAGGAAGAGAGCAGTAGTTAGACATTTAGTTAATCATAACAAAGCAAGGGATACAAACAAATATAAGATCTTAGAGGATCAAGATTAGAGAAAGTAGATCAAGTATCTGTATTTAGCAATCAAGGATTGTAAGCTATCAAGTTTATTATGCCTAATACTCTCTAGCCATTGTATTAGAAAGGAAACCCTATGTTGATAGGTTAGCTTAACAGCTATTTTGGAGATCCTTTGAAAAGGTGATTAAATCCTTTCATAGGGTAAAATTTTATGTAAAGTGTTTGTAAATCCTTTAACCAGGTCACTATTGACACACTGTAAAGCCTTTAATAGGGCAGACCATCAGAAGTGGTTAAACATTATTGCTACAGTGATTTTGTGGGTATCATCCCCACCCCAGTTTTACCTTCTTATTCGTGGAGGGTTTTTGGGTTACCAAGTTCTAGTGTTATGTGTTTTGATATATGTGTTTACTTCATGTTTGTTTGATATGTTTACATGCATGCAATTTACTTTCAGTTAAAAGTTTTAATGGTTAGAGTGTAATACTTCTGATTCACCCCCCCCCCCCCCCCTTCTCAAAAGCATTCTTCCCATTTGAATATTCCAACAATTGGTATCAGAGCAAAGTTTTCTCAAAAAGAAGCCTAATAGCTTGGAGGAAAAGATCTGAAGATGGAAGTTTTCAAACTTGGGAAGATCATTGAGAACTAGGTGATAGACGTGCATCTTGCTCTACACAAGGTAGAGGAAGCTAGAGAGGAATTAATAAAATCCCTAAAGAAGAAAGGAAATAGTTATAGCTGAAAATGATATTCACTACAAGGAGATTGACACCACACAAGTATTTTCCAAAGGAGATTCAAAAGAGTTTGATGTAGCAATAGTTGAACTGATGGAAATGAATAGAGCTCAAGTAGAAGAAATCAGAACCTTGAAGATTGAACAAGAATCACAAGCCATAATACTTTGTGAAGTGACTAAACAAAAGAAAAGATCCATTGAAGAAAGAGCCATGATAGAAGATGACAAGAGAAATCTTATAAATAGATTAGAGGAAAAGACAATTGAGTTTGAAAGAATCTCAAACATGCAGCTAGATAGCTTAAGCCAAATGATGAATGCACATCATGAGCTGAATATGAAGGACATTGAAATCTCTACACTGAAAATGCAAAATGAGCAATTGTAGAATGACTTGAAAAGAGAAAAGGAAATTTCAAAGAGCTTCAACAAACCCAATGAGACCATCAAGTATTTTGAGCAGTTATTGAAATCCCAAAGGTCCAACCATGACACTCAAGGATTAGGATATACTAGCACTAAAGAAGGAGAGTCATCCAAGACTACAAAAAAAAGAAACAAAAAAGGTAAGAACACCATACCTACCTATAATTTCTATGGTAAGAAAGGGCATACCTCTAATGTATAAAAAAGAAAGAATGGACATCAACATGATAAGCCTAAGAGTGCAAGCTATTGTCATAAGTGGAAGAAGCAAGGACATCAAGCACATGAATGCAAAACTAGGACTATCAAGACACCAAGATTTGAAGGTCACTACTACAACTACAAGAAGTATGGACATAGAGCCTTTGAATCCAGATCAAACCCTATGTGGACATCAAATCAACCAGCAAAAAAAAAGGAAATGAAAATCACTACTATTGGGATTACAACACCAGGTATAGCTATCATTATTGTCAAGAATATGGACATATCCCTAAAAATTGTATAAGGACACACTTCAGAGGGAATTATAGTAGGTGGCTAAGTCAAACTACTTGTTTCTGCTATTTGAAAACTAGTCATATCAGCAGAAACTGTCCTACAAGATCAAAAGCACCAAAAACTAAAGCCAACAAAGGAAAAGAAAAGATTGATGTTGAAAAAATAAGAGGGAAAATGAATAAGACTTGGAAGAAGAAAGATGAGTGCAGCACATCAAGTGAAGGGATCACTTCACCCAATGGGTCAAGTGATTACACTTCATCAAACTAAACATGAATAGATGCATGGGACTAATATACAAAGTTATATCATACACTAGTCCCAAGACAAAGAAGTACTAAAAAGAAGAAATCAGCATAAACAAAGATGTCAAGTCATAATATGAAGATTCTTACAAAACTACCAATTTTTCCTCAAAGGCCAAGTAAAACTCTAGTGGGTGTCGAGTTCCTAACAGCGACCGAGTTGATGATTGATGCCGAGTTGAGTAACTCCAATGGAAGCTGAGTGAAGTGGAAATGTAGTACAAGCTGAGTAATGTTAAAAATCCTTCAAAAGTTGAGTGCGTAGTTGAGCATTTAATGCAATGGAAATAGGAAATATTATCATGATTTTAATCTTTTTTCTTCATCGCGAATGAGAAGCAAAGAAGAGAAAGAGAGTGGAGTGACTTCATAGCAGAGAATCTAGTGTTCCAAGTAGATTCCAACCTCTTACAATGCATTTTCATCAATCTTGAGGTATTTTTGTTTGTGTCAAGCTACGCAATTTCATATTTCTTTGTAAAGGAAACCCTAGTTTGCACAAATGGCTTTGAGTTCTAAGAAAACCCATGAAAAAGAGTTGTTTGAGGTCAAACTAGTATCTAATGAGGTTAAGTAGCTTGATTTCTATCCCATCCTTGAAGTTGCATATAAGAACAATCCCGTCGGAGCCCTTTCTCGCATACCCCCAAAAGTTGTAATGGTTAAGGACATAAGGAGATGCTATAACTATAAGATAGGAACCATAGGAGATATGGAAATAAGGGAACCCTATGAGAAGTTGTGTGTCAATGGAGTTTTGAAGGATGAATATAAAATTGTTGAGAGGAAGGGTTTAACATGAGCTTTGGGTTTTCCCACCGTATTTAAGATAGAATAGATTAGACTTTTGTTAAGTAGAATTCATGATGGTAGTTTTTGGTTAGAAGATGTTCCCATAAAGTTCATGAAAAGAATAATTCATAGGGTAATTGGATATCCTACCCTAGATCGGTACAAGACCTTGAGAAGTGATTCCAAGGAGGTTATTAAGAAAAACACAGGTGCCAAGTGGAATAAAAGAGGAATGACAATTGACACCATTCAAGATCCTCTCGTTGAATTTGTTGTTAGAGTTATTGCCCATAAATTCTATCAATCTAGTAGACTCAACAGTGTGCCTTGTATTGCAGTAGATTTAGGCTACAAATTGGTGAAAAGGATCATACTTATGATCTTGCAGAGCTGCAACTATAATAGATTAATGAAAACTTAGTAGCTATAAGAAGGACAAAGGGTGCCCAATGCAAATTTGGTACAATTTTGGTTTGTATATTCTTCTATGTTCAGAATGAATTTCCTTCTTTTGACAAATTTGCATGGAGAAATGATAGAACTATCATAGCCCAAATTAATGAATATATAGAACAAATAGGAGACAATTTTGACACACTGATGACAAGTTATTTTGAAGATTTTAAGAAATTGATGAAGCAAAGACTCAGGATTCTAGTTTCTTAGTGGAGAAACATGTAAATGATGTTTTTTTTCTTTTAGATATTGACTATACCTATGTACAAGCCATCATACCAAGAGTGAGATGGTTAAGGCCTCTTGGTTATGAGATCAACATAGATGAACCATCTATAGCAATAACTGCATTATTGGCAGAAGAGATAGACAAGAGTGCCCCACAGTTTGGCACTTATGATGTGGTAAGGTCAAAGGTGGATATGGCGTTAAAGATTTCCTCCACACTCAAGAAAAAGGATAAATTGTTTAAATAGCTAAAGGAAAAACTTGGTGAATGCATAGCAGAAGGGGATGAAGAAGATGAAGAAGCAGAAGGAGATGAAGAAGAGCAAGAGCAAGGACCACCTACATTAACCCAAGGCATGGGTGAAGATGTTAAAAAAGAGGAAAGTGCAGGGAAGGATGCACCCAAGGCTGAGCCCAAGAAAAGGAAAGCAAAGGAGCAACCAGTTGCACAGCCTAAGGCAAAGAAAGTTGTGACAAAACCTAGCCTAGTAAAGCCAACTACAAGGGTAGATACAAGGGGAATAGCCAAAGTAGAAAAGGAACAAGAAAAGAAGAAGGCAATAGATCAAGGTGGGTCTACAAAGAAGAAGAGAAGAAATTTTATTGCACCACAGGAGTCAGAGGAAGAAGAAATAGAGTCTAATGAAGAACAATTTAGAATGTTAAGATGCTCCACTTCATCTAGATTAGAAAGCATTTGTAATGATATTAGAGATAATGCAGATTTGTATAGTCTTAAGACCATAGAGTTCAATAATTTGTCTATAGAACAACAAAACACAGTTCGGGAGTCCATCTACACTATGATGGAAAAGTTTAAGACTACTCCACTTGAACTTGATGACTCAATACCCAAGGAGCTAAGCACATTAATTGAAAATAAGTGGCATTATTGCCTCAAAATGGAAAAGGAAATAAGAGAGTCAACTTTGGCTTTTGTAATGCTAGACCTTACAAAAGGTCAAATCAGTAAGGCAAGCAAAAAATATCCAAGAAAATTTGTACCCAAATACTAAGCCTTTAGTATCCTACAAAATCAAATTGAAGATGTTTTCAAAAAGTCAACACAAATATGGAAGGTAATCTATGGATTGACTATAAGAAATGAGGGAGAACAGGACCCTTTTGAAGGGAGAAATGAAGAAGAAGATATTGATGAAAGTGAAAAAGAGGAAGATGTGGAGAAAGATGCCCAAGAAGGTGAATAGGAAATAGCTAAGGAGTAGCAACAAGAACAGAGTGTCCAAGACACCCAATTTCCACCACCTAGTCCTCCATCTATTGCAACTACACCTACAGAATCTATAACAATAAAGGATGTTCCTGACACCTCTTGTCTGAACATAAATCCACTCACTATAGAGGATCTCAAGAAGATTCTTCACCAAACAACATTGCAATCACAGTTGTGCACTAGCCCTATTTTCGTGAGTGTAGAGGAATTACAAAGGGCAGTTGCTAAAATTACCAAGGAAAAGGTGAATCCACAAGAACCACCTTCACAACTTCCTACAGCTACTAGTACTCAACCTAAAGAGCATGAAGTCAAAGATACAACTGCTAAGGTTGACACTTCAATAAGTACACCTGTAGGGGAGACAACAAAAGAGAAAACTAGACAAAAAGATACCTTTGTATCTACAACACAAACAAAAGGTGCATTGCCTAAGATAATTGTCATTGATCAAGGTAGAAAAGAATAGCACAAGTAAGGGGAGAGCCCTAAGGAGAAGGAGTAGCAGGCAATTCAAACATTGGCCAACTTACCTAGAACAAGGACTCCCACTAAAACTTCACAGTAGTTGAGCTCTATAGTACCATTGCAGATATCTATACTAGGCTCAAGTTCTACCAAGGTTGCAAGTGTACTTCACTACGGAGACCCTACTCTTGATGAAGAGATAGTCATTCCCAAGTATGACTTTGACACCATGACCATTGACCAAATGATGGAAGTGCAAGAGGCACTTGAAAGGAAGAAGAAGCAAGAGGGACTTAGGAATGAGTACAAATAGAGGCAAGCATTAGTAGAAATTAAGGATATATTTCTAGATGCTTTCAATTTATAGGTACCTAATGAAACAAAGCCCATAATGGAGCAACGAGCTAATATAATGGACCAGGTACAAAATAAAGACCATGAGACCAATGTAAAGCTAATGGAATGGTCTGAAAAGAAATTTCAAGGGAAAGTAAACAAGAAAATTACAAGTGAAATAGCACTATCATAAGTTGAACTACCCAAGAAAATTGAAAAGGTCAAATAGGTACCTGAGAATATATTCTCATTGTACAAAATTTTTTGTGACTTCTCATATTTCACACAAGAGACCAACCAGAGGATAATGAGCTTGGAGAGGAATCTGAATATTTCAAGCATGAAGCTACCTAAGGATCCAGCTCAAAGTGAGAAGAATTTTTCTCAAATGCTTCGTACTCAAAAGGAATTGGCTGAATTGACAATAGAAGAGTGCACCATCAAAGCCAAATTGCTACAGCTTCAATCTTCCATCACCCCACACTTGGAAATCCTCCATAAGGAACAAGCCTATGCAGAAAATGTTCTAAAGAAAGACCCTAATTTGTCTTCTTTAGATGGTCTTTTTCATCTTGTTGTAGAGACTTCCATCCAGTACAAATCTCTTGAAATTGCTTTCAGTAATTGGGATGATTCTTTGAGGATGATTATGGAAGTAAATAGTACATTTTTGGTGAAATATGGGCTTAACCCTTAGAACCCTTTGACATAAGTGTCAAAAAAGGGGGAGATATAATGTTATATCAGCATTCAACATGAGACATATTCAGCACAAAAATTTTGGTTACCAAGATAGAACAGATAATGGCACAATGAACTAAGGAGGAATTACAATAATTTTGTGATTAGTGAATGTACTCATAAGGTCTAATAAATAATGCTTAGTTAAGTGTTTTTGACACTCATGTAAAAGGGGGAGATTTTTAGTCTTAGAATGGTTTTGACATTTGAGTGCCAACACACTTAACCACTTTCTACATTGAAGCCAAGCAACCTTCATGTGTTGAGTGATTTTTAGGTGCCAAGTGAAGATCAAGTGCTGGGTGACTTCAGGTGTCGAGCATGATATAGGAGCTAAGTGATATTTAAGTGCAAAGTCACAGATGATGCTGAGAAAAATAGAAATGCAACAGGAGTCAAGTGAGATAGTTTTGTTACATTTGTTGAGCATCTAAAATTAGTAAGTGTCAAGTAACACAAAATACACATATGAGTTTTTAACTTCACTAATTCAAATGTAAACCATTTTTATGGCTAACATTAAAGGATCTAGAAGGATCAAATAGATAAGATTGAATCTTTTATTTTTTCTATTCAAACTACATGCAGCCATTTAAAAAGAAGAAGGGATGCAACCAATAACAAAAGTGCAAGGAATGAGCGGGAAACAAAGATTCCATATGGATCGTAGATCCACACCTAACCCTAAGTCTTCGAATTTCTTTATAAGGAAGAAAAAATATCATTGTGTTATGAATGGATGAAGGAGTGTATGGGGAAACTATAGTGGAGTTTAGAGTGAAGAGTAAAAAGACTTAGAAGAAGAGAGCAGTAGTTAGACATTCAGTTGATCAAAACAAAGCAAGTGATACGAACAAATATAAGATCTCAGAGGATCAAGATCAGAGAAAGTAGATCAAGTTCCTGTATTCAACAATCAAGGATTATAAGCTATCAGGTTTATTATACCTAATACTCTCTAGCCATTGTATTAAAAAGGAAACGCTATGTTGATAGGTTAGCTTAATAGCTATTTTGTAGATCCTTTGAAAAGTTGATTAAATCCTTTAACAGGGTAACATTTCATGTAAAGTGTTTGTAAATCCTTTAACTAGGTCCTTATTGACGTAGTGTAAAGCCTTTAACAAGGTAGGCCTTTAATAGGGAAGACCATCTAAAGTGGTTAAATATTACTGCTACAGTGATTTTGTGGGTATCATCCCCACCCTAGTTTTACCTTCTTATTCATGGAGGGTTTTTGGGTTACCAAGCTCTAGTGTTATGTGTTTTGATATATGTGTTTACTTCATGTGTGTTTGATATGTTTACATGCATGCAATTTACTTTTAATTAAAAGTTTTAATGGTTGGAGTGTAATACTTCTAATTCACCCCCCCCCCCCCCCCCCTCTTCTCAGAAGCATTCTTCCCATTTGAATACTCCAACAGATTTTTCTATTGTATTATATAAATTCTAGTATTTCATCACATATCTTGTATAGTTGTATCACACCTAGTGCAATCATCACATCATACTTCACAATTATGTCATGCCCTCTATAGTGTTTTATCATATTGTTTGAAGTTTTCACACCTAGTGCAAGGTTATATTGCATGATAGAGCTCTTCATCAATCCAAAAACTTTAAAATATTGATTACTACTAAATTGGTCTCTAAATGCACTCTATCCTCTAGTCTAGTATAGAAATTCTAAAGTTTCCTTTCACTAAAAAATAACTCAACTCTATAGATTACTAGTCTTGGTTAGTCAGTTGCATCACTTTTATTTGTCTTTCCTTGAATAAATTGACCATATCTATTTCTTTTTTATAAGTGTCAAACACCAAGAATTCAATTGTTGGCTCTTACACCTTGTAATAAATTTTCTTGATTTGCCTTATCAATAAATAAGTTTTTACCTTATTTTACTAATAGGGAAGTCAAACAACTCTTGTATTTTATTACCTTTTAAAAATATTAAGACATTCATGCCAATACAAATTAGGAATAAGAGTTCTTGAGGAAAAAATTCCAAAACTATTGAGAGACTCTCTATTGATATTCTTGTACCTTGGAGAGTGGACTCCTTAGCTAGTTATCTTTTCAAGCATAATTATAAATCAAACTTGGGCCTATCATTCTCTCTAGGTCCATCAATAGACCCCAATAATAATAACATTTATGGTATCCTTGAAAACTTGAGAAATAAATAACTATGCTAAAGAGAATAGACACATCAAGCTTCTAGAAAATAATTACCTTAACATGCATCTCATCCTATTGATTTTTCCTATGATAGTAATAGGGAACCTACCTATGAAGATATTCTTTAGTTTCAACTAGACAAGATGAATCAAAATCTTATGAACATCACCCTTAATTGGGAAAAAGAGAAATACTTCATGTGTCTTAAATCTCTCAAAATTAATTTCACTCTGATTTTGATGTTGAGGGATAATTCAAAAAGAGAATATATCTACCCTCTCAATCCTAAACAATGCACAAAGAGTTAATGCAGCTAATAAAGAAAAATGAATAACGTTTAAAAAAGTAAACTCTTAAGGCTACATATCCTTTCTTTTTTTATAGGAATCTCTACATGGCTCTGTTTCCTTCTAAATTTGAGATTCTTAATTACAAAAAGTAGTTTGGGAATGACAATTCTCAAGACCATGAAAATTATTTTTGTGTGTTAGAATAAGAGAGATAAAAATAATAAGTAATGTAAATATAACTAATTTCATGAAGGAATAAAGTACTCATAAGAAAATAGAAGACATAAAGATCTCACTCAATCTCTTGGATACCTCCTCAAACAGTAAGTCCAATAATATTATCTGGTAATTTTAACTTGATTATAACCTATAATTTGTTATGACTCAATATAATTGCAATAAATTAACAAATTATCTATAGTAAAATTCCTAATTAAGCAATTTTTTACAAGACTATTTCCTCATACAAAATTAGGACTAGTATATGTTATGCAATAGAAAAAATAACTCATGATTCCTTTTATAGTAATAAAATTATTTTTTGGCTTTAGAGGAACTACCCCTTGACCTCGTCATCTACCAAAATAGGGAGGTCACCTACGACATGAGTTTGAGACCCTACCTTAGGTGTTATCCCTAGACCTAATAATGTGTACTACCCATTGATCCCTATTATGGAGATGCTTCACCCAAAACCCTATAGAAAAGTATGGGGGGAACTACACCAAAGAAAGTAGGAAATTTTAACCTCCAAAGTTGATTAGGCTCCACCTAAAAATAATCTCCCACTTAGGCATTGACTAGAATCAACAATAACAACATTCCACTTGGAAATTGATCACATAACTAGTGAACCTATAGCTCCCACAAAAATCTACAACTACCCTAGAATCTATTGTTTAATTTTACTACTTTCAACCTAGAAGACCAACTGAAGATGAAGAAGAGTTTAGCTTAACCTATTGCACTACCTTTGTAATCATATATGCTAGAGTTTCATTTGTATGTATCTTTTCCAAATTTAACTATTAATCATCCAACAATAATTGAACAAAATGATACTGAAATTGTATTGATTGTGTCTTGGAATATAAAGTAGATTTTCTCAAAAAATGAATGACACTCTTTCTATTTATATGAAGATAATTTTCCATCTATGGGTGTCTTATCTCTTCCATGAAAATTTTAATCGATATTATCTCCTTGGTTGCCTCTATAGTACAAATGTACTCTACCTCTATAATAGATAAAGCATTGACCTTTTATAACTAAGAAATCCAACTTAGTATTGCCCCACCAATAATAAATACATATCCTATAGTACTTCACCTAGTATCTAGACCCCCTAAAAAATATGATACAGTATAGCCTTGTAAGTTACTAGTAGAGCTTCCAAATCATAAACATTTACTAGATGTACCTCTTAAATATTTGAGAATCCATTTGAATGCATTCCAATGCTTAGTAGAGGGATGATTCATATACCTACTAAAAAATCTCATATCATATGTAATATCTGGTCTAGTACACACCATGATACACATGAAACTACCTATAGATGAAGATTAAGGTACCTTGGGTATTTTTGTTAGAAATTAAAGTCCATCAAGATAACTGAGAGGGGGGTGGGGTGAATCATTTATGTGCTTAAATTTTTTTAATAACTTTGTCAAATGTGAAACATATACTCAAAAGATGCAACAATCATAGGAAGATAAAAATGCATAATAATGCTAGATTTATTACCTAGGGAAACCCTTGATTAGAAGTAATACTATGGTGTGAATGATTCCCACAAGATGATGTACTAATATAAAAGCTCCTTGTGATAAGATAGACCCTAATATGAAAAAATATGTTAAAATTAGTACATATGAGTTCCTATTAGGAGACTTTGAATCTTTATTAGGATATTTCAGCCTTGCTAGGAGTTGTGCCAAACTTTTTTTGAGTTAAAAAGAGGACAACTGAACCCACTGGTTGAATAACCTTGAGACTGTCTTCACTACACAATCTTTAGGAGAACAAATCCAAGTTTTTAAACTATATAAATAAAAATCCTTTTCCAATACAATTCCTTTGAAGATCTAATCAATAATTATCTCTATTCCAATCAAATATAATTTGTATCTAGGGTCACATAAATAATATTCATCCATATTGGGTACTTAACCACAAGGAAAACACCTTTCCTTTATACCAAGTCCTTAAAAAAAGTATTGTGTCGGCCTTTAGTCTTTCTCAATTTACAATTAATAATACATTATCTTAATAATATTTTATAGTACATGTTACAATAAAAATAACACTTCACATTAAGATTATAGCAATTTTTAACCTCTTGGGAATAATACACTAAATAGTCTACACAAATCCTCAAAAAATATACTTGCCTAACAACTTAAAATGAGAAATTCATGAAGCATCTTTAATAGGTTTGTTCTTCCACTTCACTGAATATTCATAGTGATCTTTTCCTCATGTGCTCTTGCTAACTCTCTGATCCAATGTCTATTCAACTTCTTCAATCTACTTCTTAAGATAATCATCTAATACAACAACTTCATTCTCTGACTCATGATACTTATACAAATCAGCAATATTAAATATAGGAGATATATCCATGTCATTAGGTAACTCAACTTCATAAGCATTACCACTATCAAACTTCTTCAAGGTCTTACAAGGTCCAAATTTCTTCATCTTTAGCTTACTGTATGTTCCAACTAGGAATCTTCCTTTCTTTAGATGAACCATGACTTCATCACCAACTTGAAAATCATAGTATCTTCTAGACTGATCAACATTCTTGTTATACTTCTAATTACTTTTTTCCAACCTCAACTTCACTTATGCAAAAGCTCCATAAAATTAAGAAATTCTTCTCCTCCAGTGATTCTCTTTTCTTCACTAGCAGCATCTCTCAAATCTGATATACCTCTAGGATGCATTCTAGTAAAAATCTCAAAAGGTGTCATCCTTGTACTCCTATTCATAGAATTATTATATGTAAATTTAGCTTGTGCCAATACCATCTCCCAATTACTTGGCTTATTCCCAACTAAACATCTTAGAAAATTGCCCAAGATTATATTCACAACCTTTATCTATCCATCTATTTGTGGATGGAATGTAGAACTAAACTTTAGCTCAGTATCCATCTTCTTACACAAAGTATTCCAAAAATAACCAACAAACTTATTGTCTCTATCTGAAATAATACTTCTTCGTAATCCATGCAATCTCACAATCTCTTTAAAGAAAAGTTTAACAATATGCTCAATGTTTGATGTCTTTTTACATGGTATGAAATGAGCCATCTTAGAAAATCTATCCACTACAAAAAAATATGGAATCATACCCTTTCACTGTCATAGGAAATCCAAGAACAAAATCCATACTAATGTCAGTCCAAGGTTTCTTAGGAATAGTAATAGGTGTATATAAACTAGTATTTTGACTCACTCCCTTTGCAACTTGACAAACTCCACAACTCTTTACAATTTTTTGAACATCCTTATACATTTCTGGTGAATAGTACTTCTCTCTCAGCAAAATCAATGTCTTATCAATTCCAAAGTGTCCAACTAATCCACGACTATGCTTTTCCTTAATTAGATTCAACCTCATAGAAATTCTAGGAATACACAACTGAATACCTTTGAATAACATAACTTCTTGGATAAAATATTCATCATACTTATGTGATCTGTCAGATTTTGTGCTTTGCACTCTCTCCACAGCTTAGAAAAATCAAGATCAGCACCATACAACTTTTTTAATTCATCAAAACCAAGAGCTTCAACCTTCGTTTCAGTCAACAAAGAAAATTTTCTACTTAATTCATCAACAACTCGATTAGTAACTCCACTCTTATTCTTGATCAAAAATATAAAACTCTGCAAATACTCAACCCACTTCATATGTCTTTGATTCAATTTATGTTGACTTCCCAAGTATTGTAAAACTTTATGATCACTATACAACACAAACTCCTTAGGAATCAAATGATGTCTCCACTTCTTCAATTCTTGAACAATGGCATAAAATTCTTGGTCATACACAAAATATTTCCTTTTAGCATCATTCAAATTTTCTCTAAAGAAAGCAACATCCTTACCTTCTTGACATAATATAGCTCCTATTGCATTACCACTTGCATCACATTCAACTTGAAATACTTGGTTGAAATCAAGAAAAGACAATAGAGGTAATTCAACAACCTTTTGTTTCAAAGTCTCAAAACTCTTATCAGCTCCATGTTTCCACTTGAATTTCTTTATATCTCCCCTCGGTGTTTCAGTCATAGCATTACAAACAAAACTAAAATTATTTATAAACTTTCTGTAAAAACTAGCCAAACCATGAAATGATCTGACCTCACCCACATTATTAGGTGTAGGGCATTCCAAAATTTTTTTAACCTTCTCAAGGTCCATCTTCAATCCATCAACTAAAATCACAAATCCCAAATACACAATCTCCTCTTGCATAAAAGAACACTTTTTCAGATTAATCATGAACTTTTCCTCCTTCAACCTTTGTAATACTTGTCTAATATGTTCAAGATGTTCTTCCTTAGTCTTACTAAATATCAGAATATCATTAAAATAAACAATCACAAACTTACCCAAAAATCTTTTCAAAAGTTCATTCATCAACCTCATGAAAGCACTAGGTGCATTAGTCAAACCAAAAGGCATAACCAACCATTCATACAAACCATCCTTTGTCTTGAAAGTAGTCTTCCATTCATCACCTTCTCTAATTCTAATCTAGTGATAGCCACTCTTCAAATCAATATTGGTAAAATACTTTGCTCCACTCAAACAATCCATTATGTCATTCATCCTCAGAATAGGAAACCTATATTTCACTATTATCTTGTTAATGGCTCTAGAATTAGTACACATTCTCCATTCTCCATTCCTTTTAGGTGCTACTATAGTAGGCACAACACATGGACTCAAGCTTTCTCTAATCAAACCTTTCTACAACAACTCATGCACTTGTCTATTAAGTTCTTCATTCTGTACAAGTGTCAATCTATATGGTGCTTTGTTTGGAAAACTAGCTCTAGGAATCAGATCTATACAATGACTTATACTTCTTACTAGAGGTAAACCATCAGGAATATCATCACCAATAATCTCTTTATACTCATTCAAAAAAAAATTAATTTATATTGGTACTTGGCTATCACTATCTACTGTCACTTAGTTATTACTGGCTTCTATTGCTCGGTCATTACTGCCAACACTTGGTCCTCTAGGAACTATGGCAAACTAACTTGATCTTTTTCATTTCCTTTTCAAACAGTTTCCAATTAACCATGCAAATTTTTAAAATAGTACAATTACCCTCATCTAGACTTTCAATTAAAGGTAGAAATATTTGTTTCTTCCCATTTACCCAAAGAGTATATTGATTCCATCTTCCATCATGCACAACATATCTATCATATTGCCAAGGCCTACCCAACAAAATATGACAACAATCCATGGGCATAATATCACAGAAAACTTCATCAAAGTAATTTTCAATTTTGAACTTCACAAGGCATTGCTCACTTACCAATATCTTATGCTCATCTTTGATCTATAAAACATGATAAGGTTTGGGATGTTTCAGCCTCTACAACTACAACTTCATAATTAGCTCCTCTAATGCCAGATTTGTAGAACTTCCACTATCAATGATCACTTTCCAACATCTTCCAGCCATCTTACATCTTGTCTTGAAAAGACTTCTCCTTAAAACATGTTCCTTATCACTTCCCTTATTACATAAGGTTCTTCTCAGCATCAAATTTTCTCTAGCCTCAGGTCCACTTGGTGAACCCTCATCATCTTCTTGAATCATAGCATTTCTATTACCTTGCCTACTTTTTGAGGATCTACATTCAAAATATTTATGTCCCTCTTTAACACATTTGAAAAAATTACCATGAAATCTACCTCTAGAATAGGAATTATCTCTTCCTTGGTAAGAATTAGTGCCTCCTCGTTAAGAAGTACCACTTTTCCATTCGATCTTGCCTTTTTCATCATTCTTCCATTTAGATTTGTCTTTATCCTACATAGAACTATCAGATATGCCACTTTCTCCATAAGATCTACCTCTGCCTCTCTAGAATCTACCACCTCTACCTCTTTGTCTTTATTTATGCTTCTTTTTCAAGATCTCCTCAACTTTCAAGGCATATTGATATGCTTCTTCTACACTTTCCAACTTCACAAAACTTATTTCATCTTGAATTCTAGATCTCAATCCATTAATGTACCTATCAATTTTCTCAACATCATCATACATGTGTCTAGATCTGATGTCTAATCTATAGAATTCCTCAGTATATTCTTTCACAATCATGTCTTTTTGTTTCAAATTTTGCATCTTTCTCAACAAGCTAACTTGGTAATCAGCAGGGAGGAATTTGTTCTTTACCTTGTTCACCACTTTGGCCAAGTTTTGATCTTCTCCTTTCCTCTCCTTTGTTTATCAGTTTGCAAATGCTCCCACCATAGTGATGCATGACCTTTTAACCTAGTAATTACAATCTTCACCTTTCTATTATTAGGAGTGTTTTCATACTCAAAGAACTTCTCCATATCAAAGATCCAATCCAACATAGCATTGGTATCCAATTTTTCATCATAAGGAACAACTTCTACAACAAGCTTTGAATTTTTCCTAGACAACACTCACAACAATCTTTCTACATCTTAATCTTCTTCAAGTTTTTTATTATGGTTTGGTACTACTACTTCGTCATCACTTACATCATCGAGATGTGCTCCTCTCCTTTGGTTTGTCTCTACAACATCTAATTTGGTTGCAATTTGTCTCAACTAATCCAATATAGCATCATCGACACTTCTTCTACAACAAGCTATATTTACAAATCTAGTTCCTAGAAGATCATAACCCTCTACAAGTTATAGGTCAAATGCAACCCTACAACCAAATCTAAATTAGGGTTCTACATGATTCAATCTCCACAAGGATGAACCTCAAGCTTTGATACCAACTAACATAGGAAAAGTGATGAATAACTAGGGCCAAGGGCTCACCCAGTTATCCAAACCACCTTGTAAGAGTTAATATAATGCAAGAAAACACAAGGACCAGCAACCAAAGGAGGAAGAAGAATGAAATACTTTTATTGATTCTTCAAATATTTAACATACATGCCCAGCTGTAAGGCTTTCTAGGTTACAACCAATTACAAATACATTCACATTCAAAGATCTAACTATAAATTAGCACTTTCAGTTCTACTCCCCAAAAACTTGCCTAACTCTGAGCCTAAAGACTCTATATATACTTGCCAAAATGGCTTACATATTATTCTACAAAATTACATAAGAGGAGGGTTGACCCAACAATGGTTTGGACACATTCCAAGAAAATATCTTAACATTTATGTTGCAATCAAAATAAATTCCACAAGTTAGCTCACAAAAATTACATTCAAATAGTGACACTCAACATACACTAGATAACTTGGCACGTGAAGAGTCACTCAGCATACACTAGATAACTTGGGACATGTAGACTCACTTGTCATACATTTGGTAGCTTGGCACATGAAGGAATTGCTAAAGTAACTTGGCACATGAAGGAATTGCTATAGTAACTCGGCACATGAAATAATTGCTAGGCACATGAAAGAATTGCTAGGCACATGAAGGAACTGAACTGCTAGGCACATGAGGGAACTAAACTACTAGGCATATTAAGGACTACTAGGCACATGAAGGAATTGCTAGGCACATGAAGGACTACTAAGCACATGAAGGAACTACTAGGCACATGAAGGAACTACTAGGCACATGAAGGACTACTAGGAACATGAAGGACTACTAGGCACATGAAGGAATTGCCAGGCATCAACTTGCGAAATGAAAAAAAATGAGAAGGATAACAAGGTAACCCAGGATCCTCCTACATCATGAACTATCTAGAAACTTGATATGTTGATATCAGTGACAAACAGTGTCATGAATGGAACACATAAGAACTCAATTCTCTCTTTGACATATTGAAAAACTCACCCATACAAATATATCAAGAATTTATGCTTAGCAATCTCCCCATTTGGCATTGATGGAAACATAAGATGAAAAACATCTAAGTACCATGAATACAACCATATTATATCCCTTATCTTTCTTAGTCCCCTATTCATGTTTCTCATGAATACATCTCTCATAGATAGGTTGTAAAGAGTTTTTCATGTTCTAATCCTCCAATCTCTTTGCATGCATGAAAAAGGAATTAATCTACCACATACATGAAGAAGGTTCTCTCCCCTTTTGATCTCAATAATCAATATTTTTCATGTATTACTTTTTCTCCCTCGTTGAAATCAATGACAAAGTTATCATTATTCAACTTTAATCATCTCTAATCCAATCTACAAAAATATCAATGTTTTTTAAAAGACACTATTTAATAACTTTACAAAGAGTCCTTAATGACTTAGCTCAAAACTTACAGAGGATCATCATGGGCATAAGAGTAACCTTACATCAGCCAAAAATATTCCCTTGATATTCTTAAATAAGGGTTGTGTCAATGTAGATTTTTTATTTGTGGAGGCTTTCTACTTAGTAAGTCAATTACATGAGCTCACGATATCAAAAATATAGAGGTGGAGGTTCATCTTGGATATATAATCCTGCCAATTGGGGCTTAGTGCCATATCATTAGTATTCATAAAGTTATTGAAAATTTTTGCTATGTAATTTTGTTACTAAAATCTAGGCTTAGTTTTGAAATCCTTAGAGGCTCTAGATGGGATCCAAAATGAGGTCGACTAGAGGTTGTGCCAATTAGTTCCTATAGATAAGAAGAGGAGGATTCTAGAGTGAATTTATATTAGCTAATTAGATCAATAGTTCACAAGATATGGTCCCCTAAAGTTGGACCAACTAAAATTTCCAAAATCAATGTCATAATTGATTTGAGCTAACTCTACATATAATTTCAGGGTTGGTTGGCCTCAAGGGTTAGGGTTTGATGTCTAGAAACTTCTCAAGTTGTATAAAGTTTCCTATCTAAGTAAGGCTTGTAGATTATCTATGATAGCTTTGGGTAATAGGATTCATCTATGTCTTTAAAATTACTACAAGGAAGGCACCCATGTGGGTTTACATATTATAATTTTGAATTCTATAATTCTTAATTTGTGGATGTAATAAGAAGTCTTTTTTTTTCTCTTAGCAATTGTTGTTATTTCTTTGTTCATGTTATGTGATTGTAATATTAATGGAAGCTCCTTCAATAATTGGTATCAAAGTAGGAGTTCCTAACTATGTTGAAAGATTGCAACCTATGAGGTAGTTTAAACTAGGACCATGATTTGGTATGAGTGTGGAGTTAGATTGTTGATTGTGAGGTGATTTTCACTAAGGTTTTAGTGAAAGTGAGAAAAGGTGTTATACCTAAGGATTTTAGAACCCTCCAAGCTAAAATACAATTACTAAAAGAAATAAATGCATAGGGGAATGAATCATGTTGTATGAGATGAAAGTGAGGATAAAAGAGAAGAAGAAGGAAATATTTATTAGGAAGTCAAAAATGATGTTTTGAACCCAAAAAAACAAACATATTTATAGGGCCATTTCCAAGATTGGAAAAAGAAGTATGTTTTAGGTTCCCACATTATTGGTAAATTTTAACCCAAAGAAATTGACCAATTAGATCAATAAACTAAAATAATATTTAGAGTATGAAGATATTAAGGATCTTGATAAGTTCAAGTTTGTGAAGGTCAAACTAAAGGGTCATGTGAGGTTATGGTAGCCAGAGATCCAATTAAAGTGAAATAGAAGAGGAAAGGATAAAATCACAAGGTGGAATTGGATGATAGCTAAGTCAAAAAAAAAAAAATTCTAATTGATTATGAGCTTGATATTTGGAGAAAAATGCAAAGGTTGAAGTAAGCGAGAAAATCTGTTCAGGAGTATGCAAAAGAGTTATGTCAAGTTCTCATCAAAATGGGAAATATGAAAGATGATAAGTATAAATTTAAAGATTAGCTTAAAGGATTGATTCCAACCATTTAGGAGGAGTTAATTTTAGTTAGAATGAATGCTAGTTTTCCCTAAAAGTAGAAGAGAAGTTGAACAAGAAGTTCAAAAGTTGATAAAATGGAAGAGGTCCAAGTGGAAGATTTGGACAATGATCCTTTAGAGGCAAAAATGATGATCAAAAGAGGTTTTTTCTCCTAATTTGATGGGATTTCAAATACGTTATGAAAATGCAAGGAATTTCTAGGAATTATCTAAAAACCATAATGGATATTCAGGGCAAGTCAATGAGACCAAATATTAAGATCTTCTATTCTTCTTCCCTTTGAATTCTACAAGATCTAGGTGGGTGTACCTTAGAATTTAATAACCTTATCCTAAACATCAATATGCAACATAAATTTTGGCATAATAGTTAGATTTTCCTTTAACTCTTCTAACTTTAGGAATGTTAAAGGGATTCAAACCCTAAAACTCCATGAATCAAGTACAAGCTAAATTTTCAAATTTACAAACAATAAAGATTTTAAAGATTTGATTTAAGGATTTTACACCATATAGCTTATCTAGATTCCACAACTTTTTATATGACTAATGCTTAATCCATTGGGATATTTATTCATAAAATTGATACATCACACTGGATCTATCTTCTCACTTTGTGAAGAATGAATTAATACCTAATATAAGATCTCATTCTTATCAAAATCTTCCCATGAAACCCTCAACTCTTAATTCATATCAAGGATTTAAACAATCAATTTGATTATCTATAAGACATGAAATAGATATATCTTTGAATGAATTACAAATGAAATTTAATAAGTTATCAAATATTAGAGAATTGAAAACAACACAAACAAGACACAAAATATAGATTGATTCGCTAGCATATATGCACTTTGTATTATATTTCTTGAAAATATACAATTCAACATCCATTTTCATGAGGAAAACTCAAAATAAACTCAACACTTCCTACTTTCCATTTCCATTAAAGAAAACCTAGACAACAATATACAACTATGGACCAACTTAGAAAATGAGATAATACATTTATTTCACAAAGTTTTTGCCCCTTCTCTAGCCCTCAATCCTACTTATGTACATGAGTTTCTACAAGCTTTAGGCAGAGAGATCAATACACATGTCACCATTGAATGTGATATTTTACTTTTTATAAATTGTTAACAAAGTTAGTCACATAACTAATTGATGTGACATTTTTTAGTCACGTGACTACATGTCTTTTTCCTTGCACTTTGTCTCATCCAAAATATTGCTTTATTACTATCTTTATGGTGGGGAATCTTCAGAGTTAGATGGAATGTACTTCTTAACCCATTCTTTGGGTAGAAGCAAGAAGTTGGGTCTCAATTCCATGCAAGTCCACGGATTAAGATCATGTTCTTTTACAAACAGAGAACCATTTTCTAAAAATGAGTACCTGTATTAGGCTCAGGTGCCCGATCTAAAATTCAAAAAATAAGCACCCATTTTTAAAAAATTCTTGTGCCCATTTTTTATTTTCAAAAAATGTGTACTCATTTTTTCTTTTAAATAAAAAATTTGCGTTTTTCTAAAACTAGCACCCATTTTTTAAAAATAAAAAACATGTACTTGTTTTTCAAAAATTGGGTGCTATTTTTTTACATTTAAAAAATAAGTGCCCATTTTTACAAAAATGATTTTTTTATATTCTTTTGGGATTTTAAATGTAGTTTAAATATTCATTTGACTTTTGTAAAATGTGGACCCATTTTTTGAATTTTATATAATGGGTGCCTGCTTACAACATCGGGTGAGATTTTTTTGTCTTCCGTCAAGTTTTGGTTTGGGATAAGCTTGGCGAGACCAAGTCTATGTCTTGAACTATTAAGATTTGGCTAAGGCATTGAATTGACAAATTTAGGCTTTTCCATAATTTTTAAAGGGTCTTCCCAATTAATTATTTTTACAAAAAAAAAACCACTAGAGTTCCCACTATCCTGATTTCAAAAATATGAGTTTTATAGTGTTATGAATTTATTTACTATTTTTACATTGTTTTTTAATCAAAGGTGGTAACTAAATGTAAAATAGAAAGGTTCACTAAAACTTTAATAAAAAAAATTATTTTATGACTTTTCTTAAATTAATTTACATGTCATCAATCTACGTACAATTATTTTGAAGTTAGACAAATTAATTTTTGGAAAAAGTGAAATTTTGATTGAATTATGGTGTCCAAACATGAGACATTTTAAAATTTACCTTTATAGAAAATTAATAATTAATAATGATAAAATTATTCAATCAAAGATTAAGGAAAAATGTTATCATCTATCTTTGGAGTGTTAGGTAACTTCTTGTAAAAGGATTTACACAAATTCATTAATTTGTTTGAAATTATGGTTTTCGTACATGAGTGCATTATGGTCCTAAAATAGGAACTTTTTAAAAGTGGTTTTTAAAGATCCACACCAAAAGGAAATATATCATATGGGTACACAAATAAATTACATATTCAAAAAGTATATTCTAAACACTACAATTTTTATTTCTAAAGTGTTTTTATATTCAATATCTAAATACCTCAAATTTTGACATGAATTGACTTAAAATTTCAAAAATAGGAAAAATGCTTCCACTTTTCGTGCAAAAGTGAGGCCCACCTTCTTGCACTTACCCCTTTCAATTCATCATCAGTAGGCCACATATTCTCCAAGATTTGATCTACCACGTCCCTATAAGGAATATATTTAACCATGGCCTGGGTTACTTCTTTCTCAAAGTTTTCATAGAATATCCTTGAATTAACTAACTTGGACATACATTCTTGGAAAAAGTGACATGTCCACATCTTCATCTATTTTTCTCACTAGGTCATTCATTATGACTATAGCCTTTACCCTCCAGCTTGAAAAATCCTTGATAAATTTGTCTCCATTCAAAATAGGTGGCACCAGAGTATCTTTAAATCCTTCTATTTAATCTTTTAACTCCACCATTTTATTTTTGATGCAATCTAGTAAAACTGAATAATTTCTTAGTGATTTAACAATCTTCATTGTGATCATGGCACTTGCAAGAGAGTTAGGGACCACTCTTACACAAAGTTCAACCTATCTTATTTTTACACTTCTCCCTACCCATTTATGATATGTTGTCTTTACCAACTTGCTATCATCCTCCATTTGTCTTATTGCTATATAAATAATTTTCAATTAACCCTTTCAAATAGTAATATTAATATAGTTCAAACTATAATTTCTTTTTTATAATCCAAATTACACTTCTTATTTTCCAATTGCATTTTCATATCCACAACCTCCTTTATTGGGCCATCCTCATTCCTAGCTTTTTTTGAAAAGGTTTTTTTGTGGTGAGATGATACAACTATGGGATAAAAAAGGCACCATGCTTAGCTTCTTTAATGAAGTAGCCTCCCATGTAGTGGGTAGTTTATCCATGCTGGAAAATCTAGTTACTTCAAGCTCCGCTACTCTTTTTTCCAATAAGCTCACCTAGGCTTGTAAGCTAGCATGTTCTTTTGTTCTTTTCTCAGAATCAACATCTACATGATTTTATTTTTCTTGTAATTGATCATGTTTCTTTTCTATTCCCCCTACCACATTATGAAATAGGCCACATGTTCCTACAAATTTCTTGTAGATATGGAAAATTTTCATCTTCAACTCTATGCAAAACCACATTTACCCTACCTCCACTATCTTCACTAGTTTCTTGGCCTAAAGAAGAAGGAGAAATAGACCAAATAGAAAAGGTAACCCATCCTTTACTATAATACATCCTAGAAGTAGATATTTTTGCCTCCCTCTTGGGTTTGTTTAGACTAATATCTTTCATAATAGAGTCAAATGCAATTGCATCAACAATGTTGAGATTTTATAGCAACTGGACTCCCAATTCTTTTACAATCTTTATCCCTTCCTCTAGGTTGATAGTATCAAATTTTATCATCATTTCATGCTCTACTTCTTTACTAATGTCATCAGAATCATCATCTAGTCTTTGTTGCCTTTTTCCAGCAACCATCATGTGACAATCTTGTTGACATTAAGGTCAAATAATTTGTCTATTAGTGACTTAACACTTAGTTAGTTGGCTCTATTACTACAAAGCTTTACAGTTGCTACCGAGCTTATCATACTACTAGGTGTACAAACCAAGTGTTTCAATTGTTGCTAAGCCAATCAACCCAATTGTAGTTCATGCAAAGCTTCATAATTTCTACCAAGAATCCAAGAAAAAATATAGTATTTTTCAAGGTTTAAAATTTCCACCAAGCATTTGAGGCAAAGTATAGTGCTACCCAAGCCTATTAGTATCTGTCAAGTTCTTCAGTGTTTGCCTAGTCATCTAGTGTTGACCAAGTGCCTGCTACTCTTAGTGATTAATGTGAACCAAAATCAATGTCAACTAAGTGTCAAATCATGTTGAGTGTTGACAAGTGTTGTTGAGTGTTATAAAATCACTATAGTGGTTTTGAGAACCTGAATTATAGTATTGAGCTAACTTTATACAATTTTTTTAATTTTGATATTCTAGCTGACTCCATAAGGTAATTTATTGGATTGGTATATATTTAATACACCTTATTATTTCCATTTTTGTATCAAAGAATACAAGTAAGAAATAGATGAGTGTGAATAAATAAGGCTATAAGAAGTATAAGGAAAAGTAGAGTCTTATCTATCACAGTCAGGTGATCATTGTATTTCAAAGGAATCTCATTAAGAAAACTGAGTTGTAGATCATAGATCAAAAATTGATTCATCCTAATATGTGCATCAGTAAAATCCTTTAATAAGGTGGACTTAATAGACTTTTCTACATCTCCCAATAGAGTGCATACTTCATTTTATGTTGTAAATTCTTTCACAAGGTGGACCTAATAGTCCTTATTGCTCCTAATAGTAAAGATCACCAAAAGTGATCAATTGTATGCTTTAATAGGCTAACCTTATATTGCAATAATAAATATTGTGGATATCATCCCCATCCCTATTTTACTTTGTATTTGGAAGGTTTCTGGGTTACCAAATATTGTGTCAACTATTATGAATGTTTTATTATTTTTAGTCTCTCATACATGCAATTAGATCAGATTATATAGTGAATGTTTAAGTGCTGAATTTAAGTATACATTATATTGGTTCTTGATTCACCCCCCACCCCCTCTTAGTCACCGAGTATATATTACATTTTGAACAATTGGTATTAGATCATTGGTTCTCACATGAAAATTTTAGTTGCTTGAGAAAAGATCAAAGGAAATGGAAGTATACAAACTAGAGAAAGCTATTGGAAGTGAAAATTTGGATCTACAATTGGCCATGGATCAATTCAAGGAAATAAAGGAGCAGCTCACTCAACCCCTAAAAAGAAGAAAAGACCTTGCGACATAGATGAATGAGAAACTCTACATTGAAGAAAGAATTGAAGATATGTGAAGTTGATGCAGTAATCAAAGATCTACTCGAGAAGAATCTTACTCTTCATGAAAAAGTTAGAAAGTTGAAAAGAGAAGAAGAAATTCAATTAGTTAGAATGTGTAAAGTCATGAAACAAAAGGACAATGAAATTCATCAACTATCTCTTCAAGAAGTAGATCTAATTGATCAAATTAATGATGCAAATCAAGATATTATCAACTTGAGGATAGAGAATGAAAGATTGCAAAATGACCTTGACATAGAGAAGAAAACCAATGAGAGGATGATGAAATCTCAAGAAAGCATGAATCAGTTGAATGAGAAAAATCAATTTAGAGTAAATGTAAAGAAGGATTAGGATACATAGAGAAGGTGAATGATCTTATAAAGGATCTCGAAAGAATGAAAGGCCTACATGTCATCATTGTGGGAGGATAAGACATGCATCAAAAAATTCTTGGAGCAATGATAAATCAAAGTTTAGTGGAAAGTGTTAGAGTTGCAAAAAACTAGGACATAGATCAAGTGAATGAAAAGAGAAACCTAAGTTTGAAGGAAATTTTTTCAACTGTAACAAATAGGGACACAAATCCTCAAAATGAATGACCAAGAAATGGAACGCATTAGAACAAATTATCAATTTTATATTTGGTTGGGATTAAAACACATAGTGTAGATATCACTATTGTGGTGAGTATGGGCACATTGGAGAAAATTGCATAAAACATCACGCAAGGAAGAGAGACACTACAAAGAGATGTTTTGAATGTACAAAACTTGGACATCTTGCTAAGAACTATATGAATCGAGGAAGAGTCAAAGATGAAAAGAAAGCAAAGGCTAATAATATTAGAAGTCAAATAAGGTAGCAATAGGTAAAGAAATCTCCTAAGGATGCAAGCCACAATAATGAAAGTGTTGTCACCCAAGTTAATGAGTTGGGTGACTCAACCATTTCAAACTAGTTACCTATGGAGATTAATGGAACTATGATTCAAAAGGACATATCTCACATCAATTTTAGTAGGCAAGTAGAAGATCCATATTAGCAATCTAGATACACAAGGATCACCGAGTTAAGATGATATTTGGAGGATGTCTCAGATCTTACTGAGTTTGGATGTTCATGCCAAGTTGAAGACCCTACCAAATTGAAGACTTCACCAAGTTGAAGGTATCTTCCAAGTGATGAAGACTTAGCTGATTTGGATATCCTGTCATTGAGATAACTATTGTATGACACATTAATGGCAAAGTAAAGACTAAAGTTCATTAAAAAGGATAAATCAAAGGTATTTGTTTCACCATGATTCTCAGATGAAACAAGGTGAAGAATACTCTAGAGCCCCAAGAAATTTAGAGCAATTTCATTGAATTTCCTTAAAGAGTTTAAAGTTTTATTGAGTAGTATGACATCTTCTAGCAACAAAGTTAAGAAAGGTTTAGGGATGTTAGTTGGAGTCAATTTTAAAGCCCTGGGATTCAAATTGAGTCTAGTGATTGATGAGGAACTTGACCCAACTAGAGCATGATCATGAATTCCTCCTAAGGTACTTTTAATTCATGATATTCGATCGTATTATCATTGTTCTATTCAAGAGCTAGGAACAATCAAAATGAACAAGGCATATATTGAGTTGTCTATGGATAGGAGCTTGAAACCCAAGCACAAGCATTTAGAGATGAAAATTTTAACACATATCCTACATATGCCATAGGATTTCCAAGGGAAATGAATATAGTTAATCCTTAGCTGAGTTCACAACATGCATTTTTGGTCGGATCAACCTAATTATATCACCAAGAAGATGATTCATAGAACCATAGGTTGTCAATGTTGAACAAAGAAAAAACTACCAAAACCCTATGTTGGGTTGAACTAATGAAGAAGACTCTTGATGAGTGGGATGGAAGAGGCATGAATCTGAATTGTGTAACTCACATGGAGATCAAGTTTGGCATCTATGTCATTTCCTACAAGATCTACAACTTGAGTGATTTTAACAAGGTTCCGTGTGAAGCTGTTGACCTAGCATACAAAGTTGTGAAGAACAAATTATCTTTTGGCCTTGCTGATCTACAACTTAATCAAGTTAGCAAAACCATGGAGACCATTTGGTCATCAAATAACAATCCATATATGTTTGGATCAATTTTGACCTATTTATTATTTTATGTACAATTTTTTTTCCCTTCCAAAGGAACAGTAGCATGGAAGAAGGATACACCAATTTTGTGTCAAACCAATGAATTCATATCAAAGATAGGTAATAATTTTGAACGCATTATGGAAGAATATTATGAGATATTCAAAGAGAAAATGTAGAGTAGATATAGGACTCCGAAGAAGTTAGTGGAAGAGTATGAGAAAGATTTTTTTTTTCAACTAGATTGTGACAAGGTGCACATCCAGGTAGTAAGCCTAGAGTGGCATGGGTTAACCCTCTTGGATATGAGGTTAACATAATGAAACAAGGGATATAATTGAGGCCTTTTTAAATGAACTAGTAGACCCCAAGACACCATATTGTGGTACCTATGAGGAAGCCAGGGCTAGGATCTCATTGGAGATCAAGATTCCTCAAGCTATGAAGAGAGGAAGGATACATGTAGAGAAAATCTAAAAGGGACCAAGAAGTCTAGCTCTCCTCTTTTTCTGATAGAGGAAAAAGGAGATAACATTGAGGAAGAGGAAGAAGTAAAGTAGGAAGAATCTCAAGAAGAGGAACCACCTAAGAAGAAATGGAAGGTTATAACCAAACCAACAAAGTCCTCCCCTAATATATTCACTGGAAGGTCTACAAAGTCCAGAAGGAAGTTGAAATTTGGTGAGGATGAGGAAGATGAAGTAGTATTCAAGAGGTCTACTACTACCTTCCAAGATAAACCAAATAGATTGAACAATGAAGGAGGCATGGAAGACTTCAAATCCCTCAAGTATGAAACAAAAACCAAAGAGGAGAAGAATTAGATTGAAGAATCCTTAGAGGCTAAGATAGCTAAGTGAAATTATTCTCTAGAGAAACTAAAAATGTAAGTTCCTAATGTCTTACTGAAGGTAGTTGCACTATAATCCACAACAATTTATTAAACATTACTAAGGACATTAGAGAAAAAAGCCTAAGACTACTTATGTTGAGTCTATCTGATAAGGAAGTGAAGGAATCATTAAAGAAGAATGAAAAAAAGATGATAGCTAAATCCAATACATTCCTAATCCTATCAAAAGACCTTGAATCTATTATGAAATCAAACACAATGACATGGAAGAATATCTATGCACTACACAAGCCTAGTGAAGAAGTTATGCAAATTGATAACAAGGATGATGAAGAATAAGTTGAAAAAGATGGTGAGGAGATTAATGATGATGAAATTGATGAATTTATAATATAGAAGAATATTATGCAAAGGATGAAGAGGGTCAAGAAGTAGCAAGAGGAGATCTTCCTAAAATTTAGAATATTCAAGACTTAGATCCTGAAAAGATAGAAACATAGGTAATGGCCTCCATCCCTCTCTATCTAAGAAAAGCCTTAGTTCCACCTAACTTAGAGAAGGTTGCTACCAAGTTAGTCAAGGTAAACACTACTTCACCAAGCACCTAACTAAACATTGGAGCAATACTACTAAGTGAAATAATGAGGGAAGGTTCCATCACTTCATCTACCAAGCAATAGGTTCAAATCATCTCAACATTAGAGTCACAAACAACATCAGTAAGTTTTTTTGTTATAATTGATGTTGATATTGTTTCTACTATTGCTACTTCTACTATTATTTCTATTGTGGCAAGTGCAATGGTAGTTGAGTCAAGCCTCAGTCGAGTACTAAAATTTTGAAGAAAGAAAAGGAAATTATTCCTTCATTTATTTAGAAAGAAAAGGGTAAAGAGGTAGAAGCCTCTAAGAAATAAATTGATCTAGAGGAGGACATTGCAATGCCATATTGGAATCTTTTCAATTTGATTTTGGATCAAATAGATACACTTGGTGGTTGTCGAAGAAGAGTGGAAAACATAAAAAGCTTAGAGAGGAGAAGAAAAAAGAATAATCAAGGACTTATAGATACCAAGGACATATTCATTGATGCACTAAACATTGAGGTTGATGATAAACAACCAATTTTGGATAAACTTGTTAATATTGTTCACAAGTATAATGAGGAAGTGGATGTAAAATAAAAACTTATATAGAAGGTAGAAATGAAGTTTGAAAATAAAGTCTTCAAGAAAATGGTTCAAAAGATAGCCATTGACCAAGTTGAATTATCTACCATTCTTTCAAATCTTGAAATTTTTGTAAGTAATGTTGTTAATTTATTTGTGAAATTGAGTGATACATATAACTTCACTAAGGAAATAAAGGAAAAATTGTCTAAGATAGATGCTGACATGAAGGCTAGTGCACATTAATTGTCACTTGATCCTAGCTGGAGTTCTGCACATTTTGTAAAAAATAGATATCTAACAAATGTCCAAGAAAAATTATTGAGGGACTAAGCCAAGATAAGGGCTACTCTACCAAAAATATAGGGAATGATACTTCCCAACATGGATGCAATGAAAAAACATATTGCACATGTAAAGACATTGATCCATGACAACAATTTCTCTATTGTTGATCACATGATGGAATTATAAACAAAGGTGCAAATAGCTTTGCATTGTTCAAAAGTTTTGCAAGAGAATTGGGACAAAAAAATGTCCATTCTTTTGAAGGTACACAATAATTTCTTTTAAAATTTTCACATTACCTTGTAGTTATACATTTTTGGCATTTATGTCAAGAAGGAGGAGAATATAGTATTATCATACACAAGGGGGAAGGTATATATAAGAAGGAAATACATGTATGGTATGAATGATATATATACAAAATAGAAAATATATTTACAAAACCTATTTTGAAAAATTTGAAACAAAGCCAAAGGTTATTGAGCAATAGCAGTAGCATACAGTAGTCAAAATTGAGTTACTGACCCAAATATGTCGATAGAGGGAGTTTAGACTAATGTTTTGACCATTTAGTATTTTGGTATGATAAGTTTTTTTATGATTGATTTCAAAGGAGGTGATTGTTGACATTAAGGTCAAATCATTTTTATATTAGTGACTTAACACTTAGTTAGTTGGTTACATTTCTACTAAGCTCTACAGTTGCTACCAAGCTTATCATATTGCTACCAGTGGAAATGAAGTGCTTCAATTGCTACCTAGCCAATCAATTTGATTGCATTTCATGCCAAGGTTCATAATTTCTACCAAGACAATTAGTTTGATTATAATTCATGCAAAGCTTCATAATGTCTACCTAGTGTCTAAGATAGAAGATAGTATTTTTGAGGTTTATAATGTGTATCGAGCATTTGAGGCAAAGTATAGTGCTACCCAAGCTTATCAGTTTCTACCAAGTTCTTCATTGTTCGCCAAGTCATCCAATGTTGACCAAGTTGTTGATACTCTAAATGATCAATGTGGACCAAAATAAACATCAACCGAGTGATAGAGCTTTTTGAGTATTGAAAAGTGTTTCCAAGTGTTAGAACATCACCTAAGTGATCTTTGGAACTTGAGTTACAATAGTACCCTGACTTTGTGAATATTGTTTAATTTTTCTACTATAACCAACTCTAGAAGGTAATTTATTGGATTGGTATATTTTTAATACATCTTATCATATCCATTTGTGTATCAAACAATACAAACAATAGGTAGATGAGTGCAATTTAAGAATGCTAGAAGAAGTATAAGGAAATGTAGAGTCTTATCTATCACAGTCAGGTGATCATTGTATTTCAAATAAATCTCATCCAACAAACAAAGTCATAGATCAGAGATCAGCCACTGATTCATCCTAATAGGTGCATTTTCCAAATCCTTTAAACAAGGTGGACTTAACAGTCTTTTCAAAATCTCCTAACAGAGTGCATACTTCATTGTATGTTGCAAATCCTTTCACAAGCTAGACCTAATAGTCTTTATTGCTCCTAATAGGGTAGATCACTAGAAGTGATCAATTGTAAACATTAACAAGATAACTTTATATAATAGTGATAAAGCTTTTGGGTGTCAGCTCCACCATAGTTTTACTTTCTATTTGGAAGGTATCTGGGTTACCAAATATTGTTTTAAGTGTTAGGAACTATTTATTGCTTTCATTCTTTCATGCATGCAACTAGGTTAGATTATATGGTGAATTAAAGTATAAGTTCTATTGGTTCCTGATTCACCCCTCATCCCCTCTGAGTCACTAAGACTATACTAAAATTCCAAAAAATCTTCCCTAAAATACTACCATATAAATTACTTCAAGGGGAATGATTTAAAAAAACTAATCATCAAAAAAATCAACCTTACAAGACTCTATCCAAGTTCCCTTTGGGATAGTCCCATTATCTTTTGAATAGTAATATAAGATATTGGCACTCTAGCAAATTGAAGATCTCTTCCTATGACATCTTATTTAGGAATAGAAATGTATTCCTCTTCTTCATCGGCATCATCTCCATAGGGCATATTCAACTCCCAAAATATGTACCTTGAGTATTCTATGCCTCTACTATAACCTCTTCTTTATCAGTCTCTCCCTCATTTTCTTCATGTGTGTATTCACCATTCCTTTCATGTGGAGAAGCTATAGGAGGTGATCTAGGAGATTCAAGAGATGAGGATCTTCTTGTGGCATCATTTGGAACTATTTCCTCTACACTTGGTATTTCTACTATTCTTGCATCAAAAAACCTCTCTCATATTCTTCTTCTTTGATATAACATTAAGCCCACTAAATTCTCAAGATCTTTATTTAATTCAAAATCATGGGCTTGTGAATCTTTTTTAATTCTCTTCTTTCCTCTTCTTTCCTTTGGGACTATATCAATGGATCGCAACAACATATTCAAACATTCTTCATTATCAAAAAGAGTTACATTTTTTTTTCTTCCTCTTCCTAGCTTCTTGATCATATTTTCATATATATTTTAAAAATTTCTCAAAAGTATTCTCGATATTTTCTCTAGGCTCTTTCAATCTAAGAGTGAAACATATTTGGGATCCTTTTCTCTTATTTCTTATAGGGTCACTTGATTCATACACTAGTATGCTTTCTTCCTTCTTAGAGACTTCAAATCTCTTCATTTTTGATAATGTCTTCAACATAATAAAATTAATGCTCACCTTTTCAAGCTTTGTTTATTTTATGAATCAATATTTCATAAAATCCTTCAAATTCATTTATACTCATTGAACTGACATTCATGCTATAAGGTCTTAGCAATTGAACCAAATTACTTCTTTCATCCTTAATAATATAAAAATGATGAAAGAGTTTTAGGCATGGAAAGAAAGTTCCCTTCCTAGGCTTCTATGGGGGAAGTTAGTGTCTTGTAACATAGAAATCTATTTCATAACCTCAAGGAAACCAATTGTTAATGGGATATATTTTCGAAGCACAAAAGGCCTTCCAAGGAACCTATATATCCTTATGACTTTGTTGAAAGCATAGAAATACATGTCCCCCCATTGGTGACACATTTTTGGAACTGAATTAAAGTCAACAGGCCTTAAGAATATTTTTAAAGATATATGAAAATTATCGACCACATGTAGAATTATTCTCCTTAGGGAAATGCCAAATTGATTTTCAAATAAGATAAAATATGAACCTTCCCAATCCACAAACAAAAATAATTGACCATAATTGAATAGACAATTTCTCTCCATCTCTCTCAAATTCTAGATCCATATCCTCTAAAAAATCATTTCTATTATGGAAAAGAACCATGTGCATCAGCAATGAGTACCACCTAAAATTTTTGGACTCTCCCTTCTTCAAAACTATCAATACTTCATTAATTGTAATCTCTAAATACTTTGGGAAGTCATAAATCACTGCCTCCCCATATTTTTGAATACCTAAGCACATCCATGTCATTGTCTTACTAAATTTTCTCTCATTTTTCAACCCTAATACCAGATAGAGTAGAGTGTCATTATAGTGCTCAAAATTAGCTTTTGTATATGAAATAGGTATAGGAGGTCAATTTTATCCCATCTACTTCTTTCAGTAAATAAGTTATCAAGCTTTGTTGCACATCCTTGCCTTCTCTATCAAAGGGTTCTTCAAACATCTTGAAATCTATACCATCAGTCACATCTTTACTAGGGTGGAGAGAAAAGGATTTTTTGATAGAGTCAACATCTATTCTCAATAGGGTATCTCCATTTAAATCTTTTATTACATGTGATATCAGGTCACACTTATCCACTAACTTCAAAATTGGTTAACATTGAGGAAAATTGTAGCCATTACTAGTTTGTCTAGATCATACTAGCATATGTTACTAAGTGGGATCCTTACATTGGATTGGTTATACCACCTTTTAAATATTTCTATACCTTTGGTAGTAATGTTTTTATGACACATATTTCCATATTTATCATTCAAACCTAGTACTTCATTCTTCAATACCTTCCACCCTTCAATGGCTTCTCTACCCTCCTATAGCATAGGCAACTATTCAATAAAATCATCTTGAAGCCTTCTATCCTTGTAATTAAATTTCCTAGATTTCTTTTTTAGAGGTATTTTCCTCAGAATAGGGGATTCACACTACTATGGTTTATCTAGGGCTCAAGGATACAAACTAGGGTCTACTCAGGGAAAATACAAAATTTTACATGACATAATTTCCACATTTAGAACACAAGAGGTGAATACAACACTTACCAAATTTGCAAATTTCAAGGCAACACAATTTTGATTTTGAAAACCCTCAAGCATAAAAATGTCACTTCTTCAAATTTAGTAGGTGGATGTGGGTGATTGAAGTAAGCTGACAACCTTTAAAATTTTTGGATCATCATTAAAACCTCAAATGCGTGTGACATAACTATCATTTTTCCACCCTGAAGAAAATTCATTTTCTCAGCTCTACATTTGGTTTGAAAATTAGTCATTGATCATGTTCTAACTTTTCCTTGGATGCACAAAAATCTCCTTAACTCTGGCTAACCATCCTACTCAGACTTTAGGGCCCATCACCAACCAATGAGGAGTTAAAACATTGACTACATAAGCCTATTTGAATATTGAACACCTTATGAGAAAGAGGGAACATGGACACATCATGCTACATCACCATACAACTTCCATTTCTTGGTCATCACATACAAACCATCGATTCTCCATTGTCTTCTCAAACACATGGATGACTCATCCCCACCAAGAGATAAAGTCTCCATCATTGATTTACTACTTGTGCATTATATTTCCTTAAAGTGGAACACATTTATGTGGGTGTGACTGGGACACATGGAAGCATTACTCTTCATCACTATGGGAGAGCCAGTATTTAGAAAAATAAAGTACATTATTCGATTATCCCCTTTGAAAAAGAGAGCTTGAATACTTCATAACTAAGATTGTTGACATAGTTTGCATGGTCCAATAATTCGTCAAGTCCTAGATAACACCTTAAGTCCCACTATAGATCCTACTTAGAAGATGAGACATATCTCATAATCTCACTTATCTATTATAACCATTGTAAGATTTTGAGAAGCCACAACATTGCTAACTCATAAGGAAATGGACACACTATAATATAAAAAATGAAAAATTGTTGCTAAATCCATGTGGAAACATCTTATTCTCTCTATTGTATAACTAATACATCTATTTCTCTCTCACTAGATGACACAATCACATGTAGACCAATTAGATAGTAACCAATCCTTGTTGAAGCTGGTCCCATTAAAGACTTTGGACCTCTTCGGACCTAAGGTTAACTACATGTATCAACATATCACTTCACTGCTATCCCAACATAAAAATATAATGAGTTAATGTGATTCATCAATTTAATACTTGTATTTGAATCACATGTGATGTTGGTTGGATGTGTGTTATCATCATGTTATAGCTCTAGTAGGAGGACACTTAGTGAGATAGTGATGGTCTTTGATTTTTCATAGATCACTCACTCAAAATGAGAGGTATCTGGCCCCACCATTTCCATGCGGCATGATCACAACTTTTTTCTAATATAGAGGTTAGGTCTAGTGTAGATATGTGTGCTATTGATTTAGAAATTAACCATTTTCATGAGCTCAAAATGAAAAACTAGGTTAATGATCATTAAAATGAAAGTTTCAATATTCAATTAGAAAAAAACTATCAGTGAAAAAATTATCAATTCCTATAACATGAACATAAAAACCCCCCTTTTCATGTAGGAATAACCCTTAGTTGAATGAATTATGTCATAGGCTCATTTAAAGAAGAGGGTCAGGGGTTGGAACTTAAAGTCATAATACCTAGGGGATAACATACAAAATAAGAATGATGACACCCTTCCTAAGTGAAGAAAAAGTAATGAAGAAATAAAAATACTTAGGGATATTTCACATTTTTAGCAACCAAATATATTAAAATATGAATAGAAAAAACCTTATGGTGAAAACAAAAAGATAGTTTGGAAATACACACCAACAAGAGGAAGAATGAGGCCAACAATAGAAGTCAAAACCAAAGGGGAAATGATTCCAAACATTTTCATGATCATAATAATAGAGATAAGAGACTAAGACAAATTGGTCAAGGATCTAGAAGATGTGGTTTTTTTGGATCATGTTTTCACTATAGAGAGGAATGGCATAGGGAATTTGAATGACCCCAAAATCAAGGAATAAAAAATAGAAAAAATCAAGGCCAATATAGATTAGCACATGTTTATGAAGATTCCAAATCATCACATTATAAAGATGATGAAAGAGGAGAAGTCATATACTTAACAAAAGAGTCTTTTTGAGTGGTAAGCATGAACCTGGTTGAAGGAGGAGCTAGTTTCACACAAGGTGTAAATGTGAAGATAAGTTCTTAATGTGATCATTGATGGTCGTAACACTCACAATATTGTATTAGAAAATATTCTCACAAAGTTAAATATCAAGAGGAAGAAACACTCACACCCATATCATATTTTTTGGGTGTAGGATGACCACAAGGTCATGGTCAGTGCGTACATATTCATATGGCTTCATCTTATGTTTCATTTCATCCTTTGTCAGTGTTTTCATATTATACACTAACAAAGGATGAAGTGAAACATAAGATGAAGCCATTGAAGGAGATAGATAAGAATGTATATAGTGCTTCCAAATTATGTTTTAATGATGGAAAGAAGTTCTTGTAGGGTATAAGAGGTGAGCATATGTATTTTTCTATATGGTGCAAGGGCACATAGGTAGGCTTGTCTAGGGATCCTAGGGTATTTTTTTTTGTAGTGGTGCTAGCTAGACCACTAGGTCAATAATAGGCCTAACCTAGTCCTAGCTCGAGGTTAGCTAAGTTGTGGAAGTCTCCAAAGGTCTTGTTTTCTCCTAGTTCCTTCATTAGGCTATAGATAAATTGTTTTATTTTGAGGGGTAGATTGCTCAAAAAATTGTTTGAAGGTATTTATTATATTCTTTTTAACCATTTAAGGCTTTTTGAAAAGTTTGACAACATTTGGAGCAATTTTGAGAGTCAAACTCCAAAAGATCTCAAAGTTGGTCAAAAATTGTCAATGTTATCATTGACAACATTGACTACTTTTGTTGCAATTGAGAAACTTTTTAGTTGGAGCTTAGAGACTATTTGAAGTAGTTGGGATTGATATGGGGATTTTTTTATAAGGCCATTCTTGACCATTTTTCATGGTTGGAAGTTTGAAGAGATTCTAGGTGTACAAACTAAACAACAAGTTTGTTATCATAGTTTTATGCTTTTGAAGTTTTTGAGATTTTAAAGGATTTGATTAAGAATTTTTATTGTCTGAAGTGTTAAGAGAGGTTGATGTGAGATTGTGTACACTACTATTTATTTTTTTTGAAGTTTTAGTTTTTTCTATAAATTATTTTGGTTTTTGTGCATCTATTGTTCTAAATCAAGTCTCTGAGCAAGATGAGGTCATAAGTCCCTCTGCCACTATAGGATCTATATTAACTCTTTCAATTTGGGAGATGAATCCTTCTAAATACTATATAGATAAGGGGGGACCTTGGAAATTAGAGAAATTGATTTTATGGTGATGTCTTAGGTGAGCTAGAGATGCATGAGTAGGGATCACAATCAAGTGCAGAGGTGTTGCAGAGGTTGAATGTTGGTGATGCTTCAAGAAAAGCTTGGAATGTGTTGGATCATGTTTTTGTGAAGCCCCAACTTCAATGGGAGGCATTGAGGGTATTGATGTGGAGGAAAAACCATCTTTTTACTAGACATCTTATTAAACCCTTGAAACCCTTATTTTAAGGCTTAATTTGTGCCCATACTATATGGATAGGTTGAGAACCCTAGAAAACCAAAATCCTTAGGGTCTCTGAAAAGGGTGTCTAGAATAGTGGTTTATTTGACCCCTTGTTAAGGAATTTTTATAGATATTAGGGATTTCCTTTAGTAGGAGGGGTGATTGCTTGTAGCTCTATTTCAAGAAATTTTGTAAAATCTTGCATGATTTTTAGAACTTGATTAGGGTTTCAAGTTTGTTTGTGATTGTAAACCTCTAGGAGAATCTAAATTCCTTCTTAGGTGATGATCCATCCATTTGGAGATTCAAATGAGTATTTTGGCTTGGTTGTGATGCTAGGGAGTTATCATTCTTACATTGGTGTGCACTATTATAAAAGCCTAGGACCTCCTTGTTAGGATCCTATGTAGAATAAGGTAAATAGTAATCCTATTAGAGCTAGAGAAATACCTAAGATATCTCTAGAAGTAGCTAGGGTGGGAGGAAGATTGCATGTCACATCACTATAATTCTAAAAGTTGGTAAAGAAGAAGTAGAAGAGATACCTATAAAAGTTGTAGATTTATTGGAAGAATGTGTAGATATTATATCTAATAATTTTTCTGATGGATTTCCATGAGTAAGGAATATTATTCATCGAATGGACTTGATTCCAAGAGCCATTTTTTCGAAGCAATGCAGTCCATAGAATGACACCAGCAAAAAGAAGGGCATTGTAAAGTCAAGTGCATGAGTTATTTTAGAGATAGTTGATCTTAGAGAGTCTAAGTCCATGTGTTGTACTAGAAGTACTAGCACCAAATAAGAATAGAGAATGGAGAATGTGTACATATTCTTGGGATACTAAAAATATCACCATCAAGTATAGATTTTCATTTCCAAGGGTGGATGAAATTATTTTCTATTTGAGTGGAGTTATATATTTCACAAAGATATATCTGAAGAGTGGATATCATAAAATTAAAATTAAAGAACAAGATGAATGGAATACTACCTTCAATGCAAGGGAAGGATTATATGAGTGGTTAGCCATGCCTTTTGGGATAGCCAATGCACCAAGCACTTTTATGTGGCTCATGAATGAGGTATTAAAGGAATTTCTTGGTAAGTTTTTTCGTTTTTTACCTACATGATATTTTTATTAGTAGTAAGACATTGGATGAGCAAATCATGCATAATCATAATGTTTTTTAGAAGTTGAGGGAGGAAAATTTGCTAATCAATCTAAAGAAGTGTGGTTTGGTGAAGAAAGAGTCAATGTACCTTGGATTTTTAGTTTCAACAGAAGCTCTAAAAATGGACCTTGAGAAAGTGAAGGCTATCTTTGAATGACCTGCTCTAAGGAGTGCTACAGAGGTAATGTATTTGCATGAAGTAACTAGTTTTTACAAAAAGTCTATAAGAGGTTTTAGCAATATTTATAAACCCTTGACTGAAATAGTGAGAGAGGATAAGATAACTTAAGTGGACTATAGGAAAAGATAAGATTTTTAATTTGTTGAAACAAAAAGTTACATAATAATTTTTTTTAGCACTTTCATATTTTAACAAAAAAATTCATGTAGAAGGTAATGCGAGCAATGTTAGCATGAATATTGATGAAATTCATATGGGGTTATATCTTAGCAATGTTAGAGACATATTTAAAGGTTGTGCATTGCATTCATGATAGAGTTTGTCATTGATGTGAACATACTATTTATTCTGTGAAGACTGGTAGAGTAGTAGACAAAGTTTAACTTCATCCAGTTCAAGAATTGAAGATCGAATTATACGTGCATGATGTTATGTTTTAGACTCTGTCTAGATGTTATAGTTAAGAGAGCATATGGAAATATGAAGTTTGGACAAAGTTATGATGAATTTAGTTATGGAAGGTTTCAGATAACATTTCTAGAAAGTAGGTACTGATGTTTCGATTATATCTCCTAAACAGATGGAATCTATTTGAGTAGACTTGGATAGATTTTGAAGACATGTTGAAGAGATTTTGGTTAATCATACACATTTAGATGATCATCTAGTGCAAATTCATGGAGACTTTAAGCCAAAATATTACTTGTAATTGTGAAAAATATGTAATATTGTATTATAACATGTAATTTAATATCTTAATTTGGTCCTATATTATTATTACAAATTGGGAAAGACTTAAGGACAAAACAATAAAAAAAATTAGAATTTAGTATAAATGAAAGATTTTTTCCTTTGGCCTTATCATTGGTTAGATCATTTTCATATTACAAAAAATTATGAGTGAGTGGTACCTTGCATGTGAATATCTTTTGGATTAGAGAAGAAATTGATACAGTTAAGGCATAGTGAATAGTGAACTTACAAGGAACTATAATTACCAAAGAAGTTATTGTTGGACAATTATTGATGTAGACTTGTATTATTTAGTGAGGATAGTAGTGAAGTTGTCTGGAAAATGCATCCATGTTTCCTTCTTTCAACTCCTAATAGGGTTGTAACCTCCTAACAAGGACTCATACATACCGATTATATTCCATTGACTACTAACAAGGTCTAACCTTTTACAAGAAACTATTTTATTAGTACATTGTCTAGTGGGTACCATCCCCAGTAGGGTATTCCCTATGATCAAGGGTTTCCCTAGTTAACATATCTAGTTTTATTTTCTATGGTTATTTCATCTATTGGTTGCATGTTTTAGAATTGATAAGGATACTAAGAGTTATTTTAATTACATAACTAATTCACCCCACCCCCACTCCCCCCACCCCAGCCACCCCCCCCCACCCCCAACAAATTAGTTATCTTGGTGAAATTTAATTTCTAAAAATTTGTATCAAAGCATCAAGTCCTTGAAGGAAAATCTTAATAAATTAAGAAAATCTATGGTGTAGTTAAGGAAAGAAATTATGAAGTTTCATGGAGTTAACTATGACAATCTAAAGAGAAGATGAAAACTTATTTTCTATACATGCATCTAGGGTAGTGGTTAATTATTAAAATTAAAAAGGTTGCATTTGAGGAAAACAAGCTTGAAGGTTGTGGTTTAACTCACAAAGACATATTCATCTTAAATATGCTTGCTAGAGAAGCACTATTATTAATCCTTCCTAAAACTAAATTTGTTCACATAAAATCTTTAAGACTTGCCATTGAAGTTTAGAAAGCTTCGTAAAGTAGATTTGAAGGTGATAAAATTTTTTATAAGGTTAGATGACAGTATTGGATATTCTTATTTCAAGATTCTAAAATAATTGAAGATGAATATGTAAGAAGTTTCTTTGGTAGATTAGTAGAAATTGTTATAGGTATTAATACTTGCAGAGGAGAGAAATCAGGAGATGAAATTATATGAATGATATTGAAGTCTTTGATACTTTCATATACAAAAACAATACAAATGATAGAACAATTTATTCATATAATTCTACAAAAGAGACTATTCCTTAGATATTACAGTTAGTGGAAATGTGAATGGCATAGAGTGGAGAATTGTGTAGGGTTAAAATTTCTTTCAGGGCAATGAGTGTTCAACCTTGGAAACTACAATTGAAACAACTTTTATGTTGTCATTTATGTCAAACCTACTAAAGAGACAATTACTAACAATGCAAGGTTCCATATATGTTGATTAATGAAGGTGATTTAGAAAGAGAGATAACTAAATGAATTAGTGAAGGTTTTGAGTGATGAGGAGCAAGTATGTTAGAATTGAAATGGGCACTTGATTAGTTAGTCTTTGAAAAGATGATATTTTGTTTATTCATTATATGAAGTGAAGAAAAAAATTGAGTTTATTTTTTGGAAGGGAAGACAAGAAGTTGAGTAAAAGAGTAAGCTTAGCCAAGTGAGAGTTTTACTAGGTCAATGAAGCAGAAGATTATGGAACTTACGTGTTTCTCAAGTAAAATGTATTAGTCAAGTGTTAGTTATGGCTGAGCAAGATGAAGAAGAAAAGTGTAGTACTAACTAATCATAATAAAGACCAAGAAATATAGTTGAAGTTGAGCAAGACAAGATAGTAAAGACTAAGCTACACATTGATCACTAAGTAGAATAACACAATGATGACTTAGTGTTAGAAAAATTATAGTTTTTGAATAAATTTAGTTTGATGCTAATATAGTTGAACTTTTGAATGAGTCAAAATGAGTGCATAAAATGGATTGATGAGTTAGAATATTAAATGCATGCATTGAGTTTTATATGTAATCAAAGGAAAGGTTTTGAAGACAAGTTTATCAAATTATCAAGAAAAGAGTAGAAGGACAAAATGATTGATAGATTCATTGAATCTAACCAAACCCTAGATATATAATTGTGTTTTAGTAGAGAAATATAACAGCCACCTATTTAAGGAGGCATACAAGATATTTTATAAGGTTGGTTTGTCTTTTATTGGAAATTTTATGGAGAACATGTGAAGAAAAAAGTAGTAGAGGAAAAGTGGTAAGATTAGTGGTGTGATTAATATTTAAAGGGTTGCTAAGAAGATCAATAATGGATATGATAATGAAGTTTAGTCAATGAACCAACAAATGAGATGAATGGAGATTTGAATCTAGAAAGTGAGTTGTATCAAAATACATCAAACTTCTTGTTACTTTCTAACCATTGTGCTAGTCAAAATCCTTTGATCAAGTTGACATTCTAATAGAATAATTAAAATTCCTCTAGACAAGTGACTTCTAATAGGGTGATTAAATCATTTAATAAGGTCACACCTAAAATTGTGTTTTGTAACATTTAACAAGCTTGGCTCTTAACTGAGCTCACTTCATAAGAGTGAAAAGTCATTGCATGTTACTCGGTGGTTTTTTCCAAATTGGGTTTCCACATTAAATTCGAGTGCCATATATCTATGAATGTTATATGTGTGATGCATGTTATTTACTATTTTTTATTTACTATTAGTCAACATATATTGAATAGAGAGTTATGGAATGACTAAAATGTTAAGTTGATGATGAATTTCTATATGCATTAAGTGATTTAATGAGAATTTTTAAGTTGTTTGAAGTTATTAAAAGATTAATTGGTACATCTAGAGCCAATGATAATGGATTCACTCCCCTCTCTTATTTATTCTAAATATTATAACAATTGGTATCAGATGTTGTGGTGCCTATAATGAAAGTTTAAAGGACTTGACCCAAATATTAGAATGTACAAGAGAGAGGTACCCAAGTTGAAGAAGGAGAAATGTCCAGCATGGTAATGACCAATAAAGTGCATCAATGTGGAGTTGGAGACTTGACAACATACTACCTAGAAAATGAATACAATAAAGTTCTTAGACCAATGACTATTGAACAAATCAAGGAGAAGCAAGAGCATAATCAAATGATGATAGATCTTACATCTTCCCTAAGTTTTTATGGTTTTTATGATGTGAATGAATGTACTGATGAAAATAAAATGTAGGAAAAGTTGGCACAAATCCATGGAGGAGTCAAAAATGTATCGATAGCCAAGCTGAAAGTTTGAGAGGCAAATTTTCTGACATGAGAATGAAAGAAGGAGAAACTATGCACAACATTGTGGGTGAATCAAGGAAGTTATGAATGCTATCAAAGGTGCTAGAGGAATCATATCTAATGAAACTATGATAAGTAAGTTATTGAGGACTTTAATTCCTATCTTTGCAATTAGAATATATACAATTCAAGAAATGATATATACACCTAGTAATGATTTGTCCTTGGATAGTTCAACTAGTAGACTCACTGCATTTGAGTTGTGAAATTGTGATAATTATTCACCTTTTACTGTTGAATTTGATTTCAAGTTTCAACTAATCATTTACGGATCTAAGAGAAAGAAGAAGAGAAAACATATGGATAGTAATAGTGAATTAGATGATGATCTTGATCATTGAGGGGAAGTTTCTTCACTTAGAGATTTTCTTTCTCTATCAAGGATACTTCTTAGCCTAATTAGGCTCACTCCTCTAACACCAACCTAGAGGACTCTATCCTAATCCCCTTTCCTAAAGAAACTTACCAATCAATTTGGTTTCTACTCCTTTTAACTTCAAAACCCTAACTGTGCATCTTTTCACTTAATAGGCAAAAACTCTACCAAATGCAATTAGAGGGTAAACATAAAATTTTCACCTTCCTTCTAAGATTCTTGACACACCTCATACAATTTGGAATCATCTTGATAGGTCTAGCTCACCCACAACTCCAAAATGCTATATTTGTCCTTGTAGCCGTAAGAGTCCCTATTAGCCCTCCTAGAAGCAAGGAACCTGCAATAACTTGAAAAAATCATTAACAAGGCCTATATATTTCTATTAAAAATCATTCCACATTGACTAGGGCTTGAATATTTTCTTGGTTTCAAGCCTCCATGGTGACTGTATAGTATGGTTTCAGAAAACCCTTATTTTGAGGGTTACAAGGGAAATGATAGAAAAACACTTAACAAATTCTCTAGACTCTTCATAAAACCTTCTCCTCTTGTTTTGGATGCATAATGCCTTACTCCACCATTTATCATTCAATATAAGCATGTAAAAACCCTATGTTCATACTAAAACCCATATGCAAGCCTCAATGTGCCTTGCCATGCCTTTGTTTGCTTGGCTAGGGCTCGCTTGTAAAAATAGCCAACTAACTCTCACAAACTCAAGAATTTCTATTTAAATTATTCACAAAGGCTATTAATTTTTTCCCAAAGGCCATAGGTTTTCAACCATGGGAGATCAATCTTTAGCCATTATTATGGAGCCCTATCAAAACTAGACAACAAGATTGAAGAAACTAGATTAATTTAAAAACTTGATTAAATGACAAGTAAAGTTCAAAAACAGTTGTCAAGAATCAAAAATTGAGTCCAAGAAACTATGCCAACCCAAATAGAAAGCATTCCAATCCAAATATTCAAGAAATCTCTAGGAATATGTTTATTTTCAGCAAAATTCATCCTTAACTCATGTCTTCTCCATACAAGTGCATAACTAGCCCTTAGAAATGAGTTGGAAGGTTTTTATATACATTCCTCCTAACCAACTTAGCCTTTGGTCCTAGTTATCACTACCTATTTTTTCCTTTCCTAAGAAAGTAAAAAAATTGCTATTGCAATTTTGCAAAAATTACAAAATTATCAATGAGCAATTTTGACAACTTTTGCAATTTTCAATCTAGTCCTCCAAACTTGTCCAATTTAGTTTCAACACTTATAGATTGAACATAAAACACTTAAGGAGATCCATTAAAAAATTATTTCCCTATTTTATAAATTTTTCCATGTTTTGTCTTATAGAGCAATTTTGAGCAATTTTAGGTTTAATAGGACTTAACTGCATAAAACTTGCCTCAACTTTGAATATTACCTAACCCCATATCTAAAACCTATCTTCTGACTTTAAATTTATTCCTTATTCACCAAATGGTTGTTTAGATCATTTGCAAACCAAAATTTGAGGTAGGGTTTTACCTTACCCCAAGGTGCTCCTACGCCATTCTCCACTTACAAGAAAATTCTTAAGGCACATGTGTAGAGAGGAATACCTTTCTGATTCCATGCTTCTTAAATCACTCTCAACCATCTATATTGCCTCAACTTCAGGAGTATCCTTCCAATTTACCAAATGTTATTTGTACACCTTGTTCATTGTGCTCTTTCTCACCCTAGAATCTAGTATCTTCTCTATTTGTGGTTACTTCCTTTTAGGTACCTACAAGACTAATATAACCTTGTTGAGATCTTCCTAATACTCCTCTTCATCTAAATCTTGACCTTTACAAGGTATCATGTCTTTTACATTGAAGATAGGGGAGATAGACATGTCATTGGTAGATCTACCTTGTAAATAGTGGAGCCATACTTCTCTAGCACTTTGCATTTTTAATTCTCCTCATCTACAACTTACTTGGAATACCTTTTTGCAATCTATCCTTGTTCAAATAGACCATAACCAAATCCCCTATTCAAGATTGTAAGTATCTCCTCCCTTCATCCTTATTTTCCTTTAACTATTGATTTTCTTCCGTTAATGTCCTTTTAACCTAATCATGCATTTCCTTCATAGACTGAGTAAAATCATCAGCATGTCCATTGATGATGACATATTCTAGTATTTCCCTCAACTCTAGTATTCCTCTTGTATGTGTGCCATACTCTACTTTAAAAGGAATTAATCATGTTGTCATGTTCTTGCTATCACTATAGGCAAATACTACCTGAGGTATGACTTGTTCCCAAATTTCCCCATACTCCTTGGCAATACACCTTAAGAGCTTACCTAGAACCCTATTTATGACATTTTTTCAGCCATATATTTGGGGATGGTAGGAGGAAATATGAACTAGGTTTTTACCCAATACTTTCCATAGGATATTCCAAAAATACCCCATAAAATTGACATCCCTCTTAGCCACAATGCTCATTGGTAGCCCATGAATTTTGACCACCTCCTAGAAAAATAGGCTAGATATATGGATAGCATCATGTATTTTCTTGCATGGGATGAAATGACTCATCTTGTTGAATTTTTCCACTATCAAAAATACATTTTGGCCAACTCAAGATAGCCTCTACCTTTATCTTATCCATTTTTAGACTTCCTTGGGACACAAAAAAACCCAAATAAACTAGCTCTTCTTTCAATAACTCACTCTTCTCAAGGTTCACTGTCAACTTTTCCTCTTGAATTTTCCTCAACGCTATTTTTAGGTGCTTCATGTGCTCCTCCTTTGTCTTACTAAATATGAGGATGTTAGAAACAATAGTCCACCAAGATAATTGGGGGTGTGAATTAGTTATCCAACAATTAAACTATTTGTCTTTATTATAAACTTAACCATTCAACCAAAGTAAATAAAAACCATACAAAGATGCACATAAACAACTACACCAGACATGTTGACTATGGAAACCCTTGATTAGAGGGAAAAGCCCAGTGGGAATGATGCCCACAAGATGATGTACTAATATAAATATTTCTTGTTAGAGGATGGACCCTATTAGGAGTCTATTACAACATTTAGTACATATAAGTCCCTATTAGGAGATTCCAAGCCTGTTAGGAGTTGTAGTACAATGTATACAAGATGAGCCCATTGCCCAAACATGTAATTTCAACTACAAGAAGAGCTCTCTACTCAAACAAGTAATTTATTTTTATGTTCATCTTTCCCTTGTTCTATCAATCAAGCCAATCACTATCAGATCTTGTAGACTAGGTCACAAACCTCAGATCCAAATATCAAACCTCAAATCAGTTAGCAAATCCTTGGTAATGAAGTTTCCTTCACTTCTACTCTACTTTGTTCACTTTCGCATTCCTCTCATACTATTACTTATCATGAATCATAAAACATACCATATGATAAAGGAAAATGTCCTTTCTTTTTACTAAATCCATAATTCAATTCCTTGAGTCAACTATTACAACTTCTTAATAAATTATTGTAGGAGCACATCAAGAACACGTTAAATTTAGCAATAGCATTAATCTTCCACCTTCCACCTTGCAACCTAAATAACTTTTTGTATATGCAATAGTATGATGAGAGAAATTAGCCACATCATCACCAACATGTCTTCTTCACATCCTCAACTTTGATTCTCAAAATAACAACTCTGATAAGAGATATAACAACTTTACTAGAACATGCCTGTATAAACTCTATCTGAGAATAGACATCACAAAAGCTTACATAACTTCTTCCAAACTTATCCGTTCTTCTTCCAACATTAGCTACATATACTAGATACTCATAAGTATCTTCCATAACCTTGGATAGTCTAGTCATCCATACCAACTTGATCTTTTTGATGTTCTTCAATTAGATAACACAAAAAAACTACTATGTTGACATCAATGAAAAAATTAGTCATAAATGTAACATAACATCATAGTAACATATCTACAATACTCCCATATCATTAGCATTCATGCTTCTAGAAAATTCTCAACAAACTCCCTATTTGGCATTGATGGCAACATAGATTAAAAACATCTAGTTCCAAGAATACCAACAAAATACTATTCATCTTCTTTTCAAATCCTCTTCATCAAACATTCTTGCCCATTGATATACCTCAATGTGCTTTTTGTCAAACTATCTTTCCATGTTGTACTTTTTCTAAATATATTGTATTCATGCCAAACTTCTCCCCCATTGACATTAATGTTAAATTTTTCAGCAACCAACTTCACTGTATCTTGAACTCTTCAACAACTGATCCTTACTAGCTCAAGAGTCCAAAGACACCATTCAAAACCACATTTAACAAGAGTCCTAGATGACTCTATCCATCAAAGATACTCCCCCATACATGAAGCATCAAGATTCAATCTAAACAACAATGGTACTCTATTACACTAGATTAATGCACTCCTACATCTTCTATTCTAATATAGGAAGGGGAATAACCCCAAGCATACATCATAAATACTCAAAAGTCTCTTTGGGAAGAGGCTTAGTGAATATATTTGCAATGTGCTCTTTAGTGCTCACATACTCTAATCTTGTTTCCTTTTCTACAACTTTTTCTCTCAACATGTGATACTTAATATAAATTTACTTAATATTTGAATGCAACACTAGATTCTTAGACATATGTACCATGCTTGTGTTTTCACAATGTATGACAATAGGTTCACTAACTTCTATCCTCATATCCTTGAATAGATACTTCATCCAAACAACTTGATTGCAATTTCTTGTTGCTGCAACAAATTTTACTTCCACTGTACTTTGTGATGTACAATCTTTCTTCTTGTTTAGCCAAGAAACCAATCTTCCTTCAAGAAAGAAGGCTCCACCACTAGTGCTTTTTCTATCACCCAAACTGCTTGCCCAATCAACATTAGTATAAACACTTCCAGTAAAGTCATTAAATCTATCATACCATAATTTGAACTCTGATGTTCCTTTCAGATATCTAAATATCCTTTTGACTACTACATAACATGTTTCTCCAGTATTAGTTTGGAATATTGCAACAATTCCAACTCCATTTTCTATATCTACCCTTGTGTGAGTAAGATATTACAATCCTTTGTATCATAGATTTATACTTTTTCTACTAAATAGTAAGTGTCTCATCCTTCATAGATAACTTGTGTCCAGTTATCATAGGTGTTCCAATGAGTTTACATGTTTTCAAACTAAACCTTTTTAGTAAATCCTCTAAGTACTTAGTTTGAGAAATAAATATTCCTTCTTTATTCTATACAATCTGCAATCCTAGAAAATATTGCATTTCTCCTATCATACTCATCTCAAATTCTTTCTTCATTTCTTCTGCAAAATTCTTACTTTCTTCATCATTTCCTCCAAATATGATATCATCAAAAAATATTACCAAAATTATAAAACAAACATTAGTTTCTTTCCAATATAGATTACTATCTTCCATACCTTTGCTATATCCAAGCTTTTCCAAATGCTTGTCCAACCTTGCATACTAGGTTTGTGGTGCTCGATTCAAGCCATATAATGCTTTTTTTAGTTTGCATACTATGTCCTTATCATATATCAAAGGACAACCTTTAGGCTGCTCTATGTACTCTTCTTCTTTAAGTTCCCCATTTAGAAATGTTGACTTGACATCCATGTGATACACTTTGAATTTCTTTTGTGCTGCATAAGCTAAGAGTAATCTTACTACTTCTATTATAGCCACTGGAGCATAGGTCTCATCATTGTCTATTTCTTCTCGATGTGAGAAACCTTTACATACCAATCTTGCCTTATTCCTTACAACTTCACCTTGTTCATTCATCTTGTTCTTGAATACCCATTTAGTTCCTATCATATTATTTCCTGGTAGTCTAGGAACCAATTCCCATGTCTCATTCTTTACTATCTAATCCAATTCCTCTTTCATAGTTTGTTTCCAATAATCATCTTTACATGCGTTATCTACATTCTTAGGTTCAACTTGAGATATCAAACATAGTTCTTCATGGACTCTACTTCTTGTCATTACACCTCTATCTTTGCTTCTAATGATTTTCTCAAATGGATGATTCTTTATCATATTCTTTCCTAAAGTATGAGTTCCTATCTCAACACTTGGCTCTACTAAAGGTTTCAAGCTTTACTCCTGCCTTGGTTCTCCTTCATTATATAAATCATTGTTAGTCTCAAGAAATACTTCAACATTCCTTGGCTTAGTAACAACATCATCATCTAAATTGTAATCAACTATTCTCTCTTCTATCCTAAATTTCTCATCAGTTCTCACATTTTCACTTTCAATAATAGTTACCAAAGTTGTCTCTTCTATTACTTCATCTTCATTAACCAATTTAGAATTATCATCACAATTGTTTAAGATTTTTATCCATACTAGCTTTAAATTCTTCAACTTAATCAAAGCATAAACTCTTTCTAGTCTTCCTTACTCTCTTAGGACATCTAGATGAAAAATGACCAAACTCTTTACATGCCCAACAAAAAAAAAAATGCATACCTTCTAGCTCTCTTTTTGTAGGTAAACCAATAACTTTCTTTATCTTTATGTCTTCTTCAAATTTGGATCCATTTGTGCTTGTACTTTTGTTCCCTTGTATGTAATAGAAGGATTTTGGATCTGAAAATTCACTACTATGCTCTTTAAAAAAATATGATAACTCACCAAGAATTTCCATCATTCAGGTTTCAAAATTCCCTCTATCAAATGTAGGAGTATCTATCCTAAACATGTTCACCATGGATAACCCAAATTTGTTAATCAATCTTTATCTTCAACGACCTGATACTCTGATACCAATTGCTAGAAACAATAGTCCACCAAGATAACTGAGAGGGGGGGAGGAGGGGGGTGAATTAGTTATCCAAAAATTAAACCATTTATCTTCATTAAACAAACATAAACATTCAACCGAAGTAAAAAACAATCATACAAAGATGCACATAAACAATTACACTAGATATGTTGACCAGGGAAACCCTTGATCAGAGGAAAAACCCCAGTGGGAATGATGCCCACAAGATGATGTATTAATATAAATATTCTTTGTTAGAGGATGGACCCTTTTAGGAGTCTATTACAACATTTTATTACATATAAGTTCCTATTAGGAGACTTTGAATCCTTGTTAGGAGATACCAACCCTATTAGGAGTTGTAGTACAATGTATGCAAGATGAGCCCACTGCCCAAACATGCAATTTCAACTACAAAAAAAGCTCACTACTCAAACAAGTAATTTTCTATATATTCTTCTTTCTTTTGTTTTTTCAACTAAACCAATCACAATTAGATCTTGTAGACTAGGTCATGAACCTCAGATCCAAATATCAAACCTTAGATTACTCAGCAAAACTTTGGCATTGAAGTTTCCTTCACTCTTTTTCTACTCTACTTACTTTTGCATTTTTCTCTTATTATTGCTTATCATCAATCATAAAACATACCATATGATAAAGGAAAATGTCCTTCATTTATAATGAGCCCATAATACAATTCCCTGAGTCAGTTGTTAGACCTTCTCAATTAATTATTATAGGGCCACATTAAGAACGCATTACACTTAGTGATAACATTAATCTTCTACCTTGCAACTTGAATAACTTTTTGTACATGCAATATTATGATGAGTGAACTTATACATGTCATCATCAACATGTCTTATTCACATCCTCAACCTCAATTCTTAGAATAACAAATTTGCTAAGAGATATAATAAGTTTACCAAAATATGCCTCTATAAACTCTATCTCAAAATTGACATCACCAAACTTACATAACTTCTTCTAGACTTATAATTTCTTCTTCTAACATTAATTGCATATACTAGATATTCAAAATTATCTCCCATAACCTTGGATAGTTAGAATATGCAACTAGTTGTCTATGTCAACTTGATGTTTATGCTATTCTTCTGTCAAATAACACAGAAAACTGCTATGTTGACATCAATGACAAACTTAGTCATGACTGTAACATATCATCATAGTAACATATCTACAATACTCCCCCATAGGAATATCATCAGAATTCATGCTTCAAACAATCTCTCAATAGAGGATGTCATTTAGATATACAAAAAAAACACTGCTATATAATCTTTCAAGACTTAATTCATGACTCTCATGAAGATACTTCGTGCATTGGTAATCTGACCAAATGGCATCACCAACCACTCATAGAGACCCTTGGTAGTCTTAAATTTAGACTTCCATTCATCACCCTTATTCATCCTAATATGATGATAACCACTCTTGTGATCTATTTTAGAAAATTATCTAGCTCCACCAAGATAGTCCATTGGATATTCTATCCTAGGAATAGGAAATCTATATCTAATTGTGATTTTATTAATTTCCCTAGGACTAGTACACATTCTCCACTTACCTCCTTTTTTAGGTTCTAGGAAAATTGGTACTATACATGGACTAATGCTCTTCCTAATCAGCCCATGATCTAGGAACTCTTGGACTTGTCTTGTAATCTCCTTGTTCTTCTTTGGAGTCATCTTGCATGTATCCTTATTGGGAAAGGAAGCACCTAGTATGAAGTCAATTTACAAGTTATGGCTCTCTTTGGGGGTAATTTTGGTGGTGCTCCATCACATATGATGCCCTTGAACTAACCTAGTAGTTCTTGCACTTCAATAGGTATAGGTGCATGTGCTAATGACTCCTCTTCCTTTGGCTTCACCATGATGGCATATTCTACTCCTTCACCATCCTTCAAGTCATTAAGGAACTCTTTTCAACTCATTAGAAATGTCTTAGCATTAGCCTTCACTATCCTATCTTCTTCCATAAATGACTATATCTTATAGGTGACCACATCCTTCTTCAATAAGTATTTATTTTCTTTCACATCATGAATTGCCTCTTTGTCATACTACCAAGGCCTTCTTAATAGTAGATAACAAGCATCCATAAGAAGTACATCAGATAAAATCTTATCTTGATACTTACGAATTGTGATATCTGCTCATACTTGTTCATTCATTATTATATTCTGCCCCTTGTTCAACCAAGTCACCTTATAAGGACACACATGTGGAATTTTTGTTAGATCAAGGTTTTGTACTGCCTCTTTTGATAACACATTGTCAGTAGACCCTATGGCTATGATCATTTTGTATACTTTTACAAGTATCTTGCATGTAGTTCTAAAAAGTTCTCTCCTCTATTTAGGTTCCTCCTTCATTACCTCTTTGACTAACACTATCTTCAACATGAGGTTCTCAGCCTTTTCTATTTCAAGGTCAACTTCCCCTATTTTTGACTTTTTTCCTCTTAGACCTAAGTTATCTTATTCTTTCCATAATATGTTTGTTCCTTCTCTAGAAATCTATAGGTAGAAAAGCCCCAACTTACCATAGTGGTAACATTTCATGTTACTAAAGTGTGAGCCTCTTTTTCTATTCCCATATCTACCTCTTCCATAATTATTGAATCCTCTTCCTCTATTGGATCCTCCTCTTTGATTAGTCTCATTGGCCTACTCATTCCACTTGGAATCTCCATATCTCCTCCTATCATTGGTCCTTCCACTAGAACCACCTCTTGAGTAACCTCTGCCTCTGCCTTTAAAGCTTGAGTCACCCTTCTTCCCCAACTTATTGTTCACCTTCCTAGTTGTTTGGAAACAACTTTGCAATGTGGTGAGATTGAACAAGCTCATTTCATCTTGGATAGACCACTTAAGACCATTTAAGTACCTTGCCACCTTGATTCTCTTTGCCTCTTGCACCGTTGACCTTAGATCAAGTTTTTGGAATTCTTCAATGTATGTAGCTACATAAAGATCCTTTTGCTTGAGATTATGTCTCTACTTGTCAATCTTAATCTCATAATCTTCTAGAAAATAGGTCTCCTTTATCTTTTCTATAATAGTCTTCCAATTGGCTATTGGTTTCTTCTCTTCAATTTCTCTTTCCTCTTGCACAAACTTCTACCAAGTCAGTGCATGTCCTTTTAATCTTGACTTTCCAAACATTACCATTTGATACTCTATTGTCCCTTCACATTCATAATAGTTTTCAATGCTTTCAATCCACTCTAGGACCACTTATACAACTATCTTCCCATGGAATAGTGAAACATTCTGAAGACTTTTCTCTTCAAATGATATGAGGGCTTTGAAGAATGGTTCTTTCTCACTAAGTGTAGGATCAAGTTTAGGTATTTCATCCTCCAAGTCCACCTTCTCTTTGTCTTTACCAGTGTCTACATCTTCCCTTTCTAGGGCTACGTCTTCCATTTCTCTCAACTTGTATTTCATCTCTTTTATGTCCTCATTAAGAAGTCTAGTTTTCTCTTGCATTCATTTCTTCTATTAATCTACCTCCTTATCCAAGTTATCATTCATAGCCATCTTTGAAGATCCACTTGATTTGGTAGTATACAACATATCACTACAAGCCACAATCTTATGGCTCTAATACCACTTTCATGGGGAGTTTCTTCACTTAGATATTTTCCTTCTCTATCAAGGCTACTTCCAAACCTACTTAGGGTCACTCCTATAACCCCAACCTAGAGTAATCTCTCTTCATCCCCTTTACCAAAGAAACTTACCAATCAATTTAGTTTCTACTCCTTTTAACTCCAAAACCCTAACTATGCATCTTTTGGCTTAATACGCCAAAACTCCACAAAATGTGAGTAGAGGGTCAAAATCAAGTTTGCACCTTCCTTCTAATGTTCTTGACACACCTCATACCATTTTGCGTCATCTTCATAGTTCTAGCTCACCAAAAACTCCAAATTGTTTTGTTTGTCCTTGTAGCCCTAAGAGCCCTTATTAGCCCTCCTAAAACTAAGGAACCTACAACAACTATAAAAACTCCTTAACAAAGCCTATATATTTCTATTATACATTCTTCCAAATTGATTAGGGAATGAATATTTTCTTGGTTTCAAGCCTCCATGGTGTCCGTACAGTGTGTAAGGAAACTCAAGTGCAGAAATAGCTTCCTACACTAATCTCACAAGGAAAGTATGGTGCAAATCCTTTTTAAAAACTTCTACACTTACAGATTCAATATCATGTAAACAACAATATTGTAGCCAACCATGCATACAGAAAATAGATAGATAAAGAAACACATAACACAAAGATTTGTCGATGGGGAAAAACCTTTCAGTAAAACAACCCCAGCCCTCCAAAACTTACACAATGTATTATCTTCAACACAAGATTACAATACACTTGCAATGCAAAATCAACATAATAGAAGACTCCAGCAGCACCTTAGTACTTGCAAACTTTCATCTATCACACTATTGCATTACAACATGCAATACCCATTTTATGAACATCTTAAGACCCAACAAAATACCCATAATGAAGTTGGGCATTTTTCATGGCTCAACCACCAAGAAACATGCACAATGCCACATGTACATCCAATACCAAGAAAAAGGGCATCCATCCCTTGAATTGACAATGACAACTTGTCATAGAATCTGCCAAAAATAGTGGTCACAAGAGAAGTGTAAGGGAATCCATCATCCCAACCTATTTTTGGCATATTCTCTTACACACACCAACCACTCATTCTTGGGCGCCCAAATAGGCCTCATGTCATAAGATGCTCTTACACCTATCATAGCTCATTCCTTAAATAGCTCTTACGCATCATAGGAATCCGTCATAACCATTTTAGGCATGATCTCCTTCACACACTTCAAGATGCCGACACATGTAAGTGATCAACATGCCAACTAGACATGTACACTCACATTTACATATTATTTGCAAAAATACATTTTACAAAACAAATAATAATAAGAATAGGAATTATACAAGGTTGAGACACCTTATTCCTAACATTCTCCCACTTGTTGAACACCTTGTAAGAGCAACAGGAACATAACAGGAACTAACCGCTATAGGCTGAAAGGCCCATAGACTCAGAACACCTTCTGAACTTCTCAGTGCCCACTGGTTTCGTTAATGCATCTGAAACATTCTTCACAGTATCTACCTTCTCCAAATTTACCTTTCCATCTTCCACCATATCTCTCACAAAGTGAAACTGCACATCAATGTGATTCGTTCTGACACGAAAAGTTGGATTCTTCGCAAGGCAAATAGCACTCTGACTCTCACACCAAATAGTAATCTATTCAAAATCAACACCAACATCAGAACAAAATCTTTTAAGCCAAATGGCTTCCTTACAAGCATGAGTAGCAGCCATGTACTTAGCTTCTGTAGTGGACAAAGCAACCACAAGTTGTCGCTTACTCATCCAACTAATGGCACCACCACACATAGTGAACACATAACCACTGGTGGATCTCCTGCGATCAATATCACCTGCCCAATCTGAATCCAAAAACCCATGAATACAAACTGAATGCAAAAATCTAGAAGAGTTACCATGATAACATATGGAGTAATCTGATGTACCCCTCAAATATTTGAATACTCACTTAACTGCATCCCAATGTATCCGTCCAGGATTAGCCATAAACTGACTTAGGACTCCCACTGCTTGGGCAATGTCTGGTCTAGTATAGACCATAGCATACATAAGACTACCAACTGCACTAGCATAAGGCACTCTACTCATGTCCTCCACCTCACTAGGAGATTTTGGGCAATCATCTATAGATAACTTTTTTCCCATAGAAATAGGAACACATAGTGGTCTACAATCTACCATGTTGAACCTGTCCAACACAGACTTCACATACTTACTCTAACTCAACCAAAGTTTTATGATAGACATGTCTCTACTAATTTCCATACCCAAGATGTACCTAGCTGCCCCAAGATCTTTCATCTCAAACTGTGCTGACAACTGAGATTTAAAATCAAAAATCATACCCTTACCCTTCCCAAATAGCAACATATCATCAACATATAATGCAACAATAAGAAGGCGATCATTTTCAACTCTGAAATAAACACAATGATCTGATTTCGATCTTACAAATCCAATTGATAACACAAAGGCATCAAACTTAAGGTACCGCATCCTAGAAGATTGCTTCAAACCATATAGAGATTTCTTCAATCTATAAACAAAGGATTCTTTACCTTTAACAATGTAGTGCTTAGGCTGTGACATATAAATCTCTTCCTCCAAATCACCATGAAGGAAAGTTGTCTTCACATCCATCTATTCTATCTCTAAATCATATGATGCAGCAAGAGATAACAGAAATCTAATTGATGTCAACTTTGCAACAGGAGAGAATATTTCACCATAATCTATTCCCTCTACCTATGAATACCCCTTTGCAACCAATCTAGCTTTGTACCTTTCAACACTGCCATCTGCACAAAATTTCTTCTTGAACACCCATTTACAGCCAATAGGTTTTCTCCATTTAGGCAAAGGTACAAGGTCCCATGTTTTGTTTTTCTCTAATGAAGCCATCCCATCATCCATAGCCTCAATCCAGGAACCTACATCTTCCATGCCCAAAGCCTCTTTCACAGATCTAGGCTCATCGATGTAAGTAATTAAAGAAAAAGCATAATTGGAATCTAACATAGAATAACCAAACCTTTCTGGTTGCTTTCTTTCTCTCGTAGATCTCATCAAGGGTTGAGGTTGAGGTTGTTCTTCCTCTTCTTCTAAACTATCAGAGCTGCTAGAGCTCTCCTCATCATTAGACCCAACATGGTCTCTCTGTTCAGTCTTCTCAGGGGTAGGAGGCAACTGAACAACATATTTTTCCTTTTCTTTTTCATCTGGTTGTAGCACAATAGGAGAAGATGTTAGCTCTCTAAAAATAAAATTTCTGCTATACAACACCTTACTAGTCACAGGATCCCAAAGCTTGTATCCTTTCACACCAGCACTATACCCAATGAAAATACATTTAACAGCTTTTTTTTCCAACTTAGATCTTTTCTCCTTTGGAACATATGCATAAGCTTCACAACCAAAAACATGAAGATGTCTAATTGAAGGCTTCTTACCAGACCACACCTCCATGGGTGTCTTACCAAAAAGGGCTGATGTAGGAGATCTATTAACCAGATAGCAAGCAGTGGCCATAGCTTCAGCCCAAAACCTTTGTTCTAAACTAGCTCCACTAAGCATACTCCTAGCCTTCTCCATCAGTGTCCTGTTCATTCTCTCTGCAACTCCATTCTGCTCTAGGGTATAAGGAGTTGTCTTATGCCTCTCGATACCTTGTTCTTTACAGAACTGTTCAAACTCTGCTGAGCAAAACTCACCACCATTGTCAGTTCTCACACACTTAATCTTCTTACTAGTCTGATTCTCTACAAGGGCTTTAAATTCCTTGAATCGACTAAATACTTGTGTCTTACTTTTAAGGAAATAAATCCATGTTCTTTTATTGTAATCATCTATGAAAGATACAAAAAATATAGACTTGGAGATCGAAGGAACTTTTACAGGACCAAATACATTAGAATGAATAAGATCCAAAACATCAAAAGATTTGTGAGAACTAGAGTAAAACTAAACACAATTTTTTTTACCATATACAAAGTGTTCACAGAAGTCAAACTCGATATTGCAATCATTTAACCCCTCAACGAGATTTTTCTTTTTCAGGGTTTTGAGACCCTTCTCACCAATGTGGCCAAGTCTCATATGCCACAACATTGTCTTTTCTACAGGAAGCTTACCTTCCAAAGTGTTTGCATTGCCATCAGAACCAATAACCACAAAATTCTTCACTGCTCGTTTAGATGGTGAGGATGAAGAACTATTACATAGAGGAATACATGCATCTAGCTGAAATAAAGTACCTCTCCTAGTACCCTTAGCAAGCACCATCGATCCTCTAATCATCTTACATCGTTCTTTCGAAAAAAAAACTTGCATACCTACATCGTTCAGCATACTTACAGATAATAGGTTTCATGCCAAGACTAGAGTGTGCATAACCCCATTGATTCCCTTTACTCGTCCATTAGGAAATTTGATAGTGACCCTTCCATCTCCAACTATCTTCAGGTGAGAATCATCACCCAAGTACACCTTTCCACCATCGAACTCTTCATATCTTGAGAACCAATTTCGATGAGAGGTCATGTGAAAAGATGCACCCAAGTCAACCAACCACACATCATTAGATGCATGGGCTCCCAAAGCTACGATGAATGCATTGCCATCTTCTTGAGATTTTTTAGAACCAGAATCTGAGGCTTTCTTCTTCTTCTTAGGCTGTTTACAGTCTTTATGGAAGTGCCCAGTCTTTTCATAGTTCCAACATTTTACCTTGGACTTATTGGAAGTCTTTGAATTCCCACGGGATTTGGATCTACCCTTATTATTAGACTTATTGTCATTTTTCTTTCCTCTTTATGTGGATCTCCCACGAATAGCAAGGGCTTCTTTTTCTAAAACAAAAGCCTTTCTCTACATCTCCTCTGATAGCAGTGAAGACACCACATCATCCATTTTGAGGGTGACTAATTTTCTTTTGAGAGCCATCACAAGATGGTCCCATGAATCTGGTAAAGAACACAAAAGTGTGTAGCAATGATCCTCCTCCTCTAACTTGACACGAGAAGATGTCAACTGTGCAGCCAGTAGATTAAATGCATTTAAATGATCCGTTAAGGATCCACCTTCCTCCATTCATAGAGAATACAACTTCTTCCTCGGGAACAACTTGATCACCAAATATTTGGCCTGATACATGGCCCCAAGTCTCTCCCACAAAATATATGTAGTTTTCTCATCTAGAACATTCAGAAGGACTGCATTGGTTAAAAAAAGTCTTATGAGACCCTTAGCTTTATGATCTTTGATATCCCAATCTGCTTCAGTTATAGTTACTGGTCATGTAGCACTTTTAGCCACTTCCCATAGGTCAAGATCTTCCAACATGTCTTCCATCTTGAGTTTCCACAACTCAAAATTAGTGCCATTAAATTTCTCCACCTCCATTCTTCCATATGATGAACTCGCCATCTCAATCTGCAAATAAGATTAAAGATGCTCTGCACAAGACTCCCACTCAACTTGGGATTAGCTCAAAAAACCCTATCTAACAACTAGGATCAAAAGTTGATATAGCTCTGATACCACTTGTAAGGAAACTCAGGTGCGAAAATAGCTTCCTACACTAATCTCATAAGGAAAGTATGGTGCAAATCCTTTTTGAAAACTTCTACACTTACAAATTCAATACCATGTAAACAACAATATTGTAGCCAACCATGCATATAGAAAATAGATAGAGAAAGAAACACATAACACAAAGATTTGCCAGTGGAGAAAAACCTTTCGGTAAAACAACCCCACCCCTCTAGAACCTGCACAATGTATTATCTTCAACACAAGATTACAATACACTTGCAATGCAAGTTCAACATCAATAATAGAAGACTCCAGTAGCACCTCAGTACCTATAAATTTTCATCAATCACACTATTGCATTAAAACATGCAATACCTATTTTATGAACATCTTAAGACCCAACAAAATGCCCATAATGGAGTTGGGCATTTTTCATGGCTCAACCACCAAGAAACATGCACAATGCCACATGTACATCCAATACCAAGAAAAAGGGCATCCATCCCTTGAATAGACAATGATAGCTTGTCATAGAATCCGCCAAAAATAGCAATCACAAGAGAAGTGTAAGGGAATCCATTATACCAACCTATTTTTGGCATATTCTCTTACACACACCAACCACTCATTCTTGGGTGCCCAAATAGGCCTCATGTCATAAGATTCTCTTACACCTATCATAGCTCATTCCTTAAATAGCTCTTATGCGTCATAGGAATCCATCATAACCATTTCAGCCATGATCTCCTTCACACACTTCAAGATGCTGACACATGTAAGTGATCAACATGCCAACTAGACATGTACACTCACATTTACATATTATTTGCAAAAATACATTTTACAAAACAAATAAGAATAAGAATGGGAATTATACAAGGTTGAGACACCTTATTCCTAACACAGTGCAGTTTTAGAAAACCTTAATTTTGAGAGTTACAAGGGCAATAATAGAAAAATACTTACCAAATTCTCTAGACTCTTGATCAAAACTTTTCCTCTATTCTGTTGACACCTAATACCTTGCTCCACCATTTCCCATTCAATATTGGCATGTTTCAATCCTTTGTTCATAATAAAACTAATCTACAAGCCTCATTGTGTCTTGTCAAGCCTTCATTTGCTTGCCTAGGGCTCACTTATAAAAATAGACAACTGACTCTCATAGATTTCAAAATTACTATGTACATTATCTAAATAGCCAATTACTCAATTCTCAAATTCTATAGGTTTTCAACCATGGGAGATCAAGCTTTAGCCATTGTTATGGAGCCCTACCAAAACTAGACAACAAAATTGAATAAACTAGATAATTTTCAAAACTTGATTAAATGACAACTAGAGTTCAAAACCACTTGTACATAATCAAAACATGGACCCAAGAAACAATTCTAAACAAAACAGAAAGCACACCAATCCAACTATTGAATAAATCACCAAGAATGTGTTTACTAACAACAAAATTCCTCCTACGCTTATGTGTTGTCCATACAAATGCATAACCAACCATTAGAAATGAGTTGGAATGTGCTTATATAGGATATCCTAACCACCTTTACCTTTGGTTTGATTTATAACCAGCCATTTTTCCCTTTCCTTAAAAAGTGCAAAATTTTCAATTGAAGTTTTGCAAAAATTGCGAAGTTGTCAATGAGCAATTTTGACAACTTTTGCTATCTTGCAATCTAGGCCTCCAAACTTGTCCAGTTTAGTTTCACTATTTATATATTGAACCTAAAGCACTTAAAGACCTCCATTAAAAACTTATTTCCTATTTTAGGCATTTTTTCATGTTTTTTTCTTATAGATCAATTTTGAGCAATTTTAGGCTTAATAGGACCTAACTGCTTACAACTTGACTCAACCTTGAGTCTTACATAACCACACATCTAAAACCTACCTTGGGACTTTAAATTCAGTCCTTATTCACTAAATATTTTGTTAGACCATTTATAAACCAATATTTTTGTTAGGGTTTTACCTTATCCCAAGGTGCTCCTACACCAATGATCTTGAAGCATTATTAGCAAGAAAAATGCTAAGAGGAAAAGGAAAATAGAAAGGTATGCTCCCTCTTAACTATTTTACATATTAAAAAAAAATTCATATTGTTGCTAAATTTCCTAATAGAAATGAGAAAGAGGAAAGGAAGATAGTAGAGATAGCTGCAATAAGAAAGACTACAAAGGCAAGGTAAGAAATCATGTTACATTATTAAAAAAGATGATTTTGATAGTGATACTAATAAAAATGATGAAGAAGTTGTTTATGTTGGAATGAAAGATGAATTTGATGAACATGAGAAAAATTCATTATTTTCACATTTGAAAAAGGAATTATAGATGGATAATTGGTAGTGATTGTTAACATTGTATGACTAAAGATCCATGTAGCTTTGAAAAGATAGAACATTATAATGGAAGTAGTGTTGAGTTTGGAAATGATACACCATGTTATGTGAAAGGTAAAGGATCAAAAAAACTAAATGATAAGGTTAGACATAACAATGCATATTGGGTTGATGGTTTAAAGTATAACTTGTTGAGTGTGGCATAGTTGATCAGTTCAAGCTATCAAATTGAATTTCAAAAAAGGAAGGAAAATATTTATGATACTACTAGTGAACTAATTGGAAGTGGTGATCAGATAAGAGGAAACTTAATCTATCTAGACCTATCTAAATATACTTGCATGTTCGTACAATTTAAAGATGTTTGGTAATGGCATAAGAGGCTATGTCATGTTAACTTTGATAATTTGGTAAGCATTAGTAAGATGAAAAGAATTAAAACATTACCAAGAGTAAAAAACCATGATAAAGTGATATGTAAACAATGTCAAATGTGAAAAATGATACTCCTATTTCAAGAGCAAGATTTATTGTTCTGGTAATATTTTGGATTTGGTTCTTACTAATTTATGTGGTCCTATTAGAGTGCAAAGCTATTATGGTGACAAATACTTCATTCTATTTGTTGAAAATTTCTATAGAATGGTGATTGTGATGTTTCTTAAGGAAAAATATGGTGCATTTCAAATGTTTAAGTGGTATTAGGATAGAGTTGAAAAATAAATAGGAAAAAATATGAAGTGCTTGAGATAAGATAGATGTGGTGAATTCATATAAGATGAGTCCAACATATTTTGCAATGACAAAGGAATCAATAGGATAAATACTCCTAATTATTGAAAAGAGATTTTTTGAAGTGTAAAACCTATCAATAAAAATCATTTTTTTGTTAATGATGTCAAACCTACTACTTGCTAGTGAGACAATTACTTTTTTTTTTCAGAATCTTATCATTTGGTTGATTGATGAAGAGTATTTGAAAAGAAAGGATAACATTAGAACCTAGAGAAAGGTTGAGTTATTTAGTGCATAAAAGAAGCACTAAGACCAAGTAAGACATTTATGATATTATGTATGTTGATATACTTAAGGTTAAAGTAAATGGTTGCTTTAGCTAAGCCAAGAAGAATTTTATCATAATAAGTGTCTACCAAGCTTGGTTGAGAAAATAATGTAAGACAAGAAAATTCTAGTTTAGGTCAAGCAAAAATTTATTATATGTTGAGCATCACTAAAATTTAATAAGTGTCAATCATTGAAAAATAACATTAGTGACCAAGATGAGAAGATGCGGTTGGTGTTGAGAAACCTAGTGTTGGCTAAGTATTAGAAGATTGTTACTACTGAGTGAACAATGTAGATGTTGAGTAACAATAAAATGTGTCAAATCAAAGGTTTGACTAATTTGAACTAACTAATTTGAATTCTAAAATTATGTGAAGTGTGTGGAAGATAAGTATGATGAGTTGGTGGCACAAAATCTAAGATAAACCATTTTTTAGGTGAATTTAAGGAATATTGTTGAAGAAGTTTCTAAAGGAAGTAAATTGAAAAAGTGGGTAGATTCATTGAATCTTACCTAACCCTAAAATTGATGATTGCAGTTATATGAAAAAATATCTAAATTCTCTATTTATATAGATAGTAGGCTAGAAGAAAAGGTCATCATGTGAGAGAACCTAATGAAGAGAGACTAGAGTGTTGATTCATTTGGTAGCCAAATAGGAGAGACTATAATCGGCATACAAAGAAAGAAGGATTAAGAGGTTGAATGTTTGAAGAGTGAACAAGTTGTCAGAGATAAAGAGTATGAATTCCAAGAAAAATGGAAGAATAAACTAGAGATCAATAATCTACAAGTGAGTTGTACTTTATTATCAGATCAACTCCTTCTTTACTTTCAACAATTGTATCAGTGTGGATAAATGCTTTAGATTAAAGTTGACCTAATAGTCATTTGTAAATCCTTTAACCAAGTCACATTCTAATGGAATGTTCTAAAGTCTTCTAAAAAAGCTCACTCATAATAGGGTGATTGAAATCCTTTAACCAGGTAACATTTAATAGTGTGTACTGTAACCTTCAAAAGGGTTGGCCTTTAACAAGTCATCATTTTAAAAGAGTGAAATTGAGTAGCATGTTACCAGTCATTTTTCCTAGATTGGGTTTCCATGTAAAATCCTTGTGTCAAATTGTGTGAATGAGTTTGTAGCATTTAATGTTTACATTTCTATAAAGTTATTTTGACCTATCATAGTGACCTACTAGGTTAAATTATTATATGATTAATTGATGCATGCATGTTATGGTTTTATGGATATGAATCTATTAAAAACTAAAAAATTGTATTTGAACATTTGGACCTTGGATAAGTTATTCACCCACCCTCTAAGTTATTTTAAAGAATTCCAACAATTGGTATTAGAGAATTGGTGCTTGTGAGGAAATAGTTTGAAGGTACTATAAGCTAAAGATCAAGATGTATAGAAAGGAGGTGCCCAAACTGAACAAGAAAAATTTTCTTACATAGAAAAGTTTGATGAAGCTACATCTAGGAGGTCTTGGAGACTATGCACAATCTACCATCACCACTGAGCATGTTGATCCTACTAGAGCCCTTACTATTGATGATCTAAAAAAGAAGAAAGAAAATAATTAGAAAATGTTAGAGTTTTCCTCTTCCCTGAGCTACTCAAATTTTTATGACATCAAAGGATGTAATTCTACTAAAAAGATGTGGTATTCTATAATTCTACTAAAATTATGTGAGATTATTTAGAGATGGTCTATGGAGGAGAGAAGAATGTTCTTAGAGCCAAAGCTAAAATTAGAAGAGAAAAGTTTGATGACATGATAGTGCAAGAAGTTTAGACTATAGACTAGTATTGCACAAGAATGAAAGATTTTGTGAATTCTATTAGAGGAGAAAATTATGTTATTGAAGGTGACAATATGATTAGAAAATTATTGAGAAACCTCCTACCTATCTATGCTTTTAGAGTCTCTTCCATAAAATAATTTAGGTGTGTTCTTGGTAGTAACCTCCCTTGAAGGACTGATGGGTAGACTCACTACTTTTGAACTCTCTAAATTTGATAATTTCAAAACTAAAAATGTTGAATTTTCTTTCAAAGATAAATTGTCACTTAAATAACTTAAAGAGAAAAAGGAAAAGGTCAAGCATGTTTCTAGTGATAATAAAACTAATGAAGATGATGTAAAAGAAATTGAAGCATTATTAGCTAGGATATTTAATAGAGGTAAAGGGAAATACAAAGGTTTAAGCTATCTATCATGTGTTTCAATTGTAAAGAGGTTGGTCATAGTGATGTTTGGTTTCCAAAGAAGAAGAAGATGATGATGGTCATCAAATTATGATATGAAGTTGTGTATGTTTCTACGAGACATGATTCTATTGAGGATGACACAACTACATTGATATCTTATATGAACAAAAATGATAGATGGACCATTGAGAGTGGATGTTCACATCACATCACTAGAGATAAACGTAAGCTCATTACCCTTGATTATTATAATGGAAATGGCATTAGATTTGGTAATGATGTACCCTATCTGATAAAAGGTAAAGGATTAATCAAATTGATAGAAAAGATCATGTGTGACAATGCTTAATATGTAGAAGGACTTAACTATAACTTGTTGAGTGTCACAATTGAATATTTTAGGTTGAAAAGTTAAATTGGATAACAAGAAATAAAATATATATGACAATGATGGAAAACTAATTGGAAATGAAGATCAGACTAGAGGTAATCTATTTTAACTTGACATGAATAATGCTACTTGTCTTGTTGTAGAATTTGATAATGTGTGGATATGGCACAACAAGTTATGTCATGTTAACTTTGATAATTTAGTCAGTAAAAGTAACATGAAAGGAGTCAAAGGTTTTCCAAAATCAAAGAAACTTGATAATGTGATTTGGAAACAATATCAATAAGGCAACATGACAAAATCTAGTTTTAAAAGTAAGACTCACTCCTCAAAAGAAATTCTGGAATTAGTTCATATTGATTTGTGTGGTCTAATTGGATGTGAAAAGCTACAAAGGTGACAAGTACATTATCATATTTTTCTATGATTATTATAGGATGATGACAGTTATATTTTTGAAATAAGAATCTGATTCTTTTCAAATGTTTAAGTGGAATCTAGCAAGAGTTGCAAAGGAGACTAGAAAAAGATTGAAATTGTTAGGTTCTCGTAGAGGTGGAGAATTTAGATTAAATGAGTTTAAGATATTTTGTAATGATAGAGGAATCAAAAGATAGACTTCCACACCTAAGACCCCTACACAAAATGAAATTGTTGAAAGGAAGAAAATATCTATAATGGACTATACTACAACACTAAGATGGAGAAGAATGTTACTTTGAAATACAAGAGAGAAGTTGTAAGTAAAATTCTCTATACCTTGAACTAAGTACAAGTCAAGAAATGTACAAATTCCACACCTTTTGAGCTACGGTAGGGATACTCACCTAGCACAAAATATTGTAAGGTATTTAGAAGCAAGTGTTGTGTGTTTAAGGACAACAAGAATGATAAAATTGATGCTAAAAGTCAAGAAGGTATATTCCTTGGCTATTCCACAAAAAGTAAAGCTTATAAGTGTTTAAATACTAACACTAACAAAGTTGTGGATAGTACAAATGTGGAGTTTGATGAATATATAGAGGCACATAAAGTTGAACCTAAGAAAGAACTTGAAGAATACAAAACCTTCATATGCTACTATGAAGACATGAATGTTAATGAAGTTGTGAACCAAGATGTAAATCAAAAACAAAAAGTATCAATAACTACCAAGTCACATACAATGGATGTCGAGTTTTATTCAGGAACCAAGTTGCATTCAAGAGCCAAGTCGTAGATAGAAGCCGAGGTACATTTTGATACTGAGCTCACTGTGCATGAAAAGAATGTTGATTTACCTAATAGAGGAGTATGCAATGATTCTAAAGTCGATAGACCCATTGAAGAAAGAAGAGAAAAACCAAGATTGTAAAAGTATATTAGGAGACATCACCCTTCTAAACAAATTATTCAAGATAAAGAAGCTAGACTAATGACAAGGAATAGGTTGAAAAGTGATACATGTTTTTTTAGCATACATGAACCTAAGTTGGTAAAGGATGCATCAGAGAATGAAGACTGGAGTAAAGCTATGAAAAAAGAGATTGAAAAAATTGAGAAGAACAAAACATGGAATCTAGTACCAAGACCAAACTGCAAGATTATGATTGAAATGAAGTGGGTGTACAGAAAGAAACTGGATGAGAATGGTGAAGTCACAAAGAATAAGGCAAGATTAGTTTGTAAGCGATATGCACAAGAAGAAGGAATTGACTCTGGAGAGCAATTTATCCAAGTTGCAAGATTGGAAGGAGTAAGAACTATGCTTCCTTACTCTACATACAAAGGCTTTGAAAAGTCTATCAAATAGATGTGAAGCCAACATTTCTTAATGGTATACTATAAGAGGAGGTTTACATTGAACAACTAGAAGGATTTTATGATCAAAACAACAAGAAAATGGTATGTAGATTACACAAAGCTTTATATGGTTTAAAGAAATTCCCAAAACCATGGTATGAAAGGCTTCACAATTATCTTGTGAAGATTGGTTTTGAGAAAATTGGTGATATAAGCTATCTATATTTGAAGATAGAAGGAGGTAATGGGATTTTACAAGTTGAAATATGTGTTGATGATATCATATTTGATAGACAAAATGCATTGTGTAAGACATTTACAAATGAAATGAAGAAAGAATTTGAGATGCCTATGTTTGAAGAAATAAATTTATTTGTTGGTTTACAAGTATATTAGATGAAATATGGTATTTACATCACTTAGTCTAAGTATGTAAAGAAAATATTGAAAACTTTTGGTATAGAGGACTCAAAACTTGTTAGCACTCCAATGGTAATAGGACACAAACTATCCAAAGATGATGATTTTATTGAAGTAAATCAAACATTGTACAAGTCTATAAATGGAAAATTGCAATATGTAGTACATAGTAGACATGACATTGCATTATCTCTTGGGATTGTTGCAAGATTTTATGCAAATCCTAACGAGAATCATTTGATGGTTGTTAAAAGGATCATGTGATACTTGAAAGGAACAGAAAACTATGGTCTATACTACAAGAAGAATGATAAGTTTGAATTAAGAGCCTATATAGATGATGATTACACTATAAACATTGATGGCAGCAAAAGTACAAGTTGTGGAGCATTTTTCTTATGAAAGAGATTGGTCACCTAGACCAATAAGAAATAAAATTGTATATCTCAAACTACTTTTGAAGCTAAATATGTGGCTGCTATTGTAAATTGTATAAATGTGGTATGGATCAAAAATCTACTCAAAGGAATGATAATATAAATGACTAAACATACGGTACTTTATCATGATAATACAATTTCTATAAACATATCAAAGAACTATGTGATGTACACAAAGACAAAGTACATTGCAATCAAGTATCATTACTTGAGAGAGTTGGTTCAAGACAAAGAAGCAAGAATGGAATATGTGAATAAAAAAGAATAGATAGCTGATATATTCACAAAAACTTTACCTAAGGATGCCCATGAATATCTTAGAGGTAAAATGTAAGGAAACTTGCAACAAATAAAATAACTATTTCCACATAACACATAATAAATCTAAAATAAATATACAATAAAAATTCATATGCAAAAGAATAGACAACATACCCAAAAAAAATGTGACACAAGATATACCTTAAGAAACTCTCTTTGTGGGAAAAACCCAACCTCCAAAAGCATCCATCACCATGTATTATTATAAAAAACACCATTGCAATACAACCATGGAAGCCTTCAAAGCCATAGTCACAACCAAGAAATCCATATGAACAAGAATGTATCCACACATCCCATGCCATGCTTCCAACCTTCACAAATGCTCCCTTAGCTAACTTGTCAAGCCTCGTCTCACTTTACTCTTTCCTTTTAAGCTTCTATGTTCTCACTCCAAAAACTACCCTTTTGGCTACTTATATAGTAGCAAGTCCCACAAAACCACCAAGTGGTATTACATAAACTATGTGCTACCTAACCCATTAACCCCATATTTAATATTGAAAATTTAATTCTTTTCCCTAATATTAAATAATTACATGAAATGTCATCACAATGTTACAATATAACTCATCAAGTATATCCCATGGGAATCTTTACATGTTACACATCCATCTAGGTACAACATTACATATTAAAATAAAATAATACAATATAACAAAATTATAGAATGTGTGCAACACTCATTATCTCAACAATCTCCCACTTGTATACATTGCATAGTGTCAATCTATAGCCACATAAATGAACAAGGGAACAATCCCTCCTAGCACATCTATAATCATGGATCAAAGTACATTATGTGCTCCATCCTGGCACATACAAAAAAATCAAAGTATCCAGCATCTCAAACATGAATGATCCCACTTCCTATTATGTCACTACCAACGAACATACATAGAAGCCATCCAAAGAGAAAGCTACATAACATATCACATCAGAAGATCATAAAATCCTATACTAACTAAAATGCCAAGCATAAAAAACTTGATCTAAAGATAATCATATGTATCTATAGTTGTCAAAATATCCATAGCTAAAAAAACACCTATAGCAAGTGTCAAACCCATCCAACTATCTATACCTCCAAAGGTCTACCAAGTTAATCTCACATCATCAACATATTCAATCTATAACCTATAATCACAAGACTCAAGAGCAATACCTACCACATATATACTAAGAAGCTCCCACTACAAAATATACCCCCACTACAAAAGATAATGTCAAATATATAACCAATCCACTCACAACATCTCAAAGAAGTGAATCCATGTAGTATCAAGGACATCCATAATACATAAACCAATATCCTTCAAGAATAAATCTCGTAAAAATTCTCCCAACACTCTTCCAAGCTCTCCACAACCAACAAAGGAAATAGATAAAGAAATAACCATGTTATCTCTCACATGACACAAAGGAGCACAAACTAGTGTCACAATCTCTAACCAATCTCAAATCCAATGTAAGAAAAAATTGAACATCTAGGAAGATAACCAAAACCAAAGAGAAACCATGCAAATCATAACCTATATCATGTCCTTCTACACATATCTCTACATATAAACTATACAAGTATGAGCTCCTCCATAAAACCCCAATCAAGAAGCCTCAACAATACCCAAACCATACCATATAACTAATTATGGATGTAAGCCTCTCAAAAGAAGATCAAACTCATAAACCATTCCTAATCCAAGGAATATACCCAATATAAAACCATCTCCAAACTCAACCAGCATAACAAGATATACAAATGGAGATAACTAATGCTAAACCGTCTCTCAAATGAACCCTCTAGAACTAACTCATGTACCATAGCTCAAGATCCATATCCATGGAAGGCATGCATAAACATAATGCACCTACAAGAAATAATGGTTTGTACCTCTCAAGTATGAAACTTTCAAGTGGACCAAGAGTGGGGAATGAGAATTCTCATCAAGATATTCAAGTATCCAATTAAGAGTCAACTAAGAAAAATCTCCTCTCAAATACATATCAGGTGAATGTCCCTCAGACTTCCTATTGAAACCAAATAACAGTCCCAAAAAATAATTCTCTAATCTAGGAGAAATCAACATCACCACTGTTTCTAAGTATGGATCCATGAGCCCCTATAACCAATCAATCTATGCCAACTCCAAATGCTAGATAGAAGTATCATGAAGTATCAATCAAATGATAAATGTAGTCAATACCAAGAAACTATACCAAGATTAATGTCAAATTTTCAACCATGGCCTCAAGAAGATAAACATGAAAACACAATTTAAACCATCTCAACCAAAGAGATAACATGTTCCATATGAACATACCATAACATGTCTATTGGAAATATAGGCATAACTAAGAGGGGGGGTGAATTAGTTACAACTAAAATATATCTCAAATCCCTTGGATGTTAACAATAAAATTGATTGTTGCTATTATTCAGTAAACACATAGAAAATGTTGTAACTTGGTAAATGCAAAGTGTGATTTACTTTTAATTGATCTTAAACATTCACAGTGATTAACTTGCAATCATAAGAGAAATAACATAAACACATGAGACACTAGGATTTAATGTAGAAACCCAATATGGGTAAAACCACCAATATAACTAGTTACTATTTTCGCTCTTCTAAAGTGAGCCATGTTAGGAGCCAACCCGATTAAAGGTTACAAAACACACTGTTAGGTGTGATCTTGTTAGAGGATTTAATCACCCTGTAAGGAGTGGCCTTGCAAGAGGTCTTAAAAAAATTCAATGGAACTATCACCTTGTTAGAGAATTTACAACTAGCTGTTAAACCAACTTTGTTAAGAGATTTTGGATCATTGCTACAATGGTAAGAAGGTAACAATGAAATGATCTCATTGTGATGCAATTAAATTGCTGATTATAGATCTCTATTCTACTTCATACTAGATCCTTCTTGATTGAGAAAAGCTTTTCTACTCCACAAGGATACCTTCTTGTCCTTCAAAATTGCTCTCTCTTCACTTTCTTAATTTAATCAGCATACTTGCACTCACACTAGAATCTCAACTTGACCTTTCATTTATACCATCTAGATTATCAAGTTGGCTCAATTACAAATTACAATGACCAATAATCATCACCATAGTTGGCTACAAACAATACTTAAAATAATTAAGCTTCTTATGTCAAAACAAAAAAATCCTTCATTGGCCAAACCTGCTTGGTATATACTGGTTCTAAGATGATCTTTTGTGTTAACCAACAGAAGCTTGGTTAACACTGCAAACTTGTAAAATCCTTTGGCAACTAAGTGAACTCGATGAACACTTACTATGTCCAACTTTCCTTCACTAACCATGAGAACTTAGTTAATATTGATTCCTATCAAAATTCTTTCAACACATGAGTGAGCTTGGTAGACACTATCTTCACAAAGTAATCTTTTAGGAATGCTCCATAGACAAGGAAAATTTTATTGTTAACCAAGTGAGCTCGGTAAGTATTGACTGACAATTGATATGACATTTGTATAACATCAAAGACAACACGTGATTAGATAATTGTATCCAACAATTTCAAAACTCTAAATAAATATCAAGAGTATGCCATGACATAAAAAATGAGACCATCCTAACACCAACAATAACATGTCAAATGAAAGCATAAACCACACCCTTACCAAGAACCTTGTGAGTCCTCAAGATTCAACCATTTCCACACACTATGAAGATAACAAAGAACCCTATGAGTCATCAAGATCTAACCATCTTCACACACCATAAAGATAATAAGTGCACCATGCAAATGTCAAAGATGCTTGTTCAGCAACATGATCTAAGACAAACCTCTAACATCTACAATCACTCAATAAATATATCAATGCCAAAAACTCCAACTCAACCATGGTACCAAGGCATCATAAGATTTATCTCCTACATGAAGATCCTCTAGGTCTAGACTCACACAACCAAAGTTTCAATACGAATTGAAACCAAGAAGATACAAACTAAATCAGGAACTAATCCTACATTGTCACAAAATTGTTATCATAAGTTCTCACTAAACCATGTATCCAAGTTATCCATGACATCATGATGAAAAGCCATCCTCTAACCATGAAAATAAATCAAGGCATCAAAGCATCAAAGAACTCAAAGTGCACATCATGAGCTCCTCAAAAGAAACCAAATAACCATGATCCTCAACCAAGAAAATATACCACCATAATGAAATCAAGAATCCAAACAAATAAACATCAATGATGTACTTGTATATCCAATCATGTCATACCAAAATCTATGACACTGTGATCACATCCATGAACCAAGCATCTAAATCTCAATATGTCCAACTTGTCAGCAAAAAATAGTTAACCACAATCATCCACCATGACTATACCTAGAAATAATATCTCATCCCTTCTACATAAAGAAAAATCAGCAAATCATGTGACTTAGGGCATAGACAACCCAAATCCAAGCCACCAATCTAAATATGCATCAACAATGAAAGATCAATGGGCAATGACAACCCATAACCAAGCTATAAATGCGACATGTACATATAAACTACTTACAACACTACACAACTTGTAGACCCAACAAATCATCATGCATATCCAAACCAAACACTGATAACCATATTGAATCATGAAACCAATCTAAAATATGAACTAAGTATACAATGACATCAAATCTTAAATCTCCAAACGTAAAACATCATAAACTCACAATGCTACCATAGTCAATATATATAATAAACTATTTAGATCAATATATCACCAAAAAAACCATGTCAAACCTACACCAAATCTAAATCAATGTGTAGAGCTCTCTAAGAGATTTTTATTGACTATTCAAAGTCCAAAATCTGACTCTGTATGACCAAGTTATGCCCTAATCTATGCTCAATATTAAAAAAAGTGACTGGCAGGCTCTTAAACCTTAACAAAATGTCAAAATCACAAAACCAAACCTATACCAAGTTCTAGTGCTCTAAATTTTCTTTCCAACACCTATAAGAATTATGAAATGTGATATCCTAAGAGAAAGTTATGGTTATTTTACTAGGACAGTCCTCTTACCATTTTCACTATGATTTTATTTTTATGAAAAAAAATTGACAAGATTAAATTTGACGGCCATCATAGGCTAAAACTAAAAAGCTCTTTCATTTCCTCTAAACATGGCCAAATTAGGGCCTATCATATATCAAAGGTTATGGGAACATCAACCTAGATCCAATGGTGATGTATGTTTTTACCAAGGAGGTCATTTTTGTAATCTACCCCTAAAACCCTCATTTAAATGAAACATCCAAAACTTTCATTATGTCCAACAATTTTACATGCCCAAAAATCTACCAATATCCCATCATAATAGCAAACCCAAAAGCCTTAGATCTGCAATAAACAAGTCGTATATATTTCCCTTTCTTTTATCATCTCATGCATTCCTAAGGATTCAATTGAGGGTTACAATATTAAAATCTTAGCTCTGATACCACTTGTAAGAAAACTTGCAACAAATAATATAATTATTTCCACATAACCCATAATAAATCTGAAATAAATATACAATTAAAATCGACATGCAACAGAATAGACAACATGCCCACAAAAAATGTGACACAAGATATACCTTGGGAAACCCTCATTGAGGGAAAAAACTTGCCTCCAAAAGTATCCATCACCATGTATTATTCTGCAAAACACCATTGCCATACAACCATGGAAGCTTTCAAAGCCATAGCCACAACCAAGAAATTCATGTGAAAAATCATGAATCCACACATCTCATGCCATGCTTCCAACCTTCACAAATGCTCCCTTGGCTAACCTATCAAGCCTTGTCACACTCGACTCTTGTCTTTTTCCCTTCTATCGTCTCACTCCAACTACCCTTGTGGTTACTTATATAGTAATAAGTCCCACAAAACCACCAAGTGGTATTACATAAACCACGTGCTAGCTAACCCATTGACCCCACATTTAATATTCAAAATTTAATTAATTTTTCTAATATTAAATAATTATATGAAATATTATCACAGTGTTATAATATGTAACTCATCAAGTATATCTCATAGAAATTTTTCCATGTTGCATGTCCATCTAGTTACAATATTACATAATAAAATAAAATAATACAATATAACAATATTATGCAATGTGTGCAACACTCATTATCTCAACATAAAATAGGGGTGATACTGCTATCCAAAGCTAAGAAGCAAGAGTAGTGCCCTACATCAACTGAGTTGAATGTCATATTTTAAAGTTTGGTACAGTGGATCTTACTTTAGGAGGTGCCTAAAGTAATAAAGGAGTTGAATCAGAAGATTTATAATCACATGCAAGGTGACAAAGGGAAAACCATAATTGATTATATGCGCATGAAAAGATGACAAGTCTTTGGCATTGTTGTTAGAGAGGGGGATATAGGAAACAAGGTGAAATCCCTAACAAGAGAAGATATAAGTAAGAGGGAGAAGATACATTGAAGGAGATTGAAAAGGCTTACATTACCCTATGCAGAGGAAAGACATTTACTGATAGAACAAGAAATTTTGAAGATGTTAATTTTCTCTTTGGTATTGTTATTGGTATTGGTTTCCCATCAATGCTAAAGAGGGAGATTGTTGAGAAAAGATTATTTTAAGTGTAGAACCTATCATGGAACAATCATTATTTTTTCAATGATGTCAAACCTACTACTTGTTGGTGAAACAATTTCTTTTTTGGTTTGAATGCTATCATTTGGTTAATTGATGAAGAAAAATTGAAAAGAGAGGATAACATGAGAACCTAGAGAAAGGTTGACTTATTTAGTGTATAAAAAGAGCACTAAGACCAAGTAAGACATTGATGATATTATGTATTGTTGATCTACTTAAGGCTATAATAAATGGTTACTTTAGCTAAGTCAAGGAGAAGTATTTTTTATAATAACTGTCTACCAAACCTGGCTGAGAAAACAGTGTAAGATGAGAAAATTCTAGTTCAGGCCGAGCAAAAAGTTAGTACATATGCTGAGCGTCAATAAAATTAAGTGTCAACCATCAAGGAAATAATAGAAGTGGCTAAGTTGAGAAGACATATTTGGTGTTGAGTAACCCATTGTTGGTTGAGTATCAGAAAAGTGTTATTGTTGAGTGAATAGTGTAGATGTTGAGTGACAATAAAAAGTGTTAAATCAAAGAATTGATGAATCTAAGCTGACTAATTTAATTTATTGAATTATGTGAAGTGTGTGAAATATAAGTATGATGAGAAGGTGGCACAAAATTCAAGATAAACCATTTTGAGGTGAATTTAATAAAGATTGTAGAAGAAGTTTATAGAGGAATTAAAATGGAAAAGTGGGTAGATTCATTCACTCTTACCTAACCCTAAAATGGATGATTGTGGCTAAATAACAAAAGAATTAAATTCTCTATTTATAGAGATAGTAGGCTAGAAGAAAAGGTTATCATTTGCAAGAACCTAAGGAAGACAAGAAGCCTAGGGTGATGCTTCATTTGGTTGCCATATAGGGGAGACTGCAATTGGTATACAAAGCAAGAAGGCTTAAGAGGTTGAAAGCTTGAAGGGTGAACAAGCTATCAAAGATGAAGATTATGAATGCTAAGAAGAATAGATTATTGAACTAAATATTTGTAATATGCAAGTGAGTTGTACTTTATTATTAGATCAAGTCCTATTGTTACTTTTTAACAATTGTATCAGTTTGGATAAATCCTTTGCATTAAGGTTGACTTAACAGCTAGTTGTAAATCCTTTAACCAGGTGACATTCTAATGAGATGTTCTAAAGTCCTCTAACAAGGCTGACTTCTAATAGGGTGATTCAAATCCTTTAACTAGGTCACACTATTGGTTTCTTTAGATTAATTTAGAGGTATTATTATCATTTATGCCTACTAGCCCTTGAGCCCAACTTAGGTATCCTATCAAGGTTTTATGTAGATAATGCCACAAAAATTTTAATAATGATCTGATTAAATCAATTTTTCTGATATCCTTTTTCAAAAACTTCAATATTTCCTAGGTTTTGATCCCTCAAATTGTTTGTATAGTGGCTTCCTAAAACATAGGACTATTTGCTAGGGTTTCAAGTTGTCTTTGTTGTCTATTTCTTCTTGGCTTTAAAGAATAGTCAGATGATCTCCAAAGTCCTTCAACTCCTAACCATAGGTTATTAATTCAACACATTCAACACTCCAACTCTTGATTGGCATAGACTAATAAGTTTGCTCATATCTCTTAACTCTTTAATAGGAATAACTTTAAGAAACCTCCCTTTGGAAAAATGTATAAAATTTTGGTAGCTCCAACATTATTTTAGGAGAAAAAAATCAATTTGAATTGGTGATTTGTTTTTCAAAATCAGAAAAAAAATTAATTTCATTGGCGATTTTTTTCCCATCATATGATAATTTTTTAAAATTGTGGTGAATCTTTAATTATTTCAAAAAATTGTGATTAAAAGTTTAAAAAAATATAGAAACCATAAATTTGTATCATCCAAGATACAATAACTCTATTTAAAGACCATTAGATGATCCTAAATTAACGATCTAAATCCCATTTCAAGCTAAAAAGTTAAAGTACCACAAGTTTCAAAGAATTTTTTTGAAATAACAAGAATTTTCCAGAGTATAATCTATTTTGGGCCAAAGATTAGAAGGATAAAAAAATTCTTGAGAAAGTCTCTTGAATAGAGATACTTGTCAAATATAGGGTATGTGCAGGATCATGGTGTGCTAAAAAGTGGTGATGTAAAAAACATGTAGTTTTGAAATGACTAAAAGCATTTCAAAATTAACTTTGACTTCTTTCACACCCATCCTGGTACCAAAACCAAAATGTAATACCTTTCCCAATTGAGTATCCAATTTGAGAATGGGTATCCAATTTGAGAACAAGTATTTGATTTATGTTCCCAAATTATGGCACCAAATTCAAATGTAAAGGGAGTGGGGACCAATTTTTAAGTTGTATCAAGTCCTAGTATAATATAGTTATAGCATAATTGGGGGGGAGAGGGGGACCAATTATTATATATAGTTACTAAAATTTATTATATAGTATTAAATAAAATTTATTATTTATTATATAATTATTTTATATATAGTTATTACTTATTATATATTATTATATAATTATATGTCATATATATTGTATATATTGCTAACCTATGTTAATAAACTATATGATGATGTATGCTCTTAGGAGTCCCCGTAAGGACATACATGTGTTCTGATGAGTCCAAATGGGTCATGGGATACTCTATTTATATATCATATATATTATTATTATATATATTGGTAACCTACATTAATAAACTATATGATGATATATGTTCCTACGGATCTCACTAGGGACATACATGTGTTCCAATAAGTCCAAATGGGTCATGGTATAGCCTATGACCCATTTTGACCCATTATATGACAACATATCTTCCTAAGGGTCAAAGGATGCCTAGGGACATATATCTTGTGTTTTAATGGGTAGAAAGGGGTTATGGACTATCCTATGACCCTTTTTGACCTAACACATGATAACATATGTTCCTAGGGATCCTAGGACCCTTATAGAAATACTTGTTGTGTTCCAATGGGTCAAAAGGGCTCATAGAGTATCATATGACACTTTCAAGCCATTACATGACAACATATGTTCCTAGGGGTCATACGACCCCTAAGAACATATGTTGTCATGTAATGGGCCAAAAGGGGTCATACAGTATCTGATGACCATTTTTTACCCATTGGAACACAATATGTATAGCCCTAGGGTATTGAGACCCCTAGGAACATATGTTGTCATGTAATAGGTCAAAATTTCACCCATTGGAGCACAAAATACATGGTGACAAGAGTCCTAGGACCCCTACCAACATTTGTTCTCATGTAATTTGTCAAAAGGGATCATAAAATACCCTATGACCCTTTTCTACCCATTGGAATATAAGAAGTATGTCCCTAGTAATCATAGGATACCCTATTACCCATTTCTATCACTTAGAATACAACACGTATGTCCCTAGGGGCCCTAGGATCCCAATGAACATAACTTGACATGTATTTGATTGAAATGGGTCATAGGTTATCTTATGACCACTTTGAACCCATTTCAACACAACATGTTTGTTCCTAGGGGTCTTAGGATCCACAAGAACATATTTTTTCATTCAAAGGGTTGAAATAGGTCAAACAATATCATTTAACCCAATTCAACCCACTAGAACACAACATGTATTTCACTAGGGGTCCTAAAAAATCTATGAACGTATTTTGTCATGTAATAGGTCAAAATGTGTCATGGCATGCCATATGACCCCTTTTATCCATTATAACACATCATCTATGTCCCTAGGGGTCCTAGGTCCCCTAGGAACATACATCATGTGTTTGAAAATGGGTCATAGGGTTCCCTATGACCCCTTTTGACCAATTAAATGATAACATATGTTGATAGGGGTCCTATAAACCTTAGAAAAATATATCATGTGTTCAAATGAGTTGAAAGTGGTCATAGAGTACCCCATGACCTCTTTAAATACATTATATTACAATATATGTTCTTAGGGGTCCTAGAAGCCCTAGGGACATAAATCATGTCTTTAAATGGTTGAAAGGGGTCATAGGGTAATCTATGACCTATTTTGAACCATTTAATGACAACATATATCTCTAGGGGTCCTACGACCCCTAGGAACATATTATAATTATTTATATGGGTTGAAAGGGGTCATAGGATAACCTATGAACCCTTTCAACACATTTCATTACAACATATGTTTCTAGGGGTCCTAGGAGCCTTAGGGACATATTACAATTATTTATATGATTTTAAAGAGATCATAGGATAACCAATGACCCCTTTCAACATATTTCATTACAACATGTCTCTATGGGTCATAGGACCCCAGGAGACATATTACAATAATTTATATGGTTTGAAGGGGGTCATTGTATAACTTATGACTCCTTTCAACACATTTCATTACAACATAAGTCTTTAGGAGTTGGAGCATCCCTAGGGACATATTATAATTGTTTATATGGGTTGAAAGGGGTCATAGGATAACCTATGACACATTTTGTGACAACATATGTCCCTAGGGGTCCCAAGACCCCTAGGGACATATTATAATCATTTATATAGGTCGAAAGGGGTCATTGAAAAACTTATGACCTTTTTCGACACATTTTATTAAAACATATGTTTCAAGGTGTCCAAGGACTCCTAGCGACATATTATAATCATATATATATGGGTCAAAAGGCATCATAGGATAAATTATGAACCCTTTTGACATATTTCATGACAACATATGTCTCTAGGGGTTATAGGACCCTAAGAACATATTATAATTATTTATATGAGTCAAAAGGGGCCATAGGATGACCTATGACCCCTTTCGACACATTTCATTACAACATGTCTCTAGGGGTCCTAGCACATAAAGGGACATATTATAATCATTTATATGGGTCAAAAGGGTTCAAAGAATAACTTATGACACTTTTGGACACATTTCATAACAACATATTTCTCTAGGTGTCCGAGGACCCCTAGGGACATTAGAATCATTTATATGAGTCAAAAGTTGTCATAGGATAACCCATAACCCCTTTCAACATATTTCATTACAACATATGTCTCTAGGGGTCATAGGACCCCTAGGGACAAATTATAATCATTTCTATGGTTTCAAAAGGGTCATATTATAAGTTATGACCCATATCGACGCATTTCATTACAACATATGCCTCTAAGGGTCTTAAGACCACTACAGATATAATATAATCATTTATCTGGGTCAAAAAGAGTCAAAGGATAACATTATGGCTCCTTTCAACATGTTTCATGACAAAATATGCTCTTACGAGTCCTATGACTCCTACAAATATATTATAATCATCTATATGGGTTGAAAGGGGTCATGGGATAACCTATGACCCATTTTGACACATTTCATTATAATATATGTTTATACCGGTCCCTGAACACCTAGAGACCTAATATAATCATTTATATGAGTTGAAAGGGTCATATGAAAATATATAACCTCTTTCGACACATTTCATTACAACATGTGTCTCTACGGATCTGAAGACCCCTAGGGACATATTACAATCATGTGTATGGGTTAAAATGGGTCATGAGATAAATTATGACCCCTTTTGACACATTTCATTACAACATGTCTCTAGGAGTCCCAGGACCCTAGGAACATATTATAATCACTTATATGAGTTGAAAGGGGTCATATGAAAATATATAACCTCTTTCAACACATTTCATTACAACATGTGTCTCTACGGGTCTAAAGACCCCAAGGGACATATTATAATTGTTTATATAGGTCAAAATGGGTCATAGGATAAACTATGACCCCTTTTAACACATTTCATGACAACATATGTCTCTATTGGTCCGAAGACCCTAGGAACATATTATAATCATTTATATGGGTCAAAAGGGGTCATAGGACAAACTATGAGCACTTTTCACACCTCATGACAACATATGTCTTTAGGAGTCTCAGGAACCCTAGGGACATATTATAATCATTCATATGGGTCAAAAGGGGTCATTGGAAAACTTATGACCCCTTTCAACACATTTCATTGCAACATATCGCTAGGGGTCCCACTACTCTTAGGAAAATATTATAATCATTTATATGGGTCAAAAGCGGTCATAGGATAACCTATGACCACTTTCGACATATTTCATGGCAACATATGTCTCTAAGGGTCCCAGGACCCTAACAACATATTATAATCATTTATATGGGTTGAAAAGGGTCATAGGATGACCTATGACCACTTTTGACACATTTCATTACAACATATGTCTCTAGGGGTACTAGGACTCTTAGAGACATATTATAATAATTTATATAAATCAAAATGGGTCATAGGATACGCTATGAGTCATTTTGACATATTTCATTACAACATATATCTCTAGAGGTAATAGGACCCCTAGGGACCTATTATAATCATTCATATGAGTCGAAAGGGGTCATAGAATAACCTATGACCTCTTTTGACACAATTCATGACAAGATATGTCTCTAGGGGTCTCAGGACCTATAGGGGCATATTAGAATCATTTATATTGATGGAAAGGTGTCATAGGGTAGCCTATGACCCCTTTAGACATATTTCATGGAAACATATGTCTCTAGGGGTCCAAGACCCCTAAGACATATTAGAATTGCTTATATGGGTCAAAAAGGGTCATAGGATATTCTATGACCCATCTCGACACATTTCATTACAACATATGTCTCTAGGGATCCCAAGACCACTATAGACATTTTATAATCATTTATATAGGTTGAAAGGGGTCATAGGATAACTTATAACTCCTTTCGACACATTTCATTACAACATATGTCTTTAGATGTCGTAGGACCCATAGGGACATATTATAATCATTTATATGGGTTGAAATGGGCCATAAGATGTCCCATGACCTTTTTTGACACATTTCATTACAACATATGTCTCTAGGGGTTCTAAGAACCCTAGGTACATATTGTAATCATTTAAATGGACCGAAAGGGGTCATAATATAATGTATTACCTCTTTCAGCACATTTAATGACAAAATATATCTCTAGGGGTCCAGATACCCCTAGGGACATTTTAGAATCATTTATATGGGTCAAAAGGGGTTATAAGCTAACCTATGACCCCTTTCGACACATTTCATTACAACATATATCTTTAGGGGTCGCAGGACCCCTATGGACATATTATAATGATTTATATCTAGGGCCATTTATATCAAATCGATTCATAAGATAATTTATGACCCATTTTGGCATATTTTATTACAACATATGTCTCCACGGGTCCTTGGACCCCTAGGGACATATTATAATCATTTATATGGGTCGAAAAGAGTCACAGAATAACCTTATGACCCCTTTCAACATGTTACATTACAAAATATGTCCTAGGGGGCCTAGGACTCCTGGGAACATATTATAATCTTTTATATGAGTTGAAAGGGGTAATAGGAAAACCTATGACCCCTTTTGACACATTTCATAACAACATATATCACTAGGGGTCCTAGGACAATTAGAGACATATTATAATCATTTATATGGGGTCAAAAGAGGTCATAGAATAAGCTATGACAATTTTCAAGACATTTCATTACAACATATGTCTTTAGGGTCCCAAGACCCCAAGAACATATTATAATCATTTATATGAGTCAAAAGGGCTCATAGGATGACCTATTACCTCTTTTGACATATTTTATTACAACATATGCCTCTAGGTGTCTTAGGACCCCTAAAGACATATTATAATTGTTTATATGGGTTGAAAGGGGTCATAAGATAACCTATGACCCCTTTCAACACATTTTATAACAACATACGTCTCTAAGTGTCCCAAGATCACTAGGAACATATTAGAATCATTTATATGGGTCGAAAGGGGTCATAGGATAACCTATGAACCCTTTTAACACATTTTATTATAACATATGTCTCTAGGGGTCCCAACATGTCTAGGGACATTTATAATTCTTTATATGGGTTGAAATGATGACCCCTTTCGACACATTTCATTATAACATGTGTTTAGGGTTCATAGGACCCCTAGGGATATATTATAATCGTTTATATAAGTTGAAATGAGTTATAAGATGTTTTATGACCCCTTTCGACATATTTCATTACAACATATGTCTCTAGAGGTCTTAGGACCCCTAAGTACATATTATATTTTTTTATATGGGTCAAAAGGGGTCATATGATAACTTATGACCCCTTTTGACATATTTCATTACAACATATGTCTTTAGGGGTCCAAGACTCCTAGAGACATATCAGAATCATTTATATGGGTCGAAAGTTGTTATAAGATAACCTATGACCCATTTTGACACATTTCATTACAACATATGACTTTAGGGGTCGTAAGACCCCTAAAGAAATATTATAATGATTTATATGGGTCAAATTTGTCCATAAGATGTCTTATGACCCATTTTGACACATTTCATTGCAACATGTCTCTAGGGCTCCTAGGATCCCTAGATACATATTATAATTGTTTATAAGGGACAAAAGCGGTCATGGGATAACTTATGACCCCTTTCGACACATTTCATTAGAACATATGTCTCAAGGGGTCTTAGGACCACTAGTGACATATTATAATCATTTATATGGGTTGAAAGGAGTCATCAGATAACCTTATGACCCATTTCAACATGTTTCATTACAAAAGATGTCCCTAGGGGTCTTATGACTCCTAGGAACATATTATAATTATTTATGTGGGTTGAAAGGGGTCATAAGAAAACTTATGACTCCTTTTGACACATTTCATTAGAACATATGTCTCTAGGGGTCTTGGGACCCCTAGGGACATATTATAGTCATTTATATAGGTCAAAAGGGGTCATAGGATAAACTATGGCTCCTTTTAAGACATTTCATTACAACAAATGTCGTTAGGTGTCCCAAGACCTCTAGTGACATATTATGACCCATTTCATGACATTTGATTACAACATATGTCTTTAGGGGTCGTAGGACCCCTAGGGACATATTATATTCATTTATATGGGTTGAAATGGGCCATAAGATGTCTTATGACCTCTTTTGACACATTTTATTATAACATATGTCTCTAGAGGTCCTAAGACTCCTAGTTCCATATTATATTTGTTTATATGGGTCAAAAGGGGTCATACAATAACTTATGATCACTTTAAACACATTTCATTACAACATATGTCTCTAGGGGTCCTAGGACCCCTAGGGACACATTATTATCATTTATATGGGTCAAAAGTAGTCATAGGATAACCTTATGACCCCTTTTGACATCTTTCATTACATTATATGCCCCTAGCAGTTCTAAGACTCCTAAGAACATATTATAATCATCTATATGGGTTAAAAGGGGTCACTGAAAAATTTGAGACACCTTTAAAAATATTTTATTACAACATATGTCTATAGGGGTCATAGGATCCCTAGGGACATATCACAATCATTTCTATTACTTAAATGGTGTCATTGTATAACCTATGACCCCTTTCAACACATTTTATTATAACATATGTCTTTAGGGGACATAGTACCCATAAGGAAATATTATAAACATTTATATGGGTTAAATGTGTCATAGGTTAACCTATGACCCCTTTTGAAATGTTTCATTACAACATATGTTTCTAAGGGTGCCAAGACCCTTAGGGACATATTATAATCATTTATATGGGTCAAAGGGAGTCATAGGATAAAATATGACACATTTTGACACATTTCATTATAACATATGTCTCTAGGGGTCTTAGGACCGTAAGAACATATTATAATTATTCATATGGGTTGAAAAGGGTCATAGAATAACCTATATCCCCTTTCAACACAATTCATGACAACATATGTCTCTACTAGTTTTATGACACCTATAGACATATTATAATCATTTATATGGGTTGAAAGGGGTCATAGGATAATCTAGAACCCCTTTCAACACTCTTTATTACAACATATGTCTGTAGGGGTTCCAAGACACCTAGGGACATTATAATTGTTTATATGGGTCAAAAGGGGTCATAGGATAATCTAGACCCCTTTTGACACATTTCATGACAACATATATCTCTAGGGGTCCCAATACCCCTAGGGACATATTATAATTATTTATATGGGTTGAAAGAGGTCATCAAAAAATCTATGACCCCTTTCAACACATTTCATTGCAACATATGTCTCTAGAGGTGCCAAGACCCCTATGGACATATTATAATTGTTTATATCCATCAAAAGGGGACATGGCATAACTTATGACCCTTTTTGACACATTTCATGACAACATATGTTTCTAAGCATCCCAAGACCTTAGAAACATATTATAATCATTTATATGGGTTGAAAGAAGTCATAGGATGACTTATGATCCCTTTTAACACATTTTATTGCAACATATGTCTCTAGGGGACCTAGGACCCCTAGGGACATATTATAATTGTTTACAAGAGTAAAAAGGGGTCAATGGATAACCTAGACCCCTTTCAACACATAAAATGACAACATATCTCTCTAAGGGTCCCAAGAGCCCTTGGGACATATTAGGATCATTTATATAGATCGAAAGGGGTCATAGTATAACCTATGACTCTGTTCAACACATTTCATTACAAAAAATGTCTTTAGGGGTTGTACAACCTTTAGGAACACATTATAATCATTTATATGTGTTGAAATGGGTCATAAGATGTCCTATTACCCCTTTCAACACATTTCATTACAACATATATCTCTAGGAGTCCTAAGACCCCTAGGTACATATTATAGTTGTTTATATTGGTCAAAAGGGGTCATAGGATAAATTATGACACCTTTTGACATATTTCATTAGAACATATGTCTGTAGGGGTCATAGTACCACTAGGTTCATATTATAATCATTTATATAGGTCAAAAGGAGTCATAAGATAACCTTATGACCCTTTTCGACATGTTTCATTACAACATATGTCCCTAGGGGTCCTAGGACTCCTAAGAACATATTATAATTATCTATATTAGTTAAAAGGTTTCAAAAGAAAACTTGTGACACCTTTCGACACATTTCATTACAACATATGTCTATAGGGGTCATAGGACCCCTAAGGACATATCACAATCATTTCTATGGTTTGAAGAGGGTCATTGTATAACCTATGACCCCTTTTGACACATTTCTTGACAACATATGTCTTTAGGGCTCCCAAAACACCTAGGGACATATTTTAATCATTTATATGGGTTGAAAGGGATCATCAAAAAATTTATGACCCCTTTCAACACAATTCATTGCAACATATGTCTCTAGGGGTTCCAACACCCCTAGGGACATATTATAATATTTTATATTCATCAAAAGGGGTCATAGGATAAATTATAACCCCTTTGACACATTTCATGATAACATATGTCTCTAGGGGTCTCAAGAGCCTAGGAATATATTATAATCATTTATGTGGGTTGAAATGGGCCATAGGATGATCTATGACCCCTTTTGACACATTTCATTACAACATATATCTCTAAGGGTCTTAGGAACCCTATGGACATATTATAATTGTTTATATGGGTCAAAAAGGGTCAATGGATAGCCTATGAGCACTTTGGACACATTTCATGACAACATATGTTGCTAGGGGTCCTAGAACCCATAAGGACATATTCGAATCATTTATATGGATCAAAAGGGGTCATATGATAACCTATAAACCCTTTTGGCAAATTTCATGACAACATATGTCTCTAAGAGTCTCAGAACCCCTAGGGACATATTATAATAATTTATATGGGTCAAAAGATATCATAGGAAAACCTATCACCCCTTTCTACACATTTCATTACAACATATGTCTCTAGGGGTTCCACAACCCCTAGGGACATATTATAATCATTTATATGGGTTGGAAGGGGTCATAGGTTAAACTATGACCCCTTTCGACACATTTCATTACAACATATGTCTCTAGGGGTTGTAGGACCCCTAGGGACATATTATAATCACTTATATGGGTCAAAATGGGCCATAGGATATTCTATGACCCCTTTCAACACATTTCATTACATCATATGTCTCTAGGGGTCCTAGGACCCATAGGTACATTTTATTATTGTTTATATGGGTTGAAAGGGGTCATAGGATAACTTATGACCTCTTTTGACACATTTCATTATAACATATGTCTCTAGGGGTACTAGAACCCCTAAGGACATATTAGAATCATTTATATGGGTTGAAAGGAGTCATATGATAACCTAATTACCTCTTTTGAAATGTTTCATTACAACATATGTCCTTGAGGGTGCCAGGACTCCTAGAAACATATTATAATCATTTATATGGGTTGAAAAGGGTCATAGGAAAACCTATGACCCCTTTTGACATAATTCATTATGACATATGTCTCTATGTATCCCAAGACCCCCAAGGACATATTATAATCATTTATATGGGTCAAAAGGAGTCATAGAATAATGTATGACCCATTTTGACGCATTTCATTACAACATATGTCTCTAGGGGTCAAAAAACACTTAGGGACATATTATAATCATTTATATGGGTGAGAAAGGGTCATAGGTTACCTCTCAACACATTTCATGACAACATACATCTCTAGTGGTTCCAACACTCCTAGGGACATATTATAATCATTTATATGGGTCAAAAAGAATCATTAAAAAACCTATGACCATTTTTCACACACTTCATTGCAACATATGTCACTAGGGGTCCTAGGACCCCTTGCGACATATTGTAATTTTTTAGAGGAGTCAAAATGGGTCATAGGTTAATTTATGAGCTCTTTCAACACATTTCATGATAACTTATGTCTCTACGGGTCCCAGGATCCTAAGAACATATTATAATCATTTATATGGGTCGAAAGGGGTCATAGCATGACATATGACCCCTTTTAACACATTTCATTACAACATATGTCTCTAAGGGTCCCAAGACCCTAGGAACATTTTATAATCATTTATATGGTTCAAAAAGGGCCATAGGATGATCTATGACCCCTTTTGACACATTTCATTACAACATATGTCTCTAGGGGTCCAAAGACCCCTACGGACATTATAATTATTTATATGGATTGAAATAGGTCATAAGATAACCTATGACCCCTTTCCACAAATTTCATGACAACATATGTCTTTAAGGGTCCCAGGACCCCTAGAGACATATTAGAATTTTTTATATTAGTTGAAAGGGGTCATAAGATAACTTATGACCCCTTTTGACATATTTCATGTCAATATATGTTTGTAGGGGTCCCAGGACTCCTAGGGACATATTGGAATCATTTATATGGGTTGAAAGTGGTCATAGGATAACCTGTGACCCTTTTCGACACATTTCATTACTACATATGTCTCTAGGGGTCATAAGACCCTTAGGAACATATTATAATCATTTATGTGGGTCAAAATAGGTTATAGGATGTCTTATAACCCCTTTTGACACATTTCATTACAATATATGTCTTTAGGGGTCTTAAGACCCCTATGTACATATTATAATTGCTTATATGGGTCAAAAGGGGTCATAGCATAACTTATGACCCCTTTCGACACAACTCATTACAACATGTGTTTCAAGGGGTCCTAGGACCCCTAGGGACATATTATAATCATTTATATGGATTGAAAGCAATCATAGGATAACCTTATAACCCCTTTCAACATGTTTCATTACAACATATGTCCCTAGGGGTCCTAGGACTCCTAAGAACATATTATAATCATTTATATGGGTTAAAAGTGGTCATAGGAAAACCTATGACCCCTTTCGACACATTTCATTACAAGATATGTCTCTAGGGTTCAGATGACCTATAGGGACATATTATAATCATTTATATGAGATAGAAGGGTTCATAGAATAACCTATGACACCTTTTGACACATTTCATGACAACATATGTCTCGAGGGGTCCCAAGTCCTTAGCAACATATTATAATCATTTATATGAGTCGAGAGGGGTCATAGGATAACCTATGATCCCCTTTGACACATCTCATGATAACATATGTCTCTAGTGATCTTAAGACCCCTATGGACATATTATAATCATTTATATAGGTTAAAGTCAGTTATAGGATAACCTATTACCCCTTTTGATACATTTCATTATAACATATGTTGCTAGGGGTCCAAGCACCCTTAGGGACATATTATATAATCATTTATATGGATTGAAATGGTTCGTAGGATAACCTATGAACCCTTTTGACACTTTTCATTACAACATATGTCTCTAAGGGTCTTAAGACCCCTAGGGACATATTATAATCGTTTATATGTGTTGAAAGGAGTCATAAGATAACCTATGACCCCTTTCAACACATTTCATTACAACATATGTCTCTAGGGGTCCTAGGACCTCTAAGGACATATTCTAATCATTTATATGGGTCAAGAGGGGTCACATGATAACCTATGACCCCTTTTGACCTATGTCATTATAACATATATCTCTAGGGGTCATAAGACCCCTAAGGACACATTATAATTATTTATATGGCTTGGAAGGTGTCACAAGATAACCTATGACCCCTTTTGACACATTTCATGACAACATATGTCTCTATGTGTCTTATGACTCCTAGGGACATATTATAATCATTTATATGGGTCCAAAGGAATTGGACCACATATGTTCCTAGGGACATACATTATGTGTTTGAATGGGTCAAATGGGATTATGAAGTTCCCTATGGTCTCTTCTAACTCATTAAATAAGAAAATACATTCCTAGTTGTTCTAGGAATATATATTATGTGTATGAATGAGTCGAAAGGGTTAATAGAGTATCTTATAACCACTAAGCACACTTCATATTATCAAATGGTTCAAAAAGGGTCATAGGATATTTGAATGCCTTTTTAAGTCATTAGATCACATCATTTATGTGGTTAGGGGTACTAGGAACCATAAGCACACACATTGTGATTGAATGGGTTAAAATGTGTTAAAAGGTACCTTATGACCCCTTTCGATCCTTTAGAACCATTATATGAATGGCTGAGGGTCCTAAAGCATTTTAAAAACATATAAAGTATCCTAAAAAGGGGTTATACTATTATAAAAGAATTTTATTTTTACAGAAAAAAGAAAACGGGTATCCAATTTGAGAATGGGTATTTTATTTGGGAATGAATATGTGATTTGAGTATCTAATTTGGGAACTTTCAAATTGTATAAGATTTTTGAAATCCAAAAGTTGCATCACATTCTATGCTTCGACTAGTATAAGGAAAAAAAGAAAATTTTGAATTTTGAATTTTTTAAAACTTGTTAAGGTGGTTAGACACAGGAGTTCTTTAATTCTTAAAAATATTATAGTAGAAAATTCATAATTAATTATTTATTTGGAATAAAAATTCTCAAAAATATGCATCACATTCAAGCATGACTCTACATTTTTTATCTATAATTATATTTAAAAATATTATCATTTGATTTTGATTAAGCTGGTCAGACATACACCTACTTTTTATTTTCACCTTGAAATTTTTGTAGTACTACATTAAAATCCAAACTTTTGACCAATCAAATATTAATTTCTCGAGATAAGGTCTAGTAGTTTAGAAACTAGATTCAATTTTCTACAGATTATTTTCTTACAATTCTTTGATATAAAGTCCAGAACCACTTTAAAATTATGTGTCAAGTTGACATAACCCTGATTTTTTAGTTTTTCACTACCACTTAAGGCCATAGTTTGGTTGACCATGATCCTACACATACCCTATATATACTTTATCTATAACCTGACTTAAATTTTTACCATAGATTAGCAAATGTGACCATCAATTAAAACATGCCTCAAAAATTATGGGTGAAAACATTTAATTTACCATGTGGAAAGATTGGATTCCATTGGCGAAGTCATTGTCAAAATAAAAATTATTATGTATCAATATTGGTGATTACACTGAGCATGCGACCCAGTTTTCATAAATTGTAGGTGATGTTGCCACCTAAAAAGTGCTAGAAAATTTTCCAAATTCTGGGTTCCTGATGAGTGAGATTAGACATTTGGTGAATATTTTCCACTAAAGTAAACCTTGCTCTATAATGCTTTCAAACACCTAGCCGAGTTGATCAACTCATGTAGGGCTTGGTCTTAAAATATGCAACCATCTTGAAAATCTTCCAAAATGCATATGCAAATATATTTACATTTCTCTTCTTAACTCCAAAAGTCCATTGAAGTTTAGCTAGTGGAAATCAAGATAGAGTCATTATTTAACCAACTGCCTGCTTCAGGACAAAGAATTTGATATTATACAAAAATTTAATATACACCTGTCGAAATTAAAATTCTTGCAAAAAAAATTATACTCTCAAAAGGTAGAAAAGAAAAGCTATAATCATGAAAGAAAAACTTCCATGTCAATCCATTAGCTTAGAGTTGCTTGGATTTTAAAGTTACTATAATGGAAACTAATTTCTATATCAATTTTGTCAACTATTAAATTCGTACATAATGGCCTCCAACCCTTTTCTCGGATCTAGAAGAAGCCTATATAGCTTTAATGCCCATGCCTTAACTATCCAAACTAATCCTTAACAATATTTTAGATCATTCCCCAATTGTTGTCATTTCTTGTTAGGGCAACTTTATGAAAGTTTTCATGACAACTTTTGCAACATTTTCAATTTGAGCATCCTTTCACTCAATATTGCCTCCAATAGACCCATGTAGGACATTAGCATAACTGAAGATATTTTACACATTTTCATCCATTTTGGAGTTTGGTCTAAGTAGGATTTAGGACAATTATAGAGGAATGCTTAACATAATTACATAAAGTTAATTCAAGTCTTTAAATAAGTGAGTTAATGTAATTTTAATTCTTAAATGAACAAAGAATAATAAGGCAATGATGTGAAAGAAATAGAATAAAGAGATAGAAGACAAAACATAATTGATAACAGAGTTCATTTGTGGGTCAGACTATGTCTCTAGCTCCTACTCCAATAGAGTGACTGGTTCGATTAACTCCAAAAATCAAATACAAGTATTTACAAGATCTCCCCTTCAAGAACAATGCAAACAGTATTCTCCAATGTTCAAGAATAATCATCAAGTATTGAAGATCATAATTTCCTTCTCACTACCTGGATGCCTTACAAAGGCCTACAAACCTTGCTTAAATACATAAAATTAGCCAAAAATGGGCTATAAACACTAATTACAAAATAACCCTTTTAATTAACTTAATATTCATAATAATGCCTTTTCCATTTTATGAATTTGGTCTTGATTCAATTTTAGGGGTTATTTTTAACCCATATCCTTATTTTACTAAAGATAGGCATAATGGCACAAGGTTAAATAAAAACACCTCCAGAGCTAATCCAATGTTGTAAATCGTGTAGAGGTGGCCCTTAATTTTGGGAGGTGGGTGGGCAGTTATTTAACAATAAAATATTAGTAGTCTACCACGTTTACTTAAAAACACAAAAATATTTTATTTTATATAATTAATCTCTCTTTTACTTTCATTATAACTCATAGACCTTAGATCATTACATATTCAACTGGATTATACATTATATATAGAATTCTACACCAACCCTTACAAACCTAGCAACCAATCTTCGTTGATAACTTATTAATTTTAAATAAACTAAAAATGGTATCCTTTTATAGTTTACCTCCATGCCAATTAAAAGGTTTTGGCATGAGAGTTGGCAAATATCAAACAATAGTTAAAAATCAAGAAAAATATATGTCTTAATAATTTAATCAGATCTGTCTACAAAGTTGACTCAAGGCAAGAATGCAGCTCTCGATTTTATTTGAGCTATATTTTTTTAAAGTATAAGACATTAAATCCTCTTAAATATGAATTGAATGATATTTCTTTTTTAATTGGAAACAAAACGTCAAAAGAAGAAAGAAGAAAAACAAATCAAAATCGCATACAATATACAAGAACACTCCATAGACTACCAAAGTTCATCACTACTGAGTATAGACTCTACGAGCTTATGCTTTTTCAAGAACACTTCATAGACGACCAAAGTTCATCACTACTGGGTATAGACTCTACGAGCTTATGCTTTTTCTCGAAGAAGATGAACCGTTAGACATCCTTTACCAAAGCATATGGAAAATCTCAAATTTAAAATTGGTTTAACTTATATAATTCGTCTTCTCAATTGATGAATGGATTTCTTTAATATATATGTCAATCTATGAATGGGAGAAAAAAAGTAATGGTTTTAGTTGTTCAAATGATGTACAAGTAGAAAAACGAGAATCTGGCCACCGTGGCCGCTTGGATTCAAAACAGGTAAAGAGTGGTGGGTTTGTTGAACGAAAACCTTCCAATTATTGCTACTTTTGCTCTGTCTTTAACCTAACAATATAATTCACGCAATGTTTTCCTATTTGCCAGTTCTCCTTATAAACAACTCTCCCTGTAGTACAGTCTTTCATGCATCCATCAACCATTACCTTCAACTATTCTGCATTTAGCTACGTCCCATTCATATTTCCTTTCCTTTATCTACTTTTCTTCTCTATTAGTTTTGTGGGTACTTTTTCTTTCAATGGCAGGTGTAACAGGGTGCTCTAGTTCATCACTCTCGATAATATTGATTATGGTGGTCACGATTGCACTCGATGGAAATTATGGCGGTGTGGCAGCTCAATCAACTTCTCCTTCATCAGGCTGCACAAGTTCTCTCATAACTTTAACTCCCTGCTTGGGTTATGTTACAAGTAATATTTCTACCACACCTCCATCACAGAGCTGCTGCACTGCACTTTCTTCTGTCGTTAAGAACAATGCAGCTTGTCTCTGTCTTCTGTTTAGCACTAACAATCCAGTTAGCGTCCCCATTAATACAACAAGAGCTCTCAGTCTTCCCGGTGCTTGTAAGGTCACCACTCCCCCAGTATCTCAATGCAAAGGTAAATGGTTGTATATTTTGTTATTTGAAACAATGCATGTGAAATTTAATTTAGATTTCACGAGTTGATAAGGTAAAATTTACACTGCCATGATTACTTAAATGTTGTTGCTTTGAGCAGCTGCAGGTGCTCCGGCTCCCTCCTTGTCTGCAGGAGCTCCAGGTCCCTCTTCATATGCAGGTGAAGTTAATTAAACAACAATCAAACTCTTTCAATAAATATAAAATTTGGTTGTTTAACTTTTAGGGTTGATGCTAAAGAGACGATGTTATAACTGAGCCTCTTAGTTGCATGAAATTCATACTTAGTGATTTCAGATGACTTCCTATTTATAGTAAGAACATTATTTTTGGCGTCTTCTACTTTTTATTAAAATTCTTGGACTGTTTAATTAAAAATAAGTCATATCAGCAAGCTTGTTGAGGCATTAGAGACCTTCCAAAAAGGGTTGATGAGTACTCATCCGTTAATTTTATGTTTCTTGGTTTATAGATATGATATAATATGTTTGTTTATTTTTATATTTATTGAAAATGCTTTTTTTAATTAGGAATATTCATGATTAGCAATAACAATATACATATTTCATAATTTATTAAAAATAGACTATTTTGAAAAATCAACAAATACTATAAAAAAACTTTCTAAACAATTGATCATCTTTCTAACTTCTTTTTAATATGAAAGAAGAATGAAATACTAAAATTTCTTGAGCAAATGCATGTGTTCCTACTGTCCTCTTCACTTATTGTAGTGTTTTGGATTTCTTATCATTTGCAAATTGCCATAATGTATCTGTTGAACTCTTTTCCAAGATGGTGTTATTTAATTTGTGCGATTGAATAGGGTGGAAAGGATTCATTAGCTGAGCATGATTATTTCATTAATCTTAAGAATATATTGGTTAAGCAAAATCACTTTTAATTTTTTATAATATATTATTTGGTCAGACCAATTCATATAACAAAGACTTTAGATTTACATCCACAAATATGATGCCACATTAGCCTATGTTTCACTGAGAAATTTAGAAGGCCTACACAAAATAGGCAGACCAATAAGTCTTTGTCTCATTGATTTGTCAATATGATATCATGATATTTGTTATCTTTTACATCAGTAGAGTACATGTCACTAAATTATGTATACTTATGCTCAACACTATAAATGCTAAAGTATTGAATAATAATATTGTACTATTTAAACATATAAAAAAGTATACGTTTACACTATTCCAATTATAAAAACATGATTAACAACAAAATTATTTCTCTAAACTTGATGTAACCTAATCACTAAATAGTTCTTTTATGAGCAGGTGTAGGTGTACCGGCACCCTCTGTATCTGCAGGTATTTAGTTCTTTCCATGGGTAGTTGATATCATTTCTAAAACGGACAGATGAGTTTATATAGCTCAATTATGAATTATAATTTACGAATTTGCAGTTTCCAGCAAAAGTGCACCAACAGCGAGTGTTCCCGCCGCTTCCCCTGCCCCTGCAACATCAACTCCCCAAGCAAGATCACCGACAAGTTCAGTTGGAGGGGTATCGCCAACAGAAAGTGAGCAACCAAAGGAAAGTGCCGGAACCCACTTGAAACCATCAACCATTATCAATTTCCTGGTCGGAATCGTTATAGTTAGCATTGTGTGGTGAGAGTTGCACCCGTGTTATTTACATGTATTTTAACAAATGTGGACTTTCCCACAACGAAGTGAATTTGTTTTTTAGACCATAGGAATCTCTTGTCAGCTATATAATTAGTTTTTATGTAGTATTTTATTATTATTATCATCATGTCTTTCGATTATTATATGTAGACATTTGAGTGAGTAACCACGGAATATTAGATCTGAGATCACCAACTGAATTGGCTCCAGAAAATATGGGTAGTACACAAAATGGTAAATAATCACTCACGGAAATTCAATTATGAAATTATCAATGTCAATGTTTATTTGAGCAGTCATCGGATTAACGAATTAATAGTCATATATCTATGGTGTTCAGGAAGAGCTTTGCAAATGTTTTAAAATGAGTGCTCAGAAAGAAAGGAGGGCCGAAATATGAATTGTTAGTGTGTATATGTTGGGGTGGGTTGGGTTATGTACCATTGACCTCTATCTAAGTAGAAGTATATACGTATGAGTATGCAATTGCAATTATTATAAACTCAATTTTCAATTTATCATATTTTTAATAAGTAATTTTAGTTAATATTTATTATCTATTTTGAAATTTTAATTTTTAGATTATGATGAGTATTGCATTTTGTGTGATAGCATTCATCTTACTTTTGGTACTTTCATACAATCAAGTGTAAGATACACTTAATCAATTTGTAGTTCAGTCAAAAACTTCATGTGCAACTACATGAAAGAAACAAAAGGTTCTCCATTTTGCTTATACCTCTAACAATAATAACTTATAGCCTATGACATCGTAACTCTCAAGGATACCACCCAATCTAGAACAACTACCTAACAATGTGAACCTACCTTACATACTCTCAAACATAACCATTTCACACACTTAATTAACTATAGAATTCTTATAGCCTTTTAAATAAAAAGTTATTTGTTTTACTTATTGAAATATTCTCTCTCTCTCTCTCTCTCTCTCTCTCTCTCTCTCTCTCTCTCTCTCTCTCTCTCTCTCTCTCACACACACACACACACACACACACGTACATACACAATACTCATAGCTAGCTTATTCTACTTAATATCTCTTGTGTCATATAAATAGTTCATTTCCCTTGTAATTTTTCCTTATAAATTTGATTCCTAATAATCTCCTTTTCTACCTTCTCTCACTCTTAGGATTCAACTTGTATGTTCTAAACTATCCAAATATTTATATTTCTCAAATAATGTACATGTAATCTCTACATCATTTTTCTATGCATGCCCTCTCCTTTCACAATCTCGCTCCAACCTTGTTATTTTTTAATTCTCCCTATCTCTCTTCTTACCCTCTAACTCAACCTCTAAACCCATCGTTTATTTGTATTTGTCTCTAATTATACATCTTCTTACTTACACTCTTTTTTACCTCCTAATGCACTTGCTAGCTACCACTATTGGTATAGTATTATATTTCTATTTCATTGTGCAAGTATTATTATCTTTTACTAAGGTCTTCTCCTTTCCATATAACTACTATATTTCTAATTATATGAAGCCATCTCTTGTTTGTGCATTTCTTCTCATGCTCTCCTATAGCAGTAGATTCTAGGCCATAAAAATTTATTAGGATTCCCTTGAAACTCTAATACATTTCTTATGAAATATTTTCCCATCTATACATTATTTTTCCTTAGACCTAACCTAGATATTTGACCATTCAAAACCACCATCCTTAGGCTAATATCTTCCATGAATAACCAAATAAATTGTCAGTATACTACTTGCACATGTATAAAAATCCCTCATATATAATAACCACTCTCTTGCATTAACTAGGTTGATGCTAGTATTCTTGCATAAACAATGCTCGCATGCTAGATCCTCTTCATTGCACATCTTACCTATTGATTTGATATAGCAAGTAGATGTTAAATGCCTCACATGTTGTATGGATAAACCTTTAATCAACTCACTTGACATCAAATTCTTTCATGTTGTAATTACTTCTTTGTCATAAAAAATCTACCTAATAGCTAATTTTGAGATTGAACACAGTTATTAATATGATCTCTTAACCTCCTCACCACTACTCACACTTCTTATAGTATAATTCCATCCCAATGGATCTTATTTCTACCATTTTTTCTATTCTAAATTATATTAGATCACCTTAATTTGAACTATTATTTAGCTCTATTATGTGTCTATTTAACCATGAAATGGAATCATCAACTTTTTTTATACACACAAACTCTCCTCTCATCCATATTAGAATTTTATAAAGTCAAATTTTCATCTTTTCATTACTTTTATATTTTTCCTACTTGACCATTTTCTACTCTACTGGCAATCATGTATTCTTAATTATATAGTAGCAAACTTCATTTCTAATCTTGCAATATTGCCTCTATATTACCCTCAAATCTTAGAAATCTCATTATTATTGTATGTGATCCTAGGAACCCAAGTTCCTTCATTTATTTTGCCAAAAAAAATTAACCGCTCCATCTAAACTCCTCGAACTATTCAGACAAACTCTCAAATAGTACAACTTTTTATTTCTATATATCTTACATCTACAAGGAGCCATGTTGTTTAAACTTAGATGTTTCTATATTTTTGTGACTAGTTTTGCACTTTTACTCCTTGGGTCATGGTAATGATTCCCGCTTTTTGGTGAAGTCTGACACTAAAAAAATCATAAATAATTTGACAATGATGTAAACTAGTGATTTTTAACATTTTCTATCTAGTTTATAAAAATAAATTAAATTCAATTAAAGTCCATTTTTGCATCTCGTTTGAGAAGTGGTTTATATGAAAATTGACATTTTCAAATAGTGATGGGTGTTTTGATCAACATAACTTTTTTTTCAAATATGATAATTACAAAATTCTTTCAAGGTTAGAATAGTAACATCAATATTTAGCAATTTTTGTTCATAATGAAAAGTAGAAACCATTACTATTAGAATCAGATATTTCTATTGAATATTTTGTTCATATCATCATATCTATTACATGTAGCAAAGGAATTAATTTCCAAATCTCATAAGATGCTAGTGTCTTTCAATTTTTGGAATTTATACACTTGGATAGTTGCCTAAATTTAGCATTTAAATATTTCAATTAAAAATATACAATTTTAATATGCAGTGATTAATCATGAAAATATACTATACTCTTCATGTATCATTTCTTTTGTTGAATGTAGGATATGACCCCTAGTGGATGTTCGAAGATGATAGTGTTGGAAATATAAGAGGAGTAACTGAGAGGGGAGGGGTGAATCAATTACCACAAAAAGAAATCCAAGATCCCTTAAGATGTTAATACAATACAAAACCAAAACTCTATTAAAACTGAAATGATTTTGTAATTTGGTTAACACAAGAACACTTGGTTTACACTATCACTCAATAAAAACTAAAATGATCACTTCTTAAGATGTTTAGTGTTTTTAAAATTAATTAACTTAGTTGTAGAATCATAAAACAAATAATAGGAACACAAGAGACCAAGATTTAATTTGGAAACCCAATTTGGGAAAACCACCAATTGCAGCTAGTTATTATTTTTTACTCTTTTGAAGTGAGCACTATTAAGAACCAACCCTGTTAAAGGTTACAAAACACATTGTTTGGTGTGACACTATTAAAGGATTTAGTTCACGCTATTAGGAATGGCCTTGTTAGAGGTTTTCAAAAACTTCAATCTAGAAATGCCACCTTGTTAGAGGATTTGGCAAATAGTTGTTAGGCTAACTCTATGAAGAGAATTGATTCACTATTACAATTATTAGAGAGTAACATTGGCTTGACCTAATTGCTAATGCAACTATCTTTGCTAATTTGAGATCTCTGTTCAAGCTTGAATACTTGATCCTTGCTGATCAGAATGTTCTTTGTAGCTTAGTCAACTCAAATACTCTGATCCCTTCTAATTCTCTTCTTGATTTATCTTTTCAATCCCATGCTTACTATAATTCAATCCTCAACTTGACCTTATATTTATATGTTTTATGTAGTCAATTTGGCTTGAATACAATTTCAAATAAATAGAATTCATCCCATGAGTTGGCTAGAACTAACAAACAAAACTATTAGATCCAATATGCTAATATAGGAAAATCCTTCATTTGCCAACCCAACTCAGTCAACACTAACTCAGGAAATACTTCCCTTCATACTTCCTTTGGTAACTGAGTGGACTTGGTTAACATTGATTCCACACCAACTTCCTTTGGTAACCGAGTAAGCTCGATTAATACAAGTTCCTCACCAACTTCCTTTGGTAACCGAGTAAGCTCGATTAATACGAGTTCCTCACCAACTTCCTTTCTTGGAATGCTTGACATAAATAGGAAACTTTCTGCAATGCCCAAGTGAGTTTAGCTGACATTGATTGCTTCGTAAAAGAGTTGACATCTGTACATAACATCAAAGACAACATACAATTAAATAATTGTATTCAACAATCTCCCCCTTTGGCATTGATGGCAACATAAGATGCCATGATATAAATAATTTTTTACAGAAAAATAGAAGGATAATATCCTTAGTTTCATTATGATTCTAATCCATCAGAACTACCTTTATCAACCTAAACTCCCTCTGATATCAATCTCTGTGATTTCTCTAACTATAATTTCTCCCTCTAATAGTAAACTCTCCTCTTTGATATCTAACTCAAAATTTATAATTTATGATATAAAAAACTCTCCATCACTATTGATACAAAAATTTCTCATATCTGACAAACCCTCTTTCTTTGACATCTTATGCCAAAGGCAATAATCAATGTATTTTCCATGTACCTGATGTACTGATTCATATGCAATCTGCTATGGCAATACTGCATCAACTTTTTTGATCTTCAAAGTACTTGGTTGATGCATCACTAAATATGATTAGTGAGCTTCAAATATGAAATGACCCCTAGCTTACCTCTTAGATACAAAAATGCATCCTTATGAAACATCTTGGTGAATATTACTACAAACTATTCTTTTGTATTCACAATCTCACCTCCTTGTCTTGCTTCAATTGTCTCAAGAAATAATATTTTATTGCAATGTGCTTGGTTTTGGTATGCATTACTAGATTCTTAGATATTTTTATTGCATTGGTAATATTATAGAAGATAAAAAATGGGTCCTTTATCTCCTCCTTCATACTTGAAAATAGTTGTTTGAAGCACACAATGTTGGAACAATTGAATGCTATAGAAATATATCCTTATTCTATTGTAGATTAAGAGATACATTTTTTCTTCTTTCTTGTCTAAGATACTAGCCTCTTTCCAAGAAAGAATGCTCCACCACTAGTTCTCTTCCTATCATCAACACTTCCTACCCAATCAACATCGGTGAATGCTTTCAATTCAAAGTTACCTCCTTTCTTGTGCCACAAACCATAATCTTTAGTACCTTTTAGATATCTCATGATTCTTTTGATTTCCATCATATGATTTTCTTTAAGATTGGCAGAGAATCCAACCACCATACCAACTACTAATGCAATATCAAGTCCTATGTGTACTATATATTTAAGTTTTCCAATCACTGATCTATATGTAATCTGATCTACCTCTTTGGAATCATCAAATGTTCTGGAAAGCTTATGTCTAGTAGACATAGGTGTTCCAACTAGTCTAGGATCCTCCATTCCAAATTTCTTCAATATCTCCTTGATGTGTTTTTATTGAGTAATGTAGATACCATCCTTCATCTTTTGAATTTGCAAGCCAAAAAAGAATTTAATCTCTCCAAATATTGACATTTCAAATTCTTTACTCATTTCCATAGAAATATATTTACTCAATAAATCATTTCAAGTAAATAATGTAGCATCCACAAATTTTTCATCCAACACTATTTTCTTATCTAGACCTTCTTTGATGTATAGGTTGTCATTATCATTAGTCCTTTGAAAACCAATCTTTATGAGATAATTATGTAATCTTCCATACTAGACTTTGGGGACTTGTTTGAGACCATAAAAGGCTTTGTGTAGTCTACAAACCATATCCCTTTTGCTAGGATAAGGGAAACCTTCAAGTTTCTCAATGTATACTTCACCTTCTAAGATTCCATTCAAGAATGTTGATTTCACATCCATCTAATATAATTTGAATCATTTGTGTGTTGCATATGCAAGTAGTGTTCTAACACCTTCCAAGCTAGCAACAGGAGCAAAAAGCTCTCCCTAATCAATACCTTCTTCTTGAGTATAACCCTTGCAAACTAACCTTGCTTTGTTTCTTGAAACTTCTCCATTCTCATTCAACTTCTTTTTGAATACCCATTTTGTATCAATTACAATCATGTCCTTATATCTAGGAACAAGAGTCCAAATTTTGTTCCTTTCAATTTGATCAATCTCTTTATTCATTGCCTCAATCCAACATTCATTTTTTAATGTATATTTAATAATTCTAGGTTCAAACTTAGTAAGAAAACATGTACTTTTAAAACTTTTCCTTGTCATTGTGCCTTTTGACTGATCTCTAATGACTTTCTCGGGTGCATGATGTCTGCTGACAAATCCAGCAAGTCTAGGCTCCTTTCTGAATTTACTTGGTTCACCATGATCTTCTGAATCATGCTCAAGTCCCTCTATTTGTGACTCTAATCCATTAGATGACTCAGTTTGCACTAGTTGAAACTTGGGTCCTTCTAACTGAGAATCAAGTCATTTAGATTGTGACTCAAGTTGCATTGGCTACAACTCATGTTTAACTAAGTATTTTGGGGACTCAGGTGGTGAACATGGCTAATTTTCTTGAACTTCAAGTAAAGTATCAGGTTTATAATAAACAAAATTTTATGTAATTTTTAGGTTCTTTTCTAGTTTGGTCTTCATACTCTTCTTCAAACTAATCAATCTTTACATGTGCACTTTTTGTAACTTTGTGAGTAGATAGATTCAAACATTTGTATGCTTTGCTCTTATTGGAGTATCACAAGAATATGCCTTTATCATTTTTTACATCAAATTTTCTTTTTCTTGACTCCTTTAGGATATAACATTTTCTTCCAAATACTTTGAAATAACAAACTTTAGGTTTATAGCCATACCATAATTCATAAGATGGTTGATCTAAGTCCTTCTTTAGCTCAACTTAGTTCAAGGTATGAACTACAGTGCTGATTTCTTCCTTCTAGTATTTTATCTAGAAACATTCTTCTCTATCATCAGTATCCTTTCACAATCCATAATTGATATATTCCTTCTCTCATATGTGTCATTCTATTGAGGTGTACTAGGTGCAAATACCTATCTTTTGATTCCTCTTTCATTGCAAAATTCATTGAATTTATTTGAGATGAATTCACCTCCTCTATTTGAATTTAGATACTTTAGTTTATTTCTTGTTTCTTTCTCAACTCTTGCCATATACCATTTGAACTTTTGAAAAGCTTCTGATTTATCCTTTGAGTACATAACTCTGATCATCCTAGAATAATCATCAACAAACAAAATAAAGTACTTATCTCCATTGTAGCTTTGTATGCCAATAAGTCCACAAAGGTCTATATGAACTAGCTCCAAGACTTCTTCAGAGTGATGATTCTTGCTATTGAAACTTGTCTTTCCCATCTTTCTAATTTGACAATTTTTGCACATGCCCATATTAGGTTTCTTTAGGCTTGGAATTACTCTAACCCTTTTATTATTGCTTATATTGACTAGATTATCAAAATTCACATGACACAACCTTTTATGCCATAACCATCTTTATTCTTCTTGAGCTATGAAACATGAATTTTCAGTTAGATCTAGGTAGAATAGATTGTCTCTTGTTTGATTATCAGTCCTACCTAGATTTCCTTTTCCATCCAATAGCTTGGCTTTCCTATTCATGAATTATACCTTGACTCTAATGTTGTTCAATTGTGCCACATTGATTTGATTATGTTTTAGTTCTTTAACCTAATAAGCATTATCACATCTGAGTTCATTGGTTGGTGCAATACAATCCTTTCCTTTCACATAACAAGGTTCATCATTTCCAAATCTAACCCTCCCACCATCATAATGTTCCAAGTGCACAAATTTAGATTTACCACAAGTCATGTGATGAGAACAACCACTATCTATGATCCATGTATCATTCTTACTAACATGATAAATGAGGACCATCTTATTATTTTCATCATCTGATTCATCCTTAACAGCAATGTAAATTATTTCATCTTCATCACTATTGTTAGAATTTTTAGCCATGTAACAAGATTTATTACCTTTATCCTTGTAGTCTTTGTAGCTTTTGAAATATTTCTTGCCTTCTTACTTGTCATGCTTCTTTTCATCTTTTCCTTCTCTTTTTGGACACCTTGTAGCAATGTGACCAACTTCTTCACAAGAAAAATAGATCAAAGGAAATTTTCCTTTGTACTTTCTTTTGCCTTTTGGGAAATCTTCTTGCGAGAAATGATTCAATTACTTCAAGATCATCATGAGAACCATATTCATCTTCATTTTCAAACCTTTTTCTTTTAGATTTTTCATCTTTCTTTTTGAGTGATAGTTTAGCTTGAAATGCAAACTCAATATTACCATGGTTAGGAACATAATTATCGAACTTATCTAACTCAAAGGTTGTCAACCTTCCCACTAGAACATCTAAAGTTATATCATTTTTAAGATCATATCTCATATCATTCTTAAGATCATATCTCATTTATTGAATATCTAAAACTCTAATTTCATAAATAGGAAAAAGATTTTTCAATACCTTGCTGACCACTATTACATTGTCAATTTTCCCACCTAAGGCTCTGATTGCACTCACACTAGCTTTGATTCTTTCAATGTGTTGTGTAATGTTCTCATCTTCATTTGATCAAACTAACCTCTAAGAATTTTTGCCTTACCTCTCATCATATTTTCATCACCTCCATAGTTATCTTTTAGTTTGTTCCACATTTCACGAGCAGTAGCACAATCTTTGTCTTCACCAAATTCAACATAATTGAGTGTGGAAAAAATGTTAATCATCATTGTGTTATGATTCTTCTATTCCTATAATTTGTTTCGTAGTCAAAGTCCTTGTAGGTGCCACATACTTGTTCTTCATATATTTGAATCGTGTCTCACCAAATGGAGCTTCATGAGTTTGTGTCCTACTTGGAAGTTGTCTATGTCCATCTTAGGAATCTCCCTTCTGTAAGACATCTTGATCTTTAGCTTAAGTCCTTGAAAACTTCTCTATAAGAACCAAAAGCTCTAATACCAATAGTTGGAAATATAAGAGGGGTGACTTAGAGGGGAGGGGTGAATTAGTTACCAAAAAAATTAATCCAAGATCCCTTAAGATATCAATACAATACAAAACCAAAACTCTTCTAAAACTAAAATGCAACTGTAACTTGGTTAACACAGGAACACTTGGTGTACACTAAGAATTATCGTCACTCAGTAAATATTGAAATAATCACTTCATAAGATGTTTAGTGTGTTCAACCTTAATTTAAAACTTAGTTGTAGAATCATAAAGAAAATAACATGAACACAAGAGACACCAAGATTTAACGTGAAAACCCAATTTGGAAAAAACATCAATTGCAACTAGTTACTATTTTCACTCTTCTAAAGTGACCCCTATTAGAAGACAACCCTATTAAAGGTTACAAAACACAATGCTAGGTGTGAACCTATTAAAGGATTTAATTCACCCTATTAGGAGTGGCCTTGTTAGAGCTCTGTAGACACTTCAATCTAGAAATGCCACCTTGTTAGAGAATTTGGGAAATAGCTATTAGGCTAACTCTATTAGGAAATTTGATTCAATGCTATAATTATTAGAGTGTAATAATGACTTGACCTGATTGCTAATGCAACTATCTTTGTTGATTTTAGATCTTTGTTCTAGCTTGAATACTTGATCCTCCTTGATCAAAATGATCTTTGTAACTCATTCAACTTAGATACTTTGATATCCTTCCAATTTGCTTAATTTATCTTTTCAATCCCATGCCTACTACAATTCAATCCTTAACTTGACCTTATATTTATATGATTTACCTAGTCAAGTTGGCTTGAGTACACTTTCAAATAAATAGAATTCATCCCATGAGTTGGCTAGAATTGAGCAACAAAACTGTCAAATCTAATATGTTGATATAGGAAAATCCTTTGATAGTCAACCCAACTCGGTCAACACTAACTTAGAAAAGACTTTCCTTCAGACTTCCTTTGGTAACCAAATTAGATCAGTTAACACTAGTTTCATGCCAACTTCCTTTGGTAACCGAGTGAACTTAGTTAACACTGGTTCTGTGGTGTCTTTCCTAGAACACATGACATACATAGGAAACTTCCTTCAAAGTTAAAGTGAGCTTGGTTGACACTAATTGCTCAATAAAAGACTTGGCATTTGTGTAACATCAAAGACAATATACAATTAAATAATTGTATTCAACAGAAAGCCCCTTGAAAGTGAAAATTCTCAAGGTAACAACCACTAATTGTTTTTGTAGACATAGGGTTAATTTTTAACTAACATTGTAAACCATCTTTACATAATTGATAAATAAGTTGTTCGATAATGCAAAAAGTATTAGATTGATATTTTCTCTGTGTGAAAATAAAATAAATATAGATAGTTATAATTCTAGTGGATGTTGCTTATGTTATGCAACCAATATTATATCTTTAAATTATTATTGGTTTTTTGTCTTTCCTAATCTTTGCATAATCTTAGAAGAAATTATTTCTTATATCTATATAAACTGTAGCACTGATATTATAGAATCTTGCCAATATTATCTTGTGTATAAATGTATAGTAGGGATAAATCAAAAAGGTTTTTCATTTGGTGCTTGTACTAATCAAGAAAACTAACATGTATGAGTAGTAAATTGTTTTATTCTTAGGGCTATATAAAATTGTAGGAAGCATGTAACATTTATAAACTACATTCTATGAAAACCACATAAAAGAGACATGGACATGCATAAAGACAAAGGATGATGGATATCACCATGCTAAGTGATAGATAACATGAGACATTTTTGAAATAGTTTGAAAAGTACAACCAAAAAAAAAAGATCTACTGACTTACATATGAAAATTATAACCCCAACCTCATCTCCTCCTTTGCCATTGCCTATTTATGATGATAAATGCTAGAGAGAGGAGATCATAAGATGACATTCAAGAAGAAGGGTATTTTTTGATATGAAAGAATAATGAGACATGTATCTATCAAATTATACCTTGAAATAGATAATGCATAATACACACAAATTCAATAATAGTATACAAATATTCAAGGATCTATTTCTTTTTTGTCAGTGTAACACATTGAAACTCTCTCTCTCTCTCTCTCTCTCTCTCTCTCTCTCTCTCTCTCTCTCTCTCTCTCTCTCTCTCTCTCTCTCCTATTAGATTTTATAACCTAGCTCTTTGCTACCCAATGTTTTGGAGAGATAAAAGGAACCAAATTGTTAATAGGTACAAAAAATTCAAGCAAGATGGATTTGAATAACCTATCACACCGAATGGAATGGTTGTAGTAGATTATCTTGAGATTTCTAACCCTTACTTCTATTCTAAATGCAGATTAACCATCTAAATGCACAAGAAGAATGAAGAGATACACACATGAGAGAAAATTGAATTGATTTCACTATCAACCTTGAATCAAATGGAATCCAACCAATAACTAATAGATTCATACACATTTATCTTTCATTTCCCAATGAAACTATCTAACATGATATGAAAAACCAGCAAGAGAGGATACAAAACCATATATGAAGAAAGTAAATGGAATCACCTTTCCTATAATTATGAAAATGAAATGGAATCCATATGATTATCATAGAATCACATATGATTGGCTTTCAACTCTTAATGAAGACTTAATCTATGCATGATAAACCAAACATGACATGAAAATATGGTAAAAGGAATTACAGACCAACTCACCATCAAATTTTTCAACCTTTGTACTGTCAAATGAGGTTACATTTATAGTTTTCTATCATCCCTCAATTCTTATATAGCAACAGTCACAAAATAGAAAGAAAATATGAAATTATCTAATGATATGAACATGTGGAATCTTTTAAATTAATGATTATGAATCTATGGTACTTCTAAAAACACCGAATGACTGTTCAACTTCATGCAATCTTAGGAATCCTATAGAAAATCATTGTTTTCTTTATATTTTGTTTTTTTGAACCAAGTCTATATAATTTATATTCCAATAGTCACTTTAGTTTTGAATTTAGACTGTTGATCTTAAACCAATGATCATGATTAAAACCTAGCCATTTCCTTTATGACTTTCTCTATGGGTCCAACTAGGTACATGTGTCACATCATCATTATGTCACTAAGAATATTTTCCTTGTAACTTTTAATAGCAACATAACAATGAGAGTTGATCTCCTTTTGATCTGATGGTGATGATAAAAGACATTAATCCTTTATTTTCTTTGCGATGTGGGTCCACTTTCTAGCTATGCATACCACGGCAAATAGGTGACAAAATTTCATTTCTTGGAGAATCTGACATTAACCTTCCTTGTTTCATGGCACTTCATGCCTAGATTTTGACTATTTCTCATGGAATATGACGGGCCCAACATGACACCTCTTTCTTTGTCACTATGCAGGACACAACGAAAAGACTTTCCTAAGGACTTGGCTCTATTTTGTAACAAACCAATCAAACACAAATAGTTGCCACTTCATTTGATAGTCATATCAATTGCAAAAGGAAATGGCCCACTAGGACACATGTCATTCTATCACTACATCTCCATAATTAAATACCAAGAAACTTTTGAAAATGACATAACAACAGTTAGGAATCTTCTTTTGATCTAACATTTCATAAAGAGGTAACATTTATGATAGTCAAATATTCTAACCAACCTGAGTGTGCCATGTGGACAACTTACTCTTATGCATTCCTTTTTGTGGCTTGTAGCTAAGTTAGGTCTCACTATCTCCATGTGTCATGAGATCATTATGTCTCTTTGATTACTCTTCATGGAACTCTCCATAGTGACATCACAAAAATAATTGATTTCATGTTCAATTTATGGTAATGATTTCCTCAAGATCTTACCGTTAGTTGGGTCCTACAGACAAGTGTCAACTTGTTGCTATCTCGCCAAGGATATTCCTCATCTAACTTTTTACAGAAAAAACATATATCTATTTTTGATCTAATGATCTATGAGATAAATCATTGAATACTTATATTTTTGTCATTAAAATATCATCCATTGATTTGGTCTTCATTCGACGATCTATATTTAGTCTCAAAGCCATTTGACTTGTCAACTTTGTATGGAGACATGTAGATTAAATATAAGTCATTGATTTTCATTATAGCAAGAGTTAGACCACTTTTGAATGGGTTCTTTCACCACTTCTGATGATTTATTTTCTTCTCTTGCATTCTATCATGATTATCTATAATATCTTCAATGAAAAAACTATTACACATCATGAATCCTTCTCTTCAACATGACTAGTAATAAAGAAATATGAATTGATGAAATATCCAAAACTTCTTCTCATTAGGGAAATGAATAAAAAATCCTCCAAAACCTAATTAGCTAGCCATTGGACTGGTTCATTGCAGATATGATTTCCTACATTAGGTTAGCTCAAAGGAATGATGAGAAGAAGGCCATCATGTGAGCAATCTAAACTTAGACTCAAGAAATTGACACTTGACTTGACTCAAGACCCTAAAGCAAAAGGATATGAACTAAAACTTGGGTAACAGCTAGCTTTGTCTAGGGATTTAATCATGATAATTCTTGAAAGAACTCTAGCAATCTCTAGTTTTTCACAAAACGTGACAACTTGGAAACAAAAAGAATAGACTAGACTAGTAAAAAAGCAACAAACTACCTAGGAAAGCAAGCAACTAAGCTAAAGAAAATTGTATCAAAGGAAAACCTACCTATTTTTCTACTATGCATGGGTTTCCTTCTCTCACTCTTTCATTTGATATAACTTCAAATCCTACCCATTAGAAGAACATAGCAGGGTTTCTCCAGTGACATATGTATTGCCTCGCCTGGAGATCCTTTGAACAAGGATTCAATACAAGCCAAGATATTTTATTTTTTACAATTATGAATTCACATGAAAACATCATACAGAGATTACAAAGATCACAATGGAAGACTTCACCACAATCCTGGCAACCAATAGATCTCTGAATGCCACTACCAAAGTAACACATGCAAACAAAAGCCAACAACGACCACGCATAAGATGAGGGCTCAAAGAAATGACCACTCATCAATAAAACACCAAGTTGGGGTAGGATGTAGAAACCTAAAATTTGGCTAAGTCTAAAATACTAAAGCCTTGAAATTTCCTAGAATCTTTATCTTATCTCCGAGAATTCTAGAACCTATCTCAAAAGAATCATCACATATATTAAATATATCTTAAGTATAAGTCCTTATACTTAAACAATATATTTTAAACCCCAAGAGACTGACTATAGAAACACACACAACTGAAATCAAAATGTGACACCATAGGGTTGAAGAACACCAAAGAGGGTATCCAAATCAACTCTCAAAAATTTTGGACCAGACCGAAAAGTACCCACTTCATGCCTAAATAAGTTTTTACAAAAACTAGGCGATACTTTAATACAACATAGAAAGGTATCGCACGACATTTCTAAAGGAGGGTGACACTTTCAAGGACTGGGTGATACTTCTCCTTAAGGCATGCGACACTTTAAGGGTTTCATAAGACATATCTTATAAGGAGGTGTGATACTTTCTAGTATCACGAAATAATTATCCAAGAGGCGTGTGATAGAATCAAGGGACCCATGAAAAATTTTCAATGGGTGTGCGATACATTTTTGTGTCATACCGTGCTGATAAAATGTCACCCAAAGAAACACAAAAACACTTAAGGAAAACATAAAAGGAGGAAAATGGAGAAAAACTAAGTTCAGAACCTCCACACCGAGGAGTACCAGATCCACATAGATCGAGGAGAAAACACTCAAGTGCATAATCAACAATATGCCAAGGAACAAGAAAGAGGAACATATATCCATCTAAATCATAGAAATAACAGAATGTACTGAACACAACATCACAGTGAACATAAACAACATTGCAATAATTGAACAACCAAACTAAGTACATGGTTCCTCCCAACCATCAATAGCATCATAAGACCATCATGGATCCTAGCCATCCCCCATGCGTAACATCACAAGCCACTAATCAGATCATTGGTACTATTGTAATAAGGACGTCAATACTAAAACATGCTACAATATAAACATAAGGAAATATAACATGCTAGTAGAAAAGCATAAGATAACCCTACAAGTAGATAACATCTCCTATCACATGCTAATCATCATAATAGGGAATGCGTCAAATAAACTAACATTATTTAAACATGATATCCAAGTATTTCAATGAAAGCATAAATCACAAGAAAGAATACTTCGAAACCTAAAGCATCAAGTGAAAACATCTAGGAACAGCCGCACTAGGATAAAAGATCATCTCTATATACAAGTCCCTAGCAGTGGTGAAGGTATCTATGCCTCCCAACCACATCGTACCTATAGGTCCACACCCGCTGTGCTAATGGAGATAATGATCCAACCACAAACACATAAAACAACATCCATTACTAACACTCACACCAGATAGTATGATGACTATAACCAAGAACCTAAGACAATGCAAGGAGTACAAGTCCTGGTCAGACACTCAAAAGGCTACTAAGTAGGGGTTGACATCATGGAGAGTTTCTTAGCATCAAAAAGCCCAAGCTCGAATCATGCAGATTCAACATCCCTCAATGGAATGGCTCGGCACAGCATTTTATTATCTTAAGTTTTATTACCACTCACACATTTTATTTAGTTATCACTTATTTAAAACCTTATTCAGTCAAATGGGAAATGGACACTAGAATGCACAACAGAAGCCCCCTCCATATGCTACCCTACCCTACCCATTCTCATCCTACGACAAGTGCCCGTGGGCATGCATACTCCCATCCCCACCCCAATGATCATAACTTTCAAAAGTACCATGAAAGATCGGGCCTCACAAGTCACCCAACAAATGTACGCACATGTACTCATGTGTGGCGCACCACCATCATGAAGATCAAAACATAAGGACAAGATGAGAACACAATGCAAAATAAAACACCCAACTAAAAGCAACTTAGGAGGATGGATTCTACACAAATCCCAAAGCCAATAAAACCATACATCATGAAATCACTCTACCAGCCTCAATCCAAGAGTATTGATTCTACACAAATCCCAATGATGCAACAAGAGCAAACATCATGAACTCACTCAACCGGCCTCAATCTGGGAGCATGGATTCTACACGAATCCTAGTGTCCACAAAACAAAAGAAAAAGGTCCAAAAGAAACCATAACACCAGGTATAAAATTACTCAACTAAACACAAAGTCGGGAGTACGGGTGTGACACCATCCCAATGCAACATAAAAGTGCAATAGTGGTTTGACTGATATCCAAACAGATCATCCAAGTCCACGACCCACATTGTGCCAAGAAAACTCGAGAAAATAGGGTGGCATGCAAAATGAGGTAAAAACTCCAAAATTTTGGAAAACTTCAAAATTAAAACCCATTTGACCTTCGGGCACAAAAACTCCAAAAATCCAAAAATAAATGAGTTCAGACACCATATGCAAAAATAGCCAGCATAACGACGTCAACCTCCAAACCCTCATCCCAAAAAATAGGGAAATGTTCATACCCACCCAACCAGGTAGAACTAGCATATAGAAATGGAGGAGAACACTAGTTCTTAGCCTCTAAACAAATGGCTACCAAAAATAGAAGCAAAAACAATAAAATAGGAAAGCCCTACCTCACAGCCAAAAGGGCAAAATGGGAATCTGAACCATAATATGAATAGCTTGCAGAAGTAGCTGAAAATCACGGCAATCCAAGGTTTCCCCAAGCTAGATCCAATGAGCCCAACCTCACAATGATCCCACGCCCGTAGCTCCCACAACGAACAAAATAGTAAATCCTCAGGAAGAGGATTTTTGGTTTTACTCTCAAACTTTCTAATTCAAAAGTGAGAAGTGAGGAATTAAATTCCTTTTTTGGATATTTATTCACTTTTCAAGTGAATAATCAATTAGGGATATTAACTAGCTAGCCTAGTTAAACCCCGAGTCGACCCAAACGAAAACAAGCTATTCCTAGAAATAGGAATTCATCTATGGAAAAGCTGCCAAAAGTTAAAATAAATCAATTAAAAAGCCCAAAAACACATAAATTCCCTTAACAACTTTCGTGACAATGTGAAACTCTAAATGCACAGACACACTCACTAGTCTAATCACATAATGCAAATGAGTTGGGATTTAATAATCACTTAAAGGTTTAATAAAATAATTAAAATAAGGATACGTCAACCATAAAAGGATGACATTGGGAAAATATGAATGGTTGAATCACTAACTCCATGTGCCACTGCCAGGGATATAAATCCTACACACTAAACAACATGATCAAGTGCAATTGCATAAAATAACATAGCCGAAGCAATAAATGCATTAAATCACCTAATTTAACCATTTATTTAATTATATTAAAAATAATCTATTTACATCACTCACATTTGCATAAAGCTTAACAACATAGGAATGAAGTAAATAACCATAGCATTAAATCCATCACATAACATAATCAGAGGTATGTCCAAATACTAGATAACTAGATATCATCATAAAACACACTATCATCTCAAAATGGCATCGTCATGCAATATGATCAACTAAACAGCATAGTAGTCTAAAATCTATGATACTAAAATCAAAGTATAACATCTGACCCTCAAGTCCTCTCAAATGTAAAACATAACATAAGTAACACATAACTCTCAAATCAAAATATAACAAGGTAAATGTATGCAACACATTACCAAATAATCCAAATGGACAATCCATTTCTAATCATTTAAGCATTGAATAAAGGTTGATTAAAGAACCAAAAAAAGGCAATTAAAACACCTGAGTGAACATAGTCATAAACATGACTAACCAATGCTACAGGAACCTAGTCTCGTGTAGCATGGTAATAGTTCACAATGCAATCTCTACACACATCTCAGGGTAATCACAGAACAACCTCATGATACCATCTCAATCCTGGTAAGCACTGGCACAAACCTCAGTGAACCATAAATCATCTCATAAGCATAATCAAAGCAACTAATACAAAACATACATCAAATCACCTCTACAGTTTAGACCACTCATGGTCACAATCATGATCCCACCTCATGGAGAGATCAATAAGGTTGCATCTACCAAGTTGACTCACAGAAGTCAAATGGGAGAGGCACTACAACATATGCCAATTTGAAGGAATTATTTTGATTCACTTGAATGATTTGAAATGGCCCTTTCCACAAAGACTAAAACTTAGAGTGCATATCTCTTGGCTTATGTCTCTTATCCCATAGCAACACCAAATCACCTTCCATAAATTTTCTAGGCCATTCTCATCTATCAAACAACTTCTTTATCCTTCCTTGATGTTCAATGATCTTATAAACCATCTCTTCCCTTTCTTCTTGTAGTTTGGTAACATACAGGGTCCTCTTTTCTAATCCATCTTTGAAAACATCTTCTTTAATAAGAGTCTTTATTTTACATGTAGCAAGCTCTAAAGGAAATGGCAAATTAGCTTCCACTCCATAGACTAATTTAAAAGGTGAAATACCAAGAGTCCTTTTAGGTGTGGTTCTATTAACCCATAAAGCATCATGAATCTTCTTATGCCAACTTTTTTGATTATCTGAGACCAATTTCTTCAAAATATTAATCAGATTCTTATTACTAGACTTGGCTTGCCCATTTCCTTGAGGAAAATAATCAAAGGAATGTCCAACTTGAATATCATTATCATAGAAAAACTCAATGATTTTTGAAGAAGAAAAATAAGATGCATTATCCATTATAAACTTTATAGGAACTCCAAACCTAATCAATATATGCTCTTTGAGAAATTTACATACTACTTCTGATGAAGTCTTCTTCGTAGCCTTTACTTCAACCCATTTACTAAAATAGTCTATGGTAACTAGTCAGTATGTAAGAGTGGAAGGAGGATTAATTGGGCCTATAAAATCTAAACCCCAATGATGGAAATGAGCTTCAATTATCATTGGCTTAAGAGGTAGGGCAGAAAGTGAGGTTTAGTAGTAAATAATTTACATTTCTCACAATTAGAAACCCACTTATATGCATCTCTAAACATGCCAAGCCAATAATAGCATTGCCTCAAAATTGTAAATGCAGTGATAGTAGAAGAGAAATTTCCTTCACACACCTCATTATGAAAATATGTCAACAACTATACCTGGTGCTCTTTATCCACACTTCTCAAAAATGTTCTATCCATTGCTCTCTTTTACAACACATCATCATGAATCATATACTTCAAAGATTTTATTTTTAGATCCCTTCTTTTCTTAGTAGTCAATCCATCAGGGCATTCACCATATGTTAGAAAATCAACAATATTTGAGAAAGAATTACTATAAGAATTTTTGGAGTACCTTCTTCTTTAAATTGTTGATCTTCTGCTAAGGCTTTATAGAGTACATTACCTCTTCAATTTTGGCTGGCTTAATTTCTATATAATATTCTTGGACTTTTTCTATTTGACCCCATCTATTATTACAACTAAACTCTTGTTGTGTCAAAATACATTTTACTCTAGGATCTCACACATATATCACTAAATGAGAATGGAGCACATAAAACCTGAAAATTTTAAGGGCCCTCACCACTGCACATGCATGTTTTTTCTATCTTTGAGTATTTTAGTTCTTTATTCTTCAATAGTATACTCATGAAAGCAATTGGAGCTTGTATTCTTTATTTATTTTCTTGCATCAATATACCTCACATTTTATGTTCTGAGGCATAATATTAAATGATGAAGTCTTTAGTGTAATCAAGATGGACAAGCATAGGGGCTTTGGCAATAGCATCCTTCATATTTTCAAAAGCCTTTTTCTCAACATCACTCCATTGGAAATTTTTATTTCCTTTCATCATATCAACTATACATTTGACTATTTCAAAGAAGTCAGCCACAAATATCCTCAAGAAATTTACCTAGCCAAAGAAGGATTTTACCTCTATTTTATGTAATGGAAAACTTATCGTTGAATAGCTTTAATTCTGTCTAGATCAATATTCACTCCTTGAGATACAATATGACCAATAATTTTACCTTCTATCACACAAAATACTGACTTCTTTGGATTTAGTGAGATACCATGATCTTTACATCTTTGCAACACCCTTTATAGATTTCTAATATGATATTTTCTCTTTTTGGAAAAGATTGTCAAACCACAAAGGTATATGACAATAATTCTATCTTTCAAATCTTCAAAGGCCAAATTCATGCCACATTGAAAAGTTGCACCTACATTAATTAGGCCAAAATGCATTCTATTGTAGGGAAAAGTAGTCCATGGTGTGGTAAATGCAATTTTGACTTGATCTTCTTCATTTACCTAAATTTGATTGTATCCTAAAAATCCATCTAACGTGGACATCATTTATGATCTTGTTACAATTTGTAAAAGATGATACATATTAGGGAGAGAAAAATTATCTTTGAGTGAGGCTTGATTAAGATTTCTAAAATCTACACAAATCCTTATCTCTCCATTCTTCTTCCTTACTGGCACAATATTAGCAACCCAAGTGGAATGATGAATAGGGTATATAATCCTTGCTTGTAGCATTTTGTCAATTTCCATGAAGATTGCTCCTTCAACTATAGGGTTATAATTTCTTTGTTTCTTCTTGAATGGTGTTGCTTTTGGTTTAAGAGGGATTTCATGCTTGAACTTCCCACCCATGAAATTCTTTAGGTCTTCATAGCTCCAAGAAAATACATCTTGAAATTCAATGAGTAATTTCCTGATCTCTATCCTCTCCTCTAGTGTGCAACACTTTCCTATGTTTATTATCTTTGGACTAACTGTTGTCCCTATATTAATTCTACCATATTCACCATAGTTTTTTCCTTTCTTATCTCTTTCCCTCTGTATGTATGCATTATTCCTATCAAAAAAAATTTCTAAAGAGATTAGATGGGGTGGAATCTTATTACCTTTCAATTGAATCATATCAAGCTATGATTTCCTTTTATCACCTATCACTGAATCATCATCTTTTGTATTAGTGCTTCCTTCAAAATACAAGCATTCAAAAGGATCTTCCCCTTCAATGAATTTTAGTATTTTTTTATCATCCTCAAACACTTGTCATGAATCTTCATTATTAGGGACATTAGGCCTAAATAGAACTTCTACTTTATAAACTTGATCTTTGAAATCAAGATTTGGTAAGAGAAATGATGCAAAGACTGCCAAAGAATTAGCTCTTGAATTGAATTCTATAGGTACTGATGTAGTTTAAAAAGCATCCAAATTCTCAATTTCATCCCACACCATATTATAACAGCTTCTCAATCCTGAGTTCTTTATTGCATATTGATTTTTGACTTGTCTCACCGCCTACTCTACATCCCCTTGAGATTTGAGTATCTTAACTCCTTTTTGTTTTGTTTTCATTATTCCAAGAAGAAGAGCTTCATATTCTATAGTATTGTTAGTATTTTTGAAATCTAAATTATAAGCCAAGCAAGTCATTTCCTCACTAGATGATGTCAACACTACTACACCTAAACCTAAATCAACATTAGCACAATTGCCATCAAATTCTAGAGTCCACAACTGATCTCCTTTATTTTGCTTTGATTCTTCTGAAATATTAGGGGTGTCAGAGAAAAGCATGTAATTACCAAACTACATTTCATGATACAATATTTAAGACCTAGGACCAACTGATTTTAGGATAATGAATTTTTCCTTTTCTTTTGATTCTAGCTTTTCCTTTCTATCTCCAACTTGGATAGTACCACAAGGCCAATCTAGTTTTATCTCCCCACCCATGTCTTTGTAAATACTTATACTTAGCAGCATGCCATAACTTGCAATGATATCTACCACTAGAATAGTGATTGCCAACCTTTTGGAAGCGTAGGGAGCAATGGAAACTTTAGCATCTTTTATCTGTTCAAGCAAAGCCACTTGTTTTGCATCCATTGAATAACATCTACCAAAAGTCTTGGTCAGTGGAAGTCCTAAATATTTTGCCACAGAGGTAGGCATTACATTGTCAGAAGCTCCTAAATTTATGATGTAGTTACTCAATATATTTCCATTGATAAATAAAGAAATGTAGAAGCGATCTGGTTTCTCCTTTGGGCATGTGGCCAAGACAAGAGGTTCTTCTTCTTTAAAAAACATAGGAAGTGCAAGATCTTCATTAGTCAAAGAAGTTCCATTAGTGCTAGCTTTATTGTGATGGTCAACATTAGCATTAATATTGACATGACCTACATATTTATTATTTAAAATGCTCAAACTAATATTCTTAATTGATCAAAATTATATGTCAAAGGAATTAGTTGATTTACCTATGTGCTCTTTTTGTGAAGATGAAGTTACTATGCCACTAAATTTATCAAATTTTTTTAATGGTGCATTATTTTGTATAGGAACTCAATTTTTAGTCTAATTTATATTCTTTTGAACTCTAGTCATTAATGTTAACTCAGGTCATTATAGAGAAGCAAAAAAGTCACCTCATACTTCCAAATCTGATTCATACTCCAAGAAAAAGTGTTCAAAGTCACCACAAGAGCATGATCATCCTCACTTTCAAGATATTCAATTGTTTGTTCTTTGTTATCCACCATCTGCCTATATCTAATCATATTAGCACATGTATCTCCATCATGATCTACCCTTAGATGAAAAACACACATATTTTGTCTTTTTGGGGCACCTTCAATTGCTAATATCTATTGAATAGGTGGTATTTACAATGCTTTACCTCGATTTAAATTTCTATAACCTTCTTGATAAGGTTGATGAACGGGATGAGCATACCTAATGATTTGTTTCTTCAATGAAATGAGCTCATTAGACAATTTTTTGAGGCATAGCCTCTCTATTATTAGAAGTACTAGTTGTATTACTCATGGTTCCAAATTGGAAATTCCTTTTTCACTTACCAGAGGCTATCATGTTATCCTCCATCAACACAACTAGTGTCTAGAAAGCTCGTAAGTTTGCTACATTTTCTCTTCTAATTTGATATCCTAGATCAAGAGGCATAGAGCTAATGTAGAAAGTATTTTTATTATCATTTGTAGGTACATTTTTAGTAGGTATTATTTTAATGAGTTTAGATAAATTTGCATTAAAATCTCTCATGGAAACTGATGGTTCTTTCTTTATCTATGTAATTGCAACAACAATACTTGTTCATCATCTATACTTTTATAACATTCCTCAAACCTTTGTTTCATAGTATCCCAATCTAAGATGCATCCTATAGATAAGTCTTGAAACCAATCAACAACATTTTCTACAAGTGTGTCAACAAACATTCTGATTGCCACATCCTCATGTTGAGGATTTACTACACCACAAGCCTTATGGAAAGAACTTAAGTGTTGTTCTACAGAAGTGGTACCATCACCATTAAAACTTGGAAAGTTCTTCCTTGATTCTCGTAGCATATCATTATTATCCCCAAGGGCAATAGGACCAATAGAAATTCCCCATGGTTGTTCCATAGCTACTGGTATAATATTTTGGTTTATTTGAAAAATAACAGAAACTAGAAGTGTTGTAACAATCAACAATAAAGTATAAAAAGCAGGAGGAATAGAGATCCTAACAATAGGAGGAAAAGAAGATTGACTCCTCTATGTTCTATTATGAGGATCAACTATAGAAAGGTGAGTATCTTGGAGTTTCTTAGTCATAGATTCCCTTGCACATGCTCTTCATCTTCTACACAGATTTTCTAGGATAGGAAAACTAGCCTTCTTGAGCTCTTCATATATCGGATCAATACTTCTTTTCTCCTTGGCACTCCTAGTATATTTGGAATCCAAGATGTATCAAATGTTCAAAAAAATGGTGTTTTAAATTTGTCTTTACCAATCTTCAACTTTGGATTTTCTTCTTTTCTTCAGTAGGTTGAGTCTATAAAACTAGTATCAAGTTCTTATGGAAAAAACCTGACTACCACAAGTCCTTTCTTGCAACTCAAATATATAAAATTAGATTGGAAATTAATATGAAGGGAGATTCTTTAGAGCTTTCACTTGAATTCTCCCCAGTAGAGTCACCAAAAATTGTTGGTTAATAGTTTTTCCTCCTATTAGATTTTATAACCTGACTCTTTGATACCCAATGTTTTGGAGATACAAAAGGATGTTTACCGAAAAATGGGTCAGTGTACATATTCTATCACTCCCCTCTAAATTATTATTTATAGCTCCCTATGATTTTCAATGATATACAATGAATATGTTTTTATGAGATTAGAAGTTTTGACATTATAAGCTCTTAAACTGAGAGCAATAAATGATAACCAAATTATTTGTAGGCACAAACAATTCACACAAGATGGATTTGAATAACCTATCATACCAAATGAAATGACTTTAGTAGATTATCTCAAGATTTCTAACCCTTACTTCTATTCTAAATTCAAATTAACCATCTAAATGCATAAGAGGAATGAAGAGATATACACATGAGGGAAAATAAAATTTCTTTCACTATCAGACTTGAATGAAATGAAATCTGAACAATAACTAATAGATTCATACACATTTATCTTTCATTTCCCAATGAAACTATCTAACATGACATGAAACTAGCAATAGAGGAAATAGAACCATATATGAAGAAAGTAAATAGAATCACCTTTACTGTAATTATCAAAATAAAATAGAATCCATATGATTATCATGGAATCACATATAATTGTCTTTTAACTCTTATTACAAACTTAATCTATGCATGGACCACAAAACATTACAAGCAAATAGGGTAAATGGAATTATAGACAAATTCACCATCAAGTTTGTCAACCTTTGTATTGTTAAATGAGGTTATATTTATAGTTTTATGTCATCCCTTAATTATTGATAAAACTAGGTCCCAATGAAGGGCACAATGTATATCTAATTGGTCCATTAGTAGCAGACTAGGGGCTTGAAACCTAGGTCCTAGAGGATACAAGAACTTATTGGGATCCCAAAACAAGTCCTCAATCTCAAGAATTAGGTCCAGGATTCAAGATATAGTCATTATGGTGCAAGGATAAGATTCCAAGTGGATAGATGAAGGAAAGGAAGGAACTAGGAAGATAGATCCTACCACAAGATTAATTCTATGAAAATAGGAGGTTTAAAGAGGATCTATTATGTTTTACCATGATTTGACCTAGGAAAAATGACATAAAGGGGATGAAGGAATGAAAGGTGAAAGGAGACTAATGAGCTCAAATTAAATAGGTGCTAAACCTTCATTGAATTAGAGTGTGTCCAATTTGAGACATTACACTTGTGTGCATAAAATTTTAGCATTTGAGGATAATGTAAAGCATTAAGGACATTAATTCTTTACATCATCCTCAAATTCACTTAAAGTATAGATCAAGGTGGAGGAATTCCTTAATGCCCTAAATGCTTTACAACATCTACAAATGCTAGAATTTATTTTTACAAAAAATTGATGGAAAAAATATAGGAAATGCATGTAACATATTTTAATCCCTTGTATCCAAGCACCTATGATAATATCTTAGATCTTTCAAGAGGATAAAAACATATATAGAAAGACATAAGGGAGAAGACAAAATATATTCTTATCTAAAGTCAATAAGGTGAAATATTGTTGTTAATTGTCTTCAATAGATCTATTGACATTAAGTCAAATTTGTTATTAGTGACAACACTTATTCAAATTTTGTATGGCTACCAAGCTCATTGAAGTCTAAAGTGTTTTCCATGTAATTTAGTAACCGCCGAGCTTTATAGTTCCTAGCGAACATCCCAGTGGTTACCAAGCTTTGCAGTTCAAATCGAGCCAGCAATTCATGTAAATTGAAGATTGTGTTAACCGAGCTATGTGATGATCAATGTTTACCGAGTTTAGGTATGGTAAACATAAGATTCAGTTTCTACCAAGTTACACAATATCTACTGAGTTGCTAGTGTAGATCGAGTTTGAGACTACTCTGAGATGATTAGTATGGATTGAGCCTCTACTTCTACTAAATGCATGATGATACCGAGAAAATTGTAGAACCAAGACATTCAATCTAGTAGAGAAAATTGTGAAAGCAATATTTAGTTGGGATTAAAACACAAGGAAAAGAGATACTACCATAACATGTTTCACTTGTACAGAACTTGGTCATCTAGCCAAGAATTGCATGAATATAGGTAGAATTGAAGATGAAAAGAAAGCTAAGGTAGACAACATCAGGAAGCAAATGAGGTAGCAACGGATTCCTAAATCCACCAAAGAAGCAAGTCCAAGAAATGATGGTCATGTCACTCAAGAAGTGGGTGACTCCACCATTTCCAATTTAGTTCTTAAGCAAAGAAGTGGAACTGTATTATTACAATCACATCTAAACAGTTCCAAAGTTGAAAGAAAGAAAAAATCCAAATCAATATTAAAGATACAAAGGGATCATAGAAGATCAGATCAGTTACCATCGAGATAGGTTGGGTCATGGACTCTATCGAGTCATGTTTGATCACCGAGCTATGAAGCATTCACTAAGTGATCTGAACAGATAGTGGATGATAGGTTGTCGTAAATTGACACATACTATCATACATAATGATACTTTTGTATCAAGCATTAATTGGAAATGTTATCAAAAGGCAAGAGATAGAATTCATTTTTCACCAAAAAAGTTTAAAGTATTGTTGTGATCAAGTGATCAAGCAATTTTGAGCAAAATTTGTAGTAAAAGTTTTCAAAGTTTTCCATCACCTACTGAGTAGCCATGGTAGCATCAAGTAGTACCAGCATGGCAAAGAAAGGGTCAAAAATGTTAGTTTGAGGAGTCAAATGGAAACCACCAGATTTCAAACTTATACTAGCAACCACAAAATCCCTAGATCCAAATGGAGTGCAATCAAAAATCCCTCCTAAGGTACTACTCATTAAAAATATTAGTACTCATTTTAAGTGTGCAATTCAAGAAATTGGAACCCTAGAGATGGATGATGCCCTAGGTGAATTATGTGTGAATGGTGTCATTAAACCTGAACATAAGCACTTGAAAGATAAGGGTTTAACCCACATTCCCCACCTACCCTAGAGTTTTCGAATCAAATGGATCAGATACATCCTAAGCTGAGTTCACAACAGTCAGTTATGGCTTGAGCAACCAAATTTGATCACTAAGAAGATGATTCATCATATTACCAGTCTTCCCATGCTTTCCAAAGCCAAAGCTACTAAAACCCTAGGTCGGACAGAGTTGTAGAATAAAACCCCAGCTGAGTGGGATGGCAGAGGCATGAAGATTAGTTGTGTAATAGGTGAAGAACTAAAATTTGGCATACATGTGATAGCTCACAAGATCTACAATTCTAGTCGTCTAAATAGTGTGTCGTGTGAAGCAACAAACTTGGCATTCAAAGTCATAAAGAACAATCTATCATTTGACCTTATAGACTTGTTATTAAAACAATTTAACAAAAACATGGAAAGTATAAAGACATCCAAGAAAAATCCTTGTAAATTTGGTTCATTGTTGACATGCTTAGTCTTCTATGTTCAAAAGTTTTTCCCTCAAAAGGTACATTCGTATGGAGAAAGGATGTGCCAGTTTTGTATCAGATTAACAAATATAGTGCAAAAATGGGTGAGAATTTTATCATCATAATGGACAACTACTTTGATTTCTTTAAGGAGAAAATGAATAATAGATTTAGGATTCTCGAGAAATTGGTTGAAGATTACAAACATAATGTTTGTTTCATGGTAGACAGTGACAAAGTCTACATTCAGGTAGTAAAACCAAGAGTTGTATGGTAAAACCTCTTCCCTATGAGGTGAACATTGATGAAGCAAAAGATATAATTGAAGCCTTGATAAATGAACCTATTGATCCAAAGACACCATAAATTGGAACATATAATGAGGCTAAAGCAAGGATAGAGCTTGAAATCAAGCTTCCTCAGGCAGTTAACAAAGGTAAGAGGAGAATAGGAAAACTCAAATCTAGCACACCTCTTTTGTTGACCGAGGGTAAGGGAGAAGATGTGATGATGATGCAAAGGATGAAGATGAGTCAGAAAAGGAATAAAATCCAATAAATAAGAAAGGCAAGGTGATCATCACCAAGCCACCCAAGCCATCCACTATAGTGTTTACCAAGAGATCCAAAAAGAAAAGTAGTGAAGTTGTGTTTAGCAAACCACCTCTCACCTTCCAAGAAAAACTAAAACAAATGGAAGAAGGTGCAGGCATAACCAACTTCTAATCACTAAAGTATGAGACCAAGTGAAAGGTTGAGAAGAAGTAGATTGAAGAACTGGTGCTAACCAAGATGGGAAAATTGAAGTATTTCGTTGATTAGATAGCCTCCCAGATTTCTAATGATATATTAGAAAGATTGAAGCCAAGATGGGACTCAACCATGCAGACAACAAAAAATATCTATGAACAAACCTTGGGGTAGTTGTTACCAAGCATTACCAATGTTGAGGTAAAAGAGTCTATGAAGAAAAATGAAGATAGGATGACTCTTAGATTCAATATTTGTTTAATCATGTTAAAAGATATAGAGCATGTAGTCAAGAATGCTACAAGCATATGGAAAATCATTTATCACTTGCATAAATAGAGTGACTTTCTAATAGAAGTCAAGAATGATGATTGTGATGATGAGGAAGAAGGAAGAAACTTTGAGACAATATAGTTTGACGATGAAGAAGTTGAGAAGATAAAGAGGAAGAAGCTACCAAGGAAGACAAAGAAGATGATGAGGAAACTGATCCTATGAAGATAGCAGCAGCAATCATTTCCTCACTTCCTCATTCTCCAAGCAAATCAGCAGCTACATCAAGTTTGGAGATAGCTTCAGCAAGTTTGATTGTGACCACAAAAAATACATCAAATGTCCAATCACTCATTGCTCCCTCACAACTCAACACATCACCAATGGAAGTGTCTACCAGTTCATCTACCAAGCTGCAGCCTCCCTCTTCTTTAGTTCCTAAATCAAGTTCATCAGCAGTGAGTACAACATGTTCTACAATTTTGTGTTCTTCAGCAGTAAGTACAGTCTCAAGTTCTACAATTTTGGATTCTACAGATTTTTTTTCTACAACTTCAGATACTTTTGTAAGTATATTAGTTTTGGATTCAATAAGCACACCAATCAGTATTCCATTTGTTAGTACTATATCAGTTTTTATTGCTAGTCCTTCTATCTCTACTATTGTTTCCATTCCAGATTCTAAGATAGTGTGTAGAAAGGCAATTGAACCTAAGGCTCAACTAAGTATAAGACTTTTGAGTGGAAAGGAGATAGAGGAGGAAATTAATCTAGATGACGAGATTGAGATTCCAAAGTGGGATTTTGATAATGCCACTGCAAATGAAATGCAAATAGCTAGTAAACTTCTCCAAAAGAAAGCAAAGCAGAAGAACTTAAGAGAGGAAAGAGACAAAGAAAATAAAATCATAGAAAGTGCTAAGAATATTTTGACTAAGGTAATAGGTGTTGAAGTTGATGCTTCTCAACACATTTTATTTCAATTAGAAGAAGCGGTCTAGAAATTTAATGAGGACTCTAGTGGTCAAGAAAAATTGATTGAGAAAGTAGAGAAGAAATTTGATAACAAAGTGCTTGAGCACATTGCTCAAAAATTGCCATTCAACAAGTGGAGCTTTCCTTAATTTTGAATGATCTTGAAAAATCTTGCACAAATGTAACTTCACTTTTTGGAAAATTATCTAATGTTATTGAGTTCACAAAGGAAATAAAGAGAAAACTGACAAAGATTGATGAAGATCTGAAGGCTAGTGCACAGTAGTTGCAAAATGACCCCAGTTCAAGCTGTACGCATCATATGAAAATCAGATTCTTGTTAGATATGTAGAAAAAGTTGTTGAGAGAAGAAGCAAGGCTCTGGTCTTCATTGATAGACATCTAGAATATGATCCTTCCCATTATGGACACAATGCAGAAACACATTGTTTACTCAAAAACATTGATCCATGATAACAATTTCTCAATTGCAGATCACATGATAGAACTCTCTACAAAAGTCCAAGTTACTCTACATACGTGCAAAATTTTGCAAAAAAATTGGGATAAGACTTTAGCACTCATACTTAAGGTACATTCTGAGTTTCTTTCTTATATTGGTGTCACTGTGTAAATAAGATTTGAATTTTTTTTGGTATTATTGTCAAAAAGGGGGAGAGATTGTGTGTATATATGAAAATAGTATGAATATTTCATGGGGGAGAATCATGCAAAAGAAAGGAAAGTATATTGTATATACTTAGAAAGACAAACTTTAAAAAATCTCAAAAATAGTACCAAGCTAGTATCACTGAGATTATAAGTTTTGGTTGATAAGTGTTTTTGTCACTAATGCCAAAGGGGGAGATTGTTGACATTAAATCAAGTTTTTTATTAGTGACAACACTTATTTAGATTATGTATGGCTACCAAGCTCTTTGAATAGTCTACATTGTTTTCCATGTAATTCAGTAACCACCAAGCTTTACAATTCCTATAGAACATCCCAACGGTTACCAAGCTTCGCAATTCAAACTGAGCCAGCAGTTCATGTAAAGTGAAGATAGTGTTAACCAAGCTATGTGATGATCAATGTTTATCGATTTTAGGTATGGTAAACGTATAATTCAGTTTCTACCAAGTTACATAGTATCTAACAAGCCACTAGTGTAGACCAAGTTCGAGACTACTCTAAGATGATTAGTATGGACCGAGCCTCTAATTCTACTGAATGCATGATGATGTCGACTAATGACAGTGGACGCTATGTATTAGAACTTCACTATGTCATTCTTCAAAACTCAAGTGCCTTCATTTGAGTTGAGTTTGTCATATTGGTGTTAACTTGCATATTGGTTGACTTTTGTAGTTTTGTAAATTGGATTGATATATATCTAATGTATTGTATCATATCCAGTGTGTGTGAACAAGGAATGAATAGATGACTGTATGAATGCATGTGAATGCGAATCAATAGCAAGTATATTGTAAGGCTATATTAGCAAAGGAGCAGCAAAGTCATATCTATCACATAAAGGTGATCAGTACTTCAAAGAATCTCTATCAGCAAATTAGTTGTAAGCTAGAGATCAGTTGTTTCATTTTAACAGGTGAACCAATTCAAATCCTCTAACAAGGTAGACTTAACAGTCTTTTTCAAATCTCTTTACAAAGTGCATACTTCGTTGTATCTTTGCAAATCCTCTATCAAGTTGGACCTAGCAGTCCTAATTGCTCATAATAGGGCAGATCATCAGAAGTGGTCATTGTAAGCCTTAACATGCCAACTTTATGCTACAGTATTGAAGTTTTGTGAGTATCATCCCCACCCTAGTTTTACTTTCTATTTGGAAGGTTTCTGGGTCACCAAATCAATGTGTTCATCTGTTATGAATGTTTATGTTTCTCATTATTACAGTTAGATTTGATTTAATGATTTTTATTATTGCAACTAAGCTCTGAATTTGGTAAAGTTTTTATGGTTACTGATTCACTCCTCCCCTCTTAGTAACCTAGCATAGTCTTGAATATTTCCAACAAGATCATCATCTCCTAGTATAGATCATGGAGGAAGAAACAAGAAGCATATAAAGGTGCAACATAAAAATTTGCACTAGTTGTCTCACTTAAAACAAGAGCTAAGGATATCATTTCCTTGACATTTTAATTACAAATCTACTATGATCCAAGAGTTAGCTATATTATAAAGATGATTATTATTTTTGAAATATCCTCTAGAGAGTCAAACATACACTCAAAATAGGAGTGAGATGACTTAGCCAAAGTCTCTAACATTGAATTTGTATTGGGACATAATGGAGGAGAAACCTCCTCAACCACCCTAATGAAGTAGAAATATAAGATATATTGATTTGGTTATTGTGATAAAACTCACATATTTGACCTATTTAGCCATATAATTTGGTAGTTAAATTAATACATTCACATCACCTATTGAAAGCTAGATGAGCATTGGAAATTTAATATGGATATTAGGGAAAGAAATAAGAGGAAAATAAAAATCTACAAAATATATGACATGTATTTACAACATGTTTATGTCCTATGAGAATAGATAAATATTTGGAAGATAAATTGTATGATAGATATAAAGGGTAGAATCACTAAACACTTGAGCCTCTAAGGAAAATACTCGTTACAATTTTCTAAATAAAAGTTAAATGAATCAAAAATTAAGGGGTAGAGATGAAAGTAGATTCTGAATGAGTAGGAAAACTAAAAGTAGGAGTAGAAGATAATAGAGAGCATAGATAGAGGTTTCATACTTTAATTTTAAAGAAGTTTTTATTTTCTTTTTATCACTTGTTTATGATTCTTACATTCATCAAAGTATTAGGTATGTAGATGTAATAGCTTTGACTTAACTTAAAATCCCTAGAAAGGAAATCAAACTATAACCAAAACCTTCATGAACGAATGTTCTTGAATTTTTTCTTAGGAAAGAATGTAGATGAATGTATGTAAGATTCCACAATGGATCTTGAATGTATATAGGGGGGTATTTAATTTCAAAATGAGATATCTTGCAAAAACTCCTTCAATTCCTTGAATGCATAAATCCTTGATCTTCAATGGAAGGAAAACTTGAATGCTTGAAGAATGCTCGAGTAGTTGAACACTTGAAATCTTGTGTGCTAGATTTATTTCTTGATATGATATGAGATGCATTGATATGAAAAATGAAGAAAATGAATGGTTTTACATAGATTTTGGAACTAACTAACCTCCACATGTTGACCTATCTAGGAATTGACACCTTCAAGGTACCTAAGCACAAGACCCAAAGAGGAGACCAAAACTAGTTACCAATATAGGGTGCACTATATCCCTAATTGGTTCATTAGTGGCACACGATGACCCTAAACACCAAGTTTGAGAATGTCTGGGATCCTTTTGGGATCCCAAAACAAGTCCTAGATCTCTTGAATTAGGTGCGGGATTTGAGATATAGTCACTACAGTGCAATGAGAAGATTCCAAATAGATAGATGAAGGAAAGGAAGGAACAAGGAGGATGGATCCTACCTTGAGCTTAATGCCATGAAAATAGGAGGTTTAAAGAGGATCTATTATGTTTTGCCATGATTGCACCTAGAAAAATGGCACAAAGTGAAATAAGGAATTAAAGTTGTAAGAAGACTAATGAGATGACATTAAATAGGTGATAAAGCTTCATTAAATTAGAGTGTGTCCAAGTTAAGATATTACAATTATGTGTATAAAATGTTAGCATTTAAGGATGATGTAAAGAATTAAGAGCATTAATGCTTTACATCATCTTCAAATTCCTTTAATGTTTAGATCAAGGTGGAGGAAGGCCTTAATGCCCTTAATGCTTTACATCATCATCAATTGCTAGAATTTAATAAAAATTTAACCTATGATAATATCTTGGGTCTTTCAAGAGATCACAAATATATATAGAAAGATATAACTAAGCAGAGAAAATAATTTTCTAATCACTACTCATGATACATGGGTTAATGAGTTTGACCCAAAAACTAGATAGTTAAATCCTGATAGCAATATCACAATTTGACTTGCTATGGAAAAATATCTCCTACTTATCAATTGATGAGCTTAAAGGTATTTCTAATAAATGGTTCATAAGGCACCACACTTGGTGAAGGTTTTTCAAATGTGGTTGTAAGAAGAGTTGGTTTAACCATGTAGGGAACTCCATAGTTAAGCATGCTCGAGCTGGAGTAGTACTGGGATGGGTGACCTCAAGGGAAATCTCAATGCTTCATCTCTGTGAGCATCACCTACATCCAATGAGCACTGAGTGTTCTATTTATTCTCATGAGAGATGGATTCATGTGTGAGTCACTACTCATGATACATGGGTCAATGAGTTTGACCCAAACACTACACAGTTAAATCCCAATAGCAATATCACAATTTGACTTACTATGGAAAAGTATCTCCTACTTATCATAGGAAGACTTGTTAAAGATGTGAGTGATAAGGAAACTGAGGACTTTGTTCTCGAAAATGTTGAACTTATACTTAAATGAGGAGATGATGCCTCACAAGATGATCTAGGTCAACTGGTTCTACTCATTATATATGTTCCTAATGTTTTATAAGTAATATTACTGGTTGTAGTTGAAATGCATCATATCATGTCAATTTCTTCCCTCTAAGAAGCAATAACAACTATATCAGAAGTACCAACCATCAGTGGTTTCGCTGCTAGAATCCTCTGATCCAGCAACTATTAATGAGAAGACAAAAATCAATCAACCATGCAGTACTAATCATGATCTACAACTGTATCATGTGCCTAACCAAACTATGCCAATATTGAAATGGTTGATGTTGATCCCTAAACAATTTTTTTATACAACTATTAGGAAAAACATAATGGCATTTGGTCGTTATTAGGATAGCGACCATGTGATGCAAGAAATTGAGGGTACATCATACATGCAGTCTATGGGATCACACATCAAGTGACATGATATGCCCTCGCCTTTTCCCTCCCCTTATAATATGGGAAGACCTCTTATTTGATGACATCCTTAGAAACTAGGCTATAAACCTACTTTAATGATACATCACTTGAGACCTTGGCTCTAAGCTCTACAAGAGCCTTTGAGCAAAGGGGGTTTTCGCTTGAAGACCCCCTCTCACATGGGTTTTCTCGAACCTCCTATGGGCCTTTGAGAGAAGGCCTCTCTTCACTCAAAGACCCCTAAAATGATATTTTCCCAATTGACCAAATTTTTAGCATGATGAAAATTAAGAACCATTTTGTGTATTCACCCAATGAAGTTTTGAGAAAATTAGTTTTTAACTAAATGTTAGGCATAATGTTGTGCTTCCTAAAACATATCTTCTCTATACCAAATTCACCTTGTTTATGTAAAATTAATCCTTATGTGTATGTTGAACCTAACCACTAATATTGAACTCACAAAGGATTGGAAAGTCAAAATTCTTAACCTTAACATGTTGAATATAAGTTTGAATAGTAGTAGTCTCCAAAGATATTGATAGGGAAGAACTGCCTCTTTTTTATCAAACTCCTAAATGAGCTCTTTCAAAGACAACAAGTAAGCATAAAAGACAAACTAAGAATGATAGTGTAATCTGATAATACAATTAGAATGCTCTCTAATGTCAATATAATGAATACTAGTATTTTCTATATGATTTCTTTCACAATTCCAAATGTATAAAGTGTGCCTTTAAATAATATATAATATCTAAATCCACAAGAACAATTGGACTCGTGGCAATTAATAATAAAAAGATAAAAAATTGACTTTCGAAAATAAATTCAAAATTTTAGATTAGCGAGAATGTAGTATAGGCCAGATATTGTCCACTTTAGCAAATTTTTTTTTTTTTTTTTTGAAAGGGCAGTCTAGTCTATAATCGCCAATGTAAAACGCGACAAAGACAATGTGGGATAGCCACTAGGCATCGGCTATGGTGCAACATATTTGCACCATGCCGTTACCATTTCCATCACCTGACTCCTCTGACACTTCTGTCCTCCTTGATCATCTGTTATGCGCTCTTTCCAAAATCCATAGTTTCGGCTACCATTTTTGCACGCATTTTTTCCTACACCCAAGAAAAATCATACTATATGTTAGTAGTTTTGGATTTAAAAATGAGGGTTGTTAATTTCATTTATATAATTTTAAAACTTAAATTGTTTCATGATAATATTGTAGGTTTATATATTTTCAAGCTAAAATATATATAATATTTTCAATTTTGAATTGTTATAATATTATAAACCCTACAATATTAATAGATTTAAAATATTTATATAATATGTTAATAATATTATTATTTTTATAATGAACTATTGTAATAGATAATTTAAATTATTATGATTATTTATGATCCATTTATTAACTTTTTAATGTGTTTAATTTAAATAAATTTTTAATAATTATTATTCATATATTTTATTAATAATATGTATCTAATTTAAATATTATTGTATTTTAATAAATTTTTAATAGATTTAAAATATTTATATAGTATGTTAATAATAATATTATTTTTATAATAAGTATTTATATTAGTTTACTATAAAATTTGATGTCGATTGTATATTAAATATTTTCCTTACAATACAAAAAAAACAAATCACTCTACAATTGACCTTAAAAAAATTTAATGACCTATTATTTATAACTTCTTACATTTAAAGTTTTGATCTAGAAGTTAATAAGTATAAAAAACATTTCTTAATAAGCTTGTTATTTTTAATAAGTATTATATTTTAATAGTTAATAATAGATATAACAATATTTTATTAATATTATTGTTATTATTAATTATTGACAAGTTAAATGTTAGACAATTATCCAAAACAAAATAATATGTGTTTTCTTGACTCATAAGTATAAAAATCATTTCTTACATTTAAAGTTTTTATCCAGAATATAATAAGTATAAAAACTATTTCTTGATAAGCTTGTTAGACTATTATGATTATTCCCATAATTTTTTCTTTTAGTAAAATTAAATCTAAAAATCTAAAATATATTGATTAGATGTAAATTTTAAAATTAATTTTTTCACTTAACAATACTTAATCCAAAGTATATGCCAAAAATATAATAATTAGCATTTTAAAACATTTTAATGCTAAAAATTTAATGAGAGATAAGTCTTCAATACCTAGTGTATGTAATTGAAACTAAAATATTAACTAGAAAAACTATTTATTATTAATTAAAGAATGTGTTTTTTTTAAAAAACTTAATAAGTCATAAATAATAGGTCATTAGAAATTTTTAAGGTCAATTGTGGAGTGATTTGTTTTTTTGTATTGTAAGAAAAATATTTAATATACAATCGACATCAAATTTTATAGTAAACTAATATAAATACTTATTATAAAAATAATATTATTATTAACATACTATATAAATATTTTAAATCTATTAAAAATTTATTAAAATACAATAATATTTAAATTAGATACATATTATTAATAAAATATATGAATAATAATTATTAAAAATTTATTTAAATTAAACACATTAAAAAGTTAATAAATGAATCATAAATAATCATAATAATTTAAATTATCTATTACAATAGTTCATTATAAAAATAATAATATTATTAACATATTATATAAATATTTTAAATCTATTAATATTGTAGGGTTTATATATTTTTAAGTTAAAAAATATATAAGATTATAATATAATATATATAATATTATAGGGTTTATAAATCTATTAATATTGTAGGATTTATAATATTATAACAATTCAAAATTGAAAATTTTATATATATTTTAACTTGAAAATATATAAACCCTACAATATTATCATGAAATGAATATAATGTAACAATTTAAGTTTTAAAATTATATAAATGAAATTAACAGCCCTCATTTTTAAATCCAAAACTATTAACATATAGTATGATTTTTACTTGGGTGTCAAGATAGGAGATTAATAATATTTCTCATATTCAATTGTGAAGGGAAAAATGGCATGCGAAAACGGGAAGCCGAAACTACGGATTTTGGAAAGAGCGCATAACAGACAATCAAGAGGACGGAAGTGTCAGAGGAGTCAGGTGACGGAAATGTTAACGGCACGGTGCAAATATGTTGCACCGTAGCCGGTGCCCAGCCGCTACATGTTGCAACAAACACCGTAGATTAAAGGTAGGCAACCAACTCTTCACCAACTGTAACGGTAACTTCGCGGCAAGACTGTGCAGCAGAAGATACGGGCTATTTACCGGTAAACTCCAGAAACTACATGAAAAGAAAGCTGATGATGCAAAAATTTAAATCGTTTTCCTTGTCCGTTACGAATGTGGGAGAATACATTCTTCATATAGAAGGCAATTTTTTAAGGATTTATTACAAAAAGACGAATTGAAAAACGAATAGGTATTGGTGTAGGTAGACAACTTACAACGAATTTTCTGCTGATTGTACTTCAATTATTTTAAAATCAGTATAAAGAATCAGGTTTGGTTCACCAAAACCCTCTGGGATTGCCACCTTTCTCTTCCGTGCACAGACATCTTTGAATTCCAGATACGCAATCTCTACTTGTTCACATTATAAATTACTCGTCTTCCAATTGGGATCTCACAAAATCACTTCTACATTCTCAATTCCACTACTTCCAAAGCCTATTGCTAGTATTTCTCTGTTTTTCAAAGTTCATTCACAATGGCAGGTGTACTGAAATTCCATCAACGATTAGTTTCGGTATCATTGATTGTGGTTGTATTAATAGCGGTAGTGGCAGAGTATGGCGGTGTGGCTGCTCAATCTGTAGGGTGTGCAACTCCTCTGGCGACATTGAGTCCGTGTGTGGGATATATCACAAGTAACTTGTCCAATTCGACTCCACCACCGGGCTGCTGCAGTTCATTATCTTCTGTAGTGAAGAACAGTGCAATGTGCCTCTGCCAGCTGTTCAACACCAGCAATCCTCTGGGTATTCCCATCAATCAAACAAGGGCTCTGGCTCTACCAGGCGCTTGCAATATCACCACTCCACCTGCCAGTCAATGCAATGGTAAGGGAAAATTAATGTTTATTTTGTTATTTTCATTCTACAATGTATGGTGCTCATCAATGCTTCACATCATGTTCTTTGATTTTCATTAGGATGCTGGATAGTTCAAATAGTGTTATTTTATACACATTGAATCACAAAGTGTAATTTTAAAAAATACTCTTTATACTTTCTAATATCCTAATGATAGATCACCGTATGATCCAAAATGTAAAACCATTGGTCAAAATAATTTATACTGACATGTTTCTTATTGTTGTTTGTCATTGTCAACAGCTGCAGGGGCTCCAGCTGCTTCTCCATCTGCAGGTATGTCTACACATTTTCTGACTTGGCTTAGAACTAATGTTCTTGTGAAATTAGAGAGTAGTTTTGCATAGAGAAAGTTGTTGTGTTTTTTCGTTTTTTTTGGTTATTGATGTGAATATAAATTCTATTGAAAAAATATTGAACATAATTGAATGGGTGCTCTTGCAGGTTCTAGTGCACCACCGGCAACAGCAACTTCTCCTACCTCTTCCCCTGGAACTCCAAACGCTGTGTCTCCCTCATCTAACTCACCATCTTTACTTCCTCCCACAGCTTCTGTAGGAGGCATTTCACCAACAGCCAGCGTGAAGCCAACATCTAAGGCAGGAGCCCTTTTCACACCATCTGCCATCATCAGTGCTTTAGCAGTCACAATGGTAGCGATCAGTATTTGTTAAACATCTTTCTTCTATATCTATGTTGGATATTCTAACATGGGCTTGAGTGTATTGTGGAGTGAGTAGTAGTCTTTCAGCGGCTTTCTCCTATTTGAGGTGTCGTCTATTAGGATTGTATTCTTTATGGGTTTTATGTGCTCTGTGCACAGTATTGCATTAGCGATGTTTTGTAGCTATTCTTTTGTCCTTCAAAAATAAATAAGGATATACGTATCCACTGTAATTGTCCAGCGTATCGGAGTCGCTGAATGATGCTTTGTATGATGTAACTTATTTTATATTAATACATATTAGCAATATTTTTTAAATATATATTGAAATGATCACTTCTTTAGGAAACCCCGTGGCGGTCTCCATTTTTAGATTCACATGACCACCAGTATTTACTGCTTCAGTTATATTTTCATAGGTTGTTTCTTCTAGTTTAGTCTATCATGGAGAGGAAACCCTGTTTTGGCCATCGTCATTATTCTGACCCAGAGCTTTTTCTTTCTTTACATATAACTATTTGCATCAGATTGAATAGAAAATCTAAGAAAAGAAGCACTCTTCATAAAATTTTAGTTTGACGAATCAAGTATCCCATTACTGTCGATGACGAGGAAGATGCTTGAGGCGTAATTCCATTTCAAATGTTTGTGTGGAGCACTGGAAATAGAAGATCCTCCTACTTCCATCTGACGCTGCAGAACTTATAAACTTTTGATGTAGGAAAGTTGATTGAATTTGGAAGTACTAGCTTTATTGTTCCAATTTGATTCATCACATTCAGTTGATTTCCTCATGATGAATATTAAGAGCCTAACTCCTACATACCATTTTAAAACCAAATCTTCAAATTAATTAAATTTACAGAGTAAAAAATATGTTCATGTTAAATGTTATAATCGTCTCCCTTAAACCGATATATGTGAGCTAAGATAGTCAAATTACTATTGCATTCAGCCATATCCGATATTACGTTACTCTCTTTTCAGCATGCTAATTCTCATAGCATATCTTCAAACAAATAGTACTCTAGAACAATGTATTTTGCTATACACAGCTATGTTACCAGAAACGAGAAACGTGAAACGACAACGGCAACATGACGAGAAAGCAAAATATGAAAAGTTGCACATAAGAAACGTGTATATATATATATATTATAGTATCTATATAAAATGTGACGTGTAAGAAGTCTAATAAATTTACTAAATATTGAAATTGAAAATAAATTATTTAATCTTAATTCTATAATTAACTATTAACTATTTTTAATAAAATCTATAAATTAAATTACTAGATAGTTAACTCATACTTAAATATTATAAATTAATATAATTAACTCATACTTAAAACATTCCAATTTTTTTTTATAAATGAAACTGTTGTTAACTGATTCTAAACTGTAACAAATTATAAACTGTAACAAATTAAAACTAAATGCTAAATAACTATAAATGAAACTATACTTAACTGATCATAAACTACATGAATTTAATACTATTACTTCCTACAGTCGATGTATTATTTATGTTTCTGCAGTAGTCAAAACTGAAGAAGATTTAATATTTTTTTAATTTGATTGAAATTATTAACAACTGAAATTATCTCTTGAAACGGCGGTTTCGTGACAGGAAACCCGTTTCGGCCGTCGCAATGTGAAACGGAAGTCTCCCGTCACGTTTCTGGTAACTATGATACACAGTACTCTGGAACTCTGTATTTCGCTCTACCTAATACTCTAGAACACCGTATTCTGCTCTACCCAAATTCTCATGCTCATACAAAAAACCAACAAATCTACAACAAACTTTATGTTTGTGTCATTAAAGTTTTGTTTCTTAAACAAACTATATAAAGGTAGATAAATCAGGGTACAAAAACCTGGTTGAGTCAGAGTTAAAAACAGGGCACAACAGAACACCAAAACAAATTTAATAACTAGAACATAACAAAGTAAAGTAGATATTTTAAGGAAGAAATATATAAAGCTGCAAAGCAACGTAGAGTTTGACATTGAGAGTGCTACTACATAAAATCTTCTTTTATGATATGCAAACTTGATAGAAGGCATATATATAAAATCTTATATATTTTTGTGTGTGTCAGTTATCAAATTTAGATTGAACCATTCAAAATGATAAATTCAAACTTGTTTTAAATGTAAGAGTAGAAATTTTATTAATTTAATTCAAGAGGCAAGTTTGTGTGACAAAATTACACTATTAATACTAAAATCTCCAGGCTCGTACATGTGGTCTTCAAGAGAGAGTTTGGAAGAGTTGTTTAAGACCTTTGACAACGCCACCTATCTCTCCAACAATCAACCATCCACCAAAAGGTCCACTCAAGTTGTCTTCAACTGCTGTTGATGCAGGAAAGTGCCATCCTTCATCCAAAATGGGGGAAACTTCTCTCAAGACCCTGATCACTGCCATTTCTCCGTAACTACCAATACCATCAAATAGTTCTTCGTCAGCACTTACATCCGAAGTTCTGGAGGAAGGAACTAGAAAGCATAGCACAGCCACATTGGACAAACTTGTCTCCGGCCATGTTAATGTCCACCGCTTTATTGGATACACAAATGATTCAACCGCCGCAAGACCGGGAAAAGTGAACGAATCAAACATTGACCCAAAACCTGGAAAGATCCTTCCACATACTGTTATTTCCCATGGCCACTTCTGCAAATCAGTTGCAACATACTTCAGTTAAACACGACAGTTACATTTGAGAGTAACAATTTCATTTTCATATACAAAGAGTATTACCTCTATCTCTATACTTTGAATGCAAGATTGAAAAGTTGATATGTTCGCTGCTTGCAGATTCACCGTCTGCAACCTCTCCGAGCCCGGCAAGCTATGTATACCAGATAGCGTCCCGTTTGTTGATACAACCAACTCCTCTAGCAAAGTCAAATGTTCTAATCCTTCTATTTTCACTATTTCAGGGCAATTACAAACACGAAGAGTTTTTAAGAAAACTAAGCTCGCCAGACTCGGTATCTCATACAGTTTTTCACAATGGAGAATTGTTAGATTGGTCAACCTGGACAAGTTTCCCAAAGAAGTTGGCAACCTGGTCAACAATGGACAGTCACAAATTATGAGCTCTTCCAATCTGTTTAGTTGACCAATATTAGCTGGCAATTCCCTTAAGCTGCTTGTTTCTCTGCAATTAAGATTTTTTAGAGATCCTTGATTTGTGATATTGTGGGGTAAAACCTGCAACTTTCTACACCCTGAAACATCGAAAAACTTGAGATTTGTCATGTTCTTCAGAATATCCGACTCTAAGATGAGCTCAAAACACAAAGATAAATCAAGATATTCAAGGTGTATCAGCTTTCTAAAAGACTCGGGCAACATCTGTAAATGCATACTCTCTCTCAAACATATATGCCGCAACTTTACCAAATCACCAAAATTGCTAGGTAGGCTTCGTAGTTTGCTGTAGATTATGTCAAGATGCTCCAGCGAGTGAAGTCGACAAAACTCTTCTGGTAGTCTCGATAGTTGCATCGCCCCTTGGGACTCCTTCACAATGGATACTCTTTTCAAATGCTTCAGATGCCCAACTGACCTCGGAAGGCTTTGAAGTCCCAAGGCATCTCTAATTAGCAGCTCTCTCAATTGCAAAGGAGGCTGCACACAATCAATTTTCATTTCTATTTGGATTCAAATTCAAAAGCACCTTAAATAAAAAAGGGAAGCATTCTTTCTAATAATAAAATAGGTAATCAAATATCTTACATGTGTGTCATCCCATAATGCTTCTAATTTAGAAGCATGAATCAACTCTAAAACTCTAATGTTGTCCAGGGAGATCCAGGATGGAATACATATGTGCTTAAACATGGGCCATCGAAGCCACACAAGGCCTCTCGATAGCTCCCCACATTCTTCGGTGAAGTCATTTTCTACAATAAGAAGTAGCTGTAATCCTACAGTAACATTTGAAATTCTCATCATATCTATGTACTCCTTGAAAGGCGTGCGGTTGTCCAAATTTCTGAAACCGTTTTTCCAAGAATTAGCTGTGGCGGCCATTATTCCACGAATCGGCATGCCTCGCTATTGTGAAAAAATCAAGAACATAAATCGTTCAGTTTAATTAGAGGAATGGAAAAGGAAAAACACTTCCAGAAATAAAAGGTTTCCATGCAATGATTAATCAGAGGAACATATAAACCCGCTATACAGCTGATTATTTGCACTGACATGACTATTTGTTGACTTTTATTAATTAGATTGAAAAATAAAACAAACGGTTCTACAATTTCAATTTATTTAATAAGTGTAAAGGCTATTCTTAAATATAAGGAAAAAAAAATTAGAGAACTTTAACTACCTGAATATGACTGTGCATACTCTGCCTCTCAGACCATAATCGAGATGGTGATTGTGTCTCTGCAATCTCCCTACCCAAATCCCTGAGATGATCATGCATCCGTATACGCTCTTCCCCGTCCACCTCAATAACCTCAACAAGGCACTTATTGTAAAGCGTTTCCCAACTACATGGACCGCTCCACCCTGATCCATTCCACACAGCAATTGCCAAACTTGTCCTTTCACCTATAAAGAAACATGCAACATCCAAGAATACTTCTTGCTCCTCTTTATCTAGTGCATCGTAACTTACTTTCAGCCTCTCCTTCACATCCCTGGGCAATATTCTGCGGACCTTTTCAATCTGAGAAGCCCAATAATCCTTGGACCCTTTACCATAGAGCTGTCCGCCAATGACCTTCAAAGATAAAGGCAACCCCTGGCAAACGTCTAAGCATTTTTCAACTAACTCTTCGAAGCCTTCTTGTGGGTAAGGGTTTAAAAAGGCGTGCCAGCAGAAGAGCTCCTTGGCATAAATAGGCTGCAGTGGTCGCATTTTGTAAGTCCACTTGATGCCCCAATTTGCAAGTACGCCCCCTTCCCGTGTTGTAACAATGATTAGACTACCTTCTTTCAGATTCCTACTTCGTGGCAACAGAGCATCGAGTTGGTCCTCGTGATCTACATCATCCAAAACAATGAGAGCATTAAGTGATTTCAAGCTTTTTTCTACAGTTCTTTTGCCCTCCTCCTTGTTGTCAAATGGATCAGCTTGAATACGGAGGTCCTTGAGCAGTTTATTCTGCTTGGCATGCAAAGAATTTTTGGATGCGGCGTCTCGCACGTCATGGACAAAACTGGAACGATGGAAGGAAGTGCTTTTCCTATTGTAAATCTCTTTTGCGAGAGTAGTTTTCCCTGAGCCGCCAAATCCGATTATCCCCACAATCTGTAAATACTCCTCGCTCTCAACATATTCATGTCGACTTCTTTCAAAGTCTTGTACGATTTCATCCATTCCAACTGGATGTTTGGCCACCTCCAACGGCTCTTTTTTCACCACTCTCAAAACAGAATTCACAATGCTCTTCAAGAGCATCCCTTCATCACTGAACATATAAAAACCAAAATAAATACCATGCCAAAAAAAAAACAATGACTTGCTAAATACGCGAAGAGCTGGGGTATTTGTTTTCTTACCCGTTGTTGTCATTAAGAATGTGGCCAGAGAGAGTCGAGACTCTTTCAAGTGCCCCTTTCCACTCCTCCAGCTTGCTTAGCGGGTACCTGATTAAAATTACAGCACAAGACAAAAAAGAAACTAAACAAGATAGAAAGCCATAGAGAGGAGGAGCCATGGAGAAACCCAGAAAATGGGCTCTGCTGAACACAGGCCCAGTCCATTATATTTATAGAGAAATATATATAAATGCCATTTACACTGTAGGAGGAGTTAGCTGGAATATTAATGAAAGGCAGTTGGAATGGACAATGGAAAATGGCTGCACATGTTGCATGTGTGTTTCTAGAGAGTTCTTTGGTCTGTGCCGACCAAGCCTGAGATAATTAATTTAACATCTAACATCCCCCCATAAATTAATTATCAAAAAATTTCAAGTATCCCCCCATAATCTAGAAATGATGGGTCCTGGCCTTAAGCCTTGTTAGGTACCCATTTACAATCAATTATCAAATGCTTTCACTATTCTTGTTTCTCCCATCATAATCACTCTAGGTTTTGTACGGATTACCCATAACCGATGCAATATCAAAGTGGTTTTAAGTTCACCACAAACTTCTCAAGCATCACACAAGTGGTTTTAAGATCACCACAAACTTCAAACACTCAAGTGGTTTTGGATTATCACAAACCAAGCACTCACTGGTTTTAATGACCACAAATCATAACTATGGGGAAACTATCATCACTCTGGGCCTTTCTCTTTTGTACCTGCATCAAACTAATTATTGAGTCCATATAAAAAGAAATCCATCTACCGAGGTACATGGGTACCCAGCCGCTGTACTCTCCAGTTCTATAGGAATCCTTTTCACATACATGGTTCATCAATATGTCAAACAAGAAACCTTTGGGGTGTCGGGCACAACCGATAATGCACCCCATACATTCATATAGCCCATTAAAAATCATCACTAATTCAATTTTAATCACTTGGTTGGGGGATATCAATGCAATCAATTTCTATTACATGACCACTATCAAGAACATCATATCCTTCACAATTAGACAAGCACATTCTCACTACAAATTCCAACACTTTACTTCAAATTAGCACAAACAGACCTCATTGCACCATGATAACAAACTCACCACCAATCCAACCTATTTTCACTTACTGCAACAACAACTAACTTCAATAGTTAATGTATAATATCAAACACACATACTTCAAACACAAATATATAATAAAACCTGTTTAATAGCAGCAAACTAAGCTTTCACCTTCAACTTTGATCTCTCCACTTCACATTGCACTCTTTTGAATTCTTCTTCTCTCACAAGAATTGTGTACGTACACTCTGGCACTTGGGCTTGGACAGAGGTGCTCCACAAACTGCATCTCTAATTGAAAGCTTTACACAATGCTTTGCATTTGCCCAAACATTTAACAATGCAATAAAATCCTCATTCTATGCACATCACATAGATAACAATATGCAGTTGCCTTCACCAATACAGATCAATAGAGTTGTTACTGTGGTCAGCAAAACTTTAACAAATACCAGTAGCAATGCACAACTCCAAACTTTTAACACTTTTTACGTCTCTTCTCCACACTGGAATAGTGATTTCAGCAGATCATACGTACTCACCAAGTACAGCTTCAACTCCCTTATTGCAGAACACTTCAAATGCAAGGCTTCCTTCTTCTCACGGCTTCTCTCAGTTTAATAGCAGGCCTTCAATCTCCTCCAAGCTAGGTACTCTTCAGCGGCATTTTCATATCACCTTCACCAAGCTTTGCCAATGATTCAAATAGCTTGCAAATGATTCCAAAACAATCAGGCACAACAGCATATCATACATTGATGCTCCAATGTTCAAACTCTTACTCACTGTTCCTTAGCGATGGCTCTGATACCATGATTAAAATTACAGCACAAGACAAAAAAGAAACTAAACAAGATAGAAAGCCATAGAGAGGAGAAGCCATGGAGAAACCCAGAAAATGGGCTCTGCTGAACACAGGCCCAGTCCATTATATTTATAGAGAAATATATATTAAATGCCATTTACACTGTAGGAGGAGTTAGCTGGAATATTCATGAAAGGCAGTTGGAATGGACAATGGAAAATGGCTGCACATGTTGCATGTGTGTTTCTAGAGAGTTCTTTGGTCTGTGCCGACCAAGCCTGAGATAATTAATTTAACATCTAACAGTACCTGCCCTTCTCTTCGTGTTGGGAAAATGCGTGAGCATAACATCCTTTCCCTTGAGCCACACGTCGGAGGTCAATTGGGTCAACATGATAGAACACTGGAATAATTGGAGTGCCAGTTTTGAGCATGAAAGCAAGCTCGGCCAGACACCAAGGAGATTCTGCATAATTCTTTGAGAAAACAGCGACATGAAGTCCAGCCGTGCGCATTGCCTCCTCAATTTCTTCTGCTATGGCGTCGCCCAAGTTCAACTCCTTTTCATCTAGAAAAGCATGTAAGCCAAGCAGATCAAGGGTATGATAGATACTACTGGCCAATTTGTGCTTAGTATCACAGCCACGATGATTAATAAAGACATCCCATGGCCCCTTCTTCATTACTGTTGAAGATGGTGCAGATGCCTCTTGCGTAATGCCATCAAAGGGGCTTTCTCGGTCTCTCTTATCTTGCCGAGCTCTGGACGTGGAAGACTCACCCACCTCTATCTGACACTTGAGAGCTGTGGAGGTGGAAGAATGAAGAAGAATTTGTAATCCAACTTGTTGAGGCGTGCGGTATATATTGCAGCCTATTTTGTGCTTAGTATCACTATTGCGACGTTTATGAAGATATCCCATGCCCACTTCCTCATCACAACTAGCAGATGGAAACTCTCCCACCTTCATCTGTAGCTGCAGAGCAGTGTAAGTGTTAAAATGTACAATGGACGGTAGTAGAGACGTTGGAAGTGTGAAATCGATGAATGAATGTCTGCGACGATATAGCAAAGTCGCCGCCAACATTTCAAAGCTCTTAAATGAAACGCGCATGGAGCAGGTAGGGACAGAGACAAGTTGAAACGCGTCATCCCCATATTGAACCCTTAATGTTAATCAGTAGACACGAGAGTCATATTTTATCTTTTCGCCTGAACGAATGCGTTGACAAAACTGTGTTCTTGTCCGACTCTTCTTCTGAGTTTTTCTAGAAATATATCTGATTTGACGGGATGTCTTTAAGCTAAACTTTTAGCGGTTAATATAATTCTTCAATTTTTTATCTTAGTTGCTTTCCAGTATCCAATACATTTAATTGATTATATTTTAAATGTCAATATTAAAAACTAGTTTTGTAAATTGTTTTATTGGGAGATATAACTGTTCACATTTCTCAATGGAAAGGAGCAATCATTAAAGATGGATGTAAATTAGGAATGTTGAACATTGATTTCAGATTTAGTGCTTTTATAAGAGGTCATATAACCAAGAGCTTGGAGAGAGCTTGAGTCTTTTGTTTTGTCTTGTGCTAAGGTCAATAGTAAATGAAACAAGTGGTGGTTGTAAATTAATAGTCAAAGTCTACTTTTGAATATATTAGGCTTCAAGGGAACTTTTTGTAGGGATATTCTAGTTCTGAAAGTTATAAGATATGTTGAATAGAGTCATGATATTTAATTAGAATTACAACAACTATAAAAACATATAGGAGTACGTATTGTTATGACAAGTTTAATTTTAGATAGAATGTTTGTAGGCAACATACAATGTGCACAACTTTAACAACTTTAACATTTTTAAAAATGTGAAATATTCTTAAACTTTACACAAAAATTAAAAGTCTAGAATCTTTACTCTTTTTACAACTAAAAATTGAAGTGCACTTAAATGGGTGGAAGATAAAGTAACTAAACTTTAGTTGACGTAGTACACAACCATATATACTACATTTAAATAACAAACACCAAGTGTGTACAAGGGGAAAAAAGTTAAATTACTTTACATTATTGTTTTGCCGTGTTAATTTGAAAATAAATTTCATGTTACCATTCAAAAGATAGTCGTCATTTATACTCAATTTAAATTAAAAAATTATGAGGAGAGTTAGTCCAACACCTAGTAAAATTTCTTATATTTATTGAGGGAAAAATTCCAGGTCAAGGGTCGAAACTTCTAGAGCTGAACATGGAGCTTGGTGAGCAAATATTCTTCACCAAAGAAAAAGTTTGTTTAGGCTTTCAATGTCGTTTACTAGCTGAACCATTTATTATATGAAAGAAAATAACTGAAGCAATAAATCAATGACCCAAATGATTTTTGTGAGGAACAATAGGCCATCTAGCTTCATCAAAGCATTTACCCTATTTCACCAGAAACACCGAACCACTATCCATTCAGATCACTTGCCCTTCACATGTATTGCACCCATTTGCATTGGCATGGATTCTTTAAATCCAACTAGACTACACAAGTTTTGGATTTATTTTCTTATATTCTTCGATGAATTGTTTGATTTTGGAGGAAAATCAACCATGGTACGAATTTTTTTTAATCTAACAAGTTATCAAGCATTTTTGCAGTTAGATCTTGATTTGAATAAAGGGTTTTTGTGAATTTTTTTTTTTTAATTGAGTGGTTTCTTGAAGTGTCTCATGTTTATGTTTTTTTATTATTGATTGCTTATGTGGGTTTGCAAATGTCTATGACACCTGCCATGCTTGTCATGGCAACAAATGCTTGGACAACTTAAAGTTGGTTGAGCTCTTGGAAGTCCACCTTGTTGAAATCAACCTTATCTATGATATTGGCCAAGGATATCACAAGATTTCCAAAAATTGGCTGATGTTAAAGACATTTTCTTACAGCATGTGAGAAACGAGTCAACAACATTAGCAAGCTTGGATTGATGTCTATGATGCAGGTTCCAGCCACAGGGTCCAAGTTTTCATTTTTTACATTGAACAAAGTCTACAATCTTTACACTTATAGATCGAGTTGTATTTTTCAATTGGAGGACTAAACCATGAACTCTTCATGTTGTTTCCAAAGACTTTGAAGATGTTTTTGGAATTTAATTTCTAAATTTTTTTGAATGGATAAATCAATTTTATCCCTAGGAAAATGGAGATCAACCAATCAAAATTAAGAAATTAATAAGTAAAAAATAGTATAAAAATAAATCATTTTTGAACTTTAGAAATATGATGACTTTAATTGTAAAGATTAATTGATGGACCACAGGTGAAAACTTTAGTTCCCTACCTTATGGACTAACAAATATGGGAAGTTATAGGTGAACGGATAGTTTTTCATAAGTTTTATATTTGTGGATGAAAATGTTGGAATTTTATTCATTCTTTTTCACTAGTCTGTTTTGTTGTAGCAAGGGGAGATTATAGGGTAAGTGGCAAGGAAGCTCTAGATCACCATAATGCACATGCTCATGTACCTCTCTCTTAATATGTTCATTCTAAGCAACACTAAAATAAATGACATCACACGTCAATATTGGTAAGTTATTATGTGTATTTAAATAGGTTAATACTATAGGATGTATCATGTTGATTATGTTAGGTATTACTTTTGGTATTAATAATTGATTACGTCCTTACAAATTTAGTCGTGTACCTTTCTTTAGTACTAGAATAGATATGCCTTGTGTATTTCTCTTGTTATTAATGCTATTTTTTGGTTGTTTCTCTTATTCACATTATGTAATGTAATTACAAAGTATGGTGGCCAAGGGAGTATTTTGAATATGGCTAGTAGGGGTCTACATGGATTCAACTTGCCAAAGTAAATTCGCCAAGCTAGTTTCCTACATTTAGGGTTGAGATCATAGTAAGAAGAATAAGGGGTGTATTTCAATTTGATGACAACCATTTCAAGGGTTTGTGGTTAAATTACTATGGGATGAATATCTAAAAAAAATCTTCACTTGCGTACTAATATGTTGTTCAAATCCTCCATTTTTCTGGCACAAGTGTTATAATTAGGTAGCAAGTAGGAGGAACGGAGGACCACGAGACTTTATGTGTTCTTGAACTAAGTTGGAGGTATGATCCCCATTTTGTGGAGGGAGGATCCTAGAGTGGGAATTATAATAAGGGATGGCCCTAAGGGATAGTGATGGGCACAACAAGGGATTTTCAAATATTTCTACTGTGGATTTCTACAAATCCTAAGGAGAAATAGATAGAGGATGCCTGAGGCAGATGAGAAGATTTGTTGATGTACATGCAAATGTAGGAGGGTGAAATTGAGTCCCAAGAAGTACTAGGGAAAAGGAAAACAAAGAGTTCATATGAAACCAGTAGACAAAGGCCAAAGTGCAAAAGGTGAGAAAGCTAGAGAGAAGGCAAGAAGAAAGACTAAAAAGGGAAAGAGCAAGACCCATGAAGGAATTTTTACTTTGAATGAGAGTAGGGAGGAGATGATGAAGAAATGGTTCAGATGATTGATTCTAAGTAGTTCTAAAATTTTTTTGTTTATAAAAAGTGTTACCATTTTATTTCACTTATTATTAGTAATATAATGGGCTTTTTTATTCAATATAATAGTGCAACCTTTGTGATAGTAGTGCCTAATTCCAATATGTATGAGCCTACTATATATAATGTGTTTCTTTGGTTTATATAGGATTTGCAATAGTTTAGGAGGTTGAATGTAAGCGTATATATGTAGTATAGAAACGAATAGGAGAATATGTTATAGTGACAAAATTTCAACCAAAAGATATATGCATTTTTTTACTTTTCAACTTTCATACCAATATAGATAATCAAATCACGAATCAAAAAATAAAATATTAGAAATAAAAATAAGAATAATAAACTTAATCAATAAAGTTAGAATTTGTGTTTAAATTTGATTTTAATGTATTATTATATGCAAAATACTACTTTTAAAAATATAATAAAAACTAAGAAACAAAATATTATTTATTTAATTATTCTTTAATAAAACTATATAAATTTTTTCAAAAAATCATTGCACTCATTTGTAATACTTTATCTAAATTAAAAAAATAATTTTAATTTATTATTATATAATAAACTATATATAAAAATTAAATTATAAAATTAAATAAAAATAAAAATAAGAAAATATAATCACTATTTTTCATTTAAAATATTAATTGAAATACTATTACATGTGAAAATACTTTATAATATCAAGATATAAGATAAAATAATAAATTGAATAGAGATACCATTTAATATTACAAGCTTTAAGAATTTTTATTTTTATTTAATGTACTAAAGGCACAAGGCAAATTGATGAGAAATCAAACCAAAAAAAAGTTTTAACTCAAGAAAATCTTATGGTGTATAGCTTTTCAGTTGTCTTGTACGGGTATGCTTAGTTTTTCAATGTTGGTTTCAAAAAGGAGGTTCTTTTTTTTAAAGATCACTTTAAGAGTAAAATTACATTTTTATGTTAGTTTTTCACTAATAATTTATTAGTAATAATAATTAGTTTATAATTTTTGTCTAAATAGGTATGATGTATATTGTGTTACTTTATATGAGAAGGGGAAAAAGCATACCAAATGATGAAGGTATGTGCTCTGATACCACTAATGAAGGTATGCTCTGATACCACTTGATGTAGGGCCACACCAACCTACCAACTCATAACCAAGAATGCAACAATATGAAGACAAAGAGAGAATAAATGCTTCCCAAGAAATTTTATTAAATTTGAAAATCCTTAGCAATTACAAGAACATTTCTGTAAGATCTCTCAAGATCCAATCCAAATCCAAGCTAGTCTAGATCCACGCTCTGGTAGAAACCTCAAAGATCTCAACTTGTGCTCGCAAGCCACCAAGTAATCTCCTTGTTTCTAAACTACAGCCACTAGCTCTTCTCCAACTTTATCCAAGATCCAAGTGTAAACTAGCTCACATTTGGCGCTCTGTCTACACACTCACAAGTCCACCACAATCCTACTGTAAACTGCCTCACATTCGGCACTCTGTTCACAGACTCAGGAACACTCACTCTTCACTTCCTCCTTCTCTTTCACACCTTGAATTTTTTTAATTTATTTTTCAATAATTTTCCCATGCAAGATGCTCCTGCATCACCAAATGTTATGGTTGTTTTGAGGCCACAAAAACTAAAAATCTGTGTATAGCTTTGGCATGATAGACTCCACTTTATAAGAGTATTCATAACTATTATGGGAGAAAGACTAGAATAATTTACTAACTAATGGAATGATATAGGAAAATAATCTAGAGAAAGGTATTTCTTATTAATAATTATATCATGATATAGAATTATTAGGTAGGAAAATTAAAGTGGTTTATAAGTTGTAGTCAATAACCCATAAGAAAATGGGGATAGAGGTTCCAATAAGATTCATTTATAAGAATATGGCATGGGAAAAACTCAAATATGTTAAAAGAATTTGAGGTTCAAATGGATATAACAAGCAAGGGGAATAAAGGAAAGATTAAAAGAAGAGAAAATATCCCTGCTAGTCCCTAGAAATCACTTTCCTAATCAAGAAATGGAATGATTTATTTTAAAAAGTTTAATTAAAACACAATTTAGAATCATTGAAGAAATAATGATCAAGCCCTATTAGAAATTTATGGTAAAGAATTATTAAAAGGTCAAATCAATGATATTCAAATTTTATCCATGAAAGATAAAAAGGAGTGAGGATGGAGACATTAGCTAATCCTTGGTATAAACTTGTAGCCTATTCCAAATAATATTCAATAAGAGGTTAATGATTTGGAAGAAGTATTGCGAGAAAAAAAAGCCTTGGCAAGTAAGAGATCGTGAGGATCAAAGAAGTAGGATAGCATGCCATTGATGAATAAAAAAAGGTAGAAGAAGACTATTAGGGAATACTCATAAGAAAGAAAATTCATCAAGTGAGTCTCGCAGTCATCATGCAGAAACATGTGGAAGCATGATTACTATAGGGATGAAGAAAAAAAAAGATTAATAAAAAGTTTAATCAAGAAAGTTCCAAATTCATACCCTTATAAATTAAATTCAAAAACTATGTTGGAAGCATAAAATGAACAAGTCAATAGTAAGGGATCCAAAGTAGAAAAAAATTTAAATGTATTATAATACTGAAAAAGAGACAATTTTTTTATCGTTATCTATTGAAAAGATACATTATTTATCTAATCTTGCAAAGAGGAAAGGGTTGAATCTTCAACTATGGAAAATATAGATAGAAGGCTTCGAGCTTTATATGATTTCCTCTCTTTTGAAATCAGCAACGAAATCATACTAGAAAAAAAAAATGAACAATATTATAGTAGAAGAAAAAAGATAAGGAAAAGAAGGAAAAATTCTGGAAGAAGAGTTTGTCTAAGGGCTATGTAAAACAAAATAAAATGGAAGATTGTGTATGGAACTTGAGGCAATATACATGACCTATTTGGGTTCACTGATTTGGATAATTTGGAGAAGGAAGAATTAGTTACAAAATGGTCTTTCATCTAGAAAGGATTCTAAAACTATATGTGGGGGGATTGGACAAGTTTGATTTGTTTCCACTATCAAAAGAAGAGAAATCTAAAGTTTCTTAAAAAAAGAAAATTAGCTTTTGAATAATTAACAATTTAGAGAAGTTTTAATAAAGCCATATAGTAGTTCAAATTTAAATAAGAAAAAGAGATTGAATTCTTCTTCCAATTTTAGAAATTTAGATGGAAAGGATCCAAATCAAATAAAAATTATTTCTTTCTAGAATAAGGATAAATCAAAGAACCTCTCAAAAAATTCTTTAAGATCAATTATATTTTTTTTGCAAAAAGAGGGGTAAAAATTTATTAAGACAGAAAGAAATACAACAAGGAGAGCTCAACAAGGAGCTCGATCCTGAGCAACAAGATCATCAAATTCTTGCACCATCTCAAAGGACAGTTGCCTCCTATCCCTAATATTCCAACCCGGATCATGACTAGATGCCCATTTGGCTAAACAATCAGCAGTTCTATTCCATTCACGAGGAATATACGTGAACCTAATGAACTGAAAAGAGGAAGAGAAGAAAAGAATCTACTTAACAACAGTGGCCAGCTGCCAACTAACATCCTCAAGCTCTTGCGAAGAAAGCATGTTCACCACCACCTAGGAATCGGACTCACAAATAATCTTACTCCATCCCTGCAAGCAACACTGTTCCACAGCATATAAAATAGCCTGAGCTTCCATGAGATTGTTAGTATAATCACCCTTATGAACTGAGAAGAAAAATTTAACATCCCCAGAACTACAACAAGCCACTCCGCCAATACCAACCGGACTAGGATTCCCACAGGAAGAACCATCAGTGTTAATTTTCAGAACTCCAGAAGGAGGAGGAGTCCAGTGCCCATCCCAGTTAACCCGACCCTTCCTCTGATGGTGAAGCTACCTGGACATAGAAGGAAACCTATGAGTTGCAGCCCCATCCAACAGATGAAAATTGAGGAGATTACAGATAGCAAGATCAACCTGATCCATACCCCCATCAAGCTCACACTTCACAAGAATAGTTTCCTGAAGAGAATGTCATATTTTCCACCAAAGATGCAAAACACCGAGCCGAACATCTTGGAATATGCGACAATTCCTCTCCAACCAGATATGCCAAAGCATGAAAGATGGGCCAGCAATCCAAGCAGCATGGAGAAAAGAAGACTTGGAGGGAGTAGTACCCAAGTGGGCCCAAAACTCAGGCAAAGAGGAAGCATGCCGACAAGAGCAACCCCAAGCGCTCCACCAAAGGTGCCATATCTGAGTAGAATAGGAGCAATGGAAGAACAGATGGGAGACAAACTCCTCTCCATTACCCAACAAAACACAATAAGAGGGGCCCTAAAATCCACGTTTACAAAGATTATCCTAGGTAAGACAACGGTTGTGAGCCACTAGCCACATGAAAAAATTGCACTTGGACCAAGAAACTTTATTCCAAACTTGCTTCCACCAAGGGACCTCAGCATCCCCAAATAATTGTCTAGTTATCTCCTGATACCCAGCAGAGACATGATATTTACCAGACAAGGTACCGCCCCAAGCCAAAACATCTGGACCAAGCAAAGAAGAACACTCTCTAGAGGCTAGAATTTGAGAAAGCTCCTGACGATCCATGTCTGTACCTCCAGGAGGCCAATCAGAAGAATGCTTCCATCTGTAACCAACAACAGGTCCCAATTGATAAGGAGTCTTGTAATGAGCCAATTTATCCCATCCAGCGGCAAGAAAAGAGTCGCAAAGAGGCTGAAGATGAGGGTATATGGATAAAATGGAAGGGAATCCATCCCAAGCATTAGACCAAAACAAAGCCTGAGAACCTCCTTTACATATCCAAAACAGACCCCTCTTTACCAACATCGCACCTGTCTTCAAAGTATGCCAAACCATTGAGCCACGGCCTTCAAGAGGAAGTGTAGAAACAGAGCAAGGATCAGCACCATGAAAATATTTATGAGTGATAATATGATCCCAAAGTTGATGTTGTCTAGAGCACCATCGCCAATAAATTTTAGCAGCCAAAGCTTGACTACTCAATAGAGTAGATCGAAGACCAAGACCACCCTCCTTTTTAGGCCTACAAACAGTTGCCCAATTAACCAGGCTCCATTTAGTACTATGCAAATTACCACTCCAAAGGAATTGTCGAGAAAGAGCATCAAACTCCTTGAGAAAGTAAATAGGTGCAGCGTGAACCATGCTTCGATAAGTAGGAAGAGCTTGGATAACAGCGTGAAGAAGAGTAATCCAGGCAGCAATAGAAAGCCATCTATGAGTCCAATGATTTACCTTATCCTGAAGCTTGGTAATCAAATTTTGCCAGAAGAGATGTGGCTGCCTGGAAACAGCAATAGGGATGCCAAGATAAGTCAAAGGAAGTGATCCTATCTGAAAGCATAGGATACCAACAATCCTGTGCTGAATAGAATCAGGAGTGTTAAAAAAGTAAATGGAAGATTTGTGCTCATTAACTTTCTAGCCTGAAGCTTCCAAATAAACGTCCAAAGCATGTCGAAAGGCTTCAGCTTCCTTGATCCTAGCAAGACCAACAAGAGCAGAATCAACAAGAAATTGAAGATGGGAAAGAGAAGGTAAGCCATTACCCCACCGCCAGCCTTGAATAGAATTCTGGGACACTTGATGCTTAATGAATCTGCCCAAGCCTTCAGCCATGATGATGAATAGATATGGAGAGAGAGGGTCACCCTGGCGGAGGCCTCTAGAAGCACCAAATAGTTGAGAAGGTTGACCATTAATAAGAACTGAAAAAGAGGCACAAGTAACACAACTCATAATCCAACTCACCCAGTCAGAGCTAAATCCAAAAGAAAGAAGAATACTCCTTAGGAAGCTCCATTTAACTCTATTGTAGGCCTTAGCCATATCCACCTTAACAAACGTGGCTCTCTCCCTGGAAGTACCCATAGAGTGAATAGCCTCAGTAGCAATAACCACCCCATCCAAAATTTGTTTGCCAGCAACAAAACCACCTTGTTCTTCTGAGATAATAATGGGAAGCCACCTTTTCAATCTCTCAGCAATCAACTTAGTAATAACTTTGTAAACCACATTACATAAGGCAATTGGTCTAAAACACTCCAATTGATTAGCACCCTCTCTCTTAGGAATAAGAGTCAAGAATGTAGAGTTCAAAGCTCGAAGCATCTTCTTGCTAGCATAGGATTCTTTAACCACCTCCAACAAATCATGATTAATGATGTCCCAAAATTCTTGAAAGAATTCAACTAGAAAGCCATCAGGACCAGGAGCCTTCCCCTTAGGCATGCCAAAGACCACCTCCTCCAGCTCTTCCAAAGAAATAGGATGCATGAGATAATCATTCATCTCTTGAGTGATAAGGGAAGGAATACAGGACAAAATAAGATTTTCTTCATTATCAGCAGGAGGAGAGTCCTCAGAGAAGAGGGTAGCGAAGGACCAAATAGCCTCCTGGAACAAAGCTGGCAAGGAATTTAGTTGGATACCTTGAGAATTAACCAAAGAAGAGATAGTGCTCTGATTCCGGCAAGATTGCACTGTTTTATGGAAAAAGGCAGTGTTACAATCACCTTCCTGGAGCCAATCAACTCTAGCCTTTTGCTTCCAAAAAATTTCCTCTCGAAGTTCCCATTCTTCTAGAGCTCTAGAAGCAAGGGATTCAGCCTTGCCAAGAGCCTCTGAGAAACCTCGATCTCTAATCTCCCTTGTGATGACATCAAGATCTTCTTGAGCAAGCCTTTTCATAAAGTGAAGGTTCCCAAAGCATTCCCTATTCCATATCTTGAGCTGCCTTTTAACATATTGAAGCTTTTTAGAAAATGAGAACATTGCAGTACCATATGCAGGAGCACCATCTTTCCACCAACAAAAAACACAATCATGAAGAGAGGAGTCCCGAAGCCACATCAACTGGAACTTAAAAGGAGGATGCTTCGGAACATAAGCCCCTATAGCGAAAAATTTGATTGGACAATGATCTGAACCCGTCTAATCAAGGATTTCTGAAGAGATAGTAAGGGTGCCACTAACCCAGAAGCAAGAAACAAGAAATCTATCCAGACGTTCTGAGATAGCAGCAACACCAGTCCTGTGATTATTCCAGGTATAGAGACCATTAGAAGGCTTAACATCAGAGAGATGCAAAAGAGATGTATGTTGCCGAAGAAGAGCAAAAGAAGGCCCCAATCTAGCCAAACCACCATGCTTCTCCTCCAGACTTAAAACTGAATTGAAGTCCCCTGCTAACACCCAAGGATGATAAGGATGACAATTTCTAACATATTGAATATGTTCCCAAAGTTCCTCCTTTCCCACAAGATCAATAGGTGCATACACATTAGTAACCATGATTACCTCTCCTGAGTCTAGAGCAAAAGCTACCATAGAGAGAGCTGAGCGAGAAGACATCCAGCCAAGAGGAGAAATTTTTTGAGGATCCCAAAATATAGCTAAACCACCCGCACTGCCTGTTGCCCCAAAACACTGGCATTGTCCATGAGACCAAATACTAGAGGCATGTTGGACCATAGACTCCACAGAGAGCTTAGTCTCTTGGATACAAAAAACATTAGGGCTATGATCAACCACCAAGTTATGAATAGCCTTTTGTCTAGGGATGCTATTCAACCCCCTTACATTTCATGAGAGAATAATCATCATTGGGTAGAATTGGGAAAATGAGAATCCAAAGGTTTCACTAAACCAGACTCAATCAATATATCGCCTGTGAGTTTAATCTTCTCTTGGTCTATTTTGCGCCCACTCCTTAGAGGAGTAGAAGAAGCTCGCTTAAAGGGTCGAGACATCAACCCCAAGGGGAGAGGAGAACCCTTGCCCTTACCTGATGGTAGCACATCCTTAACCAAGTCAGCTAAAACAACATCATTATCCTCCAACACTACAGGAGTCACCAGAGCCTCTGTCATAGGAGCTACAGGGCCCTCACAGTTCTAATATACTACAACTTGGAATGCCCCACAAGCATCATTAGGAACAAATCTCTCATCTAGGCAAACTGGATCAGAATAGATAGGAGGAGGAATACCCTCCTCTAGAACCATACTATCCAGCACCTCAAAGCAGTTAAAACCTGAATCAGATAATCTTTCTTTCAAAGGCCTCTTTTGACCATGGCCCTTAGCACGAGGGTGAATAGGGGTAAATCCATCCTTATCCTGCATTTGAGCCTTACCCTTACCTGTAGCATCTTGCGGATTCATCCCCTTGGTAGTATTAACCATTTGAGATTGTCCTTTCCCTGTAGTATCTGCCAAACCACCAGTATTGCCAGTTGTAGAACCATCCACTCCTTTCAAACTTGAGTTACGGGGGCACTGACGCAGTAAATGACCATACTCATGACAAATTTGGCAACGGAAAGGGAGAGATTCATAATCTAACTACTGCACCCAAGAAAAATCCCCCATACAAATTTCCAAAGAATTTGCTAATGGGTTATTCAAATTAATTTCAACACAAATTCTAGCATAAGAAATATCCTTTTTATCAAGGGATTGATGTGTGATCGCAGCCGGCTTCCCCAACAAAGCAGCAATTTGTTGAAGGATGTCTTCACGCCAAAATTCCAAGGGAAGACGAGGCAAGCGAACCCAAACTGGCACTGTTGAAGGGAGATCCTCAGCAGAATTAAAACCTGAATGCCAAGGTTTGACAAATAACCCCACATGGTTGTAGAAATAAGGGCCTCCTTCAAAAACACGATCCCGATCAGACATGCAAGAGAATACAACAAAAAAATAACTATTCCCTGCCAACATAATCTCCATATCACCTTCCACCTGCCATGAGCAGCGGATCCATGCCTCAAGAGCGGATAGGGAAATCCAGATTCCAAGAAATTTGCATATCAAAGCATGCTTGGTCCAATAATCAATGTCCTCCATTACAGCCATTGGAGGAATAACCAGAACAGGGCGATCATGGCTACGCGAACAACAACCATTAACTTTTTTCAACTTGGAGCTCTCCCCTGAATAAAACGATTCAGATCGCATTGCCTGCATAGTTGGAGAAGAACCATCTGTTCTCACCAACGAAGAAGAAATCCTAGGCCCTGCCATGCAAACAATAAAACCCCAATCCAAAATTGACTGCAGAAGATTTCCAAAAACACCGACGCAAATTATGTCCAGTAGCTAGCAATCCAAACAAAATAGAAAAATAGTAAAGATCAAACACCAAGAACAGGCTAGGGGAAAAACCCTAGCCCAGCCGGCAGCCAATGCTTCTCCACATTCTCCTCTAGATCTCTTGGAGTTATTGATTTGATCAATTATATTGTTTAAGTAGAGATAGTTAACTTTTTTTTGTTTGCATGATAGAAAAGTATAGCCTCAAAATTTTGTTATGGTAGGTATAATATGATGAACAAATCTAGCATTAGAGAAGTTGAAAGCTAAAAGAGATCATATCTTAAGACCTTGAAGCTTTAAGATTGGAGGCTTGGTCTTAAGGTTGAAAGATATGAAAGGTATAAAATGATGTATGTAAAGCATACTCTGATAAAACATTTCAGTTTTAGAACATTTGAAAGCTAAACAAGGTATATCTTCTAATTTTGAAGTTTAGAGATTAACAATATTACTGTATGATGGTTCTATTCTTTAAATTCTCTTCATTCCCCTTTGGAATTTGTAAAATGTACTAAATAGTGGAAACAATACTTTATAAATTTCAAATTCAACTAATGGACGATCATAGGTCAATCGTATGAAATAAAGCTAGTCTTTGGAGATAGATCTGATGGGATACAGGCTATCATGGTTTTGCAAAGGAGTAAACATAGATTGTAATTAATGTTTCGTATGGGCCACTTAAAGATGAATAGACAAGCTAGGAAGAGTAGAGGGCCTAGGTTGGTAGATTTATCATTTTTCTACTGATAAGATGTGAATTATTATTATTATTTTCATGGAAGATTCTAGATATCATTCTTATCTTATCTTAGTGTAGTAATGAAAACAACATATATTATAATTTCTCGCCCTCTAGCAAGGAGATAAAATTCTAATGACACCTTGCCTTTGCATTAAGTTTTATGCATAGTCAAGAAATATTTTAGAAAGCACTTCTAGAAAATAGTTTGTTGTGAAAATGGTTAGAAACATTGTCCAACTATTGAATATGAAGAGATTCCATGCACTAATTTACCAAGAAAAGGTCAAGTCCTTCAATATTTCAATAACTACCACAATGAAATCTGAAGATAAATGTAGCTATCTCAACAACAAAAGGTTTAAAATTTCTTAGTCCATTTAATCATGTGTCTCATATCGTGTTTCATTCGCTAAATCCATGGTTTTGCACAGATTTAGGATCTCTAATGGAAGGATTTCGGGAATCTTCAAGTGTTTGGAATTTAATGATTTCCACCTTCATTGGTGATTGATATACATTTTGGAGCTATTTTGATCCTTCTTCTTTTTTCGGTGCATGGTAAAAGTGATTTATGCATTCATTTTTGAATAATCAAAAACATTTTAAATCTTTATCTCTGTTCTCTTGTAGCTGATTACTTTTTGAGCTAAAGGAACAACTCACGCTTCATAAAATTCCAAAAACCATAACTCTCTCTCTTTTCATGCGTGTCTTCCTTAGGTTGAAAATAAAATGTTCTTAACAGAGCATTCTGCCCTTCTCAAATTTTGACTATCTTCTACTGAAATTCTACATAATGCTGATGGAAAAAGCACAAATCTCTGCGCACCTTCTACTAGCACTTCATTTTTATCTCTTGCTAGAAGATTCGAGTTTTTTAACTCTGACACAAAATGGTGTGTAATTATTCAAGGTACAAAATAGGGTATAGCAGAGTAGCACAAAATTTGATTGATAACCACAGTGAAACAGAAGACACCAACAAATTGTGGTCGCAATTAGTTTCTTGATTAATCGTTAAATTTAATGGAAATAGTTATTCATAAACAAATAGGAAAATGGCAATACCCAAAACAGGGCATTAAAGAAAACAAAAATTGTGAAAATTGCAGTGACATGTGGTTTCATGAATCAATGATCATTTGCGTACACCGTTTGAAAGTAATTTTTGTTTTTTATTAATATAAAAAATGCTAACTCGTAGAAAATATCATCCAATAGACCTGAAAATCTGGACATTTACAGTGGATGCATATATCCTTATTTGTTTAAAGGAAAATGTATTAGCTACGATACAACGCTAATGTACTATTATGCACAGAGTGCATAAAACCTATAAAGAATATCAAATCTATTAATCAAGTCCCCAAATAGGAAGAGGAAGTCAAACAGAAAGACTTCTAGGAACTCTACAATACACTCAAGTCCATGTTAGAATATCCAACACAGATATAAAAGAATGATGTTTACCAAATACTAGTGGCTACCATCGCTATTGCTAAAGTACAGATAATGGTGGATGGTGTGAAAAGGACTCCTGCCTACCGAATTTGTAGGAGGAATTAGAATAGGTGATTCAGATGAGAGAGACTCTACATTTGGAGTTGCAGGGGAAGATGAAGGAGATGTTTTTGTTGCTTGTGGCGCATTAGAACCTGCAAGTGTAGCCATCAAATTATGTTAATTTTTTTTCTTCTTTTATGAATAAACCAACTCTTTCATATATAAAATTACCCTTTAACTGCAAATGCTCAGGACACTTAAGCCAAGAAAAAGTGTAAACATACTTGTAGCTAGAGAAGCAGTTGGAGCCCCGAGAGCTGTTGACCAAAAATACAAGTAGTGTACCATTTAGTACTCGATCTTTAAAACTTGAATATAATGTTCATCTTCAGACTAAATTTTTGAACTTAAATGTTAAAAAGTAAAATTCATGAATATGTGTATCTGAAATGTTGTTGTAAAGACATTTCTTGGATTGTCTGAATGACTCTGAAACATTTATGTATAAACACATACTCAATTAAATCTAAAAATATGGAACAATATAAGCATTGATGTTAAAGCAGAATAAAGACTTCCAAGTAACATTGAGGTTTCCTTACCATTGCATTGACTGGCGGGTGGAGTGGTGATATTGCAGGCACCTGGTAGAGCCAGAGCCCTTGTTTGATCTGTGCGAATGCCCAGTTTATTGCTGGTGTTGAACAGCTGGCAGAGGCACATTGCACTCTTCTTCACTGCAGAAGTTAATGCACTGCAGCAGCCCGGTGGTGGAGTTGGATTTGACAAATTACTTGTGATATATCCCACACATGGACTCAATGTCTAGAGAGGAGTTGCACAGCCTGCAGATTGAGCAGCCACACCGCCATACTCTGCAAGTACTGCTATTAATACCATCACAATCAATGAGACCGAAACCAATCGTTGAGGGAATTTCAATGCACCTGCCATTGTGAATGAACTTTGAAAAGTAGAAAAATTCTAGCAATAGGCTTTGGCAGTAGTGGAATTGGGAATGTCGAAGTGAACTCGTGAGATCCTGATTGGAAAAACAGTAATTTATAATGTGAACAAGTAGAGATTGCGTAATTGGAATTAAAAGTTGTCTGTACACGGAATACAAAGCTGGCAATCACAGAAAGTTTTAGTTGACCAAACATGATTCTCTCTGCCAGTTTTGAACAATTTAAGCACAGTCAGCAGAAAAATCGTTGTAAGTGGTCTACGTACACCAATACCTTTTATTTTTTCTTTCTAAATTCATAATATGAGTTCCTTTTTTCTACACAAATCAATTAAAGATGCTTTTTAAATTAAGAATTTATATCCCATGAGTGATAGAACAAGAGAAATAATACGGGGCATTCAAATATTGCATCACCAGTTGACTGTCCGTGTAAGTTGTGGAGTTTCAGAGTCAATAGTCGGTCACAAGGTCCAACATGTCGGCCGCTTCTTTCGATGCATAGTTTTTGTTAACGTGAGAGTTGGTCAGGGTTTGTTTTAACAAAATTTGACTGATACTTCAGAGCAGCATCTCGTAACGAAGAGGGATCTCTGTTACTTTTCTAATTCTTTTTTCAACGAGTTAGAGTTGAATGAGGATTAGAAAGCGGTTCAATTACTTTTTATTTATTTAAGGTCTTGTTTTTGTCACTTGAAAATATACGATTTGGTCCAATGGAGTAGGTGGCAAATCGATTTCTCAAACAGTTGGATAGGCCTTTGATATCTGGCCTTCCTTTGCGTTTAGAGGGGCAACTCCCTCATAAGATAAAATATGTGAATTTTCAATAAAGATAAATAAAACTTAGAAAATAGAAAGGAAAACCATTGACAGTGAATGCACCACACGCCTTCAAGATTTTCATAAAAATGATGTAAACTATTAATGAGAGCAATAAAGGACTACGCTTGAGGACTTTCACCAACACAATGCTAATTCAACCATTCACAAATACTCACACCATACCATGAAAATACTCATAAATAAATCAACACCTCAAAAATTCAGACCCTTTAGAAAGAGAATGCCAAATGTACTTGCTTTATTTCTTTGCACCAAAAAAATAAGAAATAATTGATTACAAAAACAACAATTGTACACACTTTCCAAAAATTGCTTTGTTATCAGAGCATAAGTGTTCCCTGTATCCAAGTCCAAAAGGTCCCTTATTAAATTGATTTTCAATAATTTATAGCCAATCCAGATTAACCAACTTTTCGGGTTCATAACTACTCAAAAAGTTAGAGCTTGGAAGTTAGTAATGCTTTTTCAAACTAACTCTAACTTTTTACAAATTTTAACTTTAAAACACAACCTTAACCAAAGAAAAGTTAAGAATCTAACCAAAACCCAAACTAGTCCTAGAGTTGACACTTCAATTACAAGAAATGACTTAAGTCACTTTGCAATGAAATTATTTCATGTTCATATCATCAAAATTAGAACAAGACTTCACTATCACTGATGTGATCTCTACACTCCTTTCTTGATCTACAAGTCATCTTTTCACAAACACTAATCCTCTAAAATAATGCCTTATAGTTTTCCCAAGTGTTTACAAAATCTCATCTTGTCCACTTTAGTCAACTCCAATTGTTCTTTGCAATGACATGTCTACATATCAATGAAACTCCTTGTGAATTATTTTAACTTTCTCCAACATGTCTAAAATTGATTCTTCTAATGACCTATTATTACCATCATCTAACTCTTTCCTTATTCTATCGAATCATGGTACCCAATAACACTTTATTGTGTTAGTAAACATCAATGAACTCAACATTTCTCTCTCAGAGCATGATATATGATAAGTAGTTTATTTCTCTGTTTGTGACTTGTCTATGCTTCTAATAAATGTCATGGCTAGAGGAATGAGAGAAAGAAGTTTTGTTGATAGTCCATGTGTTCCAATAAATATCTTTCCTCTACTCCAAATCTTCCATACTTGTGACTTTCGATCAAATAGTTCTCTTGTCTTATGTGGATTCCTTGATTTTCTCACTGGAAGACAGAGCCTTCTAGAGTTCATCTCTATTGGTGAATCTACCTCCTTTTGCTCAGTGACCATGTTCAAAGTGATCTATATGAAGGTTTGCAGAAAAGAAATTCCTTGGAATCATAGCTATGAATGGATACCTTCAAGTGCGGCTCTAGCTGCATGTCTAAATGCAAAAGAGTAGCCCATCTCTATGGCATTAATTCCTTCCCATCTTGTAGGCAGTTAAGATTGGTTTTCATAATTCCTCTTTCTCGGTTTGATTCTCTTGCCCATCGTAAAGGAGAGGCCACAATTCTCACATCTAAAACTAGGTTGGGGAAATTTAGAATTATTCCTATTATTCAAACATAGAAATCTCGTCCTTGCAAAATTGCAGTGAGGACAAACTACTTTGTAATGTGCAAAGAGAGAAGTGATTGAATTCTTATCCTCCTCTGATAACTTCCTAAATTCAACTTGTGAATACACTCTGAGAGAATGTAATAAACTAGAAGGATCCATGTTTTTCAGCTCATACACAACCTCCATCTACATACTGTGAATGCATGAAAATTTGAAATGATTTGCTAGAGAAATTGATTTGGCGCAGGCTACATAGGACTGAATTTCAATGGGACAGCGCACTATTTGACTATGCTTTGTTTTATTGCAGATACGTGAGGGGAACCTTTAATCCAATAGTTCATATGCCTTTCTTCATCCCAATTCTTTCAATGCATTGTTGCAAACACTTAGCTATACTCTCCACCCGCGACTTATTAACATGCCTTGTTTTGTGCATTATGGAGTATCAATCAAACTTAATTCTCTGCCTGCTAATGCATCAATGTAGTATGTCAGTCCCTTGGAATACAAAATTTGTTCCAAATTCTCTTCAAATGGTCTTCTCACATGTTGGTCCATGGCTTGTATTATTGGGTTAGGAACAACTGACTTAAGATGAGAATTTAATCAAACAATTAAACGACAATGTCCATATTATTCTATGCTTCCATGAGCATATCATCGCAGGGGGAACAAGTTGTATTCCCAAACAAGCTACACACCTTGTTAATGGTCAGAATTTCCAACATTTCTTTGCTTGTTATTACTTCACACAATCCACATGTTCTCATTAGCTATGGTGAGTGGAGAAGTGGAAAGACAATTTGTCAAACAAATCATCTACTGGCTGACCACATCATCTCATGGCCTTCCTTAATCAGGTTGTAATAATGCTTGACCATCTCTGCATTTGAGACTCTAAATAATGCATTATTCAACGCTGGGATGGAGTTGGGAGTATTATGGAGTTGGGTAATTGTGTATGATGGCTAGGGAAATGGAAAGGCAATTTTCTAAACAATTCACGTGCTTTAATCAATGACCAACCATCATTTTTGCTATTGAATTCTATCTAAAACTAGCTTTGAATGGAATGCACACATGTATGAGTATGATATTAATTCAAACAACTCCCTTGCTTAGTCAACATTTTTGAAGCCGTCTGATTTGTCTTGCATGGGATAGCTGAAAAATGTGCACTCCATATAGCACACCCATTATTATATAAAATCTCTCATGTTTCTCACATTTACCATTTCTTCAAGCAACTCATGATGCTATTGGAGGTGTGGATATAGAGCAAAACATAAATAGAAAAATGGTAAATTGAGCATGAAAGCAGATTCCAATAAAATCTATGAACTGTGAGCAGGTAATGTCACGCTATGCAATAAAAATGGAGAAAACAAATGGTACTTTGAGGAATTCTATCAAAAGTTGGTGCCTTTGAAAACACAGTCTTCACTTTTAAATTCACCATGGCTGACCTATGAGTGCCTTCTCTACAAATGAAACCAATCTTTCAAATTTTATCAATGGATTTAAAAAAAAAAAAAAAAAATTCCGGCAGTTGCTTTCATGTTGAAGTTTGGGTTGGGAGGTTTGAGTTAGGATTAGGTTAAAAAGTTGGAGTACGGGGAGAGAGATTACTTTAGTACATGGAGAGAGAAAAAGTGAAACTCAAACCCAAACCCAAACTCATACTTCTCTCTACAAGTTTTAGTACATGGAGAGAGAAAGAGTACGAGGAGAGAGAAAATGTGTTTAGCTGAAAAATAATCTTTCTCTCTCTCTCTTTCCAAAATTAATATAATTAATCTTCCCTCTAAAATGTTTGGGTAACAGGTCTTCACTTTTGTTGGTTGTTTTTCTTTTGGGTTTAATTTAAAGGAGTTGAATGAGGATTATAAAGGGGTTTATTTTATTTTATTTGAGGTCTTTTTGTTAATTCTTTTTCTTTTTAATTAGTTAGCTGAATTTATATTTTGTGAATTCTTTTTTGTTCTTTGTGACTTGATGTTACTTTTGTTGAGTTCAAACTCTATTCAATTTGAATTAATTAGAACACGTGACACATTTTTTATTAGAACTATAAATCCTCAATCTAAATAGAATGTTCTATTCAATCCTTTCACAATATCATAAAAAATACAAGACATCCAATCACACCAAGATTCAAAATAACTATGAAATCTTGTAGGACAAGACACTATTAGTTGTGAAAAAGTCAGTTTTAGCTTTCATTTTTCAATTAAGGAGAAATTTAATGTTTGTAAGTGGAGCAATATTGATTGGGTAGATGGCACTATGTTTTAGCAAAATGAATGTAGAAAAGTTATATTAATTTGCTAGCTGACATAAGGGAAAGTTTTAGTAAAATTAAGGAGGCTAGTAGTTTATACTTATCTAACAAAAAACTAACATTCCTGGTCTAAATGGATGCCTATTTTATAGAAGTCTATTGTCTATAGTTAGGTAACAATTTTGGTTGTTTTGGCTTCCATGTTACTGATTGTTGCATATGAGATAGAATTGGAACTTCTAGGCATCACTTTTAGTTTCACTTCGATATTAGTGTATGATCTTTGTTGGTGCAATATATGTTGTTTCAACTCAACTAATATTAAATTTTTTGTGTTTGTTTGGGGTGTATGTAACATATCTAGGAAGCTATAAATGAGGACAACATTCAGGAAGAATAAGGCATCCTATTAAGTCATAGCTTGAGCTCACCCTTTTTAATATTTTATGGTGAGCTTTTATATTATTGAAATATCTAAAATGATTTTTTTTTTTGGTTGAGGGGTTAGGAAGTTGATACATGCCCACATGTGCATCTCTTTAGCTTAGGGCCAAGGACTAAGGGGCATCCACACCATCAAATTCACCTGGGGCATGATCCAAACCTCATCCCTTATGGTGTTGGGCCTTGCACTCAGCAAGACTTGATCCTTGGTTGGCTCTTTATGAATCATTCAACTTCACCTATAGACCAAGGGCCTTTCAACACTAAAATAATTTTTGATCTTGTTGAAGGACTAATCTTGGTCTATAAAACTAAATTTTTAGTGCACTTTTTAACTTCAATTCAAAAAAAAGCTAGATGGAAAATAGATTTAGATAATGGACAAGACAAAAAGAAACCATCAAGGAAAAGCAGTGTGAATTGAGGACAAATACTAATGGAGTGGATAGATATAAATTTCTTGTTAAAATATTTAATTTCAAAGAAGTGAGATAATTTAGAAATATTTGATAGTATGAATCTTATTGTGAGACTAATAGTAATCTAAGAAATGTTTTAGAAAGTTTGTACATTTTTGTGATCTTTGATTTTTCTAATAATTTAATTTTGTTATTTATTTATTTTAAAATTGATTTCTAAAATTGTACTTCTTAGTTTAATTGAAATTCATAAATGTGTTAATCCCAGCTAAATTCTTTAGTGAAATTAATTAGGTATGCTTTATACTAATTTTCTTTTCTTGTGAGATTACTAAGCAATCTTGTGTACTTTGTTTATATTCTATAGTGAAATTAACTAAGATATCTTCTATACTAATTTATTCTACACTCTAATAATGGTATAATACTAGAGTGCAAAATGGAATAATTGAAAGAAAATTTACGTTTTCTTGGGAATTTAAACAACTTTCTATAGTTAATGGGTTTGTACTCCTTTATATGCTACATCCTTAAGTTTTTACAATAAGTATCAAGATACTTTTAAACATTTTTTAATACTATCCCCATCCTCAAGTAACATTATGAATGAATTTTCTATAAGATGACTATAAACCTAATTATAGGATTAAGTTTTCAACAATATGTCAGCTCGTTTTATAGAATATTCTTGGACTCATCTTTGTGCATTTTGACATCAATTTTTTGTTGGAGCACTTAATGACTTACCATTTAGAAGAAGAAAGTAAAAACATGGACTTTAGTCATAACTCTTATAAGGAAGGAGGGGTTAGGGGGTGATAAGAGAGACAAAATGTGAAAAATAAAGGGAAAATGGGTAAAAGAAGGGAAGAAACAAATAACTAGAATTCTTTGAAGTAATATAAAAATATAATAACAATTATATAATAAATTAAAAAAATTAATGGAGTATATATATATATATATATATAAGAATGTATTGATACAATAATGTGTGTATATACTAAAAATAGTTATGTACAATTTAATCAATCATTAGTATTTACTACCAAGAAGGATATATATGATGGTGTGATGTGTAATGTCATTGGTAGAAAGTTGGCAAGAGTTAGAATGGATTTCAAATAGGAAAATAATAATAAATAAAATTGTATTACATAAACCTAAAGAAATCAAGTTGTTAGTCCCACCTATCTATTGGTGGAGGCTAACAACTAGCATGCCAAGTAATATTTAAAACATGACAAATATGCAAATTCATTTGATAAATCACAAGTTGATAATAGATATGTATTTAAATTATATCAATAATAGATAGTTCCCTCTAACAAGAGATATTACATTATTATCATACAAAAAATCTAACCAAATTGTTGAATACAATAACTATTATTTGATAAGAGATTTTGACCAATTTGTTGAATATTTTCATAAGTGCATAAGGTAACAAATAAGTCAAACAAGAAATTGAATTGTGTGCACTTTTCACTAAACTAGATCATTAGGTCAATTAAAACAAATCATAGTATACCAAATGAGAAGAAATTAATGACAAGAACTCTAGACACATGTTTCACACAAATACATTGAGGGTGAGAATATGATAGGAAAGAATTTCCATCCTATCAAAAAGTAGTTATGCTTCCCCAAAATATGTCTTCACATAGAAGAATTTAGATCACATTGCATGCATTGAAGGATGATGTGGTATCAGATAAAATCATAATTTAAAATTAACAAAAATAACTAACAATAATACTATAATTTATAGATATATTTGAGCATCAAATTACTATAGATTTATAATATCACACATTGTAGTGGCTAAATTAATTTGAGCATTCTGAGTTTTATACAATTAATTGTCAACAAAAATCATGGATAGAAACATATAGAGGCACACAATATTGTTTTTTGTCGTCTTCTAATGAATATTTGTTCATTATGTATTTTTATTAAAGTATTGAGAGCTTGTACAATGCATGGTGGATCTCCCTATTCTTTTTATAACTTCTAATTATTTTGTATAGTTTTAGCAACATATGCTTCTATTGCAAATTTGGTACCTTTTTTGCTATGCTTTTGTAATGCTGATTTAGTAGATTCTTCTAAGTTTGACATACTACCAAAATTAGGTGCATTGAAATGTATAGATATATGAAATTATGATATATGGGATAAAAATATGACCAAACATAGAAAGTTTCTATAGCCACCTAATTCTTCAATTTTCCATAGTGAAGTTCTAATGGAATTGTTCAAACTTTAACCTTTTATATAAGTTTGTTAAAATAAATTAATAGGGTGAGATTTCTAATTTTCTCATTAAAATTGAACACATGGTTAGCGATAACGACTGGCTACAATCACGAAAATGTGACTTCTTTTTCATATTTTTATATCCATAATAAAGATATGATTATGTTTTCCAACAATGAATAGATAGTGACTATTTAATACTGCTAATGTTGAATTCCATATCCAAGATTTTGTACTTGTGTTAAAGAAATTTATCATATTTAATATTGCTAATTTTGAATTCCATATCCAAGATTTTGTACTTGTGTTAAAGAAATATCATGGCACAATATTAATTTATTAATAAACGTATGGTCAAATTTGTGCATCCTTATTGAACTTTCTAAGTCTCATCATTTCAAAAACTTAAATTGGATTTGAGTAATGTAGATTAGTTCCAATAATTATATCTTATTTTGACCTACTATTGCAAATCAAAACTCATGAGACATTTTTTCGACTACAACTACCTCAGTCTAATTCTTCATCACATTCCAACTTTATAAAAATTGCACAGGAAAAGAATACAAAATCAAATTCTATTTTCCAAAAGTAAGTCGAAGGATGATATTAGCTAGTGAAACTATTTCATTGACACACATAACTACTTGCCCAATCTAATTGCTTATTCCAAAAATATTAAGCAAATGCTCTGCAAAAACAAAAGTAAACATCAACTTCCACAATTATCATCTAGAGAGACCTATAACTACTACTAATAATAATAACATTATTAGTATCATATTTTTTTGTTAGAAAACATCTTAAAGAGTATATTGTTTTCAAACTCTTGAGACAACTAACAAAGTTCCTTCTCATATAGTTCTAAAAGTTTGACAAAATAGAACTATGTTCTAATAACTAAAACAAAGAACTCATGTTCAAAACTACCATAGAAAAAAATAAGAGTATCTTAAGGAAAGTTTGTTCCACTTTAGGACAAAAAAGGAAGTGTTTTTCCAAAATTTTCAAATTTTTCTCAATTGTTGTCAAATATTGAAGAGCTTAAAGATTGAAGCTTAATAAAAAAAAAATAGTAATAGGAAATGTAGTGCTCAATGTGTACATTCCAAAATATATAGTTTGTTTCAATACCTAGATCGAAGAAAATCATGACCCTTTCTTCTTTCTCATTATTCTCTCCTACAACCAATGAGGCATGTTTATCATCATACTCAAAATATATAGGAATCTCAAAGGACATACTTGATCCCTCTTGTCTTAAAAGGCTCTGCTCCTGGACTTCTGTTACTTTCTCTACTGAATTCAATGTGAGAAAATCCTAGTCTTTATTTTCTGTATCTTGAACCTCATCTTTTTCCTCTTTTACAAAACCAAGAATCTCGTTAAACAAATCAAATAACTTTGAATAATATTAGATTTTCCAATATGCTAATTTTCTTGTAGAGAGTCAGATTTTTCAACTTCAACTTGTTTAGGAGAAAATTTTTAAAACTTGGAAAATCAAAATTACAAACCTCCTTCTCATGATGCATTAGAATATCTGGAGATGATTGAGCTTCCAGAATGATCTTTGCATATTGAAGTATCTGTTGAAGTACAACTTCCTCTTCTTCACAGGTGAGTATAGGGTGTTGGACTATCTGCTCATTTGGGACTATACTTTGCCTTTCTTATTTTACAAGATTGTAACTCAAGAAACTAGGAATCATAGGCTTAGAAACCTCTTGCATTATAGGCTGATTTGGAATACATTATCAATTTGACTTTCTTTTAGTTTTTTATATGCAATAGCTAGTCTTCTAATTATCACATTGTGATCTTCTAGCTCATTTTCATGAAATTCCTCACACACTTTGACTCCCTTTGAAACTCTTCTTCATACTTCCACATTTGCATCTCATATTTCTGTTTCTGAACCTTATATTGTTTCTCCCTTTTTGCAGGATGTTCTACATATTGTTGTTTCTGAACCTTATATTGCTTATCGGTTTTAGAATGAAGTTCCTCATATTGTCCTCATTGTGTTGCTAACTATTGTAGATGAATGTAAGCCTGATAAGAAAGATCCTCCTACCGTATATTATACTCATTCTCGCTTTCTACATCCCTCATTTGTTCTTCAAAATTTGTAAGGATTTCATCTATGCTTGGATTTTTTTTTCTTTTGTTTATTGATAAGCATGGGAAGGATGATTCTAGAAATCATTACAATAACTAGAGATGAAGTGGCTCTTAGGGGATTGTTGAAATTGTTGCCTTTTTATGCTATCTAGCTCATTGACTAAGTTTTGGAAAAAAATTTAAATTTTTTTCTTTGTTCCTTAACTTCTTTCAGCTTTTGGGACTGATCTAATATGGGGCCAACTAGTGTAGTAGCTTGACCAGGGTTGGGGAGGTGTTGAACAAATGAAACTTGTTGATGAGGTTGGTATAGTGGCTGAAAATATGATTTCATGAAATGGGGAATGATATGCCATGCTCTCATAAGTATAAATGAAAAAAATAAATACTAAGATAACTATAGGGGCATGGGAACACTTATAAATGAGAAAGAATGGTGTAAGGGCACTTAGGCACAACAAGAAAACCTTGAAGACAATGAAAGAGATCAAGATACCTAATGGCAATCAGAGATCTAAGGACGTCAAAGGGATCCTAAATGATGCAAATCATATCAACTATGATGTATTTGAATCTATACTAGTTTAAATACCGTGACATAGCTTTGAGTGAAATAATATCCTTGAAAGGATTAAATGAATGTAATTTGGACCATTAGTGTCCTAATGTGTCTAGGAGGAGTTATGAGGTTAGTAGGATTTTAAATAAGTTTAAAGAAGTCTCCTAGGTTTTAGAAACACATTAGGGAGAAAATTTAATAAGTTTTAATGCATTTTCATAGTTTAAATGTTAAAATGTCCAAGGCATAACGACTAGTAGTCATTTAGGAGGGAAATGAAGTTTTAATTACTAAACCACTTAAATACTCCCTCAAACTGATTGGAAGAGGTTCAGGAAGTTAATCTTTGATATTTATTTTTTGAGACTCCATGGTATGGCAAGAAATCCTGGAGTGTATGGACAACCCAAATAGTTAATGAAATACATGTTTTAGATCAACATTTTCATTGTTTCAAGCATTGATGTTCTTTGTTTTGGTTTGAGATCCATGATATAATAAATTTGGAAGTTTTAGTAGGTTATTTTAGGAAATTGTCACATGTTTTAGAGGGTTTGAGAGTCATTTTCCATTGACTATACTTTCATGATCAGCAAAGTAGTTTGAATTTCTGAGTTTTCCTTTCATTGTTTTGAAGCCTTCTTGGTAACTAATAGTCATCCCATGGACTTAAAGGCATAGAATCAATGGAATTATGGTTATTAAAATTTTTTCATGTGAATCTAAATTTATATTTGCATAGAAGTGATTGAAAGAGTGATCATAGAGATGTAGCAGGGTATTTTCCTAGTGAAAATGATGGCACAAGTGTAGCAGAAGGAGTTTGGGCTGAATAGCATGTCTTTTTATGATTGAAATAATTTTATATGGTGTATCTAATGATGAATTAATCATCAATTGATCTTGGAAAGGTTTGGAAGAGTGAGATTAGAGAAACCCTCAAACCAAGGGTTTGAAGCAACCAAATTGGGGCTTTTGGTGTTCTACATGTTTTGAGTCTAATTCCTCTTATATTTAGAGGTTTTGAAACATTTCTTGATATTTTACAAGATTTGAGACCTTAGGGATATGTTTAAATGGTAGTTGCTTTGTAAAATCACCAACTTTTGAGTGTAGTTGTAGGGGTACAAGCCGAATACTCTTATTTTGTCCAAAAGATGAATATCTAATCTTAAGGTATGTTATAGAATGGAAAAAAGGGTATTTTAATATGGTTGTAGTTTTCCATGTGTTTTGGGAAAGTTTTGTGTTTGAAGACAAAAAAGGCTAAATGCCAATTTCTAAGCCTCATTAGGCTAGTTTGGAGTCTTTTTGCTTTAATATATCATTATATACCTCAAATAACTAAAATCCATCATTGGTTTGTGTTTAGAGTCACCTTGGTTGGGTTGAGTCTCTTAAAGCCATTTAAGCACTTTAGGAAGTTGTGGGTTTGTAAGCTAAATTTGAATAATCTACCTTGTGTAAAAGGTCCATCACCCTTACCTCTAAATCAAGTTGTGTCAAAGAAAGGGAAAGGTGGGTGTGTAAGCTAAAGTTGTGACCCGCTTGACCCTCTACTTGTGAAATCAGTTCACCATTCCTTGGATTCCCATGCTGCGGGCAGTTTCCGATGTAACTGCACTGCTTCTTCGACGTGAATTTCTTGCGTCGCTTGATGTCAATTTTGCATTTCAGTAATCTTTTTGTTTATTCTCTACTGACGGCGATGTTTGCTTTTTACGTCTGACAACCCTGAAACATCAGATGTAAAGTGTTTCTCCTTCATTAGATTTCGTTGGTAATTTGATTTTGGGCAGTTTCAAAGCAACTCCGCTCACCGCCATTGTTGGGGAAAGATATTTCATTGCTTTTAAGCACTCAATGAGCGATTGACACGCTTCGCCTTTTTCTGTGTCCTTGCCGGGTCTCTGCATATTAGGTACCTAGTTTTCTATGCAACTTCCCAACTGACTGGACGCGCTTCATTTGAGGGTTTTAAATGCCTGTCGTTGAATTCGCTCTCTGCGATTGGGCTCATTGATCGATTTCATCGTCCCTGCTTGACAAATCCACTAGGCTTTTAACACTTGACAACTCCAGATCCAAAGCCCTGCAGCTTCAAATGGAAGTGGGTGAGTCTTCCACTTCCACTGCTTAGCAGAATTAGAGAAAAAGAGAACACCCATTTCGTGGAATGTCTTAATGTGATGTTTAGTATGTGATGTTTAAGCAGTTCTAAACATCCATCATACTAAACATCACATTAAACATCCATCATACTAAACATCACATTTAGAAAAGTAGTTCCAAAGAACTGCTTAAACATCACATACTAATTAATGTGATAGTATACAATCTGCATCATCATCGGCAGTAATGAAGAAGGGGCCATGGGATGTCTTCATCAACCATCGCAGTTGTGATACGAAGCACAAACTGGCCAGCACTATCTATCACACCCTCGATCTGATTGGGATACACACTTTTCTAGATGAAGAAGAGCTGGAGGTGGGCGATTCCATACCAAAGGAAATAAAAGAGGCAATGCGAACAACCAAACTTCATATTGCTATTTTCTCAAAGAGCTATGCAGAATATCCTTGGTGTCTCACGGAGCTATCCTGCATGCTCGAAACTGACACTCCAATTATTCTAGTCTTCTATCATGTGGAGCCAAATGATCTCTGATGGGTGGCTTAGGAGAAAGGGCTTGATGCTCCTGTATTTTCACAACACAGAGGCAAGGGAAGGTACCCCACAAGCAAGGTGGAGGAGTGGATAATGACACTTGAAAGAGTCTTAAATCTTTCTGGGTACGTGCTCAATGACAATCACGGTTGAGAATTCTAACATCCTGCCTCTCGCATTTATGAAAGTTTCAAATCATTTTCATGATAGGCATATTCTTCTATGATATTTATTTTGGTGTTAGAAGAAGTCATGTCCTCGTAACAAATTTGTTACAATAGAACTCATACTTGGTTGTCAGTTTGTTTTGTTTCCATTACTAATGTTTAAACAAGGGACGCAATGCGTCATAGTTCCTACCTAATGCATAATGGTTGTAGAGGTGTAGATGAGTGATAATCTAAATTAACATTGTGAATGCATTAATTTTTGCCTAGAAATGCACTTGTGATCTAATAAGATTGCTCATATCTTGTTGTTAAATTCTCATCCTAGAAATGCGCTTGTGATTTGATAGGATGGCTCATATTTTATTGTTAAGTTCTCATGCTATATTATTATATCTTTGGGCATTTAAGCCCAAGAATAAGAGACCAAAGTCTCCAATATGGCACTAAGTACTTAATATCATACTACGATCAATACATATGCTTTAGACAAATTTGCACCTTCTACATTGACAACTTAAATTATGTGCAATGAGGAAAGATATCCATACCAATATTTGAATTATAGAACTTGAAGAAGTGATGAAGCATTTGAACTATCACATTATATGTTTAAGCATACCATGTATGCTACTAGAGAACCATAAGTAGTTGAAATAACTCCCCCAACTATGTATTATTCTCATCTTGATTATCAAGTGGAGCTCACACTATTTTTAATCATTAGCACTGGACAAAAACTAAGATAGAGATATAGATATAGATAAATAGCAATATACAACAATAACAACATAAACATATATGTAGAGGAAAAAGAAGATAGATAATATATAGGAGGAAGAGGAAGAGAGATAAAATAGTAAGATAGAATGATACCAACATAAGGGGTGTGTGTGTGTGTGTGTGTGAGAGAGAGAGAGAGAGAGAGAGAATTAAATATAATTATTTTTCTTAATAAAACAAAAAGTCAAAATAAAATCATGGTTATAATAAAAATAAAATATATATTATATTTTAATTAATGAAACTAAGAATTCAATTTTTATATTAGAACTCACGTTTTTATAAGAAAAAATGAAATGTATTGAAATATAAAAATATTTTATAAGTAAAACTAATTGTTTAATTTTACACAATTAGAGAAGGTTTACTATTTAATGTTTTGTATTTCCAAATTTTTCATAAAATTAAGTAATTTTTAATTATGAAATAATATCTATATAATTTAATATATACATTTGTAAATAATAAATAGATGTAATACACATAAGTTTGATGTTGATGAATAAATATGATGTAATAAATAAGAAATAAAATATAACTATTTAATTTTAATACATAGTTTATAAAAATTTAATAATAATTTATATATCTTTTAGAATTGAATTATATCTTTTTTGTGGTCATTTCTTTAGTATGTTTTTTTGATATAAAATATAATTATTAATTTAATATTAAAATATATATTTAAGTTTTAAATGTATTTAAATTAAATGATAAATTGTTTAAATAACAAATATTAATAATAATAAATGATATAATTTATAAATTGTAAAGCTTATCAATTATACATATTACAAACACTATTATAAAATATAATTAAAAATAATATTGTTTAATTTATTTTTATAAAAGTAAAATAATAGTAATAATTTAACTACTTTTATTAAAAAAGTAAAGTGTTAAAAAAATTAGAAATTCAAATACAAGGATATAACATAGGGAAATTATATTAAAAAGACATATTTATTAGTTATATATATGGAAGAATAATTTGAACTTATATGTTTTAGGAACAAATTGTATAGTAACAAAAAAAATCAATGTAAAACTAATAATAAATGTATTTAAAATAAGAAATTAAAAATATTTAATAGATTGTGATAATCAATATTGATTAGGTGGAAGATAAAATGATTGAAAAAATAAAATCTTATCAACTTGTCACAAATGTAGAAAAGATAAAGTTGTAATTAATACATTCATTAATGCAAGATGAAGTTGTTAGAAAATATTTTTATTTTTTGTTGAAGAAAATTAATTTTCTCCCCCACAAAAAATAGTATAGACCAATAGAATGGATGAAAAATGTGATTTATAAAATAATGAAAAATTAGAAAAAAATTTAAACATTTGAAATCTCATATAATCTTTTAAATTTTTTGATTTGATTGGTTAGTGTAATGTCACATTTGCATTGACATGAATGCATAAGTATTCCTGCCTCGGCAGGAACTAATAAGCAATCAGTGCTGTCAATAGTAATTGAGTATACCATTTTCTTATCATCTTCTCACTGCCCAAAATGTCGAAGGTAGTTCGGATAATTATTAGCTACATCTAGAAGTCCCTGTCAACATAGAAGTCTTGAGAGCTCTATGTATAGAGAAAATTGTAACATATGTTTCAATAAGATAGAATCAATAAAATGCTCCCTTCTTTCAATTTCTTAAATAGGATAGGTCCCGACTTTAAATCTTTTGAGATATCCATTTACAAAATAAAATTTTTGGTTTTTCTTATCACTATCACTATGGAAAATTCATTCCTCTTGTTATTATGCTTTTGATTTTTTAATTGGTTGACCCTTAACCTTTTGGGATTTCTCCCAACTAGTTCAACTGCTCTATTTTAGGGTTTTTTCACCAAAACAAGTGGTTTTGGCTTACCACAAACCCTTCAACCACCTTTCAAGTTTTTCACCTAAACAAGTGGTTTTGGCTTACCACAAACCCTTCAACCAACTTTCAGGTTTTTCACCTAAACAAGTGGTTTTGGCTTACAACAAACCCTTCAATAAACTTTTAGTTTTTTCATGTAAACAAATGATTTTGGATTACCAAAAACCCCCCACCTAAACAAATGGTTTTAGATTACCACAAACCCTTCAAGGACTTAGCAAAAAATATCATTTCACAGATGGAAAAAATCTATCTTTAAGATTTTCTCTTTTATGAAGTCTCACTTTTTGTGGATGTCTTGGTAGATGACGATTTTGATTTATATGAACCATTTGCAATCCTTCTTGAGGGTTCACACTTTGATAGGTTTTGATTATTCTTCACACTTGAACATTTGTATCTAAAGAAACCTTTAATCATACTTGTAATGTTTTTCCAACTTGATCCATAACTCAATACAATGTCCATTTTGAAACATTTCTCTATAGAATTGTTTTTACACTTTGTTCCAACATGTTTTTTTGCAATGACTCTTTAATTCACAAATACTACTTGGATGTAAATCCCAACACTTATCTTTCGTGTGTCCTTCCCTATTACAATTTGAACATTGTATATATTGTTTACATTGAGCAAATTTGATTGAATCCATATAATCATTTCTTTCATCTGTTATATATCCTAGTCCTTCATACTTTGGTCTCATTATTGGCTCAATAGGCTTTATGATTCCTTGTTCATGTTTTCCCAATCCTTTACCTTTGTAACCCATTTTCTTCATTATATTCCATCCAAAATTCTTATTATCACAATTGATAGTATTTGATGCCACATTTTCATATTCTTTATCACAAAAAACCTCAACAGAGTCACACTTTTCTAGTTGTGAATTCCAGTCATTTGTATTACATGAAACATCGCATACTAATTTTGTTTTCACAAATGCATTTCTTTCAATGATGGATTGATATAGTTCATCCTTAAACAAGATTCTTCTTTTACTTTCCTCATTTTCTCCTCTAATTCATCATTTAACAAGTAATTCTCTTTTTTCACTTTCTTCATTTTCTCCTCTAAGAGTAGGGCCCCACGCTGGTGCTTAGCTTATTTTTGCTAGCATCAGCTACTCATTTTTGTGTGGAGCTAGTGGCCCCATGCATCATAATATTTTATACTTAATTTTAAATAGTGTGTTATATATTAGTTCTAAATAAAATTTTAATCAAATAATTTTGACAACTAAAGCGTAGGCAAATAAAAGGGGATGAAAAAAGAGAGGTGAAGACATGTGTCACTTTTTTTCAATAAGCAACAATTGCTTATTTCTAGCCCCTCCTCTTTTACCATAGCCTATTTTCATTTGCTACAAAATAGCTACTCCACGAAAATAGGAAAAGAGATTAATTTTTTGTTTTCCTATAGTTTTTTTTTTTGCATGGGAACTCTCTACTACTTAAATATAAGTAGAAAATTGATATAAGAAGCAGCATGGGGAAATGAGTTAATTCTCATTTATTTTCTTAACATTATCCAACAACTTAAAAAAAATTTTCTAGCTCTCCATTTGCATCTATATAGTCATTAATTTGATTTAAAAAGTTGCATCTTTCTATATTCATTTCATTTCTTAATTATGTAAGTTCTTCTTGCAAATAATTCTTATCACAAATTAAGTCTTCATTTTCTTTCTTCACATATATTAATTATTCTTCTAAAATATCTATCTCAGAAATTAAATTTGCATTTGCCTTTAACTCTCTTTTACCTTACTTCCGCATTGTGATTAATCCACAAGTAACACTTTCTTTGAATTAACCTAGTATTTTTACCACATTTCACAATCACAATGACAATTTTAGATTTCCTCATCTATTCTTTTAAAAATTCAAATGAAAGCTTATTGGACATGATCACCATCTCAATATCATCACACCAAACTCTATGACCTTTTCTCTACATTGACAAAATAGACAATTTTACCTCCAACAATCTCATTCTTCTCTAAATGTAGTAATAAACAACATACCAAGAATCAACTTCCCTTCTCTTGAGTAAAATTTTACCAAGCATTTCTATTCTTCTTTAGGCAACAACTTCAAAAAACAAAAAAATCTATTCCACCACCCATCTTGGCTTTCCAAACACCCAAAGGTTTCTTTGATGCTGCTCAATCAAATTATAACCTACGATAAAAAAAAATTTACACAAAAAAATTTGCTACAACCCAAGAGTCAATGATGCTCTAATAGCATGTAGAAAAAATGAAATATATATTAGTACAACTAAGAGCTACAAATTCTTCTCTTCTACTCAAGGGGTTAAGTAGGGTGATTTGTTATCCCCATTCCTCTTTATTATTATGGTAGATGCATTTAGTAGGAGCATTTCAAGAGAGTTTGAAAATGGTCTCTAGCATGAGGCTCACATCTAAGGTATTTCCTTGTCAGTAACCCACTCCTCTTTTGTAGATGATACTCTTCTTTTTGGTAAATCACCTATCATAGAAGCTAAGCATTTCAAACTATCCTTGGAGATGTATACTTCAGCTTTCAGCCTAAGGATCAATGCAAATAAATCAACTATCTTTTTCTTCAGCACCAAAATGTTCATATCAAATAAGATTGTTAAGAATTTAGGTTTCTCAATTGGCAAACTCCCCTCCACTTATCTAGGGATTCCCTTCTTTTTGGGGGACAACAAAGCTACTTATTGGTTTGTTGTAGTAGACAGAATTAAAGTTAGGACCTTAGCTTGGAAGGTTAGGTGGCTATCTTTTTCTAGAGAAATTATGCTTATTAAATCTATTCTATGTGCAATTCCTAACTACTATATGTCAGTCCTCAAAGCTCCTACAACAATCATCCACCAAATTGAGAAACTTATTCATGATTTTCTTTGGGTTAGCAATATGACTAAAAATAAGAAGATTCCTCTCATCTCCCTCCAAAGCATGGCCCAAGAGAAATTGTATGAGGGAGTTGGCTTGTATAACCTTCTCCATAGAAAAAAAGCTTTTCGGGGAAAGCTTGTAAGGAAAATGTACACTAAACCTTGATCTTCATGGTGCCAAATATTATAGGAAAAATATTTGGATGACAGGTTTCCTTCACAAATCTTCTCCATTCTTGACCCTCCTAAGGGATCAACAACATGGAACTTCATGATTAATTTTAGAGACCTTGTTACCAAGAACATATCTTGGGAAGTGAACAATGGTTGTAGTGACAAATTCTGGTGTGACTCTTGGAATGGCCTCCCTCCACTCTCCTAGTTGGATCAATATGAAGACATCATTGCCGTTTCAATTAGCTATTGGGGCTTTGAGTTGCTCTACTATGTACTGGCTATGGAAATATTCTTCGAAAAAGTAATTTGGAAGGACCCTTCTTCACTGCCTCTCAATGATATTTAGTCCTTTTCTCTCACAAATATTTTTCAATAACGGTATGTATTCTTATCAAACGTCGAGGACAAGCTGATTTGGGTTTCATCTAAGGATGGCAAGTGCTCAATTAAGGAAGGTTATAGGGCTCTTCAATATATTGAAAATAATAATAGTAAGAGAAAAGAAATTTTTTTTTGTTGGAACCCTGTTGTCCTTCCTAAAGTGGGCTGCTTCTCTTGGTTAGCTCTTAGGAAGAAGATTCTAACAAGTGATAGATTTTCAAAGTTTGGCATTTTATTATGTCTTATGCGTGAAAGAGTTAGAATTAGTGGACCATTTATTTATCAATTGAAAATTTTCTTACTCCTTTTGGCAATTTATTAGGGTTAGTGCAAGAATTTGGGTCTCACTTTTGTCCAAAAAGTGGAAGTGTTTTTCCAGTTTTTGAAATTTTTTGTCAATTGATATTAAAATTTGAGGTATTTAGAGATTGAATATAAAAAAACTTCAAAAATAATTTTTGTAGTGTTCGGAATCTAGTTTCTAAATATGTAATTTATTTGCGTACCCATATGATAGATTATTTTTTTGGTATGGATCTTTAAAAACCACTTTTTCAAAATGCCTGTTTCAAGACCATACCATGCTCGTGTATGGAAACAATAATTTGACACAAATAAATGAATTTTTACAAATCCTTTTAAAGAGAGTTACCTAATACACCTATGATTGCTGACAATATTTTTTCTTAATTTTTTATTGAATAATTTTTTTACTATTAATTATTAAGTGGCTATAAAGGTAAATTTTAAAACCTCTCGTGTATGGACCACATAATTTGATCAAAATCTCATTTTTTTCATTTTTTTTTAACATCAAAAGAATTATATGTAGATTGATGACATATAAATTAATTTAAGAAAAATTATAAAATAAAAAAGTTATTAAAGTTTTAGTGAATGTCACTTTTTAATGTTTAGGAGATAGTTTTGATTAATAAATAATGGAAAAATAGAAAATAAACTAATAACACTATACAATTCACATTTTTGGAATCAAAATAGCAAGACCTATAATGAGTTTTTGTCTCATCAAAAAATTCAATGGGGACGACTATAAAAAAATTATAACAATACAAAAAAATTTCGATTAAATGCCTTAGAAAAAAAAATCATAAAGGCATGGCTTGGTGGGACCAAGCCTTTGCTATGCCTTTCCCCAAGCCAAAACCCCATGCAAAAGTCGGAGGCCATACCAAATTCCCGCTCACGTCTCAAGAATCAAACACCCAATTTGTAATTCAAAAATTGAGTGCTCAATTTTGTTCAACCGTTGTACCTAATGATTTAAAAATTGGGTACCCGATTCTTTTTAAAATTGGGTACCCAATTTATAAACGGGTACCCGATTTTTAGAGAATCGGGTACCCAATTTTTAAGCAATCGTGTACCCATTTCTAATGTACCTGTTGGGCCCTAAAAACTGCCCCACAAACTAGGTTTCAATGATTGAAATGATTGAATAACAATTTCATTCTGCAACAACGAATTCTATCATGCTTATTCTATTTTCTTGTCCTCTTATACAATTTGCAAGCTACCGATTCAAATTCAAAATTGGTGCAAACATGGGATCAAAACAATGAAGAAAGAAGAAATCAAAAGTTCTAATAGATGAGGAGACTGCAACAAATAAATAGAATGAAGCATGATGTCAACAAGAGAGAAGATAGAGAATTAGAGACTTGAACAATGTTTCAAAGGAGAAAGACATTGAGGATACCATGATGGATGAAGAGGTCAAAGAAGAGAACCCAATACAAGAAAATTCAAGTGCACATTCTAATCATGCATTCAATACAGATGTGTCTCCAAACCCTCAAATTTTCTCTTGTGATGAAATTGGTGATTTTTTAGAAGTAGGTTACAATTTAAATGATTTAGATTTTCTTCATGAGAAGCAATTGTCAAATGATCATGCACAAAAAACTCCAACTGAAATGCATGCCCCAAAAAAAATACCAAGAAAATTTGAAAATGATATTCAAATCCCAAATAATAGTAAAAATAGTAAAGTGTTTGAAAATAAAAATTGCATGAATGTAGAGATAGAAACATCAACTACTGAACAAACATGTCAGAATGATAGTAAAGTGTCTTAACATAATTTTCATATTCCCAATGATGTGTTAGATAATCTTGAGAGATTGGTTTCATGGAGACAAATTAGGACACATGCTAATAGATTGTAGAGGCATTTTTTTTATAATAAAAATTTTGGGTTTCAATATCAATTAATGATGCAAATAATTAAAATGTTTAAAATGCAAAAAGTAATGAGAAGGTTGGGAATGCATGCAAAACCCAAGAATAAAAATGAGTCTTTAAAACAAGTTGTATCCACTATTGCTAGTGCCTTTGATGTTATTAGAAAGAGAAGTTAGTCTAAAGATAAGAATGCAACATAATGAGCAACAACAACAACTTTAATTAACAAATCAACATTTGACAAAAGATTGATTAGCAACATAAGTGGATATCTTAATGTGAATTGTAATACTTTAGAAAGAGTTGTAAAGAGAAGGGTTAACTTTGAATGTGATCCAACAAATATTTTATGGACTTCTAGTGGTAGACTCGCGAGATGTGATACTTACTAGTGAAGTCAAAAGTTGGATTGAAATCTTTTGGCTTGATAATACAAGAGTATCACCTAATTCAAGAGATGTTCTTAAATTGAGAATTGGGTCAACAATATGTGATCCACATCCTAAACACCTTTTGGACATGACTTAAACTGAATTGTTTAAAAAATTTGTAGATGGTAAGGTATTAAATATTACCATTAGTCAAAGATCTTTTGAAAAGTGTAAACCATTGTATGTAACAATTAACAAGGAAATAATCACATGTTGTTGTAAAACTCATATTCAATTTTCTTACCATTATGATGTATTTCGATTTATATGTGGTACCATGCATAGTAAAGAAATGTTGTAGGAATTTGGTATAAAAATACAACCTCAAACTATAAAATATTTCATATTAGGTTTGTTTTGTAAGCCACCTAATGATCAATCTTTCTTTTCAATGCATGTCTTTCTAGTACATGTGATATGTGCGAAAATCTTTCTTTGTTAGATGAATGTTTGCATGAAAATACTTTGACTACTTTTGGACAACAATTAGTTGAGGTAAAAAGATTCAAAACTATTGAATATCCATTGAAGGATGGGAAGATTGGAAGAAAGTGTGATCTAGTTATAGATAAAGTTAGTTGTCATGCATTTATGGATGAGTTTAAGAGTGTGATCATACTAAAATATGTTAAACACTCTCAATATTCTAGATGGCTTGATGTAAAATTTTGCATATGTAAGAATACATTTTCAATTGGTACTATACTTTTAGTTGTTGACTTTGTAGAGAACTACATGCTTGCACCACAAGAAGAAGTACAACCACAATATTACAATTCAGTGCAAGAAATTTATGTTCATATTGTTTATAAGTATGCACCTGATAGTACATAAGAGGATCAAAAAATATTGAGAGAGTACCATTTTTATATAAGTGATAATAAACTCCATTCATCTGAGTTTGTCCAATATTTTTTCAAGGTCTTTTATGATAATTTAAAAGAGAGACAAATTGAAATGAAACAAAATTGGATATTGTCAAATAATTGTACAGGACAATTCAAAAATGCTAGAATGTTCTATTGGTTGAGTAGGACACATAGGCAAACTAACATCCAACATGTGTGGAGTTTTTTTTTAGGCTGGACATGGTAAAGGAGAACATGATGGTGCTAGTGCATGTGTGAAGAGAGCCCTTAGTAGAGAGAAATTAAAATTTGAGGAAAAATCTAAATTAAAAAATGCACATGAGATTGTCGAATGATGTAACAAATATTTATACATAGATCAAGTCAGAACTCTACAATCAAACATTTCTTCTACCTAGTTGAAGAAAATAATATCCCTTCAAGATATGACTGTGATACAATTAGTGGGTCAGCTAAATGGCATTCATTTAGGAGTTTAGATTCTAACACTTGGACTATATGGACTAGGAAGCTCACTTGTTTTTGTCAATTTTGTCTTGTACGTAAATGGGAAGAATGTGAGAATACAGAATGGGTTGAAGATTGGCAACAAAGATCATTAGCACCTATTGACATGCATTTTGAAGATGATATAGTAAATGAAGGTCATAATGTTACTTTTGCATCAAAAGACTATGATCATATTTCAGACCTCATAGAACTTGGTATGCACAATTTAATTAGATTTTTTTGTGATCTCATGCTTTAATTTATATAATCTGCATATGTACACTCATGTGATTAAAGTGTTTCTATACTTTATCTTATCTTCTAGGACATGTTTGTGTTGTTATTGCACCTAGTGATAACGATGAACAAATTGAGTATTGGCTAGCTAGATGTGTGGAACCTAAGAAAAAATTGACATGTCATCAAGTAGACAATGATGGTTTTGAGTATCCAATTGGGTCTGTCATTGTATCTGACACCTAGCTACATAGATACCTAACAAGAAGAAATAGTTTGCTAGCATTTGAAAACTACCAAACTAAAAAGAAGATTTTACACTATTCTCATTTGGTTGTGGCAACAAATATCAAATTATAAAGATATAAAAGGAGACTTGCCAATAAGGTATTATGGACAATTTCAATGGACGAGCATGAGACAATCATAGATGCATTGCAAAAGAGAGAGGATGCAGATGGTATAGTGCGATGACTATATTTAAATCAAACACATGTAAGTTTTTTCATTATTGTATATATATATATATATATATATATATATATATATATATATATATATATGTACTTATATAATTTAATTACATGTATTTTTGTGTTGTCAATACCAATTTAGAGAGCTTATATATACCTCTTATTCAGGTCTCAATTACAATTTATGCAAATTTAAATGTTAAAGTGGATAAAACATCAACATCCTGTGCAATTTCACATAGTAAGTACATACAAATTACACATATATTTACATATTTTAGATACCTTGAATATTAATTTATGTGTTTATTAACATGTGTTTTTTTTTACAATTTTATTTTACAGGACCTCATTTGAAGAGATGTGTTGAACCAATTTTATGTTTTGAGTTCACTTCTATAAATATATCATTGACATTGTCTTACATATATTGTGAAATATGTTGTACAAACTAACTCAAAAATGAGAGTTTACTTCTATTTGAAAGTTAAAGGTATGCACTTGATAAATTATAAATTAATTGTCAATTTAAGTAATGACCTCCTATTTTGTTCCATTATTTTTACATTCAAGCATGTTTAAATTAATGTTTGTTTGAAGTTTCAAATTACTATTGATTGTAATATTAAAAACAAGTCACTTGTACATGATAATTTAAAGATCGTTACTCATTGTATTGATTATATCTTACATTACCAACAACACATTAAGATCACTTATGATACATTGTTAAGTACGATATCCATACATGTGTGTCTTAAGGGGACATGAGAGTCCTAATAGGTCATAATAATTTCTATACATTCTAATGAGTCTTAATATGTTTACTAGCACATAATAGGTATTATTAGGTGATAATGAGTCATACGTTACCAAACAACACATTAAGATCAGTTTTGATACATTGTTAGGTACGTTATCCATACATGTGTGTCTTAAGGGGACATAGGATTCCTAATAGATCATTATGTCTATTATAGGTTATGATAGGTATTCATATGTTTATTACCACATAATAGGTCTTATTAGGTAATAATGACTCTTACATTACCAAACAACAGATTAATATCACTTATGATACATTGTTAGGTATGTTATCCATAGGTGTGTCTTAAGGGGACATAGGAGTCCTAATAGGTCATTATGTCTTTTATAAGTTATGATAGGTATTCATATGTTTACTAGAACATAATAGGTCTTATTAGGTGATAATGAGTCTTGCATTACCAAACAACACATTAAGATCACTTATGATACATTGTTAGGTACGTTATCCATACATGTGTGTCTTAAGGGGACATAGGAGTCCTAATAGGTCATTATGTCTGTTATAAGTTATGATAGTTTTTCATATGTTTACTAGCATATAATAGGTCCTATTAGGTGATAATGAGTCTTACATTACCAAACAACACATTAAGATCACTTATGATACATTGTTAGGTACATTATCCATACATGTGTGTCTTAAGGGGACATAGGAGTCCTAATAGGTCATTATGTCTATTATAGGTTATGATAGGTATTCATATGTTTACTACCACATAATAGGTCTTATTAGGTAATAATGACTCTTACATTACCAAACAACACATTAATATCACTTATGATACATTATTAGGTATGTTATCCATACATGTGTATTTTAAGAGGACATAGGAGTCCTAATAGGTCATTATATCTGTTATAGGTTATGATAGGTATTCATATGTTTACTACCACATAATAGGTCTTATTAGGTAATAATGACTCTTACATTACTAAACAAAATATTAATATCACGTATGATACATTGTTAGGTACATTATCTATATATGTGTGTCTTAAGGGGACATAGGAGTCCTAATAGGTCATTATGTCTGTTATAAGCTATGATAGGTATTCATATGTTTACCAACACATAATAGGTATTGTTAGATGATAATGAGTCTTACATTACCAAACAACACATTAAGATCACATATGATACATTATTAGGTACGTTATCAATCCATTTTTTAAACTAGTAGGTCAATTTTATTTGTATGAATCTCAATGCATAAATTTGATGTGATATTTATCCAATAGTGCTCTATAGATAGTTAAAATTATTTTTTATCTTGCATATATACTTACAAAATGTGTCATATGTTCATGAATAAAATATGTCAAAATAAAGAAAATGATTTGAATATACTTAAAACATGATGAAACATAATAATATATACTACATACACAAGCATGATAATAAGTCATAAAAAAATAGTACATGGTCTAACATACATTATAACATTATCTATGAAGTGAAAAAATACATGGTCTAACATACAGTTTTAACTGTCCTAACACAAAGCGTATACATCATAAACAATATACATCATAAAAACATAATCTACAGGTGCCAACAAGATCTAACCTATCTAATCGAATATCCTCTTTACTCCATTCAAAGAGGACTCAAATGGATCATTATGTGTAATATGAGCCATCTTGTCATGTCGGACACCTTGTGAGGTAGATAGATTACCCTATGTAACATGAGGCACGTCTCATCCTGTACATGCTTAATTGAAACGGGTTTCAAAATCTAGCTTGCAAATAAATTAAATATTCACTACATAATAAAATAAATACCACATGAGATGGGCATCCCTTAGTAATGGGAGGAGGTGCACTGTGAAAACTACCAAATGTAGTAGTGGTGAGGTCCTGTAATTTACAATACATACATTTTTAAAATTTGATTTTAGAGCATAATGAGCTATACATTATGTACATAAGTCACAATACTGACCTCAAATGATGATGTAGGTACCTCCATCTAGCTAAGTCCTATGCTCTCAGCAACACTCATGGTGACATAGTCCTAAAATTATGAATACATAAATGTTTAGTCAAAGTTAAATACATGAATAATTACAAAGTACATAATTTGTACACTACATTTTTTATACACTATAAATTTAACACACACACACACACACACACACACACACACACACACACACACACACACCTTAGTGGTAGGAAATGTCATAGATGTGTCTATAAGTATGCTAGCACGATAATCATAAGATGGAGTCAAAATAGACTATACTGAGGCCTGTATGGATGAGTATGATATGGCTTCTATTCTTAAAATCAAAATACATAAAATATATATACATTTGAGTCAAAATTGTTTAGATTATAAGTTAATAGTAATGTACATACATAAAAGTAATACAAATTATTTGTCTTCAGTCAAAAGTTCATACTACATGTATTTGAGGTTGTGCCTCAGTGGTAACTGGAGTAGGACTTGTATTAACATCAATCTATGTAGATGTGGACAATCCCTACAAAATCAGATAAAAAGAACATATGAGCACATGTTATCAAATTTGAGTTCAAATGTACATTGTTATAGTGTAATTCAAAGTGCATACTGTATAAGGGATGCCAATGTTTGTCAGTCTCGAAAAAAGAGTATATTGCCTCCTAGGAGGAACAATATCATCCATCCTTTGTTATTTCAAAAGTACAAATTAATATGGTTAATACAATTACACATGTATGTAGAAAGTAAATAATTATGTGTACTTTATATTTATATTAAAATTAAAATTTTACCTACTACTCTTGACTCTCTCTAGGCTCTCCCTACTACATGAGGTCAACAAATGATGACACGTCTCTCTTGTCACAACCATCACCATGGGTAGCATATACATCATCATTAAAATCTACACCCTTAGCATAATGACCATTGTTTTTTGCATCAGGATCACTCTAGGGGCTATGCATATGCCTCCATAGCTAGTACAAACATGTCCAAGTGGAGGAGCCTGTACCGCCTATGTTCACTGTTGTACTAAATTTCTCGAAAGGGAGCTCAAATGGGTAAGAGCAGATGAAACTGCTCGTGATGGTGAGGAGTAGGCACAATAGGTGTAGGAAGAGGTACAAGGGGCTTAGGTCACCTATGATTTCTTGTTCTATTGCTCAGCTTTTGCCCCAGGCCTATCCTGAGCCATCCCTCTACCAACCCCCTAAAATACTTTCATATCAAAATAGTTGGGTTTCAAACCCAACTCAAACCTAGCCCATACATTCCTAAGGAAGTACATGGGCATCTCATGGTTAGCGTGTGGTGGATGGTCAAATACCATCCAGCACTGCTCCCAAAAATGTACTGCTATACTTGGATGTGTACACCACCTAATGGAAATGCGAGGCTTCTTCTCATTAATTTTTTAACCTATCTTAGGGTCTACAAAATAATGTTTAAAATTACCTTTACCTATATGCAGCTCATAAACCTATCTGTATGATAAGCCGTCAGAGTAGAAGGCACACATGCTTTCCCTCCATGATCTAAATGAATCAATGTCTGAATCAAAATGATGGATGGAGTCAATCACACCTTGCATGCTATCTGCAAGATGTAGGAGGTGAGGTGGGGGGAAGGGTGCTTTACATTGGATAGCCTCTATATCACGCATGAGGTCATTGAGGTTACGCCTCATGGTCTCACGAAGCTAATCTGTAGTGGGTGGTGGAGATGGAGGGGGCGGAGGCAGGGGTGTGGGAGGGGGACAAGGTGGTGGTGGGTCCATCAAATATAATCTCCATATATGTTTAAACAATATAAAACATGAAAAAATTACTATTTAATAAAATTTAAATCTAAAATTTATCAACTAGATCTATATAAATTTGCATATCTTTATTAAAATCATATCAATTAAATAAATAAAGTTAAACACTTAAGTCAAATTAAACATTAAATACTGAATTTTTAAGTCTAATCATAAAATAATACTCCAAAAAACTATATCTAGGTTAGTTCGAGATTTCTTTTCTTAAAATAGGAGCCGCCAAGCTAATTTTTCTTTCATGTACACTTATTTTGTGACACTGGAGGATTGTATGAACTCATTATGGATTATATGTTCATCTTAGGATGAAACAAGGTTAAGATTATGGCAAGGTGATGGTTTACAATTTTGTTATGTTAATGGTTTTCATGATGGCTAAGCTTAAGATTATTATAATTATTATGGTCCTTTAATGTTAGGGAACTTACCTAGGATTATGGTTTTAGTTGGAATTATATTTAGGTTTCAAATATTTATTATGGTCCTATTGTTTATAGGATATATAATAGATGGCATTAGGATGAGAGTTAAGGTTACAATTAGAATGAAAGCTTAGAGATAGAATTATGATTTGATTAAAAATTATTTATGATTGTAGTTTGAATCCTAAATATTATCCACTTTTTAATGTAAACTATAAGTGTAGATAATGTTAGGTAATGGACTATTACATGTGAACCCTATTCCTAACCATATAATAATCCTATTCCTAACCATATAATAATCCTAATTCTAATCATAATCCATAATTCATTACCTTATGAAGCTTTGGCTATCCATTTTATTACCATAGTAATCCCTTGAATTTTCTTAAAGTTTTCATTCCAACTTACTAATCTCCTTTCTTTATGTGAACTACTCTTGGTAGCACGATTCTTCATATTTTCTTTTCCATGTGACCACAAAATGTTCCTAATAGATTTATATAGAAGACCAAACTGATTTAAATAAAATAAGTAGGAAGAAGAGAAGTACACCCAATATGAGGAGAGAATCTTTTAACATACTTGAATTCTACCAACCAAAGTGAGATAATTAGAGTTCTAGTTGTTGAGTTTTCAAAAGATTTTCTTGTTGATATAAAGACACATTTCATTTATATGTTAGGGTTTACTACAAATGGAATCCCTATGTACCTAACCACTGAATTATGACATCTCCATCCAATACCATATTTCCTACACAAGGGAGGAGACTCAATATTTAGCCCCAATAAGATAGTTGTAGAGACATAAATCTTACCACCTGATACAAAGAAAAGATGTCCAATTTGATCATTAAATGACTCGTGTTGCACTCTTCTAGCTTAAAAAGAATACAAATATTATCAAAAAACTATATGTTAGATACTTTTTAATTATTTGGAGAGTAGATCCTCTAAATTTTAGAGACAATTGGTTATCTCTAAGGAGATAATGTAATGAGTCAACAACAATAAAAAGTAAAGAGGATGCAAGAGGACACCCTTTCATAATTGATCTAGAGAGTGCTAAAAATTATGATCTAACCCCATTAATTTCTCTACTAAAACCCTGAAACCAATCATAAGAGAGGACACCATTTGACATAATATTGGATGGAATCCTAGGCTTGCAACATCATCATAGTGAAACTCCATTCCACCCTTTTGTAGACATTTTCATAATCAATTACTTTAGCATGCCTACACTCTAGAAATTTTTCCCAATCCAAAGTCTTCCAATAGGTTATCAAGTTCTCCAATATGTATAAATATCCTTAACAAAACACTTTTGTGTAGGGTTAATGATCTTGGGTAGGATATCTTCTAGTCTAGAGGCTAAGACATTGGTAAGAATTTTGTATGATATGTATTTAGGAGTGTCCTATCTCTAATTTTTAATGAGATTCTTATCTCCCCTTGGGGATCAATTTTATGAGCCTTCCATTGAGCACTTGATCAATTTTATGAGCCCTCCATTGATTACTTGACCTAGGGATTTCTCATTACTTTTTTTTTGGATGGAGGAGCTGATTTATGATAGAAATGGGTTTATCAAGGAATAATGCATCTTCATTAGGAATGATGGTTCTCATTCTATCCCTATCTTCTAAATAATTTTTCTATCATCATCTTCTAACCAAAAAAATTGATAGTAAAATTAGGAAAAAGATCTTACTATATATCACTAAGGGGTGGGTATTTCTTTTTATAGAATAAGACAATATTTTCTTATGTGGCCTTCCATTCTGCAAAGGCAATAAACATTTAGGCTACCCATACAGGAAAATAGGAAACAAATACGAGAATCTCTAGTCTCCAAAAAAAAAACTTTTAGGCACTTCCAACCCAAGATAAGTAGAAATTAGTCCACCATAACATAATTATCTAGTTAGGGATTGGGGTGTTAGAGTGCTTCAATACCCTCCTAATTAGATATTACATTATGAATACTTACTTAGGATATAAAGGTTTAGGCATCCAGTGGAAAGACAAGTTATTCACTTCTTTAGATATATTCTTAGGCATCCAAGGGTGTAGTCCGGGCTCCTACTTGCACTAATGTTCTAGTTCCACCTCTTGATGGTGAGGGAGGGTTACTTAATTGGATTCCTAATTCATTCAAGTCTCTTCTAATTTTTTTTATGATGTATCAGTTTGAGACCTTGATATCAATGTTTAATTAGTTTTAGGATTAGAGTTCAATTTGGTTTACTATTTGATTAAGTTTACATGCTTAGGTTTCAATTAGGACAAGAGTTAATAAATTGAATTAAGTTTTAAAGTGCTAAATTTGGTTTTAGATATAGAATTATAGTTAGAGCTTTTAGATTAAAAACCAACATTAATTCAAAAAAGGTAGGTTTGAATTTTGTTTTAAAGTGTTGAATATATTATTGAGTTCTAGTTTAGAGTGATTTGGTTTAGTCTTAAGGTCAACGTTTAACTTGGTTCAATCTTAGGGTAATGGTTCAATTAGGTTAATGGTTGGGGAAAGGATTCAAGGTTAAATTCAAGGTTTGTACTGTTAAGTTGGGATATATAATTAGGTTTATGATCATGGTTTAATTTAATTTGGTTTATAAGTATAATATTAATTAGTTAAGGGCCAAGGTTACCTTTCAATCTAGTTTGATATATTCAATTTGGTTTAGGGTTACCTAGGGCTTAGTTTATTTTAGTTTTAAATATTAAGATATAATGCTTCGATATCACTCATTTTTTTGATATTTTGATTATATCACCCCTATACATTGATAGTATATGTGATGAATCTTACAAATATTATTTGATCTCATTACATGTATCATGGTAATTTTTTTTAGTTTAGATACATGAGATGCTCCTATATATGGTGTTTTTCTTTTCTTATAATATATAGTGTTATATATATAAATTTACCTAAGTACCCTTCTTGATTATCTATAATGGACATGTCATAAATGACATATCTCTATATGATTCTTTTGATATGATATTCATGGATAATGTATATAATAAAATTTTAAATCCTTCCTATGCAATAAATGATGTAATTAGATATGTACACATGTTTTTAGATTCACAGGTACATGACATGTAGATGTAGATATGATGTTCCTCTAGGATAATTTAGTTTATCATAAATAAGTTTACAATTTAGGGTTTGACATTTATAAAATTAGTACTCAAGGTAAGATAGGAAAGTTATTAAATTATTTATATATTACTTGGTGTAGGTTTTAGCAAATTAGGATTAAGGTTAAGATGATAGTAAGGGTTATGATTAGAGTTAAATTCAATATAAATTGACATTATAGTTAATCCTAAATGACACCCATCCAAGGGATCAAAGAACTAATAAAAAGTTTTACTAAGCAAGCAATAAAATACATACAATAATTTACATTTATAAAAAAAATAAGAGATTGCATTCCTTAATGAGCACATTTACATTTCATTTTTAAATAATTATAAGTACTAAAAGTAAAATAAATAACAAATCCACACGAAAGAATATTAACTACTTCAGTTAAATCCATTTAAATAATATATACATTTGTTTTGAATGCCACTTGGCAAATTAATTCGGAATGCACAATCATCCACTGTACATGTCATAGGGTATGAAAGGCTGAAAGAATATACATTTATAAAATAGTTTACATCATCCATTTTCAATCCATGAAACGAAGTACAATACAATTTAAGTAAAATCATTTTAAATACTAAGTTTTTTGTTTGAATCCCTTGGCAGGGTGTTATGTGATTTAGTACTTAGTTATATATGTTTAGGGTTTCATTATACATAACTATATGGTTAGGTTGAGATTATAGTTTAAACAATAAATTTCAGTCTAGGTTATAGTTTAAACAAGGTCGAGGTTATATGGTTCTAGGTGAAGGTTATAGTTTAAATAAGGTCAAGGTTATATGGTTCTAGGTTGAGGTTATATTTATTTGTAATTACATGTTTAAACAATGAATTTACATCTAATCTAATCATTCAATATTGTAATAAATACATAAATTAAATACATTTCAAAACATCTAAAATAATAATTTTTAAAATAAACATTTACAAAACTATATTTTAATTAACAGATACAAAAATTTAAACATCTACTTATTAACAATGTAAATTTACAATTTTACGTATATCAAAACTATAAAAAAAAACAATGAATTAACATACATATAAAACGTAAAATTGAAAAAAATTAAGTAAAATAGTAAAAAAAATATTAAAATACCTAGTATATCAAAAACTAGTAGTAGGTTGGTGGTTGATAGGGCTGAAAATCCGGCTCCTATATGCATCTCTAATCGGGCTCCCATTTTTGAAGTCATGAAAATGACTTCAAAAATGCCAAAAAATGGGTTTAAAAAAGTCTTTCAAATCAAGTACCCAATTTTTAAGAAATTGGGTACGCAATTCTAAAAGCAATCGGGCACTCGATATTTCTGCGGCTCAGGCACCTAATCCACTTTTAAATATCGGGTACCCAATTTTTGAATTTTGGCTCAGGTGCCCAAAGCTTGATTTTAGAAATGGGTACCTATTTCTAAGAAGTACAAATCCACGAATTTGACTTCCACAGAATTGCGACCCAACTTCTTGCGGTCACCCATTATCAAGAAACTTAATATGTTCGTGCCCCTAGCAAACAAGATTTGGGATTTGTTTGAATCCTGGCCCGTGTTGTTCTCCTCCTCCACTTTCTTTTACCTTTGGAAATATATACCTTCTTTAGTTGTTTGGGCAATATGGTGGGAACGAAATAAAATAATTTTCAGGAAAGATGTGTCTTCTATTCATCAAGTTTGTGATAAGCTGGAAGTCTCTATATCAGAGATAGCTAACTCTAATTTATCCAATGCCAAATGCAATCATTATTTTTCTCATTGGGACCAAATGACTTTAAAAGTATGGAAATACATATGTCTACCAATTGGATCAACTCCAAATTGGAAATCCATTCGTGCCAAAGATAGGTCCATTATTAAATGGCATCCCCCTATCCAAGATTTTGTCAAAATCAATTTTGATGGAGCATCAAGAGGTAATCTTGGTATCTCTAGGATTGACATTTGTATCAGAGATTGATCAGGCAAGCCATTGGCAGTTAAAGTTGCTCCCATCAATCCTGGCATGAACAACATGGCAGAGGCACACACACTTCTTCATGGTTTGGGTTTTGGCAAAGAAGGTTGATTTTTCTAAAATCCAAATTGAAGGGAATTCTCTTGTGGTAATTAATGCATGCACGACTAAGAATATTCACAACTAGTAGCTTCAATATATTATGAATCAGATTTGGCAATTACTTTATTCTTTTTAGGATATATGCATCACTCACACACTTAGAGAAGGTAACAAGGTGGCTAACTGTTTATCTAATTTTGGTTGTGATGGCAACTTTATTGAATCTTTTTCAATAGAGCAGATCTCAAACTTGTTTCCCGAATTGGAAAATTTATTACCTTCTGAACTTGTTTATTTAGATTATTAGTATTGGTATTTTCTTTCAGCTCTTCCCCAACACGCTGATGGGTGATCAGCTTCTTCATCTTTCTTCTCTTTCTCTTCATGTTGTATTCTGACAAGGATATTGGGGTTTCTTCCTGTTTCTTTCCCAGTTGAGCTTTTGGATTAGGATATTTATCATTTAAATATATATTTCAGTGGTTCACCCACTTCTGTTTAAAAAAAAAAAACAAAGAGCTGTTATAGTAGATTGAAAGAAGGAAGCATTTTATTGATTCTACTTTATTGAAACATATGTTACAATTCTTCTCTATACATAGAGCTCTCAAGACTTCTATGTTGGTAGGGACTTCTAGATGCAGCTAATAATTATCCTAACTACCTTCCACAATGTAGGTAGTGGGAAGATGATAAGGAAATTGTCTACTCAATTACCATTGACAACATTGATGGTTTATTTAAACATTAGTAATGGAAACGTAACAAACTGACAACCAAGTATGAGTTCAATTGTAACCTTCTTCTAACATTTGGTTTCCTTGTATTTATTTTCGTTTTGAATGTTCAGTGATGAAGGGATGCTGTTGAAGAGCATTGTGAATTCTGTTTTAAAAGTTATTAAGAAGGAGCCATTAGAGGTCGCCAAGCATCCGGTTGGAATGGACCAAATTGTAGAGGATTTTGATAAAAATCGACAAGAACATATTGAGAAAGAGAAGCAAGTACAAAGTGTGGGAATCGTTGGGTTTGGCGGCTCTAGTAAAACTACTCTTGCAACAGAGCTCTACAATAGGGAAAGCTCTTCCTTCAGCAGCTCTAGTTTTCTGCATGATGTATGAGCATCCAAAAATGCTTTGCATACCAAGCAGAAGACGCTCTTGGAGGGCTTGCATATTCATGCTGGTCAATTTGACAATCATAAGGAAGGCAAGAGAATTCTTGCGAAAAAACTGAAATCTATTCGCACCCTAATAGTTTTGGATGATGTAGATCATGAGGACCAACTTGATGCTCTGTTGCCAGCTAAGGAGAGCCCCGCATCAGGCAGTCTGGTCATTGTTATGACTCGTGAAGGAGAGGAAATGGCAAAATAAGGCATCACATCCACTTACAAGATGCAACCGCTGCATCGTCCTCTTGCGAAGCAGCTGTTCTGCTGGTACGCCTTCTTAAACCCTTCCCACTAGAAGGTTTTGAAGATTTAGTTGAAAGTTTTATAGACGTTTGCCAGGGGTTGCCTTTGTCTTTGAAGGTCATTGGAGGACAGCTCTACGGTAGAAAGTCCAAGGATTATTGGGTCTCTCAGCTAGATAAAATCCGCAGAATATTGCCCAAGGAAGTTCAGGAAAGGCTCAAAATTAGTTACGATGCCCTAGATGAAGAGGAGAAAGAAGCATTCTTGGATATTGCTTGTTTCTTTATTCATGAAAGACCAAGTTTGGCAATCGCTGTGTGGGATGGATTAGGCTGAAAGACCAAGTTTGGCAATCGCTGTGTGGGATGGATTAGGCTGGAGCGGTGTATGTAGTTGGGAAACGCTTTACAATAAGTGCCTTGTTGAGATTATTGAGGTGGACGGGGAAGAGCCTATACGGATGCATGATCATCTCAGGGATTTCGGTAGGGAGATTGCAAAGACACATTCACCATCCCGAATCTGGTCTGAGAGACAGGTTATGTACACTCAGGTAAGATTAAATATATTTTCAGTAAATATTTTGGCATTAATGATTGTATTGGAGCCTTGTATGTCTGGCAGGTCATTTCTTTCCTTTCTCCCTAATTGAATTGAAGCTGTGTTGTGACTTATTTTGAACTTTAGCATGCACTGCCGGTTCAGGGATAATAGCCACCACACTTGATTTTTTGAGAGGATACAACACCCCGCCTCTCAAGGAGACTACGGAGTTAATGAGAACCTCAAATATTAGGATCTGATTACAGGCTCTCAATATTGAAAGAAATGATGATTTAACCAGAGAATTTGGTGAGCCAATAAGAGGGCTTCTTTGGATTTGACTGTCAGGCCTTTTTGAGCAGCAGCACAGAGGCATTCTACCGGGGCTCTCACTCGACAACATCAGAGTTCTAGAGTTTATGGATCCCTACAAATTGGAAACTCTGTGGGACGACGGGAATGTAAGAATCTCGCTTTAGCTATTTTCTATTAATATGAATGGCTCTGTTATTTTCTTAATGCTTATGCATTTTAACTCAAGATGTACATTTATTAATTGTGTTCAGCCTCCCTTGCAACTGAGAGAGCTTCTAATTGACCGAGCCTGTGAACTCCAAAGTATTCCCGGGTCAATAGGCCATCTGAAACATTTGAGAAGACTATGCTTGACTGGGTCGCCATATCCCTGGAACAATATGCCACAATTGAGCCTTCCAGAAGAGTTTTGTCAGCTTGAGTCGCTGGAGTATCTTGACTTACAAAGATGCGGCAATCTATCAAGTCTACTTGACCATTTTGGCAATTTGGGAAACCTGTGCCATTTAAAATTGAAAATGTGTGAGATTAAAGAGCTTACCTGTGTCTTTTAAACACCTGAGATGCCTCGAATATCTCTACTTTTATAAATGTGCCGAGCTCACCTTAGAGTTAAACAGTCTGGAAAACATACAAAATCTGAAGGATTTTAACATTTCATATTGCTACAAGTTGCAAGGATTGCCTCACAATATCACAAATCAGGCATCTATAAGAAATCTTGATTTCTCGGAGAACAATAGCTTAGAAGAATTACCAGCTAGCATTGCTCAACTAAGCATATTGGAAGAGCTCATAATTCATGGTTGTCCATTGCTGACGAGGTTACCAACATCATTGGGAAACTTGTCTAGCTTGGCCATTCTCAGAATTGAAACATGTCTAAAGTTGCATGAGATGCCAGAGTTTGGTAGGATTAGTTTCCATAAAAAGTCTTCGACTAATTAATTGCCCAAAACTAAAGAAAATAGTAGGCATAGAACATTTGTCATCACTGGAGGAGTTGGTTGTATGGACACGCTGGAGGGTACCTGGTATTGGTATGCACAGTTTGGAAGGCAAGGACAGATTGCAGAAGGTGAATCTGCGAGTAGAGTCCTCAGCAGTGTTTGATGCTTGCATTCAAAATATAAATATTGAGGTAATGCAGATTGCTTCAAATATGAATTGACTATTCTAAAATTAAAAGTTTTTGGTTGGCTGAAGTGTTCTTGGAAACTAATTGCAAAAATTGAAGGAGGTGGATAGAGTGGATCAAAGACAAACACAAATGCAATGATAAACATTCAAATCAATAAGCAAAACACAAAGACATCAACTTGTGCTACAGCACTTCATACTCATTAACATAACTAAACTCCATTACAAATCCATAGAATGGTACAGCATTCCATCCACTCATGATCCACCATGAGAAACCCAAAATGGGCTCTGCTGATCACAAGCTCAATCCATGATATTTATAAGCAAATGTACATTTAATAGTGGATGGTGAGGTTGGTATGTTGGCCGGTGCTTGGACAGCTGTTTGTCTCTCATTTAATATGGATGGTGCTGGAGTGTGGGCTGGACGGTGGGCTAGACGGCTAAGTTGTGGGCTGCCGATAGACTGATTGTCTGCTATTAATGGTAGAAATTAATACTACCAACACTCCCCCTTAATTTCTATCATTAATGCTACCGCATTTACATTGTTTTCCCTTGTTATAATTACTTCGGGTTTTACGGCTTACCCCTAACCAATGCAATCCTAAAGTGGTTTCAAGTTCACCACAAACTTTTCAAACATCACAAATATGGTTTCAAGATCACCATAAACTTTGCGTTCAAATGGTTTACAAACCAAGCATTCACTGGTTCTACTGACCATGAATCATCACTACGGGAAAATTATCATCACTTTGGCTTTTCTCCTTCTTGACCTGCATCAAACTGATTATTGAGTCCATATAAAAAGAAATCCATCTACCGAGATACATGGGTGCCCAGCTGCTGTACTCGCCAGTTCTATAGGAATCCTTTTCAGATACATGGTTCATCAATACATTCAGTCAAACTCTAGGGTGTCGGGTATAACCGATAATGCACCCCTTACAATAGCTCATTAACAAACAATTCTCATTCAATCTCCATCACTTGATTGGGGAATATCAATTCAGCAATCTACTATTACATGACCACATTTGATATGACAAAGCCTTAAACATTTTCTCATCCAGATTCCAACACTTAAACTCCAAATCAGCACACACAGAGACCTTTGCACTATGACAACAAGCTTTAGCACACCATCTCACCTTTTATCACACCTAAGATAACTAACTTAACTTTAACAACTAATGCATAACAACTAACACACATATTTCAAAAACAAACATAATAAAAAAATTTATGATCAATATCTTCCATGTCATGTGTATGCATTCTTTGGCACTCCCGCTTGCACAAAGATGCTCCACATGTTTCTAACGCACACTTCAACTTTGGCTTTCTTCTTTTCACAGCTTCTTTGTTTCTCATAGCAATCTCTTGACTTGTTCTTCTCTTTATTCTTGCAGAAGATAACTTCAAATGCCATTGCTCGTTGGGCTACGATGCCACAACACTCTTCATCGATTTTAAACTTCTCGAGCTCTCCACGATCTCTAGGATCATATTCCATTAGCTCTGATACCATTTGAAGGAGGTGGATAGAGTGGATCAAAGACAAACACAAATGCAATGATAAACATTCAAATCAATAAGCAAAACACAAAGACATCAAGTTGTGCTACAGCACTTCATACTCATTAACATAACTAAACTCCATTACAAATCTATAGAATGCTACAGCATTCCATCCACTCATGATCCACCATGAGAAACCCAAAATGGACTCTGCTGATCACAAGCTCAATCCATTATATTTATAAGCAAATGTACATTTAATAGTGGATGGTGAGGTTGGTATGTTGGCCGGTGCTTAGACGGCTGTTTGTCTCTCATTTAATATGGATGGTGCTGGAGTGTGGGCTGGACGGTGGGCTAGACGGCTAAGTTGTGGGCTGCCGATAGACTGATTGTCTGCTATTAATGGTAGAAATTAATACTACCAACAAAAATGGCCATTGAAAATGACAGTTTGTGGAAGGATCTTTCCCGGTGTTCAGTCCATTTTGGATTCGTTCACATTTCCTGGTCTTGCAGTGGTTAGCTCATGCGTCGAGCTAGTGGAACTGTTGAGTTTAGCATTCTGGGAGACAAATTTGTCCAAGGTAGCTATAGCATGTTTTCATGTCCGTTCCAACAGATATTAGGTTCTATACGGTAATTCATTCGAAAATCCCCTACTTTGTTTGGGGGAGGGAGAATGGATAGTCATAGAAGTGGTCAGAGAAATTTCCACCCTCCTCGATGGTGCAGCATCAATATCTGACGCTCTTGAAGTGTTTGGTGGGTGGTTTATAACAGGTGACAGAGTTAGTGTTGTTCATGGTTTAAAGCAACTCTTCCAAACTCTTTGCACGGCTTCTTCTTTGAGCTGATATTTTGTTAAACAATCTGAAAGTTATAGAATTACTATTATATTTAAATATCTTTTAATTAATAATAGGAATTTGAAAGTATTGTATATTGCATGTTTAGTATGTTAAGATGAATACTAGTGTTTTTAACATTTTAAATCATATATACAAATCTGATATGCTATGCAAATCTAATTGATTTTTAGAATTCCATTCTCAAATGTAAATTAAAAATTTGCTCTTTTCACACTTTAAACTTTTCATGCAAATCAAATATAAAAATCAATTTTTGATATTTGTTAGTCTATCTAGTATCCGTAATATAAAAAATTAGGTACATTTTCTACTCTAAATAACCAAATAGTTAGCCATCAAGGTTAAAAAACTAATTTGTCCAGTCATAATAAGATTTGTGTATAGTAGGAAACCAAAATGTAGTAGCTCTAATTGATAGTTTTGTTCATATCATCAGAGCTCAATTTGACATTTGAAAATAAAACTTGTGAACATTAGAGTAGAGGACTCCATTTTCGAGCATTGTTGTGAACATAAGAAATTGAGATGATTTTGAATAAAATACAATGTTAAAAGGGAGCCAGATCTACCACCATTCTCATTCATGTTCAAAGATGACTTTGAATTCACATCACACAATTTCTATTCATTCACTATTCCACTCTCCAATATTCTTATCTTCCATTCACAATCTCCCAAACCCATTACTACACCGCCAACTTTAAAGTTTGTGAAGTGAATCTTACTCTACTTAAAAAGCTTATTATATGTTCGATTGTAGGCCTAGTAGAATATTGTCAACATATTCTTTTAATTACGGTGTTAGTAATATTGGCAATCCTTGTATTAATAGGAGGAAACATAGTCTACAATGACAATCACTAAATTTGTATTCAATATTCTAACATGGACCTAAGCATACTATGCAATGCATAGAAGTTGTTCAAATTGACTTTCTCTTATTTGTGGAGTCCTCTTAAATGATCACCATTTCATGAAACCTTATGTTAGTCTTCACATTGACATGATCACCATTGTTCACTACCTCAAATATATTTTCATAATTTATGTTTGACATTGATTATAGTCATGTTTGTTATAAAGAGAATACCTTGTTTTGGTAGCTGTAATTTTGGGGATTTAGAATCCCTATTTGTTGATATAGTGTTAGATTTAAAGTCTTGTTTATACAACCAATTGTTACAGTAATTTATTGGCATTTCCTGTCTTGCTCTATTTATTAATCAAGTATCTTTTGCTTCTTTTCTATGCCCTATTTTTGACTCTAAAAATAGAACATGTTGTATCAGAGTTGGAAAATTAGTCTATCCAGTAGGCATGAGGCTTCTTAGAAGGAAACAAAAAAGTAAGGGACAAGAAAATTTTAGAGGAAGCGGGTTTACATATAGAGGAGGGAGTAGATGAAAATGCAACCAAAAAAACAATAATAAAGGAGAACAAAGTAATGACATTGAAAGTGTTGGGACTAAAAATTGCATGCTTTATTTTTAGTCACAATTTCAAATTTTGAGAAATCAAGCCCCATAAATGCTTGTGTACCCGACTGTACTTGTAAAGCCCCAGAGGTATTCAATGTTTCTAACACCTTTCATTCAGCCTGTCTACCTGTTCCATAAAGTTAAATTGCCATTTTGAGTTATTTGGCGAAGTCCTATTTTAAGCCAATGTCATTTCTGCTTTTTACCTTAAGTGTCAAATAGCGTCAAGAGGCTGTGTTTGCACCTGAATATCTTGCACCCATAATTGTGTCATGATTCACCACTTTGGGAGTGTCTAGTGTCCATACTTGAGAACCTATGTTTTAGATTTTTAGTCGTTTTGAGTCTGTTTGACTAGGTTTTGAATCCCACAAAGTTGGTCAATTTTCATTGCCATGCTGATATGAAATGTTTAGAATTCTGGGAATCCTTGTTTGACATGTTGTAACTTTTGACCAGTTGACCAAAATGTTGAATTTCTTTTTGTGTTGCATTGTAGACATCAAAAAATTGTTATGTTTCAAGTTTCAGCTTATGATGAATCCGTTTGATCAGTTTCAAAATGCGATTCCAAACATAATTTCTAAAGTTTTACTGGTGTCAACAAGTGCAGATTGTTTGGTACCCCTGTTCATGATGTCATACCTTGAAATCCATGATAGGTGAAGTCAAATGGATTGTACCCCTATGTTTTCCACTAAAAATACTCCAAGTGTGTTAGTTTGCAAGTCTTGACGAATCCATATGCACACTTTTTCAGGTCAATTCCATTTCCAAAAATCACTTTCTGTCAGTGTTTCCAGTTTGCAAAATCCAAGTAGCCTACTTTGACTGCTCGCCAAATGCGTGCTGTTATTCGTCATGAGTCCAAATCGCAGATCCATACTCTTCTCATGACAGAGAACCAATATGCCAGTTTTTGTCCTCCCATGTGTCAGTTTACCCAGTTTTTGAAGCTGTTTCTAGACCCAGTTTATTGCTTTCTGACATGTTTTCATGCAAGTGATTCTGAGAAGGCAATTTTGATGGCGAATATCTTTTGACTAAGAATTTGTCATAAGATGAGATCTGACAAGGTGAAAGTATGCGGAACAGAGAATCAATGGGTCAAATTTTAGAGCCTAGTCAGAGGTTTGGGTCAATTTTTAAGGCCAGTCAACAGACCTCCTGGTGCAAAATTGACAGGTTGCAAATTAATGAAAAATGAGTTTCAAATGGTGATTCAGTGATCAAATTTATTTTAAATCAGTATCAGGTAGTTAGTGGGATAGTTATAAGATTCAGTTGTCTAAAAATGAAAATTTTTGAGCCGAATCCATGTTGGGGCCCGACTGATTCCATCAGGTAGAATGATTCAAAGCATGAAAATAATGGAGTTAAAGTAAATGCCTCTGTGTCTAAAGTGATGAAGCATATTTATTGACCACAACATCTAAAGTGCTTTACAATGATTGGTCATATTTGGACTTGCTGAACACTCCTTCCAATTTCTTCCTTTTTTTTTTTCTTCCCATATCAGCAACCGAAGACTTCTTTCCATCTAGTCATAGAATTGAACAAAGCGAAGAAAACCTCATCCAAAGCTGTAGTTAATGGTAGAGAAACCCATGCCATGTAACACTTAAAGGAGATTCTCACCCGTAAAATAAGGCATAGACCACAAGTAAAGCTGTGAGTAGGCACGTGCTAAACACAAGAAGCAAAGCAGCATAAAAAAGAAGCTGCAGGCCATCAAAGGGGCAGCTTCCACACAAAAAACAAAGGACACCAAATATAGGAAGCCTATAGGTAGCAAAGGAGTTGCAGAGAACTCCATGACTAGCATACAAAAGGCTACCCACAACACAAACACATCAGAAGTCTCCAGCTAATGAAGAGGAAGCTCACGACTAAGGAGGATCTGCAAGGTTGAGGCATCCATTAGTTGAAGGTGTTAGGTGTGGTAACCACCGATGAAGGGAGAGAAACCTTAAGAGAGCCACCTCGGCCTAAAACACATTGGGATCATGTCATAAGAGGAGGAACACTGATAGTCAGCAATAGGAGTATAAAGACTGCCCAAGCATAAATGAAAGACACTCCACGCATACATTTAAAAGGACACCTCACACATTAGGGGTGGTCCATGACCCTGGCCAAGAATGCAGTCAAAGAAATGCCCGTGCACAAAAATCCCATTGATATCCTCCAATATAGCTGGCAGAGGAAGTTGCTAATTGTAAGAGAGAGAAGAATCACTATAGGAAAAGAGGCGTCCACAGCTGAAGGGAAAAGGAAAGTCTTAATAAAAGAGCAATGTACGCCTATGTAAAAAGGGCTTCAACATTAAGGAGGGGAGTCTATAGTATGGACACAAGTCTACGCATTATCAAATGAGACAGAGCCTCACACATCATACAAGCCAGAGACCCAAGAAAGAGGAAATGGAGCCGGTTAAAGGAATACACACAGGGTCAATACTAAAAAGGCCGCAAGGTAGCTGATCATAGCGCCATCCAAGCTATGCAAGACCACACCAAATGTAAACAGAAGCCACAGCCAGAAAGAAAAGCCAACCATACTAACAAAGTAATATCCCACATTCAACGTGGGAAGAGTAGTTTTAATCTTTAAATACTGCTCATTACAATATACATTGTGACTTAATGTAAGAAGCTTTTGAAGGCTCAATCCTCACGTGGGGCCTAGATGACCTCAACGAGACATAAAGTCAATAATTTAAACAAAGATGCTTCCACACTGATGTGGCAGTGGAAGCCAAGATTCTGCCACGTGCCAAATCTGGCACTACCCACTTGCCCGCTTTTTCAAGATGCACGATGGATAAATAATGAGGGAAAGCGGGCAAGGTGATGTGGGTCCCAATCAGTGACGATGCAGAAATAACAAGCAGTTGTAGACGGAGGCACAGGATGCTGTCACTTGGCAGATCTTGTGCATTTACGCAAAAAGAAGATACAAGGAAGTTAAATAATGCAAGAAAGCAGACTATCACCAAGTGGCAGTAGGGGCCGAACTAGTGGTGATGTGGTAGTTTAGTGGCTGGTGTGTAGAGCAACCAATCAATTAGTGACATGTGTCACTCAGCCAAACCTAGTTTGACCCCAAATTTAGAGGGTGGACAAATATTACAGAGTAATTTTTTTAATTTTTTACTATAAAGATTTGTTTAAAAATGATTTTAATCATTTTAAATGGACATTCACATTCTTTTAAATTTCAAAGGGCATAGTCTAAAGTTTCAACTTTAGAGATTTTAAAATTTTCAAGAATTTAAAAATTTAGAGTTGTAGACCGTAGTTCTATAACAAAGGAGCAGTTTTCAAATTGACCTTCTAGGTGTTTTCGGGAGGCTAGATATGCACTCCAATATACCACCGAAACTAGGAAGATTTAAATTTTCCAAATATGAGGTTAGTTTTTTCATAGGTAGCAGTCTATTTCAGCTACATGAGGTTTTTTTGTAGATTCCTATTGTGCAACCAAATTTATTTATCAAAGCTAATAATTGATTTCTAACAAGGTGTTGACTTGAGTATGGTTAAAAGGTAGTGAGAATTTAGTTTGGGTCATAATTTGTTCAGATTCATATAGTAAAAATTGAAATTTCACTAGCATTTCAATGGGAAAATCAGATATTTTGGATGCAAGAGGAGTTTTCATCATTAAACAGGGGATATTTTTAAGTTTTTTACAAGAAATGATGAAAAAAAAATCAGATCAGATGGAAGAGAGAGGTTAGAGAGAGTCTTTTCAATTTTAGAAGAGGGAATTTCAAGTGGACAAATGTCAATTGTAGATTCAATCCAAAAATTCTTTCTTGTCTATATCTTTCTATCTTTCATCCATTTGGGGGTTCCAATTTTTGTGACTGAGAAACCAAGTAGGTTAGCAGTTTTCTCTGGGTAATACCAACAGGGTTCCATTGATTTACTGTGAAACCACATTTTTTTCAGCATATTCTCTCTTGTATGAACATCAATAGGAAGATTTATATAGATAGTTCATATCTGCTAGGTTGATTCGTGTTTTTCATTTCATGCATATGACTATATAAGTTTCAAGGAAATTAATACAAATAACATCAGGTTGAGTTTTAGTTGAATCCTGTCTACTTTATCAAATATTTTTCAATGTTTTACAGTCTTTGACATAGTGCTTAGGTTGTATTTGTAGTCCCTTAAGGCTGTATGTTATTCATTGTTGCTTATGACCCAATGGGTTGTGTAAATGCTTCAAGGAATCAATAGGGTTGCAAGTTTACTGATGGGGATATCATGTAAGAATTGGATTTAATTTGGGCATTGATGTCTATTTACAAGTTAAATAGATAGATCAAATATCTGAGTATATAAACAAGTATCAGATATCCATATGTATGTTTATGACTCATGGATTTTCCCAATGGTTAAAGCACTGATCATTTACAAGATCATTAGTTTTTATTGCTGCATATTTGAAGGTTTGCTGAATTCAACATTGTTAAATCAAACGTGCTTTGCCCTTTCATGTTGAAGTGGGCTAAAAAGAACTAACCCTCACTTAGCTTGTGAATATCATAGATCTGCACCTAGCTACTATAGGTCCATGTCATTTCATAAGTCTTTAGGAGAAATAAAGGGTTTTAATATGCTTAATAGATTCAGGGATATGTTTTTGCACTGGTACGGTATCATTTGAATTTGAGGTCCACCCGCCTAGGTTTAGCAAAGCCTAAAGTAGAAGAAGGGTCATGCCTTATAGTTGGCCTGTTGTTAGAAATGACATGTTGAAAATGGGAGTTAGCTGCCCCTAGATGTGTCACTTTCTCAGTGGGATAATTGAAAACCCTCCAGCATTTTCAAACACCAATAGAAAGCACTAATCAAATCATGACAAGTTACAAGTTCAATACATTTCTTTATTAAAACAAATGGTAGAAATATTGTAATGTTGTTCAGTATAGAGATAGTTGTTAGTAAAAACCATATGCATTGTGCAATATTTTTTTAATAATTTGTAAAAATGTACATAAGAGTTGTGGTAAAATAACACTAGGGGTAATAAAACATCTTTGTCTAAATAGATAAATCTCTCAAAATTTAAGTATTAGTTAAAGCCAATTAAGAAGTAAATGTTATTAGTGGAAAGATATCATTTCAATCTAAACAAATTAATGTTAGATAAAAAGCTTGTAATTTTTCTAGATTAGATCATAATTTCAAATGTATAGGATAATGTAATTTGTTAATTTTAGGAAAATTTATTGAAAATAGATATTATGTTGGTTTTGAAAATAATTGATGTATTTATATTATTAATTAATAACAATAAGAGTACCAAAAATAATATCCTAAAGAATATAAGTTTTGTACATTTGTGTAAGAGAAAACTTAATTTCTAATGATAATTCTTAAATATGTCATATAAGATATGTAGAGTTATAGTTTCAAGGAGTAAACATGGGTAAAAGTACAAAGCTATGCCACCTTTTAGGCTGACTTATCATCTAACAAATAAATTTGAGTATTTCTACCTAAAAATCAATTTTGTTCAAACATACGATCTATACATAAATTCATTCTAGCTAAGTTATATATGGTCTCACACTTTTTGAATTAGAAATGTCTATTAAATGCATGTTTTATACTAGTTTGTATCCAATTACTAAATAAATAAAATTATTTCAGAAAAAGTGGCGTTTTAATAACTCTTACTATTTTTTATGATATATTTTTTTAATAACATAAAAACACCATTTTATAGAGCTCAAATTGAAGAATATTCTCATATAGAGTTTATAGTGCTTTAATTAGATATAGTATATTTTAATTAACAAATTCTACAAGCACATATTTTAAAACTTGAAAAGATGTCAATTTTGAGAAAGAAAATAATGTTAAATCATATAAAAAAATTTTAAAATTATATGACATTCTAGAGGAGAAAATCCTCTTCTAGAATGTATATTTTTTCTTCTGGTTACAATAGGTTTGTTTTGAAAAGTGTGGGGGGAGATGAAAACTATCGATTTTAGGTGAGTTGAAATTTGAATCATTATAGAAGAGACAATATAGGTCTAAATATGATTTTTATTTTTGATCGTTCTAGCTATATATGTTATCTATAACATAGTCTAAGATCAAATGGAAATAAGTTTATTTCCATATAGTTTTGTGTTGGGAACTAGAGCCCTAATTTTTAATGTTTTTCAATAGCTAAAAAGTTATCTATAAAAAATAGGAAAATATATCAATTAGTATTCCAAATAATTATTAAAAACTATATTACTAAACTTCATCCATTTCTACACATTTCATTAGTTTACTTCATTTTCAAATTCAAAATAATAATGCCATTTTTATGTCATTGAAAGTGAACAATTATACTTTTGTTAGCCTTTTCGTTTACAAAAGGGTGACATACGTTTGTGCTTTTACCCAGATACTATTATCATAAATAATTAATTAAAATATTATCATTTATTAAATATGACAATCTGATATATGAAGATTGTATTATGGATATAAAGAACATCAAAAGTCATTTCCAATAGGAAAATAATGAGAGACAAAATGATAACATGAACTAGTTCATGTTTGTATTAGTGATTGATTATAAATATTTTCACTTCAGTGAGTATCATCTCAATTTTATTGATGACTATAACTAGAGTAGATTGTATATCCCCTAAACTTAAAATGAAATTCATATCAAATGAAAACTAAAGAGTGTGTTTGTTCCTTGAAGATGACTAATAGCATGCTAAAGGTCAAGGATTCCTCAAATTATTTTTAGACTAATGTAGTAGTCACATCTCTTGACTTGCTAAATAGATGTCCAAATGAATGTCTACATTTTTTGTGATATTGCTATCAAAATTCAACTATGTAGTTTTGCATCAAGCTTATAGATCCTTTCTTCACTAGTAATGATTCACAAAAACCCTTCTCTCACAAGAATGGATTAAAAAGATATGTAATACTCGCATAGGAGAAGCATTGGTTCTTCTTAGGAGATCATCCCCCAAAATTCTTCCAAATTAAAGTATGCCTAAACATGGAGTTTTCTGCAATGTTAAGCCTATTCAGCTTGTATCCATGTTTGTAAAACCTTCAACAAGTGTTCTATCATATGAACCATTCACTATAAAGCCCCTTTAGCTGATCAATTGATAAGTAGGAGATATTTTCTACAAAAATTCAAATTATGGTATTTCTATTAGGATTCAATGATGTAGTTTACAAGTCAATCTTGTTGACCCATGTTTCACAAGGAGAAGTTCATGACGCTCATAGAAGTGAATCTTCAAGTAATATTTTTGTATCTATTATGAAGTGTCTTAGTATAAAAGTGGATGGGGAAAATAAATCATGTGCTCAATTCTAAGTATAGTCTAAAATGTGTTAAAAAAATAAATTAACAGAGTATATTCTTGTTGTTATTATCATGGTTGTTGATCAAGGTTTGTCAAATCTCTTTTTGTCTCAACTCTTGTTGTTAAACCTTTGCTACCTCCCATCCAATTCAATTCTTTTTCCTTCTTAATATATGTGTTGTATGGATGAGTGACCAACTTTCTTATAAGGCTCTCAAATGTGGGTATAGTTTCCATAGGTAGGATTTCTACTGCTCCATTCTTCATCTCTCTAATTAGGTGAAGTTCTTCCATTTGGAAAATCTAGTCATCATGTTTTGTAGTAAATATTTGAACTTCTTCCAAGATTTCTTTATGGTGCCTATGACCTTCAAACCAACAACATGGAAGATGGTTTTCCTAAGAGAGTCAACAGGAGATCTCATATTGTAATCTAGGAGCATTCTAGATTGCCTTGCTATCCTATGCATCTTATTTGATTTTTCATTGAGTGCCAAATTGTAGTAGTTATTGAGTTCCAGTGTTGGCTAAATTTGAGTCTAGTGTTGGTCAAGTTCCTACATGTGTGTCAAATGCCAGTATTCATTGAATACTTTATTTGGTGAGTCTATTTGGTGGTCATTTTCCTTGATGCCTGGTTGTGTCTAATTCTTTCTTTGGTCAAGTTTCTCTATGCATTTGTTCTTTTTGAGAGTCAACTTGTTCATTTATCTTAGGTTGTACATTTAATTTAAGGATTGATGATTAGTATGTGTGCAAACCATTATGAGATCAACCTTCTTTAATGTGAAGGTCTAAAATCCACTATAAGTCATTTTGGGAACTATAAATAAAGATGTATAGGCTAAGGTTAAGTACTTATAGATTATAGAAGATAATGTGAATGATCTTAGAGGATTAAGTTAAGAGTCAAAATTCACAATGAGATCATGGATCTTGAATTCATAATTTGTAATCATTTTGTTGGACGCAACCCAGAAGGCCTCACAGTGAGGTATGTTGTAGATTATTTTATGAATCAATAAAGATATATTTATTTTGTCTCTCCTTTGTGCAATTCTATGTATTTTTCTTCTATTGTGTTTACTGAGCAAGGTGGTTGAACAACTAAGTGTGCCTTTATCCTTAGTTGTTTGTACCTTTTCTTGCATCATCTTGCCACTAAGCACATCACCATTTCTTCATTTCCAGATATGCCATGTAATTTACATTGAAATATGAGACCAAAAAGCACTAAATCCTGTACTAATACTGAGGATGAAAGAAATCTCAACTTATATTTAGACGTAAAGAAAGGCCAAAGATACTGCTAAGATCCTTTGTGAAGAAATAATCAAATGAAAGGTGAACAATAGTTTTAGGAAGTCTCTAGATATTGCACATCTTCATCTACCCATTAGGATCCTTAAGAGGGAATCTACAAATCAAAGTCCTCCAGAGGAAACACTTCATTTTAGGTTCAACATATCTCCTCCACAAGTTATAAAAGACCTTTGTCCATGAATTTGAGTCCCAACTAACAACCAAACAAGAAATGGCATGTGCAACAATAGAGTCATGCACAAACATTATGGAGTACATGTACTTGTATCTAATGTTGGGAAAATATGTGCTGACAAGCCAAACTAAAATAAAGGATGTGTGTCCAGCCACATGTCAATATATTGAGAGAGGGGGTGGGGTGTGAATTTGTGTACTCACTATTTTCTACTTTTCACTCTTTATCACACTTCACACTTGTCTACATGTTGATGATAGCTACAACTTAACTAGTTAGGATTGAGTAAAAATAAGGTACATGAACATAGAAACACATAACACATTCAAGATCTCATGGAAAACTACCTAAAATAAAAACCATGATGTTTGATTTGATCCTCAAAAAGCTTAGACTCTCTTGAAGTGCACTTAATCAAGAGCTTATGTATGGTAATAGATTACAAAGACATTGTTAGATGCTACCCATTTCAGTGATTTTAAGAAGACCTATTAAATTCTTTCCCTATTATGAGAACCTTGGTTAAAGAACTTTTGAACACAAGTTAACATATTACCGTGTTAGGGAATTTAGTACACAAACCTTATTAGGATCCACCCTTAATGAGATTTACTATTGAAATGATAAGTAAACAATAGGGAATTATTTAACAAAGTTTCTAGTACACTTAGCTTGAAATAGATCATTCTTCAACTCTTTTGACTTGTTTAGAAGTAAGCATTGCATTCTCTTAGCTCTACAACTTTGGACTCAATTAGTTGTGCACTTGGCCCTCCTTACTCTTGCAAATAATCATACTTGTACTATTCAAGCTTACTAGCTTCTCCTTAATACATTCATTAACATTTTGACAATGACTTCTCTTTGTTATTCTCCTTTACACCTAGAGATTACACATAGCTCATCTCTCTTGGATCTTTGGCTAAGCACTTAGTAATATAACCTTTTCTCTTTTGACTCTATCTCCTTTTATACTTCTTTCTTACTTCACTTAGAATTCCTAATCCATGAATTCAACATTTAAATCATCATCCCTACTTCTAGCTTAACTCCCCATTGTAGTAGTGCATTGATCTTGTCTATTGTAGCATGTATGTAGAAGAGTCACAAATGTCATTTTTCCTCAATGACTTGCTCTTGTTTGACAAAATTCACATTTTGCATTCTTTTGATTGTTCCCTAGTGTGTTAAGCCATCACCATTAAGTGTAATGATGGGTGCACTCCTATCCTCTTCATGACATGGTTGTCACAAGAATCTTACTCTATGCTTTGATTTCTAAGTTGGCCAAACCACCTTGTATAGCCACTGATAATTCAAATTTTCTTTTCACTTTGTATCCTTTTTGTCACATGGTCTTCACTTGGCATACTTTCATCTAAGTGGATCACCTTTATCATCCCCTCTATTGGACCCACAGTTTGTCTCTTCTCTAATCACCTTTGTCAACTAGAGTCACACATCCATGCCTCTTGTCAATCATTTCTCCTTTGCAATCTTAGTTCCTTATTTTGTCTTGAAATCAATGGAAAAATCATTGATAGTTGAGTCCACTATTTAGTTTTCAAGGTTCAAGGAAATTATGCCAACAATCTCCCTCTTTGACATTGATGGCAATAGTAAATTATTTTTTATAACCATTTTAGTGTCGTGTGTTCTCTTTCTCTTCTTGTTTCAACATCTCCTCTTGACATGATGCATCTACATTCTTTTACTATTCTTTGGATCCTCCCAACTTATTTCTTGGTTCTTCTTTCCCTTGTGCTTCTCAACTCCTTTTTTTGGCTCCCCCTTTTTCTTCTTCTGCCCTTCTCAACTTTTCCCTCTTTGAAAACAATGCAATAAGTGATCATCTTTGCTCTTCTCCTTTTCTCTTGACATTTTCCCCTATGGAGTAGTCCCTTTCTCTCATCGGTCCATCATTAGAATTATTCGTTTCTTGATCATGTATTTGTACCTTCTACTCTGATCTTAGTTTAGGCTGGATAAGGGGTAAGACCCCTTACCTTTCTCTTAGATACTTCAAAGTATCCATTTGAAGAGGCTTTCTAAAGATATTAGAAACTTTCTCCATAGTTGGTACATATTCTAACCCAACCTCTTTTTCTTGCACTTTCTCTCTTGGAAAATTGTACTTTATTTTAAAGTATATTACCATATTTTTGGATATGTTGATTGTACTAGTGTTATCACAATTGATAACTACAAGTTCCTCCATTTTATGTTGAATTCTTTCAAGAAGTTATTTTGATCCAAATAACTTGAGTGTAATTCATTGCAGCAACAACATATTCTACTTTAGGTGTTGATTATGACATGCAGTTCTACTTTTTGTTCACCCCTACAACCAATCTTCCTTTGGAAGAAATACTTCACCACTAATTGTGTTCTTTCTGTCATCCATGTTCCTTGCATAGTTAGCATCAATAAATAAAATGAGCTCAAAGTTTCACTTGCGAGAATACCACAAGCCATACTCTTCAGTGCCCTTTAGATATATGAAGGTCCTCTTCATAGATACTAGTCATGTGTGATTCTTTTGGGTTGACATTAAATATTTCTACAATTCCAACTATATGTGCTATGTTTGGTCTATTGTGTACAAAATACTACAATTTATGAATCATGTATTAGTAAAGTGTCTCATGTACTTAAATTCTATCATACAAATTCAACTAGAGGTCATCCTTAAAGGTCCTAATTACTCCAAGAAATTAACATATAAGAAACTAGGGACTTCATCCAAACAATTGTTCACTTTCTTCAAGTCAACCAATTGAAAAGAATATCTTCTCAAATATTTATATTTGATTTTCTAGAAATATCACCTACTCACAAGAAAATCCTAGAAAAATCCTTACATGAAACTAGTCTCTTTAAGGATATCAACATTGATCAATTCCAGACTATGGTCAACCACATCACTACCCCTCACTATCTCACTTTCTCCAAGCAAGATGATAAATCATTGATGAATCCACATAACCTTTCTTTGCATATAAAATTCCCAAATCTATAGAAACCATGTCAAACATGTGTTGATGGAGGTGCAAGGTTAAATATTTGTATATACAACTTGGTCAATAATTGGGTCTTTTAAAATTCACTACTGAGCCTAGGAGGAAAATAACTATCAAGGCATATGATGATGAGGAGAGATAATCTAAGGGCCTTTTGGTTTTTGTATTTTAGTGGTACCCACTAAAAAGGATGTGGTCTTTCAAGTCTTGGACATACCTCTTGCTTATAACATTTTGTTAAAAGAACCGTAGATTCATGACATGCAAGAAGTGCCTTCAACTGATCATCAATGCATCAAATTCCAATACAATAGTAGTGAGGAACCTATGTTTGCCAAACTTTCACTAAACCCTCGGTACCACATGATAGAGCTGCTAAAGAAAATAAGAACACACTTTATAAATATGAAAAGAAACATAAAATGCTAAATATTGGGATGTGAGAGTATTAGTTGGATTCTATTGCCACTCTTGTTGTTTCTCCTCACTCCCATAGTAAACTTTCACAACACATGAAACACTCAACTTCTTCTATGACTATCTACAATAGTTTTGTTCAATTTTCAATATCTTAAGAAGATGAAAATAAGGATAGGATTATTAGAGAATGGATTTATAGAGAGGAAGTTCCTAAAGAGGTCACACTTACTACCAATATCCTCTGAATATGTTTGGCAAAAGATATGAGTTTATAAATAAAATTGGTATTGTAAACCCACTAAATAAATTTTTATTGTGAACCTACTAAAATACTTCAAAACTAATAACCATTCAATAAAATCTTCTTTTTATCTCTTTGTATTTTAGGGAACATGTATATTTATATAAGTAAATAATTTTTAAATTTAAAACACTTTCTGCTTCACCAAATATTTCATTGGCTTGTAATTAGAGAATTCAAATATATCAATCATATTTAATATTTCATCTACAGAAATATATTTTCAGATATAAAGATCAATAATTTTCATTTTATTATTCCTTTTAGAAAAAAAAACTTCAAAAATAAGAAGTAAACAATAAAATCTTCCTTTTAATCACTCTCTTTCATTTTAAGAAATTGACATAGCCTTAAAATTAATATGTCAATGGTTGAAGGAATAGTTTAAGTTTTCCAAAAGGTTCAAAACATGTTATAACAAAATTTAACACTTCATCTTGGTTGCTCATAAACTCAATATAGCTATGAAATGCTAGTGTTCAATTACTCTCCCTTATATACTTTATCTATCAACTGGTGGACTATGGAGAGAATCATATAAAGGTATAAGTTATTTTCCTTCTACAATAATTAATAATGGTAAAAAATATCACACAAGTATATAAATCCTAGGTTTCAGTAGAAAATAATGAGTGTATATTTATTTCTACATTGGATTCATTCAGAGAATCACTTAGGCACAATTCTTAAGTTATAAATGTGGATGCTCAAATGTTTGTGTAAGAAGAGACAATTTATTTTTCATAGATGCATGATGATTTTCTATCTCTATTATTAAGGAAATTCTATGCAATGACTCAAAGTTACCAATTGGATTTCTTAATTGATCAACTTTGATGGCATCTCTCCTTGGAATAAACTATGCACTTGAATTTAATGAACATGAGTGGATTTTTATAATCCTAAACTTTAATTGATATCACATGCTCTATGATTTATATGTCTTTGGCACATTAATCATCCTCATGGTATTCACTTTTCATAAAGGGAAAAAAACGTCTTTTAATGGCTAGACAAATCTCCAATCTCATTGCATATGCACAAGGATTAAAATTTGACGTGATTGAGCATGATGAATATATTAAAACTAAAAATGAATTACACAAATATATGTCGATGTAGCTTATATTATGTTAGAGATTATTTGATGTGACCATTAAAGCTATTAGGATGAGATTTATATAAACAATGTTGTGTCAAGAATGATTGAATTTTCTTTTTTTTTGGATGCGCGAATCAAAGTTGCTGAGGATGCAGAGCGATGGCGTTCTCCAAGGTGAGCACTAGGGCCTGCGTGCCCTAGCCTCTGCTCTATTCTCTACATGCGAAGGATGTCTGCAAAGGGTGTCGAGCTATCTATGTGCATGGGGGATGCTATTGTCTCTGGCTCGTGGAGTTTTGGACGGGTGAGGCAGCTGCTGATTGGGGTGGGTTTTGGCTAGAAGATCTAGCATCAAAGTTTGCTGTTTGACAGTGGCTGCGATGGGGATGGGGATTGGGGGGCGTCTTGGCCCATCCTATTTGACTGGTGGAGGTGGAGTTGATCCTACGGTGGGGTCAACAATGTTACAGGTTGATTTGGAGGAAATAGAGATGATCGTGTCAACTGCATCAGCACAGGGTAGTGTTGATGATCTGTTGAGTAAATCCACTTTGGGAGATGGGGGGTCATCCTCAAAAGGAGTACCCCAGATTAAAAAAGTTAATGGATGTCTAGAAAGATCTGAAGATCGCCTAGTCTTAGTGATTCAACCAGAGTAGATTTTTGAAGATGTTGAATATTGGCAGAATCATGCCCTTATTTGCAAATTTTTGGGCTTGCGCCTCTCCTTGCCTGTGTTGGATTCTTGGGCTCATCGAGTTTGGAACCCCGAAGGTGATATGGAGATTATTCTAGCTGCGAATAATTATTTTCTAGTTGTCTTCTCATGCATGTCAGATAGGAATAGGGCTTTTGAAGGAGGCCCATATTTTTTCAACCAGGTGGGGCTTTTTATCAAGCCTTGGCACATGGGCTTCAATTTAGCTGAGGAAATTCCCTCACGGGTTCCAGTGTGGGTTCGGCTATCGCGATTGCCATTGGAGTTTTGGAGGGAGGATATTCTTCATTCAATCTCTTTACTTTTGGGAAAGCCTGTAGGAGCAGCTACACAAAATCAAGACCGTAAGGTAATCTCTTATGCTCACATTTGTGTAGAAGTTGATTTAAATAATCCATTACTAGATTCTATGGAAATATGTTTGGGATCCTCTTCCTGGATCCAACAGTTGTATTATGAGACCCTCCCATTTAGATGTCGTATTTTCCATGAATATGGTCATTTACTTCGCAAATGCCCTAGGTTCAAGCCTAGTCCTGCAAATGCTTCTGGCCCTTTAAAGGGGGATAAGGAGAAGGCTCTAACATCTACCGATCCTGGGGATAATGAAGGTTTTACTCAAGTTAAATCTCACAACAGGGGCAAAGGTAAGAAAAGAATTGGGCAGGATAGACATAATGACAATACTTTTAATAGATTTGATGTTCTTGAGGACCTGATTCAGGAGCAAGGTATTCCAGTTGAGCTTTCCTCTAGAGATAAGGGGCTGAAAGAAGTTCAAGAAGAAGAGGAGAAGAAAGATGATCAAGTATTACATTCAGAGGACCTTCAGTACACATAGATTGATATGGATCTGCAGTCCCAGGATAAAGGTATCGGGGATCACCAGGGGTCTCAAGTTTAGATGAGCTTGGTAGTGGTGCCTCCAGACCCCCCTGCTCCTAAGGGGGCCTCCGATTCAACCAAGGGAAATAAAGCTCATTCTACATTAGGCTTACAACAGAAACCCTTTAAGAAAGGGCTTTTGGATAAACCAGCAAGGAGTGTCAGAAAGACAGATCAAGAGAGGGTGAAGCTTATGGGTGATACTTTGGTTGAATCTGGATCTGTGAGACCTGTTGACTCTCATTTCTTTCACCCCCATAAATGATTGTTCTATCATGGAATGTTAGGGTGAAAAATATCCCTAGATAAAAGGTTGTTCGTAGATTGATTGACTCTCAGTTACTAGATGTGGTTTTTATCTAGGAAACCAAGCTTACAGTGGAGGGATTAGCTAGTTGTGCTCCTCATATCTAGCCCCAGGGTAATTGGCAAGGGTTGGGAGCTCAGAATAGTTCAGGGGGAGTTGCTTGTTTTAGGAACCCACAAAAAGTTCTTCCCTTATGGTGGATTTCTAGTCACTCTTCTATCTCCTTGGTTATATCTTGTTTGGACACTGGAGAAAGATGCCTTCTTTCCAACATTTATGCCCCCACTGATATTTCATGCAAGGCATAGCTTTGGGCTCACATTAGTTACATCCACACCTTAGACCCATTTCTCCCATGGATTTTGGCTGGCAAATTTAATTCTATTACTAGTTTAGATGAAAAAAGTGGTGGGATTGCTAGGCTGGATCCTTCTGCAAATTTTTTTAGAGATATGATAGACTCTTTGAAGCTCATTGATGTAAAACCAAATAATGGTGTTTTTACTTGGAATAACAGGAGGTGTGGTGCTGAGGCTATCTCTGAAAGACTCGATAGATTTTTGGTGTCTTGTTTTTGGATGAACAACAACTTGATCACCAGTTCAGAAATTCTTGATTGGAGAGGTTCAGATCATTGGCCCATCAAGTTCTTAGCTACTACTTATGGAATCACCAAAAACCCTCCTTTTAAGTTTCAGTTAATGTGGTTAAGAGACCAGTCTTTGCAAGACCTAATGGTGGATTGGTGGTACGAGGGGATGCCAGCCCATGGGATGGCAATGTATACTTTCTGTAAAAGACTCCAGCATGTTAAGTATAGGCTTAAGAAGTGGAATAAACAATGTTTTGGGAACCTACAGGCTCAAAGGATTGCTGCTCAGACTAGGTTGGACAACATTACTCGGTTGATTCGAGATCAAGGGAGGACTTTTGACCTAAGTGATGCCGAATCCTTGGCCCTTAAAGGATTAGAAGAGTGGGAGCTTCAGGAGGAGGTTTTCTGGAAGAAAAAATCTCATGTTGATTGGCTTCAGGAGGGGGATAGGAACACTGCATTCTTCCATAATTCGGTCAAGGCTTAGAGGCAGGTGAATTATTTAGCCTCTTTGATCTTGCTTTAAGGGGATCATCTTTCTTCCAATCAGGATATCTCCAGGGTTGCAATCAACTATTTCTCTGATCTTTTTTCTAAGGAAGCACTCAATGCTAGGGAGGAGGAGAGGGAGATTTTGGATTGCATTCCTCACCTTGTTTCTATGGAGATGAATGAGGCTCTCTTACGCCCTATCTTGTTGCCTGAATTGGAGAAGGTGGTGTTTAGCATGAAGAAAGGTAAGGCTCCTAGCCCTGATGGATTTTTGATTAAGTTCTTTCAGGAGTTCTGGGAAATAGTGAAGTTTGATCTCCTTGAGGTGGTTTAGGAATCACATAGGAATAAACAGATGCTCAGGTCCTTAAATTCTACTTTTTTGGTTCTCATACCCAAACAAGAAGGGGCTAATCAGATGACTCAATTTAGACCCATTGCACTTTGTAATGTTGTTTATAAGATTATCACTAAGCTGATTGCTAAGAGACTTAAGCCTCTTCTCAGTTCCTTGATATCCCTAGAGCAAGGGGGTTTTGTTGAAGGAAGGCAAATTTTGGATGGTGTTGTGGTTGCAATGGAAGCTATTCACTCTATGGCTAATTCTAGAGAGAGGGCTATGTTTATGAAGCTTGACATGGCTAAAGCTTATGATCGAGTGAGTTGGGAATTTTTACAGAACATTCTTTTGGAGTTTGGTTTTGCTGAGGAGTGGGTGAACTGGATTCTTAGCTGTGTGACCTCCACTTCCTATTCTGTTCTTGTAAATGGGGAGCCTTCTGATGTGTTTAGTGCTTCTCGAGGACTTCAGCAGGGGGATCCTTTATCTCCTTATTTATTCATTATCATGGTAGAAGGTCTAGGAAGGTTTATTAAGTCTCAAGTGGAGCGGGGTCTTATTCAAGGTTGGAGATGGAATGACTCTCTCCTTGCATATTCTCACCTTCAATTTGTGGATGATACAGCGTTGATGGGATCTACCAGAGTTAGTGAAGCTGTAAACTTCAGGCGGGCTCTTGATATCTAACTAAGGGCTTCAGGTCAGTGCATCAATGATAGCAAATCTTCCATCTACTTCTTCAATACCCTGCAATTCATTCAACATAAGATTTCTAGGATCCTTAGATTTCAGATTGGCTCTCTTCCTTTGATATACCTTGGGGTCCCTTTGGCCTTGGGATCTCAACATTGGGGGTATTGGCAAGGGATCTTGGACAAGTTTTGCAGCAAACTCAATCATTGGACTTACAGATGGCTTTCTTCTACTAGGAGAGCGGTCCTTCTAAAAACTGTAGTGCAATCTCTCCCTATCTACAGGTGTTGTGTACAAGTCCCTCCAATGTCCTTTGTGAAGGAGTTTGATGCTCTACCTCATCAATTTCTCTGGTCAAGCACCCTCCTCTCATCAAAATGGAGCCTAGTTAAGTGGGAATATGTTTGTAGGCCAAAGCATGCTAGGGGTCGCGGTCTCAAGTCTATGGCACTGGTGGTCATAGCATTGGCTGCTAAGCTGTATTGGAGATGGTGCAGTAATCAACATTTGGATTGGGCAAGGATTCTTACTTATAAGTATTTCCTTGGGGTTGATAGTTCTAATGTGCCATGAGTTGCTTTGGTGGGGAAAGGATCTTGTGTTTGGAATACCCTTAAGAAGGGAGCCCGACTAATTAAGGAGGGTTTGTTTTGGATTTGTAATAGTGGATTAGATGCTTTGTTTTGGCAGGACTCTTGGGATGGGCACCCGCCCTTGATCTCCAGCTTTCCCCAGCTTCAGCCTCTTTGTCACGCTTGCACTACTACTGGCTTGTTTAAGGTGGAGCATTTTAAAACTTTCAAGATCATGAATTAGGTGGAAGTGACTTGCTGGAAGGATCCTCAAGAGTGGCTTGTTGGTGGCTCTAATGAGGATCACACTCTTCTTGCTTATGTGTTGAAGGGTAGGCTTTGTAGCTCTCTCAGGGAGAGAGATGTTTTGGCTTGTAGTCCTAGTCCTAAAGGAAAGTTCTCGGTGGCTCAGGGCTATGCTACTCTTGATAGAAACTTGCATGGTCCAGGGGAAGTACATTGGTGGAAGAAGGTTTGGAATACTTTTTCTTGGCCCAAATGTAATTTTTTCTTATGGTTGTTAGCTTAGAAGAAATGCCTCACATGGGAGAATATTTGCAAAAGAGGCTTCCAGGGCCCTTTTGTCTGCTTCTTATGTGTGCATAATGAAGAAGGTATATCTCATTTGTTTTTCCTCTGCCCCTTCACAAGGGAAATATGGCATAGATGGTGGGAGGCTTGGTGCCATGGGTGTATCCATGCCACTTCTCTCACCGAATTTTGGGAAAGCCTAGGTAGACCTCCAGCAAGGACTTCCTTTTCTTAGGTTTCCTGGATGGTTGGACTGGTTCTTATTCTCTAGAACCTCTGGTTGGAAAGGAATCGCAGAATTTTTTGTGATTCCAAATTGGATAGACCTCAATTGTGGAGGAGGATTCTTGGCAGGCTACAGGAGACTATTTTTGCAAAAAGTGATATGGCTAAAAGTATAGATCTTGATGATCAGGTTATTGTGAGAAATTTGAATTTGGATGGTAGTAAACAGAGGCATACTTTTAGAAAAAGGCATTGTTATGGTAAGCAATGGGTCTGTAGGGTTAGGAGACAGACTCCTCCACCAGCTGGAACCTTGAAGATTAATACAGATGGCCCTTCTCAGGGGAATCCAAGACCTGTAGGTATTGGAGCTATAGGTAGAAGTAATGATGGGGGGGCGGTTTTTCTCTTCTCTACCTATAAGGGTCAGCACTCTAATAATTTGATGGAGGCTCTAGCCATTAAAAATGCTATTGAGAGAGGATGTTCCATAGGCTGGAAAAGGATCATATGCGAATCTGATTCTCAGATTGTTGTTGATATGTTAAATAACCAAAGTTGGGAGAATGCTAATTGGGAACTGGCCTCTTTGGTAAGACAAATCTTAAGTTTTTGTAGTACCTTGGACTTTGTTTGCTTTTGTCATATCCTCGTGAATGGAACAAGGTGGTGGATTGTTTGGCAAAGTGGGCTTTAGAGAATGGGGATAATTGGGGTATTGGTGGAAGGGAGGAATTACCTCCTAATTATTGTAGGTTTATTGATCAGCTCATATTGGAGCATAGACATATGTAGTGGTTCTTGGGGCCTCTAGCCTTTGCATTGTACTTTGATGTTATTTGAATAAATTTTTACCCCTATTTTTCAAAAAAAAATGTTTTTTCAAGAATTAGGTTTCTATGCAATATCTTGTAGCATATTCATGTTAGATAAAATGAGATAAAAATTCTTTCGAGAATAGTAAAAGTGGCCATGCAGTGAAACTTGAGTTAAAAGGAAAAGTAACCTTATATACATTCCTCAATGTGTTTTCCCCAACCACATTTCTCTGTTTCCACTATGAGTAACATCTATTCTTAGCAAATCTTCTTCGACTCATGAATTATATTCCACATACTAGTAAGTACCATTTTCTTATTGCTATTCACAATGGTTATTGATCTTAGGGCCCATTTGGTTGTTGGAATATAAATTAAGCATTGGCATTCAAAATGCTAGCTTTGGGATTTTGGAAATTGGAATCTAGATTATGATTAAGGAATTCAATTTGGGATTGTTTGGTTGACCAAGAATTCATTGTGAGAATACTGATTTTCATTGTTTAGTTGCACATTGTGGATTTGGAATACTAGGAAAAATATATTGAACGCAAATCATTGTCAGCCAATAGTGATAAAATATTCAAGAGCAACAAAATAGTGAAGGAATAACACAATAGAAACAATGACTATCAAGTGTGTTAGTAAAAAATTGAGTCATGATCAAGTCTAGTCTTGAAATAGACTAGTAAAATGTTGAAAGTAATGGCAGAAATCTACATCTTTATAGACCACACCAAATTGTTGACAAGGACTGATGAAACATAAGCACTAACAAAGTCAACAAGGAAAGATTAAGAAACATTTGAAACATTACGAAAAATAAAATGGAAATATGAATTGGGTGTCTTTGTTGGTAACAACTAGTCAAAAAAATACAAACAACAAAAGTATGGAGGATATATATGAAGGTAGTGATTTGTGTGGGCAACTACAGACGTGACAAACATATGAGCAAGTAATAAAGGAAATTTTTCCCTCCATTTAAAAAATTTAAATTTCAAAAATTTGTGCAAAAATAGGTGCCCGCAAAAGGGCATTGAGATGTCAAACCCAATTAAATTTTACTTTAGTTAAAATCATCATTTTCAAAAAATGGGATTTAACATGTGAATTAAAACAAGAAATCCAAATAACAAGTATTTTGAAGCAATTTGGAATTCTTTTTTTGGGGGTCAAATGGGGATATTGGATTCTACTTTTTCCCAATTCCAATTTGTATTGTGTGGACCCAAACAATGGATTAGACTTTTTTAGAATTTCGAATGTCAATTCCATTCTAATTCCAGCAACCAAATGGGCTCTTAGTAAATTGTGGTTTCCTTATTCACCTCTCAACTACATTATTAGATTATTGGTAGACATTCTTATAATTGAGTGAAATTAATATGATTTGAATGAGCTAAGACTATTGTAGGAGTAGGGTAGCATAGTTCGATATGATTTATTCATGCTTATAGATTAATTATCTTATTTTATTGTTTGATTTAATAATTTTATTCAAATGCCATTTCCTTGTGAATCCTTGTATTTTTCTATGGTTCTTATGGAAAACTAAATGGAATTTAGATTTTTTTATGACACTTGCAATAAATATAAAGATGGTGATCATAAAGTGAAGAGTATGTCAGTATAAAACATTGATAAAACTATACATTTATCTCCTTAAGATTACTAATAGACCATATGTTAGAGTTCCAAAGTAGGCCATGTCTTTCTCTTGTGTAGTCATTTCTCATGTGTCATGTTGTTTGCTATTCATCTTTTCTGTGTTGATCTCATGAATAGAGTGGAAAGGTATATGATGAGTAGGAAAGAAGTTTTGTAATGATGGGTGGAAAAATCCACCAAAATTAGATGTTACTTATTTTCTCAAAACATTAAATGATAGAATGGTTGGGTTATGTTATCTCAAACTCATAACCTAATGAATGTGGGCCATAAATTATTGCGTGGTTTCCAAAAAATGGAAAACCAATGCAACTTCATCTTTCCCCATGATTGATTTTGAACCTTGGATGATTGTTCAATAGATAGGGAAACAATTCATTGCCACACCATGGTCACTAGCTAGTCTTGATTTCTTGTCTCTATCATCAAGATTTCTTGGGAGCAGTGACCACTTTAAGTAATTTCTCTGACATGACTCTACAAATTACCTCCTACATGATTACTCTCTTTCAACCTTTTCTTTAAATTTTATATCAAGTTTGGTTCTCCTTGTTTAGGCAATCAAAATATTTAACTTTCATACACAACATTTTCTTTTGCTTTAAATTTGAATTTCTATGTTTAAGAATACATTCATTATTTCTTGAGATTATTGGTTATGTAGGCACAAATGTCACATATGAATGTTTATTTAAGTTTACATATATATAAAATTCTATAAAAGTTTCTTTATCTTTTAGATTAATTTTTAGAGTTTCTTTATCTTTTAGATTAATTATTTCAATAATTTTTCAATAAATGATTAGGTCTTCTTATCTATGTATTTATTTCACTTATTAATTTTTAAATCCACTATATATTTGTCCATTATATTTATCTCATGCCTTTTAAAAATCTTTGTAATTAATATCAATTTAGCAAATCACTTTCTTTCTAAAATTAAAAAGAGGAATCTAGTTTAGTTATTTTTAATTAAGTTTTATTACCAAGTCACAATTTAAACTTTATAATTTTTCTTAATATTTATTAAAAAAAAAAACATTTTTATTAGTTTTATATAAAATATTCTTTAATGATGATAAATTAATACTACAAGAGATTATCTTTCATGGGATTTGGTCAATTATAAAAATAATAATAAATATTTCTATAGATAAACAATTATTAATATTTAAATCTTGTGTCTTTATGAAATATTTAATTTTATAAATACTTCATTAAGTCACATTGTAAGTTTTAAAAAATGAAATATATTACTTGAAAGATAATATCTTGTCCAATTACATATATATTCAATTTGATTGAAAATAGAAGAAAAATTACAATGTTGGATTATGTTCTGACGAAGAGTGTTGCAATGTGTTGCCATGATTTCAGCCTCCTATATTTTTCAAACTTTTAGGGTTAGCGTTGATTCAATATGATGTCAAGTCTAAGTCTAAATTTCCTATAGGATGGTCTTTCTTCTCATCATTCCTTTGAGTTAACCTAATGCAGGAAATCATATTAGCAAATTTCTAGTCCATGACTAGGTGTTTAGGGTTTGGGAGGGTTTGTTTTGCATTTTCCTAATGAGAAGAAGGTCTGGATGTTTATAATGATTCATAATTCCTTGTTCCTAATCATCTCTAGGACAAAGATTCATGCTGAGAAGCAGTTCTCTCTAAAAGTTTCTAATTCCATGGTCAAAGATCTATATTTGGAGAAGGATACATTTTCACAGGTACATACACAACAAATGCAAAAGAGAACATTGAAGATTGAAGGTGAAGATTGATATACAGGTCATGAGAACAAGTTAGAAGCAAGAATCAGTTAGATTCAATACAAAATGGATGATAAAAAATACAAAAATGGTGAAGAACATGGTAAAATGTGGTGAAGACCAAAATTGGAATTAATTAGATGAATCAAACATGTCTGATCCTCCAAATCACCAAATTGACAAGTCAAATAAGTGAAATAATACATTTCATTGGTTTGTTGAAAAGTCAAAGTCTTACATGTCAGTTGGGCCCCCTTTTTTAACATAAGATCATGCATGTTTCGAGCTGTCAAATCTTGAAAGATCAACTCAGGATGCTTTCTTGCATTCTAGGAGTGCTCGAGAAATAAACAATTTGGGAAAGTGACACTTCAACACGTGTCCCGAGGACCCATTACATTCAACAAAGTGCCACAAAGAAAAGTGGTCTATGTTTGATTCTCTAGTTAATAAAGTACTATCGCCTGTCTTCCACAAAGTACACAAGATATATAGTTGGAATGTGGACCCACAACACAAACTAAACAATGAAGTCCTTTTCACGAGCTATCAAATCTTAGAAGATCTGTGGATGTCACTTTCCTACTTTTCAGAGATGTTGGATGTTTACACAATGCAGGGTAGTGATAATGAGACACATGGAATGCTGGATCCATGAAATGAAATATGATGGTGATAGTAAAGGTTTAAAATGATTTAATCAGAACTGTTAATTTAAGATAGATGGCTAGAATTTGAAAAGGCAGCGAATGTTAGAATGTGAATTCATGGATTTGGCACCAATGTGGTTGTTGTAGATTAGAATGGAATATGAACTACTCTGAAGGTTTCTAACCATTTCTATTTTCTTTCTCTGATGTATTAGATTATAATTGATGACCGTTAGATTTATGAGAAATTCAAGTGTTCTGTCAATGTAATTGATGAATATTTAATTGGCCAAGAACCCTAGAGGGGAAGGTCTATATATGTAATTTTCCAAGTTAATGAAAGAGGATCATTAATTTTATGCAATTTCTCCCCTTGTATTTCTAGATACTGACTGAGGATCAAGAGGTTGTATGAAATGAAGGATTTGTATGATGTTTGTAGCTAGGTAATGTGATGTTTTGATTCCATTTAGGACTAACATGCCTTGGTTTCTTTTGTTGTCTCTTTCAACTGAGCTAACCTAGAATTCTCAAAATAGTTTCTATGGATTCTAGGATGGATGTATTTGAAGTTGGTGATATCTTACAAGATTCCATTTTAGTAGAGAGTTATTAGTCAAGGTGGATTCCATTTCACCTTTCATGTGCATCTTTGTTCTATCTCTAGATTGCATTTTAGTAGTCTAATTACTATGCATTTAGAAGTAAAAGTAGATGTTAGAAGAACTAAGGTAGCTTATGATATCCATTCCAGTGGGTGATATAAGTTGTCCAATTTTTTTTCTGCCTAGGGTGTTTGTAGTTATTAACATCCTGGTTTATCCTCTTCTATTCTCGATTTAAGAGCATACCCCATATCCAAATGATCTATTAAAAACACAATTCATTGCATATATTGCATATAAGGGAGCTATACCTTACAATTTAGAGGGTAGTGATATAACATATACAGTAACCCATTTGTTGTTAACATCCTTTTGTTTCCTCACATTTTGGGCATCTAGAGTCAAGGTAAAGCCAATTTAGCAAGAGGGACAAAGTATTAACCAAATTTTTTTGGTGTCTCTATCGGGGATCAAATCTAAGCCCAATCTTTGGTTTCTCATTCTTAGAAATATAAAGGTGTTTTCCCTAGGATGAAGACTAGTGACTCTATATGAAGGACCTATTCTATTTGGTAAAATATGGTCTAGTTTAACTCAATGGCTATGCCAAATTCAAAGATTGGGAGAAGGCAAAGACCTAAACCCACTCTCTAAGAACTCAATGAGAATACTAACAAGATGCTACAAAAGCTTGTACTTATATATAAAGAAAGCATCTCCCATGCTATCCAAAAGAATATTAGTATTGAAGATGATCATGTTTTTGCATCCCTTTGGAAATGTGTGTGCTCGAGATTTTGCAAGCTGAAAGACATGCAAAGAGAGGAGCTTAGGTTGAAGCAAGAAAAGCTAAGACCTAAACCTACTCTTAAAGAGCTTTATACAATTAAAGACAAGGTATTTTAGAAGATTTTGTTAAATCTTGTAGAGAGTCTCAATAAAGAAGATGGCCCTAAAGAAAAGAAGATATGGGACCACCTTTGCAACCTATTCCACTAGTTGAAGGAATAAGAGAAATTAACTAAAGCTAATGAAAACATCTACACCTAATTATGAAACTCCTATTGTAATGTCACCTAATTCTAGTTCTCATATTATTTCAGTATTTGGTAGACAAGAGGTTTTTCATGATGTTATAGATCAAGGTGACAATACTTCATCAGAATCCTCTAAAGAAGAATCTTCTAATGACTATATGCTTGCACTAGAACATTCCACTTGTAATGTACCAATAGCTAAAAGTCTGACTCTAGTTGAAGAGAGAAGCAATGAAGTTCATCTCGAAAAATGGTTGTATCAGCATAAGGAGAAACTTCATGAACCCACTAGTAAGAATCTTATCATTGATAAAAAATTGATTAAAGAAATGATTCTTGAGACCAACTGTCACTTTATAGAAGAATCAGTTCCATTGGTAGACACAACTTTCCCTTATAGCAAGGAAGAGCCTTTTTATAGCCACTTCCCTTGGAAATTTCATTTTTGATCACCATGACCTTATCTATAATGATGAAGAACAAGTCCTAGATCACAAAAAGAAATTAGAAGACATAGAAAGAGAAATTGTTCCCTTTTGGTCATCTCATATAGAGAAATGCTCACCTGATGAAGAAGGACTTGTTGAAAATGGGTGAAAGGTGGATGTACTATTTGAGAGCTTGTTGAATGTTCATAACTCCTTTGAAGAAATAGTGAAGTGGATGGTATAAATATCTCACAACAACTCAAATAATGAAGATGCAATGGAGGATAGTGAGAATGCATATCGCTGCATAGTTGAGGGAGATTAGGTTCTTGAGCACAATAAAGTAGGTATCCATCCAATAACAAAGCTTGTGTATGAGAAGATTTTCTCTACCTTGATTGATAAAGCCTAATTATGTGAGAGGGTAACTGAAGTCTTTGGTGTCAACCACTTTTCTCCTAATTTAAGAAGGTGCATGTTAGGATTAAACCACATACAAAAATAACAATTACATACAAATATATCCAATAATAGAAAATGATATATCACACAAAAAAGAACACGACACCAAGATTTAACATGGTTCACCCAATCCCTGGGCTATGTCCACCAAATAACAAGTCCAATATTATTATGATCTAGTGATTATAACCTAATTACAAACCATAACCCATTACAGCTCAATACTGCCACAAGAACCAATTTTGCATCACAACTATGAAAAAATCCCTAATCCCAAGCTAATTTATACAAGTGTTTTTACTGCTCTAGCATTATAATTAATAATTACATATCAGCCCAAAATCTTGATAAAATAGGACCCAAATTTTTTTCAAGGTGATGCCCCAAGCCCCAAAAAATTTATAAGTATGTACAATACTTTCCTAGTCAGTCACCACAATCTAACAATCTCCCACTTGGGGACTGATCAGGGTCCACACTAAACAACAATCTCCTACTTGGAGACTAATCTTGTAGCTATGCCACTACTCCATGAGGCTTCCACTAGATCAAACCACCATGGACTCTACTATTCTTTTATTCATGTTTAGTTGAGAAGACCAACCAAAGCTGAAGAGGAGTTTAACTTCTTCCTTGTTACTACCTTTGTCAACATATCTTCTAGATTGTCATTTGTATTTATCTTCTCCATATTTTACTATCCATCCTCCAAAATTGACCAAATGAAATGGTACCACAATTGAATGTGTTTGATCTTTGAATGCAAAGCTGAATTCTTTGGAAGATGAATGGCACTTTGACTACAAATAATTATCCTTCTGATGGTGTCCCAATTTTTCCAAGAAGAGCTAAAGCCATGTCATCTCCTTGGCTACCTCTGTAGTAGTTGCATACTCTACCTCTGTAGTGGATAAAGCATTAACCTTTTGTAACCTAGAAACCTAGCTCATGGCTGCCCTACCAATAGTAAAGACATAACCTATAGTACTCCACCTAGTGTCAATATCCCCTGCCAAATCTAAGTCAACATAGCCCTGTAAATTAGTAGTAGAGCCCCCAAAGTGTAAACACTTACTATATATTCCTCTCAAATATTTGAGAATCCATTTGATGACATTCCAATGCACAATTCTTGGATGACTCATATACCTACTAACGACTCCCATTACATGTGCAATACTTGGCCTAGTACATACCATAACATACATCAAGCTTCCTATAGTTGAAGCATAGGGTACCTTGGGCATCTTATCCTCCTCTTCACGTGTCTTGGGACACATCTTTTTAGTCAACTTCAAATGACTAGGTAAAGGTGTGGTAATAGCTTTAGCATTCTCCATAGAGAAACATTGCAATACCTTCTCCACATAATCAGCCTTAGATAGCATCAATTTTCTATTCTTCCTCTGTCTACAAATCTTCATACCAAGGATTTGTTTTTCTGCTCCCAAATCCTTCATTGCAAATGCATGTACTAATTTGCATTTTAACCCCTTAATGTGATCCATGTTAGACCCAACTACAAGCATATCATCAACATATAAACATAAAATAATGTAGTTGTCATCATCCAACCTCTTAAAATAAAAAAAATTATCTGAATGATACCTATTGTATCCATGCTCATGCATAAAATTGTCAAATTTTAGATACCATTACTAAGGTGCTTAGCCATATAAACTTTTCTTCGATTTGTACACTAAGTTCTCCTTACCTTTGACTACAAATCCCTATGCCTGAGCCATATATTTCTCTTCATCCAAATCACCATGAAGGAAGGTTATTTTAACATCAAGCTACTCTAAATGAAAATATTTAGTAGCCACAAAACTTAAACTAGTATAGATAGAAGTCATCTTAACAACAAGAGGAAATATCTCATCAAAATCAATGCCTTTTTGCTATGCAAATCCTTTCACACCTAACCCAAATTTAAATATTTTCTTACCTTCATCCTCTTCTTTTAACCTATAAACCCACTTATTCTATGAAGCCTTTTTACCTGTAGGAAATTTTCATAAATCCCAAGTCTTATTTTTTAGCAAAGAGTCCATTTCTTCTTTCATTGCATACTCTCACTAAATGTTAGTATCCACCTGCACAACTTGATCAAAACATTCAGTTTCACTAGCATCAATAAGTAAAATTGAATACAAAGAGGGAGATAATCTTTCTAGAGATCTAATTTTCCTTGTTGATCATCTAACATTCATCGGCGTGTGTGGTAATTTTTTTTGTGGTTGTTACACATCATGAGGAATGGCTACAACATCAACTTTTGGAGTATCATTCAACACTACATAATCATCTTCTTTCTTCTCATGTTGTTGCAACATATATTTTTACAACACTTTCTCATTGAATATGACATCCATGCTTCTTACAATTTTATGATTTTCAAAATCCTAAAGCCTATAACTAAATCCATTAATGTCATATTCAAAAAATACACATTTCTTTGACTTATCTTTTAGCTTGGTTCTATTTTCAAAATCTATATGAGCTAAAGCTTCACAACTAAAGATCTTGAGAGAAGAATAACTCACCTTCTTACCAGTCTATGCTTCCTCTAGAATACCACAACCCAAAGGAGTAGAGGGGCCTCTATTAATAAAATATATAGTAGTATTGACAACCTCCACCCACATGTATAAGGGCAACCCAACATGCAACCTCATGCTCGTTGCATGCTCCATTATAGTCATGTTCATTTGTTCAACCACTCCATTTTCTTGTGGAGTCCTTGGGACAATTTTCTATCTACGAATACCATTAGTGGAACAATAATCTTCAAATTCATGATTGCAATACTCACCACCATTATTAGATTTGAGACATTTTAACTTCTTACCAGTCTCATTTTCAACCAAGCATTTCCATTTCTTAAAAATTTGAAATACATGAAATTTCTATCTAAGAAAATAAATCCATACTTTTCTAGTTGCATCATCAATAAATGTAACATAATAATGAGAGCCACCAAGGGAAGATACCTGAGCCAGTTCCCATACATCTATATGCACAAGCTCTAATTTCTCCTTTTTGTTTTCCTTCCCAGTCTTTACAAAACTCACTCTCTTTTGTTTTCCATACATGCAACTTTCATAGAAAGCCATATTAACACATTTTAGACCTAGTAATTTTTTTTTTGAATGAAGTACTTTCATACCTTTCTCACTCATGTGCCCAAATCTATTGTGCCACAACACTATATTAGAATTTATAGGTGGCTATTTGTTCTGCCTACTCAACTACAGCAATTGTTTTTGAACATTCAATTTTCTTTGAAATAATTAAAATAGAAGGAACAATATGAACTGTACAAAGATATAAGGTGCCTACTTTCACACCTTTTTCTACTACAAGGGAACCTTTTGAAAACTTCCAATTTTTATCATTAAAAGTAACTACACAACCCTCATCACCAAGTTGCCCTACTAAAATCAAATTCCTACTCAACCTTGGAACATGTCTTACCTCATATAGTAGCCAATGATTCCCATTCTGAAACTTAGTCTTAACTTTTTCCTTTCCAATAATCTAACAAGGTTCATTATCCCCCAAATAAACAAGTCCAAAATCCCCTTGGACATAATCAATGAAATAACCTCTATGAGGTGTAGCATGAAATGAAGCACCAGAATCTAAAACCCATGAATCATCAACACTTTCTAAAGAGAAAAGTAAAACATCCTCTTTGAATTTGTTACCACATTTGCCTCATCTCCATCTGATTTATCTCCTTCATTTTTCTTTTGATTCCAACAATCTTTCTTTTTATGCCCTGGTTTCCCACAATATCAATAGTCATTTGATCCTCTCGATTGAGACCTACTTCCCTTTGACTTTCCTCTTGATTTCCCACAATTTTTGGAATTACTTCCTCTCTCAGTTGTTTTTCCCTTGCTCTGTGCATTCAAAGCACTTCCTGATCTAGATCCACCTAAGGTTTTCCTAGTAGATTCCTCACTCAAAACAAAACCAATCACATCATCATATTTTAGGGTACTAGATCCAGGAACAGAATTACTCATAGCTATTACCAAGCCATTCTAGCTTTTAGGCAAATAACACAGAATCAAGAGAGCCCTAATGTCCTCCTCAAAATTGACACCCACATAAGATAATCAACTAGTAATAGTATTAAACTCATTTAAATGATCTACAATAGATCCACCTTCTGCCATTTTCATAATAAATAAACACTTGATGAGAAATACCTAGTTTGAAGTGGAGGGTTTTTCATATAGTTTAATTAGGGTTTGCATCAGTTCTTTTCTTGTCTTCACTTTTGTAATATTAAATGTCACTAATGGTGCCAAGCATAATTGAATGCTTCCAAGTGCTTTTTTGTCAAAAAATTCCATTCAACATTTGACATAGATCCCTAATTCTTTGCTTTCCCTTCCAACAACTTCCATAAATCCTTTTGATAAAGATAGTCTTCCATTTGCATCTTCCATAACTGGAAGTTCTGCCCATTAAACCTATTAACCCTCAGCTTATCCTCATTTTCCATCGGTCCCACTCAATCATGAGAATCCCACTCAACCATTAAAATTTCTTGCAAAGGATAACTAAAAAAAAAAAAACCACACTCTGATACCACTTGTTAGGATTACACCATAGACAAAAATAACAATTACATGCAAATATATGCAACAACAAAAAATAATAGATCACACAAAAAAGAACACAAGACACCAAGATTTAACATGGTTCACCCAATCCCTGGGCTATTCCACCAAACAACAAGTTTGATATTATTACAATCTAGTGATTATAACCTAATTACAATTTGTAATCCCTTATAGATCAATATCACCACAATAACCAATTTCACATCACAACACTAAAATAATCCCTAACCCTAAGCTCTTTTATACAAGTATTTTTACTACTTTAGGGTTATAATTGATAATTACATGCCATCCCAAAATCCTGATAAAATAGGGCCTAATTTCTTTTTGGGGGCAATGCTCCAAACCCTAAAGAATTTATGAAGTATGTATACTACTTTCTTGATTAGTCACCACAATCCAATAGTGCATGACCATCTTCCTCTCTCAAAAGATTATCAGAAAGAGACTATAAAAGAGAGAAGGGATGAAATTGATTTAGTTTTTCAAAGTAATGAGGTGACTAATCATCAACTAGTGAATTCCGTGGTGAAGGTGACATATTCCTATTCTTAGGCTCATGAAGAAAGTATAGACCATTGCAATAATGAGCTCATTTTCTTAAAATAAGTATATGTTTTTCCTTCTCTTCTTGGCAAAACTAAACATCATCAAGAGAATGACATGAAAAATGAAAAGAGAGATAATGAAGTATATGACCATGAATGGTTGTTCAAGCCTGAATGGATGTATAGCTAGCTAGTGCATATAATCAAAGAAACATGTGGAGTTTCCATGTTGTTTGCTACTGCTACAAGTAGGGATCCTACTTAGAGATCAAAATCAATTGTAGAGGAGGGGATCTAACTTTAGTCAGTCACTAAGTTGATTCACTTGAGTATCTTTTGTTGCTGGTTCTCAAAGGTGAGATTCATCTCACTTTTGTAAATATGTTAAGCTAGGTGTGCATTTAGTGTAGTTATCTTTCCTTGTTTCTTGCTTTCTCTATGTTTTCTTTTCTTTTGTGTTGGCTGCCCTGTTTCCCCACCACCCAAATACACATCATCTCCTTGTGCTATTTAAGACTTTGCAACCTAATGGATTAAGGCACTGATCTTTTCTATTTGATGTTTTCTCTAATAAGGGAAGTTAGTAGTTTGTTTCCATGTGTGTTTTTGCCAATCTTTTCAAATCGAAGATTCCTAGGTTCCTACCTAGGTGCTAACATGCCTAGTTCCCTAGTCAAAGCTAGCTATTGCCATGATTTCAGCCTCCTATATTTTTCAAACTTTTAGGGTTAGTGTTGATTCAATATGATGTCAAGTTTGAGTCTAGATTTCTTATAGGATGGCATTTCTTCTCATCACTCCTTTGAGTTAACCTAATCCAAAAAATCATATGAGAAAATTTTCAATCTTGACTAGGTGATTAGGTTTTAGAAGGGTTTGTTATGCATTTTCCTGATGAGAAGGAGGTATGGATGTTTAATAATGATTCATAATTCCTTGTTCCTAATCATGTCCAAGACAAAAATACATGTTGAGAAGTAGTTCTTCATCTCTAAAGGTTTCTAATTTCATGGTCAAAGATCTATATCTAGAGAAGGATACATTTTCACATGTGCATATAGAGAAAATTTAGAAGAGAACATTGAAGAATGAAGGTGAAAATTGATATATGGGTCATGAGAACAAGCCAGAAGAAGGAATCAGTTAGATTCAATATAGAATGGATGTTCAAAAATTTATAAATGGAGAAAAACATGGTAAAAGATGGCAAAGACTAAAGTTGGAAACAATTTGACAAATCAAACATGTCTTATCATCCACATCAGCAAATTGATAAGTCAAATGAGTGAAACAATGCATTTCATTGGTTAGTTGAAAAGGAAAAGTCTTACATGTCACTTGGGCCCCCTTTTTAACATAAGATCGTGCATGTTCCTAGTTGTTAGATCTTTAAAGATCAACATAGGATGTTTTCCCACATTCTAGAAGTTCTCAAGAAAAAAACAATGTGGGAAAGTGACACTTCAAAACATGTCCCAAGGGGCCCATTACATTCAATGAAGTACCATGAAGAAAAAAGGTCCATGTCAAATTCTCTATTCAATTAAGTACTTTCGCATATCTTCCATGAAGTACATGAGGTATATAGTTGGAATATGGACCCACATCACAAACTAAATAATAAATTCTTTTCCATGAGCCGTTAGTTCTTAGAAGATCTACAAACATTGTTTTCCCACTTTTTAGAGATGCTCGAGGTTTACACAATGTGGAGAAGCAACAATGAGACATGTGGAATGGTGGACCCATAGAAAGGAATATGACAGTGATAGTAAAGGTTTAAAATGATTAAGATTAATGGCTAGAATTTAAAAAGTTGATGAGCGTTGAAATATGAATTACATGGATTTGGTGCCAAAGTGCCTATTGCAGATCAGAAAGGAACATTAACTATTTTGAAGGCTTCTAACCATTCCTATATTCTTTCTTTGATGCATTAGATTGTAATTGATAACCGTTGGGTTTCTAAGTGATTCAAGTACTTTGTCAATGTAGTTGATGAATATGTAACTAGCCAAGAACCCTAGATGGGGGGGTCTATATATGTAACTTTCCAAGTTAATGGAGAGGATTGACAATTTTATGCAATTCCTCCCCCTGTATTTCTAGATACTGAGTGAGAATCAAGATGTTGTATGAAATGAAGGATTTGTATGATGTCTATAACGGGTTATGTGATGTTCTGATTCTATTTAGCACTAGTATGCCTTGATTTCTTTTATTGTCTCTTTCAACTAACCTAACCTAGTATTCTAAGAATAGTTTCTATGGGATTGTAGGAAAAATGTATTTGAAGCTAGTGATATCTTACTAGATTCCATTTTAGTAGGGAGTTATCAATCAAGGTGGATTCCATTTGATCTTTCATGTGCATCTCTGTTCTATCTCTAGATTGCATTTTAGTAGGACTAATATGCATTTAGAAGTAGGAGTAGATGTTAGAAAAACTTAAAGGTAGCCTATGATATCCATTCCACTGGGTGATATTGTTGGATACAATTGTCTAATTGTGTGTTATTTTTTATGTTACACAAATGTCATATCAGTTGTCAATCTGTGCTAATTGAGCTCACTTGGTTTGCAAGATAGTTTTTCTTGTCTATTGAGCATTCCTAGAGATTATTCTTAAAGATAGTGTCTACCAAGCTCACTTGGGAATCGAAGGAAATTACGACAGAAAGTAACATTAACCAAGTTCTCTTGGTTAACAAAGGAAAGTTGCTTAGAATCAGTGTTAATTGAGTTCACTTGGCTATCAAAGGATTTTGCAAGTTTGCAGTGTTAACCAAGCTTCTATTTGTTAACATAGGAGATCATGTCGAGACCAATGATTATTGAGTAGGGTTAGCCAATGAAGGATTTTGTTGATTTGGGATATGAAGTTTAATTATTTCAAGTATTGATTCTAGCCAACTATGGTAATGTTTATTGGTCATTGTAATTTTTAATTGAGCTGACCTAATAATCTGGATGGTATAAATGAAAGGTCAAGTGGAGATTCTGGTGTATGTGAGAGTATGTGAGTGTATTGATTAATTGACAAGGAAATTGTGTGAGCAAACTTGAAGGATGGTTAGATATCCTTGTAGAGCAACAAAGCAATATTTGATCAAGAAGGATCTAGCATGAAGTAGAATAGAGGTTTGTAATTAGCAATTTAGTTGCATCTCAATCAGGTCATTCATTGTTACTTTCTTACCATTGTAGCAATGATCTAAAATCTCTTAACAGAGTTGGTTTAATAGCTAGTTGTAAATCCTCTAACAAGGTGATAGTTCCATTGAATTGTTTTAAGACCTCTTGCAAGGCCACTCCTAACAGGGTGATTAAATCCTCTAACAAGGTCACACCTAACAGTGTGTTTTGTAACCTTTAACTAGGTTGGCTCCTAATAGGGTTCACTTCATAAGAGTGAAAATAGTAACTAGTTACATTGGTCATTTTTCCCATATTAGGTTTCCACATTAAATCTTGGTGTCTCATGTGTTCATGATATTTCTTTTATGCTTGCATATTAATCACTGTGAATGTTTAAGATTAGTTAAAAGTTAATCACACTACTTTTATCAAGTTAGAACATTTTTTGTGTGTTTACTAAATAACAGTAGCAATCAGTTTTATTGTTAACATCCAAGGGATTTGAAATATTTTGGTGGCAACTGATTCACACCCCCCCTCGCCCCCATAGTTATTTTATCGATATGTCCATCAATTAGTATCAAAGCTTTTGGTGCTTAGAGGAAAGGTTTCAAGGACATAAGCTAAAGATCAAGATGTATTACAAGAAGAAAATTCTAAAGCTTAACAAAGATAAATTTTCAGCAAGGCAGGGACTCATGAGACTTCATCTAGCTTCCATTGGTGATTTAGGATTGATATACCTTGATGGAGAATACACAACTCCTATTGGTAAATTATCTATTGGAGATATTGCTAAGAAAAAGAACCATAACACCATGATGATATCAAGGAGTGCAAAACCACTTTTGAAATGTGGAATAAGCTAAAGGACATCTACAGTGGTGATGACAATGTGAGGAGAGCCAAAGCAGAAAGCCTTAGAGGACAATTTGATCAAATAAGAATGAGAGAAGATGAAAATATTGCCAAATATGTGGAAAGAATCAAAGCCAGTGACAGTGCAATTAAAGCTTTTGGAGGAGATATCAAGGAAGAAACTATTGTAAGTAAAGTTCTTAGAACATTGCTTCCTATCTATGTAATTAGAGTATCTACTATTCAAGAAAGGGGGTGTGAAAAAAATCACAAGATAACTTTGGATACCTTAGTAGGAATATTGATAGCCTTCGAGCTAGATAGCTTTGACAATTATGTTCCAACTTCCAAGAATATTGAATTTGTATTTGAGGCTAAGATTTCACTTAAGGAGAAAGGCAAGAAAATAAAAAACATTTAGTTTGAAAGTGAAGAGGAATTAGAGGAAAGTTCTGATAGTGATCTTGAAGTTGTTGAAGCTTTACTTGCAAGAAAATATTCTAGAGGCAGAGAAAAATACAAAGGTAAAGTTTCCCTAATCTATTTTTCATGTGAAGAAATTGGTCATATTGCTGCCAGGTGCCCAAAAAAAAAAGGCAAGGATGAGAAGATAAGTCAAAAGTGCTATGGCAAGAAGGATTTCAAAAATAAAAAATCATTCAAGGATCAAGGTAAGAAGACTTGTTTTATGGCTAGAGATTCTGATAATAGTGAAGATGAAATAGTTTACATTACTGTAAAAGATGAATCTAATGATGAAGAAGATAAGATTGTACTTATCTCTCATGTGAGAAAAAAATATACATGGATCATAGATAGTGGATGTTCACATCATATGACTAGTGAAAAAATAGAGTTTGAACACTTTGAAGTCTATGATGGTGGTAGTGCAAGGTTTGGAAACAATGAACCATGTTGCATAAAAGGGAAAGATTGAATCTCATTAACCAAAGAACTTGTATGTGACAATGCCTTTTGGGTTGAAGTACTAGAACATAATTTTCTGAGTGTGGTGCAACTAATCAACATTAGATTCAAGGTGGAATTCATGCATGGCAATGCAAGACTGCTAGATGACAAAGGAAAACTGATTGGATCATGCAAACAAACAAAAGGTAATCTATTCTATCTTGATCTTGGTGATTGCTCATGTTTTATTGGTCATGTTAAAGAAAGTTGGTTATGGCAAAAAAGGTTATGTCGTGTAAATTTTGAGAACATGCTGAAAATAAGAAAATTCAAGAAATTAAGAGGCATTCCTAGTTTGAAGAAACCATATGTTGGACTATGCAAGAACTATCAAATCGAGAAAATGGGAAAAACTAGTTTTAAAAGCAAAAACTATCAATTTGAAGATATCTTGGAAATTGTGCATACTAATTTGTGTGGACCTATTGGAATAGAAAGCTACAGTGGAAAAAATTTCATTATTCTTTTTGTTAATGAATATTCAAGAATGATGATTGTTATATTTCTTAGAGAAAATTTAGAAGCATTTGAGATATTTAAATGGTATCTAGCAAGAGTAGTAAAAGAAACAGGGAAAATATTGAAATGCTTAAGATCAGACAGAGGTGGTGAATTCATCTCCAATAAATTCAATAACTTTTGCATTGAAAGAGGAATCAAAAGATAGGTATCATCCCTTGGAACTCTTGAGCATAATGGAATAGCTAAAAGGAGAAACAAATCCATCATGGATTGTACATGGACTCTAATGATTGAAAAGAACATTGCTATCAAATACTAGAAGGAAGCTATCAACATTGCAATTCATACCTTAAACTGAGTACAGTTGAAGAAGGACTCATATGAAACTCCCTATGAGTTATGGTATGGTTATAAACCCAATGTAAGTTACTTGAAAGTATTTGGAAGTAAATGTTATATCTTGAAAGAATCTAGAAAAAAAAAATTTGATGTGAAAGGTGATGAAGGTATATTCTTAGATTATTCTTGCAAGACCAAGGCATATAGATGTTTGAATTTGTCTATTGATAAAATCATAGAAAGTTCACATGCGAGAATTGATGAGTTTGCAGAAAGGACTAAAGAAGAAAGCAAAAAGGAACCAAAAGGTTATAGGAGATTTGTTTACATCGAACCTGATACATTGCCAGACACATCTATTAATAAGGAGACTTCTAATCCCAAGTCTTCCTCAATTATTGAGTCACAAGGACCTGATTCACATTTTAAAGCTATCAAGCAATGTGTACCAAGTCTGAGCAACCAGAGCCAGAAGTTGAAGTTCAAGAGGATGATAATGCAATTCATTCAAAAGACAAAGAACTTGAATTGGCTAAGCATGTTAGAAGGCATCATGCACCAAATCAAATCATTGAAGATAAATTAGAAGGTGCTATGAGAATAAGTAAGCTAAAAGGTACATGTTTACTTGCTGATTTTGAATCTAGAAATTTTAAAGATGCATTGGAAAATGAAAGTTGGATTGAGGCTATGAATAAAGAGATATAACAAATAGAGAAGAACAAAACTTGGACTCTTGTACCTAGGCCTCAAGATAAAAGTGTGATTGGAACAAAATGGATATTTAGGAATAAGTTGAATGAAAATGGTAAGGTATCAAGAAACAAAGCTAGATTGGTATGTAAAGGCTACTCTCAAGAAGAAGTCATTGATTATGGTGAAAATTTTTCTCCGATTGCAAGATTGGAAGGTGTTAGGGCATTACTTGCATATGCAACACATAAAATATTTAAGGTATATTAGATGGATGTTAAATCTGCATTTCTCTATGATATTCTTGATGAAGAAGTCTACATTAATAAATCAGAGGGTTTTTTTGATCCAGACAAAAGAAACATGGTCTAAAAATTACACAAAGCATTGTATGGTCTAAAACAAGCCCCTAGAGCATGGTATGAAAGATTTCATAACTACCTTATATAGATTGGTTTTCAGAGAACTAATGATAATAGTAGTTTGTACATCAAGGAAGGACTAAAGAACAAGATTGTATTGGCAAAAATATTTGTGGATGATACTTTATTTATAGGAAATGATGACCTATGCAAAGAATTTTTAGAGAAAATGAATAAAGAATTTGAAATGTCTATGTTTGGTGATATTAAGTTCTTTTTTGGACTTTAGATACAACAAAGTAGGAATGGTATCTACATCACTCAATCTAAGTATATCAAGAAGATACTCAAAAAGTTTGGTATGGAAGATTCAAAACTAGTTGGAATCCCCATATGTATTGGATTAAAGCTCACCAAAGATGATGACTCAAATGAGGTAGATCAAACCTTGTATAGATCAATGATTGGAAAATTATAGTATGTAGCTCATACAAGACTTGATATTGCTTTAGCAATTGGTATAGTGGCAAGATTCTTGGAAAAACCTAGGGAAAATTATATAATGGCAATCAAAAGAATCTTGAGATATTTGAAAGGCAATGAAGACTATGGCTTATGGTATAAAATTGGAGGAAATCTAGACTTAAAAGTATTTACTGAAGCTAATTAGGCAAGAAATACTGATGATAGAAAAAGAACAAGTGGTGGACCATTCTTTCTTGGTAAAAGGTTGGTATCTTGGACAAGTAAAAAGAAAAACTATACATCCTAATCTACAACAGAAGCAAAATATGTTACAACAATAGTAAATTGTTCTAATATTTTTTGGTTTAAATAGTTTTTGGAAGGCATGAAGGTTGAGATCAAAGAACCAGTTGTCATGTTTTATGATAATACAATTGCAATTAACATATCAAAGAATCCAGTGATGCATTCCAAAACCAAGCATATTGCTATGAAATATCATTTTTTTGGAGAATTGGTGCAAGATAAAGAAATCAAATTGGAATATATCAATACAAAAGAACAAATTGCAAACATATTTACCAAGCCATTACCCAATGATGCATTCTTGTATCTAAGAGGTAAGCTAGGGGTCATTCCCCTATCTAAAGCTCACTAAACGAAGTTTTAGTGATGAATCAATAGGAACCTAGTTGAAGATCTATTAGTTGATGTAGCATAGTTAAGAGAACATTGCATATGAATTAGTACTCAAGGTACATTGATACTCATTTGGTACATGTTGTCTTTGGCATGTTTTGTCAAAGAGGGAGAGTTTACTATCAATTTTTAAAAAAAAATTTTGAGGAAGAAGCTAAGTAATTCCTTTATAGAGGGAGATTATTGCATAAGAGAAGCTTGTGGTATAAAAATCTGAGAGGGAGAAACTTTCCATCATAGAAAGTCTTGTTTTCAAATTTCATTGTGCTATGACATGTTGTGTTTCCATCAATGCTAAAGAGGGAGATTGTTAGATACAATTGCCTAATTGTGTGTTGTCTTTGATGTTACACAAATGTCATATCATTTATCAGTCTATGCTAACTAAGCTCACTTGGTCAGCAAGACAATTTTTCTTGTCTACCAAGCATTCTTGGGGATTACTCTACAAAGACAGTGTCCACCGAGCTCACTCGAGTGTGGAAGGAAATTATGGTAGAAAGTAGTGTTAACTGAGTTCTCTTGGTTAACAAAGAAAAGTTAGTTAGAATTAGTGTTCACCGAGTTCACTCGATTGCCAAAGGATTTTGCAAGTTGACAGTGTTAACCAAGCTTTTGTTAGTTAACATAAGAAATCATGTTAGGACCAGTGTTTACCAAGTAGGGTTGCCTAATGAAGGATTTTTTTTATTATTTGGGATATGAAGTTTAATTATTTTATAGTATTGATTCTAGCCAACTATGGTACCTTTTATTAGTCATTGTAATTTGTAATTGATCTGACTTGATAATCCAGATGGTACAAAATGAAAGGTCAATTGGAGATTCTAGTGTATGTGAGAGTATGTAAGCATATTGATTGATTGACAAGGAAAGTGTGTGAGCAAACTTGAAGGATGCTCAGATATCCTTGTGGAGCAACAAAGCAATATTTGATCAAGAAGGATCTAGCATGAAGTAGAATAGAGATCTATAATCAGCAATTCAATTGCACTTCAATCAGGTCATTTCATTGTTACTTTCTTACCATTGCAGCAGTGATCCAAAATCTCTTAACATAGTTGGTTTAATAGCTAGTTGTAAATCCTCTAACAAGGTGATAGTTTCATTGAATTGTTTTAAGACCTCTTGCAAGGCCACTCCTAACAGGGTGATTAAATCCTCTAACAAGGTCACACTTAATAGTGTGTTTTGTAACCTTTAACCAGGTTGGCTCCTAATAGGGCTCACTTTAGAAGAGTGAAAATAATAACTAGTTACATTAGCAATTTTTACCATATTGAGTTTCCACATTAAATCTTGCTGTCTCATGTGTCCATGATATTTCTTTTATGTTTGCAAGTTAATCACTATAAATGTTTAAGATTAGTTAAAAGTTAATCACACTACTTTTACCGAGTTACAACATTTTTTGTGTGTTTACCAAATAAAAACAACAATCAATTTTATTATTAACATCCAAGGGATCTGAAATATTTTTGTGGTAACTAATTCAACCCCCCCTGTCACTTACTCCATCTATATTTCCAATAGATATAAATTACCTAAATCCTTTTCTACCTGGGGTGTTTGTAGTTATGAACATCTTGGTTTATCCTCTTCTACTCTCAGGTTAAGAGCATACCCCATATCCCAATGATCTATTAAAAAAAAAATTCATTGCATATATTGCATATAAGGGATTTGTACCTTACAATTCAGAGGGCACTGATATAACACATACATTGACCCATTTTTTGGTAACATCCTTTTGTTTCTTCACATTTTGGACATCTAGAGTCAAGGTAAATCCAAGTTAGAAAGAGGGACAAACTATTAACCAACACAATGTTATTCCATTTTTTTTCTATTTGTGACAAATGTTTGATGGATTAAGTAAGTGTTGGTGAGATGTACAAACTATTGTGCAAGCCCATCAAAGAGGATGATGATGATCTTAGTAGAATTTTATTTATTTTTATGTCACTTAAAAGGATTCATTTGGAGAAACATGAATTTCCTCTTGACAATTAAAAGGTTGTTTTTTCATTTAGTTACAAACTCTCATCTTAATTCAACCAAATATTGGTTCATAGTATTTTTTTAGAATGTGATCCTCTATACTGTATCTTGTTCATGGAAAATGCTAACCAATATAAGATCACTTATGGTGGATAATTTTCTTACAATGAATGTTAGAGGACACCAAGACTACAATGATGTCTTGCAAATTTGATATGATTTTCTAGAATTGGTTAGACCAAAAGATCACACCAAGAGACTAAAGGTGAGCCATAATTGGGGAGATATTATCCCATTTTTGGTTTCTACTATGTTCAAAGTGTATGGTTTCCTAGGGAAACCACATGTGTTTCCATATCAAGTATCTTTACAGGTGAAGATTTCGAAAAAAGAGCTAATAGGTAGATCTAAAGGTACCATTTTCCCCTTAGATTACTATTGTTCACAATTTTCTTTTTGTCAAAAAGGGTTGGAGGCAATTAGAAAAATATCTAGATAGATATCATATGGCCCAATCTCATTCTCATTTTATAGATGCTAAGGCCTTCTACGATTTGTTCAAAGATAAAATAAGAGCTAAATCTCACGAACATATTCTTTATTTTCTTGAAGATATAATTAGAGATCAATTCTCACTATGAGAACAAGAGGTTTGAAAAGAAAAATGGGAGGTGTATAGTAAGTTGCTTGAATTTTTCAATGCCTTTGAACCAAAGTATAATCCTCTTGCTAATAAGAAATATTAGGATGCCAAAATAGATATGCTGTTGAAAATTTTTGTTGGATTTATACAAACTTTAAATGAAAAGAAATAAATTTTGATTCAGAACTATCCAAGCAAGGCCACTGAAGTAGGAAAAGGGTTGGTTAATAGAGTAGTTATAAACCTAGGCCAATACACATTGCAGAAGAAAGATGGTTATGTTGTGGAAACAAATATTCAACCTATACCTCTCTATTAGAGATAACTATCAGAAAGTCCACCTACTACACGTTTTGAAAAAAGTTACAAGTTAGAATAGGGTTCCTCTTCCAAAGCTGAAGAGTATTCTCCTTTACAGACTCCTATCTAAATAGATGATAAAGACTCCTTAAAGGAGAAATTGAAATAGATGGGAGGTGAAGGAAATATTGTTATAACTACTACATAAATAGAAGAAGCACCTGAAGAGCCTCCTATGCCATCATTAGCTCTCTTTGTGGGAGAATATCAAGGTAAAGAAATTGACCTTGTAATAGAACATGCATCTAAGACTTCTTTAGATGATAAAAGATTTATAAAATCTAGAGCATTTACCCAATTTTTGTGGAGGAGAAATACTAGAAATTTTGAGGTGAGATGCAAAAATATTAAAATAGGGAAACCTGATAGGAAAGACTATGAAATTGAAGAAGAGGTCAAAGATAAACTCATAGAATAGTTTTCACAAATAACACTTGAACTGGGAAGGTAGTTGTTAAGGGATTTAGGGGTCATGATACTACCAAAATGGGACATTGCTAATGCAATGATTTTAGATACAATAAGAAAGGAAAAAGACACCCAGTTTAAACTAAGGAGGAAGTTTTGCAAGTCAATAAATGGTTGAAATAGAGTGATGATCACAAAACATTGGTAATATGGTCTATTTAGAAAAGAGACAAAGCTAGAATTCAAGATGTCTTGGATTTTGAGCACACAGGTAGTCTCATGGTTTACAAGGTAGATAGGGTGGAGAGTGATATAGTTGACCAATTGACCAAAGGAGTGGTTGATTTTGGAGTTTTGGTGGCTTCCATAGATAAAATAAATTCTTGGAACTAAATGTAAAATTTTAGAGGGTTTTTGATGCATATGAATAAAGTGGGAGGAAGATACACTAACTGGAAGGTACACTTTCTCTAATAGAGAAACAATTTGGAAAAAGAAAGGTAGGCACACAACCTGGTCAACTTAGGATTATTTATCCTCCTCCTCTAATGCTACCCTTCAACACCATCCCAATTATAGAAGTTCCTAATACCCCACAAGAATCCCAACTCTATATAGCTGAGGAGCTAGAATATGAAAAGGAAAAACTATGGTCAATGCATGCATAATTGCACATTAAGCATGAAGATAGTATTAGAGATACAATTGTTTTTCTAGTGGATAGAGTAGGTTGGCCCTTATTTTACTTAGAATTTTCAAAATTAATTGAGATATTGAATGAGTTGATGAATAATGAGGCATCCTTAAGGATACTTATGGACAAATGGATTAGCATGGAAGGTATCGTTACAAGCCTTTGTTGTCATGTCATAGATTTCTATAATGAACAAGTTGAATTTTTTTTTCATCAAGTTAATGACCTTTTGGAATTTGATCCCAATATAAATTTATTATAGAGAAAGATAAATAATTGTTTCATTAAATACCTAGGTAAACATTTTGATCTCTTTCTATATGTGATTAAAAGTATAGGCCAGATAAGAGAAAAGGAGGAATGAGCAAAATAATTAAATGAATCGATGAGCATTAGGCTTAATACATACATGAATGATTAAAAGTATATTTGGTTTGCCAAAACTACAGAGGAGCTGGTACAAGTACAATTATTTTTTGATTCTTTTAAACAAAACTTTCAAGAAATAATAAAGCTTGGAAGAAGTGTCTTAAGAAAGGAGCAAGAAATATTGAATTTCAATTGGTCTTATGATATACTTTTTGACAAGTGGGTAACTAATTACAGACCAACAATACATCTATTGCAAGAAGAAGTTGAAGAAAAAAGTGTAGACAAAGTAATTGCTACAGAAAAGGTGCAATTGGTTGATGTGTTAGTTTAAACAAAAGGAATAAATGAAGAAAAAACAATTACAACCATGGACATGGAAATTCAAATTGATGACATGGCAAGGGATCAAAAAATTGTGATGAATATCTAGATCATAGAACCTGACACATCAAGTGTAAACCAAGTGGTCCCATAACTAGAAGAATAGAAAATGCAATAGAACCAATCACTAGATGCATCAAATCAGCAAGTAATTGTTACAAAAAAAATTGTTCCTACCATGAGAAGATGAATGATAAATACATTCTATTGAAAAGATACAAACAAGTGCCAATTTTTTACATCTTTTTGTGATAGTGACAACTTTTTGTAAATCTTTTTTGTTCTAAGGATTACGACCCCTTTCCCTTTATGGCCATAGCTTGTTACATATCACACTATATAAGTAAGCACCCAAGGCTAGAGGAGGGTCTAGAGTTTGTATATTTTTAGTGTTTATGCTATTTTATAGTTAGTCTAGTTACCTTTGGTGATAATGTTATATGTTGTATTCAATTTTGCAATCTAGGAATACTAGTGAATCTTGAATGAAATTCTATCATATTCTAAGTTATTCTTGAGTTATAACAATAAATATATTACTTTGAAAGACGATTAATACTAAGGAACATTCTAAAATTATTTGTGTCTCTAAATTTTGTCTCCATTTTCATATACTAGTTATGTTGGGATTGAATGAGAAAGGTTCATTCAATTTAATGCAACTAGGATAGATTGTATATCAATTTTATATTTATTTTAATTCAAATAATTAAGTGTGTGCTTTAATAAATTGATAGAGTTTCTAGTCATATGAGAGGGGGGTTGATAAGAATGGGGTTTAGGGTTAATTGTTGATGAGTTAATTGCAAGGCAATTAAATAGGTCATGTTTTGTGAGTTAGACGCTGTATAGAAATGGATAAGGAATTAATCGGTAGTTTAGATGCATATTGAAGAACTCATATGGTTTCAAAAAGCACAAATTTAAATGAAATAAATTTTTACATTTCCATATAAACAAAAAAAATTATGGTTAGCACTTATTTGCAATAGTTTCTATGAGTTATAGTTAGCTACGGTAATCAAGAATTACTTGCAAATCTAAGAAGAATGGTTACCCTTTTCCTCTATAGGGGATAGATATGAACAAAGAACATTAGTGATTAAAGAGTGAAGAAAGTATGAACTATCCAATTAGTACATCCCCAAGGTGCACTAGCCTAGGCTTTATTGAGCTTGAAGTGTGGATAATCTATGTGATTCTTTTGGACTTAGTCTAGATCTGAAGAGATTTCAATTGAATATAGGAGGCTGCCAACCCTTAGTCTAAAAATTTTCTTCTACATCCTGGTATTAGATCCTTTGCAACCTGGTAGTTTTGAAACACCAACACACTATTTCCATCATAATAATTTAGGGTAATGAACTCACTTTTATCTCTAGTCATTTGATGTGAGAACACACTATCAATTATCCATCTATCATTCTTGTTCACATAAGGCACTTGTGTAGTTGCCTCATCCTCATAAGAAAAATGCTCCTCCACATGTGCTCTTTCTGTCATCAATGTTTCCAACCCAATCAACATCTATGTAGGCTCTCAATGCAAATTTTTCATTTTTCTTATAATATAGACCATAGTCTTCTATTCCTTTAAGATATCTCATTATTCTCTTAACAACCATCAAATGATTCTCCTTAGGTTTTGCAGAGAATCTTGCAACAAACCCAACATATAATGTTATGTTAGGTCTTTTATGTACTATATATTGTAACTTTCCAATCATAGACCTGTACAATGTTTTATTCACATCAACTAAATCATCATTCTTTCAAAACTTGTGTCTTATTACAAGAGGTGTGCTAACTAGTTTTGATTCTTCCAATCCAAAAGTTTTCAATATTTCCTTCACATACTTATACTGAGTGTTGTATATACCATATTTCATCTAATAGACTTGCAAACCAAAAAAGAACTTGATCTCTCCAAATGTAGACATCTCAAATTCTTAATTCATTTCATTTGCAAATGCTTTACATAAATTATCTTGACCTCCAAATATGATATCATCATAAAAAATTTCAGCTAGTAAAATACCTTTTCTTCCTTGTTTCTTCAAGTATAGATTGTTCTTATCATTAGTCTTCTCAAAACAAATCTTCACAAGATAATTGTGAAGCCTTTCATAGCATGCTCTTAGGGCTTTCTTTAAACCATATTAAGTTTTGTGTAGTCTACATATCATGTTCTTGTTGTTAGAATCAAAAAATCCTTTTGGTTATTCTATGTAAACCTCTTCTTCTAATATGCCATTCAAAAATGTTGACTTCAAATCCATTTGATAAACTTTGAAACCTTTGTATGCAGAGTAAAGAAGTAGAGTTCTTACTCCTTCCAATATTGCAATGGGGAAAAATGTTTCTTTATAGTCTATTCCTTCTTCTTGTGCATACCCTTTGCAAACTAATCTTGCCTTATTCCTTGTGACTTCATCATTTTCATCTAAATTGTTTCTATACACCCACTAGGTTTTGATCACATTCTTGTCCTCTAGTTTGGGAACTAGAGTCCATGTCTTGTTCTTCTCAATCTTCTCAATCTCTTCTTTCATGGCTTTACTCTAGTCCTCATTTTCTAAGGAATCTTTCATTGTCTTAGGATCATGCATGCTAAGAAATCATGTATCACTTCTCAGCCTATTTCTTGCCATTGATCTAGCTTCTTTATCTCCAATAATTTTTTCAATAAGGTGATATCTTTTGACATACTTTGAAAATCTTGGATCTAATCTTCTTTTATCATTAGGTCTAAAAACTTTAGAATCACTATGTACATCTGTATTAGGTAATTCAAGATCTCTTTCATGGACACTTATCTTAGAATCAAAAAGTGCCTCATCTTCTATCTGCAACCTAGTTCCTAATAGTAGCTGAGTTCCTAAATGCAACTTGACATTCATTGTATGTGACTCGACAGTCACTAAAACTTGCTATTGATTTACAACTTGATTTACAACATCTTCATCAATAGGCATATCTTCATAAAATTATAGAAATTATTTGTACTCCTTGGGTTCCTTCATAGGTTCAGCTTCATGTACCTTTGTATTTTCATCAAAATTCACATTTACACTTTCCACAACTTTGTTAGTATTAGTATTTAAACACTTATAATCTTTACTTCTTTTGGAATAGCCAATGAATATACCTTCCTCACTTTAGGCATCTAATTTAGCATTCCTAAAATCCTTAAGAATGGAGCATTTTCTTCCAAATACCTTAAAATATTTTTACATTAAGTGAGTATCCATACCATAATTTAAAATTTGTTGAATGAGTAATTTTCTTGACTTGCACATGGTTCAAGGTATGACAACTATACTTACAACCTCTCCCTAGTATTTCAAAGAAACCTTCTTCTCCATCATGAGTGTCATAGCACAGTCCATTATAAATTTGTTCCTCCTTTCAACAATCCCATTTTGTGCAGGGGTCCTATGTGTAGATGTATGTCTTTTCATTCCTCTATCATTATAGGACATCTTAGACTTAATTGATGTAAATTCTCCACCCTTTTTAGATCTCAGACATTTTAGGCTTTTACATGTCTCCTTTACAACTCTAGCTAAGTACTACTTAAACATTTGGAAAGAATCAAATTTCTATTTCACAAACATAATTGTCATTATCCTAGAATAATCATCAGCAAGTAGGATAATGCCAATTGTAACCTTTTGAGCTTTGCATGTCAATTGGTCCGCACAAATCAATATGAAAAATCTCAAGAATTTATTTAGAGGTATGAGTCTTACTTTTAAAACTAGATTTTCTCATATTTCCTAACTGACATTGTTTCTAAATTATATCGTTAGGTTTATTTAGTTTAGGCAAACCTCTGAATCTTTTCATGTTACTAATGCTCACTAAGTTATCAAAGTTAACATGACATAACCTCTAGTACCATAACCACACATCATCAAATTCTAAAACAAACAAGTAGCATCATTCATATCAACATAAAATAGATTACCTCTGGTCTAGTCACCTTTCAAAATTAGTTTCCCATTAGTGTCATAGATATTTTCTATCTCGTTCTTAAAATCAACTTTGCAACCAAAACTATTTAGCTATCACACACTCAACAAATTATAGTTAATTCCTTCAATATAATAAGCATTTTTACACATGATCTTTTTTGTGAGCTTGATAGAACATTTTCCTTTTATCAGATCATTTCATCATTACCAAACCTTACATTATTTTTGTCATAATAATTTAAGGTAATGAACTTACTTTTATCTCTAGTCATGTAATGTTAGCACTCACTATCAATCATCCATCTATCATTCTTGTTCACATAGGAAACTAGTGCAATTTCCCAATCCTTATCAGAATCATCCTTAATTGCAACATACACCAATTCATCATCATGGTCATCAAATCTATCTTTGTTTTCTTCTTCTGCAGTGTAGCAAGACTTGTTGCCTTTATCTTTGTAATCTTTGTTGTCCTTATCTCTTTTACTTCTATATTTGTCTCCACTTCTATTGTTCTTCTTCTCTGGACATTTAGTAGCAATATGACCAACCTAATTGCATTAAAATATATGATATGTAACTTACCTTTGAATTTACCTTTTCCTCTATGATATCTCCTTGCTGGTAGTGCTTCAAGTTGTTCTACACCCTCCTTGTGTTTATCATTGTCACTAGAAACATATCTTACATTTTTCTTCTTCTCTTTAGGCCCCTTTAATGATAGTTTAGATTTGAAAGTAGATTCAACATTCTCACTTTTGAAGTTATCAAAATTAGAGAGTTTAAAGGTAGTGAGACTACCTACCAAACCTTTAAGAGTCAGATTAGAACCTAGTATACATCTTAATTCTTGTTTGGTAGAGATTGTAATAGCATAGATGGGTAGTAGTGTCCTCAATAATTTTCTGAATACAATATCATCATCAATGATAACATTAGCTCCTCTTATAGAATTAACAACATGTCTTATTCTAGAGAAAATTTAAGTAATGTTCTCACCTTCTTCCATCCTCATGTCATCAAACTTACCTATAAGACTTTCAAATTTGGTTCTCAAAACATTTGTGTCTCCTTCATAAATAGTGTAAAGAGAATCCCACATCTACTTAGTAGTATCATAGCCCTTGGTGTCATTGAACTTAGAATTACATAGGGGAAAAATAATCTCCAACATTGCCTAATTTTGTTCTTTCATCTTTTTCAGATCATCAACAATTAAGTCTCTTGCATGGTTAACATGCTCAGTGGTGATGGTAGATTGTGCATTGTCTATAAGATCTCCTAGGTGTAGCTTCATTACACTTTGACTTGTAGGGAAGTTTTTCTTATTAATCTTGCGTACCTCTCCTTTAGGCATCTTGATCTTTAGTTTCTCATACATTCAAATTAGTCCTCTTAAGCACTACGACACTCTGATGTCAATTGTTGGAATTCTTTAGAATAATTGAGAAGTGAAGGGGGGAGGAAAATTAGTTATCCAACGTCTTGATGTACAAATAAAAATTTTCAATGCTTAGTAGACCCATATCCATGAAACCTTGTCATGCATGCATCTGTTAGACCATACAATACTTAAACTTTTTAAGTTACTATCTAAGGTCAAAACAACTTTGTAGAAATGGAAATATGAAACATAACAAATTCAATAACATATTTGAAACAAGGAGTTAATGTGGAAACCCGATTTGGGAAAAACCAATTTGGTAAAAACCACTAGTTGCATGCTACTAATTCTCACTCTTCTGAAGTGATGCCCTATGAAAGGCCAACCTTATTAAAGGTTACAATACACACTATTAAATGTGACATGGTTATAGGATTTCAATCAACCTATTAGGAGTGATCCTTGTGCAAGGAATTTGGATCATTCCATTATAATGTCATCCAGTTAAAGGATTTACAAATGATTATTAGATCAACCTTAATCCAAAGAAGTTACCCTAGACTGATACATTGACTTGAAAGTAATAGTAAGGCTTAATCTGATACCAAATTACAACTCACTTTTAGATTACAAATCTCTATTTTAGTGCTCCATTCTACTTGGCATTCATGCACTTTAGCTCTAATAGCTTTTGTACCCTTTGAAGAATTCATACTATTAAGCTTTCTTGTTTTGTATGCCAACTATAGTCACTTCTATTCAGCTACTAGATGAAGTAATACCCTAAAATCCTTGTCTTCCTTAGGTTCTTGCACATGAAAACCTTTGCTCTTGAATTGCTATCTCTATAAATAGAGACTTAAGGTCTTTTTTCACTTAACCACAATCATTCATTTTAGAGTTAGGTAGGATTAGGTACAATTAAATGAATCTACCCACTTTTCTATTTGGTTCCTCTAGAAAGTTCTTCTTCAAACTTCCTTGAATTTTCCACAAAATGATTTACCTTGAATTCTATGCCATCATCTTATCATAATTTTCTTCCACATTCTTCATAGAATTCAAGAAAAAAAAAAGTTATCTTAGATTTTTTAAATCTTTGATTTAACATAAATACTGGCACTTGATGTCAATATGTTGTGACTTGATTTCTATACTATTCTTCCACTTGGCCAACACTAGTTCACTTGATGAACACTAAATTTTATTGATGCTCGACACCAAATAAAATTTACTCAGCATATACTGACAATTGCACAACTTGCACAATTTTTCATCTTTGCTCAACATCTCTTTGGTTGGTGTTGCCACCTCCTCCCTCTTCCTAGCCTATATAAGCATGCTACTTGGCTTGTATTTGTATCTCTTGTTTTTGCGTCCTCTTAATGCTATTTTGCTTCTAGCATGTGCATTTCTCTTTTGGAGACTAACTCTATGATGATATTTTGATTTTGTATAATTTGCATTCATAGTTTAGATATTTACTCTTTGCACTAGTTTTCTACGTTATTAATCTTATCAGATTCTAACATGGTATCAGAGCTTTTCTATGTGCAAGAGTAGATTTTAGTTTACTTATTTGAGAGATTCAGGAGGGGGGCAAATAAATTTTATTGTAGTTTTTCAAAAAATGAAGTATACTCTTCTCTTGCATCTTTGGATGATCCTGAGAATTAGAAAAGTTTTGACAAAAATGGTTTTTCTTTGGGGTTTCAATCTCAAATCTGACAACCAACTTGCATATTTGGAGTTTTCAATTAGTTTTGTAGGTTCCAACATGCCATTGATGGACTTAGGAAGCTGATCCAGCATTTGCATATCATATTTTGGTTGCTAGGGTCATTTTTTGGTTTTTGAAGCCATTTTTTACTGTTAAAGGCGTTTGATTTACACTACAACAACATCTTTTGTACATCAGCAAGAAAAATGCTTTCTGAGTTTTGTTCGCAGCCTCGGAAAAACCATCTAGGTATCTTTTAGATTTTGCATGCAAGCTATATATTTTTCAGAATTGATCATGCAAAGCTACAGCCATACCCCTCTCCATTGGCAGTCGCAGATTTGAATGCAGTTTTCAAATGTCTCATTCTTGCTCATACGGACTCCGATTTTGATGATTCTTGTTATGAACTTGGCTATTTTTTTGTGCTCTATCCATTAGTCGAGTTACTTTTTTGATTTTCATGCATTAATTCTTTAGAAATTGCAGATTCTCAGCCGTGACTATGCACAGTTCTTATTTTGGAAACTTCGGAGGATCATAACTTTCTCATACGACCTCGTATCGAGGCGATTCTTTTTTTGAAAGTGCATGATTTTTAGAGTAGATCGTAGTGGTGTTATTTTTGTCCTTGATTATTGTGTCCAAGTTTCACTTTTAGCATATGCTCTTCATGAGAAGGCCCTGTCAATTTTTCTTCTGTAACTTAAGCATACAGATGTATTTTTTTGATCCAAAAAATGCGTCGGAAAGCTGGTTCTGAGATGGAGATGATGATATAGGTTTTTTTAATTTTTTCTATAGTTTGGTTGCCTATTTTGGTAATCAAAGCTAGATGTTCTATTTTGCCTTCCGGGAGCCATATCTCGCTCATTCAGACTCTTTTCTAGGCTCGCCAGATATCGTTGGGAAGCTGGTTCTATGAATTATTTAGTTGTAGAGGTCTTTTATTCAAATTTTGCTCTAGGTTTTTTCTCCTCTATTGAATTACTTGGATTCTACAGGTCCTGGAATCTCTTCTTTTGTTCTTTTGGCTCACTCTTCTTTCTAACTTTTGAGCATTGTATGCTTCTATTATGTTGCATTCTTAAAATGCACTGAGATAAAGTGCTTGCTTTTGCATATCTGGGATCTTGTACACCTTGTGTTTTTTTGTCTCGCACTTACTTATAAAGTGCCATGGGGGGTCATTATGTTTTTCCATTTTGTTCTCATCCACCTTTGTCAAATGAATTTTTCTTCCACGACATTAGCCCATGTAGTGTGTTGATGACACCGCCCTTTATCCTGTGCTTGTACTTCTATTGCACTGTTGGTGTTCCTGATTCTTCTTCTTGTAGATGTTTTTGGCATTGCATTTTAGTGTTCCTATCACCCCTCTCCCTGTTCAGCATTATGGGGGGGTTCACCTATTGTCTCTATTGCTTCTTTGGTTCGGTTGAGTGATCTACGTATTCAATTTTTGTTCCTATGTACTAGGCGGATGCAGTGGCTAGGCACCTATGCATTTTGGTGAGATGGTTCATCTACTATATAGACACTCATTCATTCCTACCTTTGGAAGTCACCTCTTCGATTAATTAGCTCTTCAGACTTTTTCTTCTCTACTTGGTCATGCACTATTTCAGTGGGGGTTCCAACAGTTTCTTCTGATAATGTTTGCAACTTCATGCTTCAGAGATGCTTCATGCTCTTTTTTGTTCCTCTCTTTGGGACATTTCCTAGATTGGAGGCTTAGTTTCCTTCATCTAGTTCTTTTTCTTGTATTGGGTACCTGATTAGGCCTTGTTCCCAGGACCCATTTCTACATCCACCTAACCTTCACTTATGGGGGGGTGTTATTGTAATTTTTTATTTTTCCTATTTTGCTAGGTTTTTCCTACACTTTTAATGATATCGCTTAGGTTAATAAAGCATGTCTTATTAGGCGAATGGTTGTGAGGTGTCACCTTCCTACATGTGAGCATCCATTAGCTATCTTGGGAAGATACTTTGCTATCTTTAGTCTGATAGATGGTTGCTCCTCATTATTTGGTGTTGCCACCTCCTCCCTCTTCCTAGCCTATATAAGCATGCTACCTGGCTTGTATTTGTATCTCTTGTTTTTGCATCCTCTTAATGCTATTTTGCTTCGAGCATGTGCATTACTTTCTTGGAGACTAAATCGATGATGCTATTTTGATTTTGTATCATTTTCATTTATAGTTTAGATATTTACTCTTTGCACTAGTTTTCTGGGTTATTAATCTTATCAGATTCTAACAATTATCATTAATTTAACTTAGTTAAAAATACATAAAATGGAATATCATGAACACATTTGACACCAAGATTGAATGTGAAAATTCAATTTTAAAAAAACCACCAATTGCAACTAGTTACTATTTTTCACTCTTTTGAAGTGAGCCACATTAGGAGACAACCCTATTAAAGGTTACAAAACACACTATTAGGTGTGACCCTATTAGAGGATTTAGTCACCCTTCTAGGAGTGGCCTTGTTAGAGGTCTTTAGATAATTTAATAGAATTTCCACCTTGTTAGACGATTTACAAATAGCTATGAAGCCAACTCTATTAAGAGATTTAGATCACTACTACAATGGTTAGAGAGTAACAATGAGATGACTTGATTTTTAGCATAACTAAATTGTTCATTATGGATCTCTATTCTCGCTTGCATACTTGATCCTTTTTGATTGAATATATCTTTTCATCTCCACAAGGATATTCTACTTATCCATCTCATTCACTTCTTCTTGGCATTATCAAATCTTCCACACATTGACTTCAAATTTTTAATCCTCAACTTGACCTTATATTTATGTCTTTCATATTGTTAAGTTAGCTAGAATACAACTTAGAATAATTAATATTCATCTCCTTAGTTGGCTAGAACCATTAGATAAATCAATTAGACTAAATATGCCAAAATAAGAAAATTCTTCGTTAGTTAACCAAGTATGCATAGATCTTTTGGTAATAAGTTGAGCTTGATTAACACTAGTTCCATCCAACTTTTCTTTCATTAACCAAATGAGCTAGATTAATACTCATCTTTTGCAAACTTTCCTTTGATGCTTGAGTGAACTTGGTAGGTACTACCTTCTGAGCTAAGTAATCTCTAGATTTCTCAATAGCCACAAAAAACTATCTTCATTGCCCAAGTGAGCTTAACATACACTAACTGATAATAATATGAGATTTTGTGTAACATCAAAGAAAATATGCAATCAATCAATTGTATTCAACAATCTCTCTCTTTGGCACTGATGGGAACATAACATGTCATAATACAATGAAATTTTTGGAGGATAAATAAAGTAAGGAACATGTCCTTAGTTTCATTATGATTCTCATCCATCAAATTTCCCTCTATTGTGTGAACTCATTCTACTTAGAACTTCTGCCAAGTTAATTCTCTCTTAGATAATTCTTCTTTTCTAATCTCCCCCTTTGATATCTCTTCACTATGATAGAAAACTTCGTCTTTTCAACAAAATTTCTATGAGATATGATAGTATACTTCTCCCTATTTGACAACACATGCCAAAGATAATGTTCAGTCAATGTCAATGTACCTTAAGTATTGATTCATTTGCAATATGCCCTTATCAATACTACATCAACTAATTTATCATCAACATGCTATGGTTAATGCATTATTAAACTTCATTTAGTGAGCTTTAGATAGAGGAATGACCCCTAGCTTACCTCTTAGATACAAAAATGCATCCTTAGGTAATGGCTTGGTGAATATGTCTACAATTTGTTCTTTTGTGTTCACATATTTCAATTTGAATTCTTTATCTTGTACCAACTCTCTTAAGAAGTGATATTTTATAGAAATGTACTTTTTTCATATGCATCACTAGATTCTTTGATATATTGATTGCACTAGTGTTATCATAGTATATGACTATTGGATCTTTGATCTCTATCTTCATAACTATCATCAGCTGTTTGAACCAAACAATGTTAGAACAATTAAATATTTTTGCCACATATACTGCCTCTCCTATGGACTAAGAGATACAATTTTGTTTCTTTCTTGTCCAAGACATTAGTCTTTTACCAAGAAAGAATTTTGCACCACTAGTTTTTTTCTTGTCATCAAGACTTCTTTCCTGATTAGCATTAGTGAATACCTTTAAGTCCAAATTGTCTCCTATTTTATGCCATAAACAATATTATTCAGTACCTTTTAGATATCTCATGATTATCTTGATTTCCATCATGTCATTTTCTTTAGGATTTATTTAGAATCTTGCCACCATACCAACTACTAATATAATATCAAGGCTTGTGTGGATTACATGCTACAATTTTGCAATCATTGATCTATATGTAGTTTGATCTACTTGTTTAGAATCATCATTCTTGGAAAGCTTGTGTCTAGTAGACATAGGGGTTTCCAACTGGTCTTGAATCTTCCATTCCAAATTTTTTTAGTATATCCTTGATAAATTTAGATTGAGTAATGTAGATACCATCTTTCTTCTACTAAATCTATAATCCAACAAATTTTTTTATTTCTCCATACATAGACATCTCAAATTCCTTACTCGTTTCTTCTCAAAATTCTTTACAGAAGTCATCATTTTCTATGAATAAGTTACCATCAAAAATATTTCTGCCAACACAGTCTTTTTATCTATTCCTTCTTTGATATACAAGCTACTATCATCATTTCTTCTTTGAAAACCAATTTGTACCAAGTAGTCATTAATTCTTTCATGCCAAGCTCTAGGAGCTTGCTTGAGACCATATAATGCCTTGTGTAACTTATAGACCATGTTCTTTTTGCTAGGATCTACAAAACCTTATGGTTGTTCAATTTAGACTTCCTCATCAAGAATTCCATTCAAGAATGTAGATTTTACATCCATTTGATACACTTAAAATCTTTTGTGAGTTGCATATGCTAGTAAAGTTATAACAACCTCTAATCTTGAAATAAGAGAAAAATTTTCACCATAATCAATACATTCTTATTGAGAATAGCCTTTATATACCAACCTTTCTTTGTTTTTAGATACTTTTCCATCTTCATTTAGGTTGTTTCTAAACACCCACTTTGTGCCAATTACATTTTCATCCTCGGGTCTAGGAACAATAGGCTAGGTTTTATTCTTTTCTATTTGTTCTTTTTCTTCATTCATTGCTTCAATCAAAATTTCATTATTCAATGCATCTTTACCATTTCTAGGTTCAAATTTAGCAAGTAAACATGTACCTTTCAATTTGTTTCTCATCATTGTTCTATCTAATTTGTCTCCAATGATCTAATCAGGTGCATGATTCCTTCTGACATATCTTGCTAACATAGGTTCTTTGGATTTGGAATGAGTTTCACTAATTTTACCATGAATTTTAGTATCAAGCTTAGGTCCCACTATCTATGACTCGACTTCTTCAAACTTAGTTTTCTCTAGCTTGGTGGCCTCTGACTTGGGTCCTTCAGACTGTGACTTAAGTTGCACTATCTGCAACTTGGTAACTATTGGAGATTTTGGGGACTCATGAGGTGAGGCCTCCTTTCTTCTAGATAGATTTGGTAGGGTATCAAATTCATAGTAAAAAAATATTCTATAATCATTATGCTCTTTGCTACTTTCTTCTTTACTCTTTTCTGCAAACACATCAATTCTCACATGTGCACTTTCTATGATTTTATGAGTAGATAAATTCAAAAATTTGTATGCTTTAATTTTCAAGAGTATCCTATAAATATTCCTTCACCATCTTTGACATAAAATTTTCCTTTCCGGGATTCTTCCAACATATAACATTTTCTTCCAAATACTTTCAAGTAACTTACATTAGATTTGTAGCCATACCATAGTTCATAAGGAGTTTCATTTGAATCTTTCTTTAGTTGTACTCTGTTCAAGGTATGAACTGTAGTGTTGATAGCTTCTTTCAAGTATTTGATTGCAACATTCTTTTCTATCATCAATGTTCTTGCACAATCCATGATGGATCTATTTCTTCTTTTAGCTATGTCATTTTTTTGAGGTATACCAGCTGCTAATATTTGTCTTTTAATCCCTCTTTCAATGCATAGTTCATTAAATTCTTTGGAGATAGATTCACCACCTCCATTTGATCTTACACATTTCAATCTCTTTCCATTTTATTTTTTCTACTATTTCCATGTACCACTTGAATTTTTAAAAAGCTTTTGATTTTTCTTTTACATACATTACAATCATCATTCTAGAGTAATCATCAACAAAATAATGAAAAACCTTTCTCCACTCTAAATTTCTATTCCAATAGGTCCACATAAGTCTTTGTGTACAAGCTCTAATACTTCTTCTGAATTATAGTTCTTGCTTTTGAAACTAGCCTTTTCCATCTTACCAATTTAGCAATTTTTCCATAGACCCATATCAGGTTTCTTCAAACTAGAAATACCTCTTACTCTTCTATGTTTTCTTATCTTAACTAGATTATCAAAGTTTACATGACATAGTCTTTTGCAGCACAACCAACTTTCTTCTACTTGAGCAATAAAACATGATCTTTCACTGCGATCAAGATAAAATATATTACCTTTTGTTCTCTTGCCAAATCCAATGAGATTTCATTTCCCATCTAGTAGTGTGGCCTTTCCATCCATGAATTCTACCTTGAATCCAATGTTATTCAATTGCGTCACATTGAGTGGATTATGCTTTAATCCTTCAACCCAATAAGCATTATTGCATACAAGTTCTTTAGTCAAAGATATACATCCTTTTCCTTTTATGTTACAGGGTTTATTGTTTCCAAATCTCACAGTACCACCATCATAACAGTCCATGTGCTCAACTTTGATTTTATCTCCAATCATGTGATGTGAACATCCACTATCAATAATCCATGTATTTTTTTTAACATGAGAGAAAAGTGCCATCTTATCTCCTTCATCATCAGATTCATCTTTTACAACAATATATACCATTTTATCTTCACTATTATCAAAATCTTTAACCATAAAACAAGATTTCTTACCTTTGTCCTTGTAGTCCTTGTAGTTTTTGAATTCCTTCTTGCCTTTGTGCTTATTGTTTTTATTTTCATCCTTGTTTTCTTTATTTGGGCACCTAGAAGCAATGTGATCAACTTCTTCACAAGAAAAATAGATTACAGGAATCTTTCCTTTGTATTTTTCTCTACATTTAGAATATTTCCTTGCAAGTAGGACTTCAACAATGTCAAGGTCACTATTAGAACATTTCTCTATTTCTTCTTCTTTAATTCTTGATTGATTGGTCTTTTATTTCTTACTCTTTTTCTTGAGTGAGAGTTTAGCTACAAATGCAAACTCAATGCCTTTGAAACTAGGAACATAATTATCATAGTTATCTAACTCAAAAGTTGTCAATCTTCCAACTAGAGCATGCAAAGATATTTTGTTATTTGGATCACATCTCATATCTTGAATAGTAGATACTCTAATTGCATAAATAGAAATAAGATTTCTAATTAGCTTTCTTACAACTATTTTTTCATCAATGTCTCCTCCACATGCTTTGATTGTGCTCACACTTACTTTGATTCTTTCACATGTTTAGGAATGTTTTCATCTTCTCTCATTTTTATCTAATCAAAATGAGCTTTGAGACTTTCTTCTTTAGCTATTATTACATTTTCATCTCCTCCATAAATGTATTTCAATTTGGTCCACATTTCATGCACTATTTTATAGTCTTTTACTTCATCAAATTCAACATAACTGAGAGTAGATGCAATATAAATCATCATGATGTTATGATTCTTCTTTTCAGCAATGTCTTCAACTAATAATGTTCTAGTAGGAGTCTTGTATTTAGCATCAAGATATTTACAACCTAAATCATTGATAGTAGCCAAATGTAACCTCATAAGTCTGTACAATTCTGCAAAATTATCTTTGTTCAACTTGGGAATCTCTCTTCTATAAGACATCCTAATCGATAGATTAGGTCCTTGAAACCTTCTCTGCAAGCACCAAATGCTCTGATACCAATTATTGGAAATATAAGAGGAGTAACTAAGAGGGGATGGGTGAATTAGTTACTACAAAAATAAATTCCATATCCCTTAGATGCCAGTAAAAATTAATTCTATCAAAACTTAATTCTACTGATTGGCAAACAAAGAAATGTTGTAACTCAGTAAACACTATAATTTCTCAATAAACACTTAACACATAAATCTTAAGATGTTATCTATCCTTATCATTACTTTAACTTAGTTTCAAAAACATAAAAGAGAATAGCATGAACGAATTTGACACCAAGATTTAACCTGGAAACCCAATTTGGGAAAAATGCCAATTGCAGCTAGTTACTATTTTTCACTCTTCTAAAGTGAGCCATATTAGGAGCAAACCCTATTAAAGGTTACAAAAAAAACTATTAGGTGTGACCCTATTAGAGGATTTAATCACCCTACTAGGAGTGGCCTTGTTAGAGGTCTTTAGAAAGTTCAATAGAACTACCACCTTGTTAGAGGATTTACAAATAATTGTTAAACCAACTCTATTAAGAGATTTAGATCACCACTACAATGGTTAGAGAGTAACAATGAGATGGTTGGATTTTTGATGCAACTAAATTTATTATTATATATCTCTATTCTATCTTGCATACTTGATCCTTCCTAATCAAATATATCTTTTCAACTCCACAAGGATATTCTGCTGATCCTTCTAATTTGCTTCTTCTTGGCATCATCAAATCTTTTGTACATTCACTTCATATTTCTAATCCTCAACTTGATCTTATACTTATATCTTTCATATTGTTAAGTTGGCTAGAATACAACTTAGAATAATTAATATTCATCTCCTCAGATAGCTAGAACCATTAGATAAATCAATTAGACTCAATATGCCAAAATAAGAAAATTCTTTGTTAGTTGACCTTGCTCGGTAGATATTAATTTAGAACTAATTTTCTTGTGTTAGCCAAGAGAACTTAGTTAACACTACATACTTGCACATATCTTTTGGTAACTAAGTGATTTTAGTTAACACTGGTTCCATCCAACTTTTCTTTCATTAACTGAGTGAGCTCAATTAACACTCATCTTCTACAAACTTTCATTTAATGCCTGAGTGAACTTGGTAGATACCGCCTTCTGAGCTAGGAAAACTCTGAATTTCTTAGTAGCCACAGAAAATTATCTTCACTACCCGAGTGAGCTTGGCATACACTGACTAACAATGATATGATATTTTGTGTGCAACATCAAAGCCAATACGCAATTAATCAATTGTATTCAATAGAGAATTGGTTGACTTCTTTGAGCTCATAATGATTTGAAAATAAAGTAATGATAAGAAGTTTTTAAACTATTTTGAGCTCATGATGATTTCATCACTTTTTAGTTATCAACAGTTACCATTATGAGCTGAGTCAAAGCAATAATCAACCATTATAGAGTAAATCTAGCCACCATGAACTCCTAAATTCATGTGCAACTGAATACAACTTGCTCTTGTATTGAATGATTATGTTTTATATCTTCAATATCATCATATCCCTAATATTTGAGGATCCTAGATTTAGGGAGTTCTTTTTTATGTTGATGTTATAAATAAGATAGAGTTTAGATTCTTGAGCTAGTTAGTTTTTGTGTGGAATTCTCTTGTTAGCCAACACTAGGGTATGTGCATGATCATGGTCAACCAAACTATGCTCTTAAGTGACAATAAAAAAATTAGAAAATCAGGGTTATGCCAACTTGATGTGTAATTTTCTACTTGTTATTAACTTTATATCAAAAAGTTGAGACAAAATAATCTCTACAAAATTGAAACTAGTTTCTAAACTACAAGGAATTATCTCAAAAAAAAAAATTGATTGGTCAAAATTTTGAATTTTAATGCAATATTACAAAAATTTCAAAATAAAAATAAGTAGACATATGTTTGACCACCTTAATCAAAATGAAATGATAGTATTTTTTAATAATATTCTAGACATAAGTAGTAGACTCCTACTTGGATGTGACACATATTTTTGAGTATTTTTATTCTAAATAAATAATAATTAATTAATTTTTGACTTTAGTAGTTTTGGTATAAAAATACTCTCATGTCTGACCACCTTAACTAATTCAAAACTTTGCAAAATTCAAATTTTTATTTTTATTTTCTTATAGTAGAAGAAACATAGAATGTGATGCATCTTTTGGATTTAAAAAATATTGTACCATTTGAAAGTTATAGTTGTTTTTCAAGTAGTGTGTCATTCAATGCTTTATATGTAAGTCCATTAGAAAATAAGTAATAATTACTTATTAAACTCATAATTTGACAAACCTTACACTTATGGAAAGATAAGAACATTCTTAAGAAACCCTTTGTATTCCATCAAATTTTGGTGGAAAAAAAGTCGTTAGCTACATCTTTGAAGTAAAAATACATAAAAATAGGCCAAAAGCACATTTTAAGGATGTTTTTAAGGTTGAACATATAGGATTGGTATCAAAAGATATAACAGACCTTATAATGATATTAATTATTTTCATTTAGTACTAGGGTGGGTGGGAAAAAAAGTTGGAATAGATTTTGAAATGGTTTGAGATATTTTAGAACTACAAATTTTTGAGATCGCCACTTTTTGGCACACCATGATCTTGCACATATCCACTAGTAATCAATACAATTATGTTGCTACAATATGTACTTGTTTTTTACTCATGAATGAAATGATATGTATAGTTCTTAATCTTTGAGTTCTTATTAATTAATTCTTTAGTTGGGGCCCATGTGGGATGTAAACTAAGTTCATAGCTAGGTGGAGATCAATTTTTAATTTAAATAGAAATATTAGAACTTTGTTGCTCTTGTAGCCATATGGTAAAAATATTGTTAGTTTTTTCCTGCACCATAAGAAAATAGTTTAGTTTCCTATTTGTAGCATTATTTTAGAGTGATAGGTTAGATTGCTAGTTCATTTCTTAGTTTAGTATTTCCTTTAGAATTTTGGTTGCATAGTTATAATGACATTTAAGATGGGTTAGAGCATATACTTTTTAGGCATCATTTCAAGTTTATGTCCTTGGCTAATAATTTAATGATCTCAATATGTTATTCTAGTATGATATTTGAGACTATTGAAAAATATAGAGTCATTATAAGAAGCATGTCCAATCCTCAATTACGAAGTCATTATACTAACCATTTTTGGGATTATTTTCAGGGATGGTGTCAATCTAATCCACTCCTAGAGTTATTTCCTCAGTTTAGTTTGTGCATTTTTTCTATTTTGTATACCTAGAAGAAGAGATAATCTTGGGAGATTCCTTCCTCTGAATATTTAAATTGAACTATAAGATATCTTTAATCCTAAACCTGAAGAACCTTAGGTTGAGAAAAAATAAGAAGAAAATTAGTTTGAAAATTCATTTTTTGATGCACAAGAAAAACTATTTCCACCATGTAAAGAATCACTACATTTGAATGAAATTTTGGCTGAACCTATGTATTAGGGAAATCCATTAGCTCCTTTTATTTATCAACCATAGAAACTAGTTCCACCACCATGGATGGCTCAACCTATGTTTCCTTTCCCCATCCTTGATTTGCATGACAACAATAATCTGAAAAACATACCTACCTCTGCACTTCCCAATGTTTACGACCTTACCAACAAAGCCCCTAAAACCTTCCTTTTTGAATTTGATATCATTTGTGGGAATTATAATTATACAATAGGTTAGCATAACCTAAAATTATTCCTATCTACTCTTAAAGATGTCATCTGAGATGATTCATGAGATTAGGTGTTAATATTGTAAGATATTGGAATGCAATGAAGAAAATATTGCTTGCTAAATATAAGGAGTATTGTAGGGTTCATAATATGAAGGTAGATGACATCTTTAAAATGTCACAAAAAGAGGATGAAACCCTAGAAGATGATGTCTCAAGGTTTATGTTTAACTTGTAGTGCAATACCCAACATTAGTTGAATGAAGAATCACAAAAATAACTTTTTCTAAAAGGTGTAAATGATGAAAGTATAGAGGCCTTAGACCATATGGTGGGAGGAAACATTGCTAATAGGAACTAGGATGATATAAAAAGTATATGTATGAATTACTTAAGAGCTACTATGAAGAAAGGAATATGACTCAAGACCATGCCTAATAAGACTAATGGTTTAGGGGTATCTAAGGTGGAGTTTTCCAATCTTCTATCTAATTTCAAGAAGGACATAATTAATGATGTCACCACTCAGCTGGATAATGTAGAAGAAAGAGGGAAGAAGGAAGAAGGTGAAACTATATTAGTTGAATATTGTCCACATTGTAGAGAAAGGAAGAGTAACTTTAAATGCAAGGCTATTGCAAGTTTGGAACCACATCCAATACCTACTAAATTCAAACATATTGATGAAAATAGAGAGGTACTCTATGTTGCTCAATATAGACCATGGGCCCAAAGACTAGGTATGTTAGAATATCCTTCACAAAATTATGGTAACAATAGTCAATCGAAAAATACCAAAATATAGGTCCCCAAGGTTTTAATGGGAGTAACAATTGGTGGCAACCTCAACAAGGTTGGTAGCAACCTTAGTAGTGGTCTAACCAACCCAATTAGTAGGATTTAATGCCACCACCTCAACAATAGGCTATAATGCCTCCTCCTAGAGCCAATAATAATCCACTTAATAAAATCTAGTTGCTAGCCTAACCTATTCCTAATCCTAATAATAGCAAGCCACCAGCTTGACAAAAAAGTTATGCTATCTCTTTGAATGATATCCATTTAAGGTTAGGAACCACTCTTGCTTAAAATCAAGGTTCTATAATCATAGATGTTGAAGATCCTCCTTCTAAAAAGGTGAATGTTCACACTGCACAAGCTTCTCTTGCTAGAAAAGACCACCCATTTCCTTAATGACTAGTAGACCAAATTTTGTGTATAGAAAACCAAGTTGTAACAAATTTTCTTAACCATCTAAAGCATATGAATATGAAAAAACCATTAATAGATGTAATAAAAAAAGTAGATGTTTACACTAAGGCCATGAAAGTAGCTTGCATAAAAAAACTAGGGATATAGTGGAAAGATCCTAAAACTATTCATGTCTTATGATAATTTTCTGACCTTATGTTGTAAAAGTTGATAGTACCTAAATAGTTTGACCTTGGGAGTCCTATAGTTACTATCACTATTCATAGAGTTCAAGAACAAAATTCCTTGGTTTGTTAGGAGCATCTATCAATGTAATGACAAAGGAGGTCTTGGTTGACTTGCATATTATTTTCCTTAGAGAAATACCAAGGATTTTACAAGTTGTTGATAGTTCCACTACTAAACCAGATCATGGGGATGTAGAGGATGTTATAGTTTTACTAAACTCTTGGGAATTACCTACAGAATTTATTGTCCTTTCCTCAAAAGACAATATGGGTGGGTATCCCCTCATCTTAGGTAGACCATGGTTAGCTCTTACAGGTTATTACATAGCTTGGAGGTTTGGAAAGATTACAATATATAATAGGATGCATACTAAGAACTTGACCCTATACTATCCTACTTATCCTCTATTATAGGATGATAAATTAGTTTGGCTTGATTTAGGAAATAATGAACCATAACTCAATTCAATCCATTAGCTTATGATGATAACTAGAGATCCATTTGTAGCCCCTCAAGAAGAGGATGATGTTATCTCATCCATTGCCACAAATGAAGATGGAATAGACTCTGAGTTGTGTTCACAATAGGGTTGTACCTTGAAAAAAAAATTTCCACCTCCAAATGTACCTCAATACTCTACATCCTCCCAATTCCTTCATTCAATTCTACCTCATGAGATGTATTATCCTCTAGTTTCCCAAATATCCATGAACAAAAAAGTAATTAGGATTGATGTTAGCCCACAAAAAGAACTAAATGTTAGTAGCATTTTATCACCTCCAGCTAAGAAAAGTATACTTAAGCTATTGCAAGAGAACCAACAAGAATTTTCCTAGGATTACACAGATATGTGTGAAAAAGTGAGTGGATGTGTGACTATATGGATGAGGAAGGAATAAGTGAATAATAAGAAAATTTTGATGAAGGATTAGATATCCTGGAGGAGCTACAAAGTTGTATTTGATCAATAAGGATCCAATAAAGTAGAACATAGATCTATAATTAGAAAAAGATAAGTTGCATATCATTTAGGTCATTTCATTGTTGCTTTCTAATCATTGTAATAGTGAATTTAGAATCTCTTTACAAAGTTGGTTTAACAATGATTTTGTAAATCCTCTAACAAGGTGACAATTTAGTTGAATTGTTCTAAAGACCTCTAACCAGGCCACTCCGAATAGGGTGATTAAATCCTCAAACAAGGTCACACCTAACAGTGTGTATTGTAACCTTTAACAGGGTTGGCTCCTAACAGGGCTCACTGCATAAGAGTGAAAATTGGTGACTACTTACTTGGTGGTTTTTCCCATATTGGGTTTCCACATTGAATTTGGTGTCTCTTGTGTCCATTTAGTTAATCTTTGCATGCATATTAATAACTTTTAATGCTAGATGATTAGTAGCTAGTTAGCTTACTGAGTTACAGTATTTTTGCACTATTTACCGAGTGTCAGCAGTAAGTAAGCATTATAGACATCTAAGGTATTTTTGGAATTGTTTTTGTGGTAACTGATTCACCCCTCCCCTCTTAGTTACTTCATCTATATTTCCAAAGATTTCAAGGATCTAAGCTAAAGAACAAGATGTTTAAAAAAAGGGAAATTCCAAGACTTAATAGGAACAACTTCTCTACATGGCAATGACTGATGAGACTTCACTTAGCATCCATTGGTGATACAAGACTAAAGTACCTTGATGAAAAATATGTAGAACCTACTGGTACAATATCTGTCAATGATATTGCTGAAAAGAAGACCCACAACATTATGATGATAGATATAGCATCTGCTCTGAGTTATGAAAAATTTGATGACATCAAGGATTACAAAACTACCTTTGAAATGTGGAACAAGCTAAAAGAAATCTATGGAGGAGATGATAATGTGAGAAGAGCCAAACCAAAAAGTCTAAGAGGATAATTTGACGAAATGAAAATGAGTGAGGATGAAAACATTGCCAAATATGTTGAAAGAGTTAAAGCATGTGTTAGTGCAATCAAAGCATCTAGAGGAGATATTAGTGAAGAGACAATCATAAGTAAAGTTCTTAGAACATTACTTATAACTGTTGTTATGTTCTATGATAATACAAGTGCAATCAACATATCAAAGAACTAGTTGTTATATTCTGCGATAATACAAGTGCAATCAACATATCTAAGAATCCAGTGATGCATTCCAAAACCAAGCACATTGCAATAAAATATCATTTTGTTAGAGAATTGGTGCAAGATAAGGAGATCATATTGGAATATGTCCATACAAAGGACCAAATTGCTGACATATTCACAAAGCCTTTACCTAAGGATGCATTCTTGTATCTAAGAGGTAAGTTAGGGGTCACTCCCCTATCTAAAGTTACTAAAATAAAGTTTAGTGATGCATCAACACATACCAAGTTGAAGATCGTTCAGTTGATGTAGCATAGTTAGGAAGCATTGCATATGAATCAGTACTAAAGGTACATTAAAATTCATTTGAGTTGTATTGCCTTTGGCATGTTTGTCAAAGAGGGAGAGTTTTACTCTCATATCTTTCTAAAATTTTCTTGAGAGGAAGATTTTTCTATGTAATTCCTTCACAGAGGGAGATTACTGACAGAGGGAGAGTTTGCTAAAAGAAAATTGTTCTAACAGAAAAAGACTTGTTAGACTTGTTTTCAAATTCCATTCTGCTATGACATGTTGTATTGTCATCAATGCCAAAGAGGGAGATTGTTGGATACAATTATTAATTGAGTGTTATCTTTGATATTACACAAATTTCATATTAGTCATGAGAAAGTTAGTGTCTACAGAGATCACTCGGTCATCAAAGGAAATGAGACAGAAAGTTAGTGTCTACCGAGATCACTCGGTCATCAAAGGAAATGTGGAAGAAAGTTAGTGTCTATTGAGATCACTCAGTCATCAAAGGAAATGAGATAGAAAGTTAGTGTCTATCGAGATCACTCGATCATCAAAGAAAATGTGGCAGAAAGTTAGTGTCTACCGAGATCACTCACTCATCAAAGGAAATGTGGTAGAAAGTTAGCTTCTATTGATCTCACAAGGTTAGCAAAGGAAGGTCAATGCTAATCAAGTTCACTCGGTCTCCAAAGGACTTTTGCAAGGTTTGCAGTGTTTATTGAGCTTCACTTGGTTAACACTAGAAAATAATTTTGGAGCAGTGGTTACCAAGTTGGGTTGGCTAGCGAAGGATTTTATTTGATATTAAGCTCAATTGTTTTGTGGAATAAATGTAGCTGACTAATGTTTTTCAGTTGTTGTGACTTATATTTAAGCCAACTTGATAAATTTAAAAGGTATATATATAGATGTTCAAGTTGTGGAATAATAGATATGTGTGAAAATGTGAGTGGAAGAGTGAGTATATGGATGAGAAATAAATAAGCAAATAATGAGCGAATTCTGATGAAGGATTAGATATCCTTGAGGAGCTGCAAAGTTGTATTTGATCAGTAAGGATCCAGTAAAGTAGAACATAGATCTGTAATCAAAAAAAGATAAGTTGCATATCATTCAGGTCATTTCATCATTGCTTTATAATCATTGTAACAGTGAATTTAGAATCTCTTTATAGAGTTGGTTTAACATCCATTTTGTAAATCCTCTAACAAGGTGACAACTTAGTTGAATTATTCTAAAGACCTCTAACCAGGCCACTCCTAATAGGGTGATTAAATCCTCTAACAAGGTTACACTTAACAGTGTGTATTGTAACCTTTAACAGGGTTGGCTCCTAATAGGGCTCACTTTAGAAGAGCGAAAATTGGTGACTAGTTACTTCGTGGTTTTTCCCATATTGGGTTTCCACGTTAAATCTGGTGTCTCTTGTGTTCATTTAGTTAATCTTTGCATGCATATTAATAAATTTGAATGCTAGATGATCAGTAGCTAGTTAACTTATTGAGTTACAGTATTTTTGCACTATTTATCAGGTATCAATAGTAAGCAAGCATTATAGACATCTAAGGGATTTTTGGAATTGTTTTTCTGGTAACTGATTCACCCCTCCCCTCTTAGTTACTTCATCTATATTTCCAACACTAACATGGATTCAAAGTATCCTTTAATAGAGATTGCTTATAATAAATTTTCTCATTGATTCTTAACAGGGTCCATCTTTTAACAAGAAACTTATATATCGATATATTATCTAGTGTGTATCATCCCCACCAGGGTTTACCCTTGGCCAGGGTTTCCCTAATCAACAAAATATGGTGTTATGAGTTATCTTTGTGCATTATTTCTATTACTATTCAACATTACTTTATTGATTTTTTATGCATGGTTTAGAGTAAGTAATAATATCTAGTTGGCAAGTAAAGTTTGTAGATTATTGAGTCACCCCTCGAATCAGTAATCCTTGTTTCTAACAATTGGTATTAGAGCATAGTTACTTTGAAGAGGCTTAAAAAATTAAGTGAGATCCCTATGGATATGGAAAAATTGATGAAGAACCTTGAGGAACCTCTTGAACAAATTGATCTCGTTATTGAAAAAATAGATAAGCTAAAGGATAGATATGAAGATTCAAAAGTATAAATTGGTCAGTTGAAGGAAAAGATTGATCATCTAAAATCCAAGCCTGAATCTACTAAATTTGGAACTAGTAATGATGAAAATTCAAAGTTAAAGATAGTGTACAAGATCTTGAAGCATGACTTAAAGATTAAAAATCTGAAATAGACTTGGAGAAATGATCCGAGAAAAGATGAATCTAATTTGAAGATTGAAAATGCAAATCTGAGTGTTGGAATATTCAAATATGGAAAGAGTACTTATGAGAGGGGGGGTGAATCATATGTATCATACTTTAGCCAATAAAACTTTTAACTGAAAGTAAGTTGCATGCATGTAAATACATCAAATAAACATGTAACAAAACACATGCATCAATAAAACTTAACACTAGAATTTGGTAACCCAGAAACCCTCCAGGAATAAGAAGGTAAAATTGGGGTGGGGATGATACCCACAAATATTACAGCAAAAATATTGTTCAACCACTTCTGATGGTTTGCCCTGTTAAAGGTTTTACACTATGTCAATAGTGACCTGGTTAGAGGTTTTCAAACACTTAACATGAAGCGTTACCCTATTAAAGGATTTATCAAAATAGCTATCAAGCTAACTTATCACCATAGGATTTTTCATTCTAATACAATTGCTAGAGAGTATTAGGTACAATAAAGTTGACTGATTACAATCCTTGATTGCTGATTGCAGGCACTTGTTCTGCTTTCTCTAATCTGGATCCTTTTTTGATTTGATAATCCTCACTTCTGAAAATAGAACTCCTTGTGAACCCTTGTATATCTTCTCATACCTCTCATCTCTTCCTTTTACAATGAATTTTCATCTTCCCTATAAAGAAATTTGAAGATTTAAGGTTAGGTATGGATCTACAATCCATATTCAATATTCATTTTCCGCTCAATACTTATCTTTTGCTGATTGGTTGCATGCCTTTAGCATTTTTCTTATTGGTTGCATGCAAATTTCATAGGAAAAATAAAAGATTCAATCTCATCATTAAATCCTTTGAGATTTACCTTATGTCGGCTGTAAAAACTATTTGCATCATAGTTTGCGTAATTACAAACTCTTATGCTGATATACTGAGTTACTTGGCTCATAAAGTATTGCTGATGCTCGGCACATGTTGTTTTTTGGATAGCTCAGCACCTAAGAAAAATTGTATTGCTCGACACCTTATGTTACTCGGCACTTGTTGACACTTGGCACCTAATCTTCACTCAGTATATGATCTTCACTCGGCATCTAATCTTCACTAGGCATCTGAACTTCACTCGACATCTGATCTTCACTTGGTATCTGATCTTTACTCAGCATCTGAAAATTACTTGGCACATGAAGATCACTTGGCATGCACGATGTACTCGGCATCCAATATGGAATATGATTAAGTGTGTTGGCACTGAAGTGTCAAAAAAATTATGATGTTAACAATCTCCACCTTTGACATGAGTGACAAAAATAGTTAACTGACCTTGTAATTATATTTACTTAATCTGATTGGTATGTACATATTGAGAACTTTTGATCAAAGTTTTTGATTTACAATCATACAATAAATATACCTCAAGTAACTCCCCCTGAGTTGATTGTGCCTTATCTATATATCAATGCTCCTCCTTTGTATTTTTTTGTATCTATTCTCTCCATTAATTTATCTCATATCTCTATCTCTCCTTATTAATCTATTTCTCCCACTTTTTGATCTGTATCTCCCCCTTTTTGACACTTATGTCAAAGAATGTTTAAGAGTTAAGACCATATTTAGCCAAAAATGTGCTATTTACCTCCATAATCATTTTGAGAGATGCATCCCAATTGTTCAAAGCGATTTCTAGTGACTTATGCTGGATAGCAGTCTCGACAGTAAGTTGAATAAGTCCATCTAATGGATGAAAGATTTGGATCTTTCTTGAGTAGATTTTCAGCATATACTTGCTCTTTATGGAGTATCTCTAAATGTGGGGTAATGGAGGACTGGAGCTGTATTACTTTGGCCTTAATATTAGCCTCATCTACTATTAAGACAGCTATTTCTTTGTGAGTGTGAAGCGATTGAGCAAAATGCTTCTCACTTTGAGCTGGATCACTCGGTAGTTGCATGCTTGAAATGTTTAAATTTCTTTCCAAGCTCAATATCTTTTGGCTAGTTTCTTGTGTGAAGTATGAAAAATAACACAAATTTTTATACAGTGAGAATATATTCTCAAGTACCTTCTTTACCTTATCAATAAGCTTTACCAATTCTACTTGTGACAATGCAATTTATCTTGATATTTTCTCATTTACTTTCCCTTGAAATTTTCTTTCTGACCATTCCATAAGTTTTGCATTGGTTTCTAGGTCTTCATTTGTCACCTGGTCAAAAACATCTATTAGTTGCTCTATGATATGCTTCGACTCATTCGATGATTGCAAACTGAAGGCATCCATAAAGATGTCCTTGATTTCATAAAGTGTTTGTTTGTTTTTATACTCTTTCCTAAGTATTTCTTGTCTTTTCCTTCTATTTAGTGCATCTTGCACCTCATTGATTTGATCAATGGTTATTGATTTTGAGTCATAGCTCGGTATGATTATTTCTTCATCTAATTCATGGTCTCCATAGTGAAGTACCCTACAACTTTGGTAGTACTAGATGATGGTACTGAGATCTGCAATGGCTGGTGTGAAGGAGTTCCCGAGGTAGGAAAATTTATTAATGTTTGAATTGCCTCCTGCTCTTTAGGGGTTTTTACTATTTCCTCCTCCTTCTATCTACCATGATCAATTATTGTTATCTATGGAAGTGCACCTTGTATTTGTGTTATATGATCAGATGTAATGGTCTGTCCTGTTTGTTCCTTTCCTTGTTCTATAGCTACACTTTGCTTTTGTCTTGCAGCATCAATTATACTAGTTGGTATTTCAAATTGACTAGTAGTAGTTGTGATAGAAGGTGGTTCTTGTGTATTCACCTTATCTTTAACTGTACTTTCTACTAGTTTCTGTAACTCATCTATACTGACCAATACTGGTTCTGTACATAATATTGCTTGTTGTGTTGATTGGTCAAGAATTATTTTTAGATCTTCTATAGTTAATGGATTGACATTCTGACCAGAAGTATCAGGAACATCAGTAATTTTTATAGTATCTGCAGGTGAGATGGATGCTTGTGGAGGGCTAGGGGGTGGCAATTGTGTGTCTTGCACACTCTGTTCTGGTTGTTGCTCTGGCTCAGCTATTGCCATTATATCCTATTTTTGTGTTTCTTCCTCCTTTCCATCTTTCTTTTCTTCTTCTCTTTTCTTTTCTTCTTCTTCTTTCCTTTTTCTCCTCTCCTCTATTGGTATAGCTGCTTCTTCCTTGTATTCTTCCTCAAGAAAATCTTCAATCTTTTTATACAAATTCTTCCACGATTTCATTATTCTTTGAAAAATCTCTTCCATTCTATTTTGAAGTATAAAGAATGCCCTATATTTGGGTGTAAACATGTTATTATGCCTTTTGACTACTTTGTTGACTTGTTCTCTAGTCAAATCTAGCAAGACACTGGCTAGGGTTGATTTCCTCATCTCCTTCTCCATTTTTAAGCAAAAATGCCATCTGTCTTTTATAATTTTTGACAGCTCCTTTGGCAATTGATCATCTAGTTCAAGTGGAGTGTACTTGAACTGTGTCATCATTCCATACACTATTTCTTCTATATTATTTTGTTCTTCTTTATTAAATTTACTAAAATCAACTTTATTTAAATTATTCAAGTCACCACTTGCAATCCTTTTACATAGGGTATCAACTAATGAATTGCTTACCTCTTATGTTTGTTCTTTGTCATCAATGTCAGGTTGAGCCACATACATTCTTCTTTTCCTCGGCTCTTCCTAAGATTCCTTGATTTGTTTCTTCTTGGCAATTTCCTCTTTAGCCTTTTGAGTATAGGCTCTTATTGATGCTCGTGTTGTTGGCTTTTGAGGTGATGGAGTGGCAACTTTCTTCGTTTGAGGCTTGGCTGAAGGTTGTTCTATTGCCTTTCTCTTCTTTGGCTCGGCTTTAGTTGGTGCTTCCTTGGCTTCTTCTTCCTCTGCACCTTCCTCCTTGTCTTCTCCAAGACCTTGGGTTAGTCCTATTGGCCCTTGTTCCTGCTCATCTTCATCCTCACTATCATCTTATTCTTCTTCTGCCTCAACCTCAATTTCTCTGGCAAACTTCTTCTTGATCTTCTTGATTAATTTATCTTTCTTCTTCAATGTAGAAGTAGTTTTTAATTCCATGTTTATTTTTGATCCTACCACATCATAAGTGCAAAAATGTGGTGCATTTTTATCTGCTTCCTCTTCCAATAATGCAGTTATTGCTGTTGATGCCTCATCAATATTGATTTCATATCCAAATGGCCTTAGCCATCTTACCCTTAGAATTACTACTTGGATGTAAGTAAAATCTATGTCAACTAAGAAACATATGTCATTTGTATGCTTTTCTACTAATGAAGCTGGTATCCTTGACCTTTGCTTCATGGATTTCTTGAAATCCTCAAAATAGCTTGTCCTCAAGGTATCAAAATTTTCTCCCATTTGCTCTATATATTCATTAATTTGTGCAATGATGGTTCTGTCCTTCCTCCATTCTATTTTACCAAAAGAAGAAAATTCATTCTGTACATAAAAGAATATGCAAACTAGGATTGCTCCAAATTTGCATTGTGTGCCCTTTGTTTTTCTTATGGCAGCTAGGTTTTCATTGATCTGTTGCAATTGCAGTTTTGCAAGATCATAAGTATGATCCTTTTTCACCAATTTGTAACCTACATCTACTGCAATGCATGGTACACTATTGAGTCTACTGGATTGATAGAATTTGTGAGCAATGACTCTAACAACAAATTCTACTAGAGGATCCTATATGGTATGAATTGTCATCCCTCTTTTGTTCCATTGTGCACCAGTATTCCTTTCAATGACCTCCTTTAATTCACTTCTTAGGGTCTTGTACCGATCTAGGGTTGGGTACCCTATTACTCTATGTATAATTTCCTTTGTCAATTTGATGGGCATATCTTCTAACCACAAGTTTCCACCATGGATTCTACTCAGTACAAGTCTAATCCATTCAGTTTTGAATATGGTGGGAAAACTTAAAACTCGGGTCAAACCCTTCCTTTCAACAATTTTAAATTCTTCTTTCAGTACTCCATCTACACATAGTTTATCATAAGCTTGTCTAATTTCCATGTCTCCTAAAGCTCCTATCTTGCAATTGTAACATTTCCTCACATCTTGAACCATTACAACTTTTGGGGGAATGTGGGAGAGAGCTCTGGCTGGGTCATTTTTGTAGGCAACTTTGAGAATAGGGCAGAAATTAGGTTGCTTCACTTCATTTGAAACTAACTGGACTCCAAATGACTCTTTTTCTTGGGTTTTCTTTGAACTTGACACCATTATTGCGAACTAGGGTTTATACAACAAATGGGTATAAAACTGCATAGCTCGGCACAAATGAAAATACCTTTAAATCAATAAAAAACATGTTGAATGAGGTTGCAATCTGCTTGAAATACTGGATTCTTGCTATGAAGTCACTTAGCTCTCTTTCTTCTCCTTTTCTTTTTTATCGCGATGCAAAAAACTGATTGAAATCGCGATAATATACCCTAATTTTATCGCATTGAATGCTCAACTGCCAACTCGGCTTCTAAAGAAATTTTGAACTAACTTGGCTTCCATTATTTCCATTTTACTTAGCTTCTATTGGAGTTATCCAACTCGGCATCAATTTTCAGCTCAGTCGCTGTTGGGAGCTCGACATCAACATTTAGTTTTTGTCTTGACATCTTGTTTCATGTAGATTTATACTTTGCTTAGCTTCTTTTTCTTGGGATTGATGTATGATATAGCTTTGTATACCAGTCTTGTGTACTTCTTGTGCTTAGTTTGATGAAGTATGATCACTTAACCCATTGGCTGAAGTGATCCCTCCACTTGATGTGTTGTACTCTTCCTTCTTTTCCAAATCTTATTCATTTGCCTTCTTATCTTTTCAACATCAATCTTTTGTTTTCCTTTGTTATCTTCAGTTTTGGGTGCCTTTGATCTTGTAGGACATTTTTTGCTGATATGACCAGTTTTCAAACAACTGAAACATGTAGTTTGATTCAACCATCTTTTGTAGTTTCCTTTGAAATGTGTTCTTATACAGTTCTGTGGTATATGTCCATATTCTTGACAATAGTGACAATTGTACCTGGTGTTGTAATCCCAATGATAATGGCTTCCATTCCCTTCTATTTTTTTCTAGTTGATTTAATGTCTACATAGGTTTTGATCTGCATTAAAATGCCCTATGTCCATACTTTTTGCAATTATAACAATGTCCATCAAATCTTTGAGTCCTTGTGACATTGGATCTACAATTTTGTGTCATATGTCCTTGCATGTTGTACTTGTGATAGAAACTTTTGGGTATGTTTGATTGATTGAATCTTCTACTCCTACACACATTAGCTGTATGTCCCTTCTTATTACAGAAATGACAAGTGGGTTTTGAATTCTTACCTTTATCACTTCTTTGTTCAGCACTCTTTGATGATTCTCCAACTTCAGTGCTATTGTATCCTAGTCCTGATGTATCATGGGCAGATTTTGGTGATTTTAGCAACTGTTCAAAATACTTGATTGCTTCACTTGATTTGTTGAGATTCTCTGCTACCTCTTTTTCTTTGTTCAATTCATTCTGTATTTGTTCATTCTACATCTTCAAGGTAGAGATATCAATACCCTTTACATTGAGTTCATGATGAAGGTTCATCATTTGGGCAAGTGTATCCATCTGCATGTTTGAGATCCTTGTTAGTTCAGTACATTTTTCTTCAAGTCTATTTGCAAGATTTCTTTTATCATTTTCCAACATCACTTTATCTTCAACTACTCTTTTCTTGTGTTCAGTAATTTCACATATCATTATGGCCTGCGATTCATGCTCCATCTTAAGAGATCTTATCTCATCTGCTTGGATTTTGTTTTCCTCCATCAGTTTTTCTATTGCTACATCAAACTCTTTAGTGTCTCCATTGGAAAATATGTTGGTGGTATCAATCTCCTTGTAGTGTATATCATTTTCAGCTATGGCTAGATCCTTCCTCTTTTTTAATGAGTTTCTCAACTTGTTTCTGAATTCCTCCAAGCTATGCAAAGCAAGTTGCACATCTATCACCTAATTTTCAATGATCTTTCCAAGTTTGAAAGCTTCCATATTTAGATCTTTTCCTCCAAGCTGTTAGGCTTTTCCTTAAGAGAACCTGGATTAAGCTCTGATACCAATTGTTGGAATATTCAAATATGGAAAGAGTACTTATGAGACGGGGGGTGAATGATAAGTATCATAGTTTAGCCAATAAAACTTTTAACTGAAAGTAAGTTGCATGCATGTAAGTACATCAAATAAACATGCAACAAAAAACATGCATCAATAACACTTAACACTAGAATTTGGTAACCCAGAAACCCTCCAGGAATAAGAAGGTAAAACTGGGGTGGGGATGATACCCACAAAAAATACTGCAACAATATTGTTCAACCACTTCTGATGGTTTGCCCTGTTTAAGGCCTACCCTATTAAAGGCTTTACACTATGTCAATAGTGACTTGGTTAGAGGTTTTCAAACACTTAACATGAAGTGTTACCCTGTTAAATGATTTCATCACCTAGTTAAAAGATTTATCGAAATAGCTGTTAAGCCAACCTATCACCATAGGATTTTTCATTCTAATACAATTGCTAGAGAGTATTAGGTACAATAAACTTGATTGATTACAATCCCTGATTGCTGATTGTAGGCACTTGTTCTACTTTCTCTGATCTGGATCCTTTTTTGATTTGATAATCCTCACTTTTGAAAATAGAATTCCTTGCGAACCCTTGTATATCTTCTCATACCTCTCATCTCTTCCTTTTACAATGAAGTTTCATCTTCCTTATAAAGACATTTGAAGATTTAGGGTTAGGTATGGATCTATGTTCCATATTCAATCTTCATTTTCCGCTCAATACTTATCTTTTGCTGATTGGTTGCATGCCTTTAGCATTTTTCTTATTGGCTGCATGTAAATTTTATAGGAAAAATAAAAGATTCGATCTCATCATTAAATCCTTCAAGATTTACCTTATGTCAGCTATAAAAACTATTTGCATCATAGTTTGTGCAATTACAAACTCTTATGCTGATATACTGAGTTACTTGGCTCCTGAAGTATTTCTGATGCTCAGCACATGCTATTTCCTGGATAGCTCGGCACCTAAGCAAAATTGTATTACTTAGCACCTTATGTTACTCAACACTTGTTAACACTCGACACCTGATCTTCACTCGATATCTTATCTTCACTCTGCATCTGATCTTCACTCGGCATCTAAAATTCACTCAGTATCTGATCTTCACTCGGCATCTGATCTTTACTCGGCATCTAAAAATTACTCGACACATGAAGATCACTCGGCATGCATGATGTACTCGGCATCCAATATGGAATATGATTAAGTGTGTTGGCACTCAAGTGTCAAAAACATTATGATGTTAGCACTGAGAGCAAGTCTAGCAAAGAGAACATCTGAGTTTGAAAGATTAAAAGGAGATCATTAAGAACTCCATTAGTACAATACTATTGTGAAAGGTGAATTGACATAGTGCAAACAATAGCTTTAGAATCTTTATTCTAGCGGAGGAAATCTTGATGATTCTATGTCAATACAAAGGCTTACTTATGATAAGACTACTCTTGGTTATCTAATCAACATGTTTACAAAGACTTAAGTTTAGATTAGATCCAACAGATAAAGATAAATCTGATGATAAGATTGAATTCAATCAATCTTCTGAGAAACCTAAAGAAGTTGAGCAAAACAAGGAAGTTGAAATCTTGGATGAACCAAAGAAGGTGGAAACTCCTAAGGAAATTAGGTATGAATTTTGAGGTAAGTGTTTTTTATGTAATGAAATAGGTCATATGAAAAGAGATTGTACTAATAAGTCATTTAGTCACGTTAAGGACTTTTATTGTCATAATTGCCATGGTATGGGTCATAATGCAATTGATTATAGGAAACCTAAGTATGATAATGATAGAAGAAAGAATAAAATTTCTAGAAATACTAACCCTTAAGATAGAAGATCTAATGAAAAAATGTCAAGCGAAGGAAGATCTTATGAAGATAGAAGATAGATCGTGTGTTATATGTGTAACAACTTAGGACACATTGCTCAGAATTGTAATGCACTTGATGATTAGTAGAATCCTAGAAGCAAAGCACCTATATGTCCATTATGCAACAACTTTGGACACATAGTGAAGTACTTAAAAATGGATAGAAACTTTAGAGATAGAAGGAATGATGGAAGAAACTTCAGAAATAGAAGGAATGATAGAAGAAAATAAGAAAGGAACTAGAACTAGCAGAGATAATGAAGAACAAAAAAACATTGAGAACTTAATGAAGAATTTGTGTAAGGAACTAATATCACAAAAGGAAAGTTAGATGATGATGAGACAAGAATATTGGAGTTAGTTGTTGAGTTTCAATTGAGTTGAATTAAGCTTGTTCACAACATCATAATTTAAGAACTTCATTTAGAGACTAAATTAGAGGTAGCGAAGCTAGGAAAGGTATATCCAGTTATTTTTAGACCTAAGCTTGTTTGTAATATGAAGCTCATGTAAACAAGTTATGATGGAATTCAGAGTTACTAGTGTTGTAGTAAAGGTTGATTCTAAAAAAAAAGATGAAAATAATGTTTTTGTAGAGAATTTTGTGATGTGAAGTCTTGATGATGTTTTTCATGATGGAAGGAGGCTACAGTAAACCTCAAGTGACATTTGAAGATCAGATAGATGATTTTGAGCAATTATTTGATTATAGAATGTAATTGACATCTTTTTCATATCCGTGAAGTATGAAATTAATGCAAGTTCAATTTAAAGGGATAAATGGAGTACACAATTGGTTTTCACTTCACTGCAAACACATCCAAAGTGAAGAGCATTTAGAAGTGAATTGTTAGAGTGATTTTCAAGAAAACCCTATTTTTAGAAAGAGGTATTTTATTTATTTTTTGCAAATTTGTTTAGTAAAAGATGTTGCTTGAAAGGATCATGGATATATCAATAGTTCATAGTGTTGAGAATGAAAATAGACCTAAGTTTAAGATAATTTTTGTAAAATCTATTGAAGAAAACCCTAGCTTAGCATTGTCTATCAATCCAAACAACATAGTTTATCTTGAAGAGATTGAAAGTTATTTGAATTGCAAGTTTGAGTCAATTGATAGTGAATTCATGAACAAAGATATGGAACTAGTTTTTAACCAGAACATGACTATGAAGCCCAAATTTGAACATCTAATGGAATCAAACTTGTTTAAGTATCACCTCTATTGTGAGTTAGATATAGATGAATGGACTCAAATTATAATAAGTAGGATACATGATGGCAAGTTATGGATGCAAGATAGCGTAGTTCACCTTTCTGCCAACCTTATTCATAAGGTAACTAGTCTTAGTAACCAAGGTAGTGTACCTATATGTGGGAAATTTGTAAAGAAGAAAGTTGAAAGTTACACTAAAGTAGTATACAATGGAAAGGCTATGGTGATCAGCACCATCAAGCAAGATGATGTGAGATTTCTTAGTGGAATTATTGCTTATTCAATTTGTGTAAGTTCAAAGATTGGTGAAATTTCAACAAAATTCATATATGTAGCATATAAGATATGTGTTAAGAAAGAGCAAGTGAATTTGAGTGAAATACTAAGAATGCAACTCCTAGAAAACCTTCAAAAGATTAAGAGAACAAAGAATGGTGTCTTTAGATTCCAATCTTTGAATAATCATATATTCTTTCATGTACTTAAGAGATTTCCTTACTTATCAATCACAAACATAATGAGTAGTGACAGATGTACAATGGAAAAGATTACAAAGGTATGTAGAAGGCACTCTACATACACGATATTGGATAGTGGAAATTTGATAATGAGGACATTTTAGAATGAGATGAAATAGAGATTTAGGATTGCACCTAAAATTATGGATAGATTCAAGGTAGACATTTGTATATTAGTTGATACAAATCATACATATATTCAAGCAGTGGAACCTCGAGAGACATTTATTGATCCCTTGAGCTATGAATTGAATAATGATGTTGTAGTTGGTTATATTGATTTTTTGTTAAATTTAGATAAAGAGAAAGAAGATTATAAATTTGGCACATATGATGAGATCGCTCAACATGCTCATCAAAAAACCTTGGAGAAGGCTTCATACAAGAAGGTTGAATCTATTATGAAGAAGACACTATTAGAGGCCATAATGACAAAGAGTGAATCAGAGGCCATGAGACAAACATTGAAAGAAGTGCACTAGACATACAACCCTTTTCATTATTAGTAGCTGAGACATCTTTAGAATAAAGCATTCCATATGTAGAAATGTATTATGTTTAGCCTAGTGAATAGAAAAGAAAGTTTGAGAGATTAGTTGAAGTAGTGTCTACAAAGACAAAGAGAGTCAAATAGCTGGCCACAAGACTGGGAAAGAGACAAAAAAAATTGTTGATAATTGCCTCTAGTGATGAAGGAGATGAGGAAAAAGAAACTAATAAAGTAGAAAAGGTGACTTCACCTAAGAAAGCAATAGGCAAAGCTTGGTAACCTTGGAAGCCAAAGATTGAGAAGATCAACACAATGATTTCCAATGAGAGAAAATTTCTTTAGATGAACACATGTTATGATTTATATAATAATTTCAAGAAGGATCAAATAGATATGTCTACTATGAGATATATTGTGTCAAATTATCTGAAATTGAAGGACCTTGAGAGCATTATAAACTAGAAAGTCTATGAGAGACTCATTGAGAAGAAGGCTCCTGAAAGGGAAGAAGACCTTGAACTTTGGAAGTCTATACTAAGGACTATCTTTAAGATTAATGATGAAGGTGAAATAAAATTAATGTTGAATAACCTCATGCCATGCTTAAGAAATAATTTGAGACCATTTCTATTAATGGTTGGAGAAAAGGATAAGTTGAGAAATGATACTACAATAGTTATTAGTAAGATGTTGATGGAGTCATAGGAAACATCTCCTCTAGCTCGTAGAACCTCAAAAGTGTTAGTAAGTGGTGACAACATATAGATTTATCAACCAATGTTACCCTTAACATTGATGATACTAATCCATTTGGTGGTTTTGATCCAAATGAACTAGACACCGAGGATATTGAGTAATAGTTGAAACAAATTAAGGAAGAAAAGGGGCTACTAGAAGAAGAAAAAAAGAAAAAAGAATAAGCCAAGAAGAAATTGATTGACGAAAATAGGAAAAGAATGGAAGATGAAGACAAAAAACGGATTGCAAAAAAATTGAGAATAAAGAAAATTGCACAAGAAGAGAAGAAAAGATCATAAGAGAAGAGAGAAAGAGAGGAAAAGGAAAAGAAAGAAGAGAAAGGGAGAATAACTAAAGAAGATGTTGGTATTCACAAGTGGGAAGATTTACTTCTAAGAGGGGGTTGAACAGAAGTAAAAAAACTTCAACCTCTAAAACTTTTAATTGAAATTAATCACATGCATGTAACACACCTAATTCACATAAAAGTAAAGAAATACATGAAACTAGATAGTACAAGTTTTGATCACCCATAAAACCCTCCAAAATGAGAAGGTAAAACTAGGGTGGGGATGACACCCACAACTTATCATTATAGAAATATGTACCTTGTCAAGGTTACAAACTTTTGAACATCATTCATGGTCTACCCTATGAAAGGCCTACACTATTAAAGGCTACAACACCTTGTTAAAAGTGGCCTATCTATAGGATTTACAAACACTCACTTGGAATGTCACCCTATTAAAGGATTTACAATATGGCTATTAAACCAACTCATCATCATAGGATTTTCATTCTCCTAATACAATGGATATAAAGCATAGTAGAATGTGTTGACCTGATGACTTATAGTCTTCAATTGCTGATTTCAGATCCTTGTTTTGTCCAATCTGATCTAAAATTTCTTGATCTGATATATCTTAGATCGTAGTGCTGATAATCCATTTTGACTAACTAATTTTGCAATGCTATCATTCTTCTAAGTCTTTACATGCATTTAAACTTTTCTCACATTTTGTCCTTGCATTCCCATACCATCCTAAATTATGGGGTTTTGACCTCATTAAAAAGGTTTTGAGACTTAGAGTTAGGTATGAATCTATGATTGAGATTCATCCATCTTTCTTGCTCAATTCTTTCCATTTTCTGATTGGTTGCATGTTCTTTGCTTTTTTTTGATTGGTTGGATACTGATTGCATAGGAAATGCAATAGATTTAATCTTATCTTTTAGATCCTTCAAGATTCATCTTCAATGAACTCAAAAATGGTTTACATTTTAGTTAGTGAGGACACAAACTCTTATGCTAATTTTGTATTTCTCGGCACTTACTGATTGCTAATGCTCAGCACACATAGGAATTCTATCTTACTCAGAATCTATAGGAAATCTATCTTGCTCAGCATCTATAGGGAATCTGTCTTGCTTGGCATAAATTTTTTACTTGACATAAATTGTCATGCAACACTTGAAACTTGCTCAGCACTTGAATACCTCAACACCTATTGAATTTTTGGCTTGGCACATTTTGCAGCTTGGCATCTATATTATACTCGAAATCAACTTAGAAATTTCATAGAAATTTCTTAAGTGTGTTTACACTTAATTGTTAAAACCAATCTGAGGACAAAAATATCCCCCTTTGACATGAGTGTCATAAACACTTAACTAAACATTTTGAATCTAACTTCTTTGAGTATAATATACACTTTGTTCAGCATATGTATAAGACTTCAAAACTGTTCAAAATTTTGTGAAGATACCTCAAAATTTGTATCTCCCCCTAAGATGATGTGCCCTTTCTATCTCCAAAACTTCTCATGCTGGATTTGTCTCATGCTAATTAAGCTTTGCCTTATCATTCTACCTTATTCATCCTATTCTATCTACTCTATTTTGTGCTCCCCTTTTCACACATTTTTCCTTGTGGTTATTGTATCCTTTTGGATTTATTATTTCCTCCTAAATGTTATCTCCCTCTTTTTGATACTTATGTCAAAGGGTGCTAAACATTAACTGAATACTTTTCCAAAAAGGATTTATCTACCTCCATAACAATCTTTAGAGTAGCATCCCAATTGTCTAGTGTAATTTCCAGTGATTTGAGCTGGATGGTTGTCTCTGCTACAAGGTGAACTAGGCCTTCTAGTGTAGAAAGATTGAGGTCTTTCTTTAAAACATTCTCAAAATAGACTAGTTCCTTCTACAAAACTTTTATGTGTGGGGTGATGAAAGATTGAAATTTTATTAGCTTGGCCTTGGTGTTTGCCTCATTTTCTATAAGTACAACTAGTTCCTTCTGAGTGTGAAGTGTAGTTTGAAAATGCTTCTCACTCTAAGCTAGATCCTTGGGTAGCTACATGCTTTATACTTTTGGATTCCTCTCCAAGTTCATTATCCTTTAGCTAGTCTCTTGTGAGAAAATTGATGGATCACACAACTTTGAGTATAATAAGAATATGTTCTCAATTACTGCTTTTACCTTTTCAACCTTCTTTACTAGCTCTACCTAAGATAGTGCTATCTCACTTGATATTCATTCATTTACTTTCATTTGGAACTTCTTTTTAGACCATTCTAATAGTTTGGTGTTAGTATCAAGGTCTTCATTCTATACTTGGTCCATTATATTAGATAATTACTCCATAATTGGCTTGGTTTCATCACGTACTTTCAAGTTGAATGCATCTAAAAAGATGTATTTTGATCTCTATCAATGCTTACCTCTACTTGTACTCATTTCTAAGTATCTCTTATTTCTTATTCTTCTCTAGTGCCTCTTGCACTTCATTTATCTGATCTATATTCATGGTTGCATAGTCATACTTAGGAATGACTATCTCTTCATCTACAGTAGGGTCTCCATACTAAAGTACCCTTGAGCTCAAGCCTAGTGCAAATATTTATAGTGGCATAGAAATAGTGCTTGGCTTCTATATTGTTCCTATAGGGGTTCCTATTGTAAGCAAGTTTATAAGTGTTTGTATTGCTTCTTGTTCTTTCTCCTTAGGGGTCTCCTCCTCTTCTATTCTACCTTGATCAATTATTGTGATTTGAGGTGGTGCACCTAGCCCTTGTGTAGTACGAACAAAGGTATCCTTCTATCCTATTTGATCCTTTTCTTGATCCTTGATAGTTGTTGTGTCTCATACCATGGAATCAATTTTAGCTAATGTGTCTTATGAAGGTTTCTCTTGGGGTTGTCCACTTGTAGCTATTTGGATATGTGAAGGTTGTTCTTATGGATTGACCTTCTCCTTTGTCATGTTAGCTACAAATTTTTGTAGTTCTTCCACACTCACCTAGATTGGATTAGTATATAACTATGATTGTAGAGTGGTCTAGTGAAGGATCTTTTTAAGGTCCTATGTAATTAGTGGGTTTATGTTCTGACCAGAAGTGTCAAGAACATTCTTTACAATTATTGTATCTACAAGTGTGGGATTTACATGTGGAGGACTTGGTGGTGGTAGTTGCATGTCTTACAAACTTTTTTCCTTTTGCTACTCCTCAATAGTTTCCTTTTCACTCTCTTGTGTGTCTTTCTCCACTATAACATCTTCCTTATCCTTTTCTCCTTCTTCCTCCTTATCATTTCCCTCTTCCTCATCATTGTTTCTTCCTTCAAAAGGATCTTCTTCTCCTTCTTTCACTTTTGTCAGTCCATAAATCAATTTCCACATTTGTGCGGACTTTTTCACAAAATCTTCAATTTTATTTTGCAATATATTGAAGGCTCTATACTTGGGTGCAAATTTTCTCCCATGCTTCTTATTTGCCTTACTTATTTTCCCTTTTGTAAGTTTAGGTATAACATGAGCCAATGTTGACTCTCTTATTTCCTTCTCCATATTGAGGCAATAATGCCACTTATTTTCTATAATTTAATATAGTTCCTTAGGCATTATATTGTCTAGTTCAAGTGGAGTATTCTTGAACTTGGCTTATCATAGTGTAAACTGATTGTTCCACTATGTTATGCTCTTCTCTACTTAACTTATTAAAGTCAATGCCTTTTAAGCCTTATAAATCTGCATTATCCCTTATATTATCACAAATATTTTCTAGATCAGATTTAGTGGTGTCACTTACCACTCTGATCTAGCTAGTATCCTCTTATTTTGTCCTCTCATTATCTGATTTAGGAGGTGACATATACTTTATTCTCTATTTCTTCTTTTTTGGTCTCCCTACTCTATGGCCTTCTTCTTTTCCCATTCCTTAACTACCTTGGTTGTAGCTCTTGTTTTGGCTCTAGTGGTAGGCTTTGGGCTAGGCTTTGCTAGTTTTGTTGTGCCTTTTCTTTTTTTTCTAAGGCATGGCAAGTGCTTCTTTGGTTTGCTCCTCCTCAACACCTTTTACTTCTTCAACATCTTCAACCATGCTTTGGGTCAATGCAAGTGGACCTTGATCCTACTCTTCTTCATCATCATCTACCTCTTCATCATCCTCCTCACCTTCTGTTGTGCCTTCACCAAATTTAGCTTTTAGTTTCTTCACCAAGTTATCCTTTTTCTTCAAGGTTGAAGCAATTTTCAATTCCATATCTACCTTGGATCTTACAACATCATAAGTCTGAAAGCATTGGGCACTTTTATCTACTTCTTCTACAAGAAGAGTAGTGATTTTTATAGATGCCTCATCTATGTTGATCTCATAACCAAGTGGCTTCAACCATCTAACCCTTGGCACTTCTACTTAGATGTAGGTATAGTCAATGTCTACTAAGAAACATATATCATTTATATGCTGCTCAACAAGAGAGACATGTATCCTTAGCCTCTATTTCATTGACTTCTTGAAGTCTCTAAAGTAGCTCATCATAATAGTTTCAAAATTTTCCCCCATTTGTTTAATATATTCATTCACCTGGACTATTATTGACCTGTTTGTCTTACAACTTACCTTTCCAAAAGAGGGGAATTCATTATATACATAGAAGAATATACATATCAAAATTGCTCCAAATTCACATTGGGCTCCCTTTGTTCTTCTTATAGCTCCCGAATTCTCCATAATCTATTGTAGTTGTAGTTCAGCTAGATCATAAGCTTGATCATTTTTGACAAGTTTGTAACCAATGTCTATTGCAATACATGGAACACTGTTGAGTTAGCTTGATTGGTAAAATTTTTGGGATATCACTCTAAGTACAAATTCAATAAGAGGATCTTTTATTGTGTCAATGGTCATCCCTCTCTTGTTCCATTTTTCCTTGGTGTTTTTCTCTATAGCTTATTTCAAGTCACTCCTTAGGGTTTTAGGCAATTCTAGGGTTGGGTACCTAGTCACCCTATGCATAATTTTTTTGAATATTTTAATGGGTCCATCCTCCAGCCAAGGCTTCCATCATGAATTTGACTCAATACAATTCTAATCCATTCTATTTTGAACACTATAGGAAAATCTAGGGCACAAGTTAAGCCCTTTCTCTCAACAATTTGAAATTCCTCCTTCAAAACTCCATTCTCACACAATTTATCATATGCCTCCCTAATTTCTATATCACCTATTGCACCAATATTGCAATTGTAACATCTTCTTACATCTTGCACCATCACCACTTTTGGTGGAATCATGGATGAAGCTCTAGCAGGGTCATTTTTTGTATGCAACCTTAGGGATTAGTCTAAAGTTTGGTTGTTTAGCTTCAATGATCACTAATTGAACTTCACATGACTATTTTTCCTAGGGTTTCCTAGAGCTAAAGGATATTTCTACAATATAGGGTTTTAACACGTAGAAATAATGAAATTGTGTAGCTTAGCACAAGTGTAAATACCTTAAAATTGATGTAATGGTGCTAAATCTATGCTTGAATCTACTCAAATTCTTGAATCTCTACCTAGAAAACCTTTCTACTCTCTTCTTGCTTTTTCTCTGTGACTAAAATAATGAAAAAATAATAAAAAATGTGACAAGATACTCTTCATTTCATAGCATTTATTGCTTAGTGCTGGTACATCTGTCCACTTGACTTCTTAAGAAATTCTTCTTTACTTGGCTTCTATTGTGTTTCCAATGCTCAACATACACTAGAGTTTCACTTACTTGGCTTCAATACAAATTTCCCTTCATTCAACATCCATTGCTAACTCAGCTGCAACTAATCACTTAGCTTCTAGTAACTTTGGTAGACAACTTGACATATATTAGAATTTTACTCTACATCTAAAGACAACTTGGCAACACTTATGAAATTTGAAATTTTAACGTTGCATCTCTATTCCTTCTTATCTATCCTTTTTAGTACTTACTTGTCTTGGAATTGATGTACGATAAAGCATTTAAATATCAGTCTCACACACCTTCTTCTATTTAGGTGGATGAAGTGTGACCACTTGACCTTTAAGGTGAAGTGATCCCTTCATTGAATGTGTTACCTCCTTCTTTCTTCTTCCATGTTTTATTCATTTCTCCTTTGATGTGTTCAACATCTACGTTCTTTTTTCCTTTTCTTAACTCTGAGTTGGGTACCTTTGACCTTGTTGGGCAATTTTTGTTGATGTGTCCAGTCTCCAAACAACTGAAGCATGTAGTTTGGCTCAAACTTCTACTTTAGCTTCCACTAAAATGTGTTCTTATACAGTTTTTAGTGACGAGTCCATACTCTTGATAGTAGTGACAACTTCTCCTAGTGTTGTAGTCCCAATTGTAGTGATTTCCATGACTTTTGGTCTTTGTTGGTTGGTTAGATGTCCATATAGGCTTTGATCTGCACTCAAAGGCTTTACGTCCATACTTTTTGCAAGTATAGTAGTGAGCTTCAAATCTAGGTGTCCTGATGATTCTAGTCGGATAGTCATGTGCATGATGTCCTTGCTTGTTGCACTCATGAGAGTGACCCACATTTTTAGGTCTGTCATACTGATTAGCATTCTTTCTCTTGCACATATTAGAGGTATGTCCTTTTTTACTAGAAAAATGACAAGTGGTTTTAGTGTTCCTAATTTTATCACTTCTTTCTTTATCAATCATAGGTTACTCTCCTTTTTTAGTGCTACAATATCTTAGTCTTGAAGTGTCATTACTAGATCTTGGTGTTTTTTGTAGTTGTTCAAAATACTTGATGGCTTCATAAGGTTTTTGAAGCTTTCTACAATTTCCTTTTCTCTTCTCAAGTCATTTTGTAGTTGTTTTTCTTGCATCTTTAGTGTGGAGATTTCAATGTCCTATACATTCAGTTCATGATGTGTATTCATCATCTGGCTTAGATGTCTAGCTACATGTTGGAAATTCTTGCAAGCTCAATTGAATTTTCCTCTAATTTTTTGGCAAGGTTTCTTTTGTCATCTTCTATCATAGCCTTATCTTCAAGCGCTCTCTTCTTCTATTCAGTCACTTCACAAAGCATCATGGCTTGTGATTCTTGTTCAATCTTGAGAGTTCTGATCTCTTCTACTTGAGCTCTATTCTTCTGCATCAAGTTTACTATTTCTCTATCAAACTCCTTGGAATCTCCATTTTAAAACAATTTTGAGGTATCAATCTCCTTGTACTATGCATCATTCTCAACTATGACAATGTATATTCTTCTCTTTAAGGATTTCCTCAATTCTTACCTAGCTTCTTCTAGAGAATGTAGAATGAGATGTATCTCAATCTACTAATTTTCTATGATCTTCCCAAGTTTGTAGACTTCCATTTCTAGATCCTTTTCTCCAAGTTATAAGGCTTCTCCTTGTGACAACTTGGCTTTGAGACCAATTGTTGGAATTCACAAGTGGGAAGATTTACTTCTGAGAGGGGGGTGAATCAGATGTAAAAAAAATTAACCTCTAAAAATTTTAACTGAAATCAATTGCATGCATGTAACACATCTAATTCACATGAAAGTAAAGACATGCACAAAAATAGATAACACAAGATTTGATCACCCAAAAAACCTCCAAAATGAGAAGGTAAAATTGGGGTGGGAATGACACCCACAATTTATCACTGCAACAATATGTAACTTGTCAGGGTTACAAACTTTTGAAAATAATCAATGATCTACCTTGTGAAAGGATTGCCCTATTAAAGGTTCTAAAAGCCTATTAAAATTGACCTATCTAAAGGATTTAAAAACACATACATTAAATGTCACCCCATTAAAGTATTTACAATATGGCTATTAAACCAATCTATCATCATAGGATTTTCATTCTCCTAATACAATGGCTAGAAAGTATAGTAGAATGTGTTGACCTAATGACTTATAATATTCAATTGCTGATTTTAGATCCTTGTTCTGTCCAATCTGATCTAATCCTTCTAGATCTAATAGAACTCTATTCCTAGTGTTGATACTCTATTCTAACCAACTGATTCTACAATGCTATCCTTTTTCTAAGTCTTTACACCCCTTTAAAATTTTCTAGCATTCTCTCCTTGTGTTCCTATACCATCTTGAATTATGGGGTTTTGATCTCCTTAAAAAGGTTTCAAGACTTAGAGTTAGGTATGAATCTATAATTGAGATTCATCTATCTTTTCCATTCAATTCTTTCCATTTTCTAATTGGTTGCATGTTATTTCCATTTTTCTAATTGGTTGCATGTTGATTACATAGGAAATGTAATAGATTCGATCTTATCTTTTAGATCCTTCGAGATTCATCTTGAGTTGGGTCAAAAATAGTTTATATTTGAGTTTGTGAGGACACAAACTCTTATGTTGATTCTCTGTTACTTGGCACTTATTCATTGCTGATGCTCAACACACATAGGAATTCTATCTTGCTCAAAATCTATAGGAAAATTTTCTTGCTTAGTATCTATAGGAAATATATCTTGCTCATCTCTTATAGTTTACTTAGCATCAATTGTCACGTAACACTTGAAACTTACTTTGCACTTAGAATAACTTGGCACCTATTGAATTTTTGGCTTAGCACGTATTGTAGCTCAGCATCTATATTATAGTCAACATTAAATTCAAAATTTCTTAAGTGTGTTGACACTCAATTGTCAAAACTAATCTGAGACTGATAGAATCATCAAAGAAATAGAGGGAGGATGAGACTAAACCATCTAGTTCATCTACTCTACTCTCTCTTGCTAGTTTAGGTACTAATGATAATGATCAAACTAAACTGGTTTCATCCTTATCTAAACTTATACATAAGAATAAAACAATGAAGATTTTATAGAGATCATTAATGCAAGTGATTGATAGACTGCATAGTACTTTGATAGTACAACATATTGGGTCAGATCCTAAATAGAGAGCATAGGTAGTGCTAAAATATTTAGATGAATAGTTTACAAATCTATTGAATGTTTTAGAGGCAAAGGCTCAAATTTCCCATGATGCTAACTTGTTTAGCACCATCTGTCATAATATCAAGAATGACTTAAGAAATCTTGATACTTGTATAAAATAACTTCAAAAATGTTAGCAAGAAGGGAAATTTTTTTATGTTAAGTGTACCTTATCACACAAGATGACTAAATAATTAGACAATTAGTTAGAGTTAAATATGAATGAGCTAGATGCTCTATCTAGCAAAATCTAGCATCCATCTAGCAAAGTAGATGATTTTAAGAGTCAATTTGAAATTTACCTTTACTTATTTTATTTGATGTTTCATTACTCTAATCAGATTTTCAAAATTAAACAACTAATATCACAAAGATCCACCAAATTTCTCAAGAAACCCCAAATCGGATATGTCGAAATAGTGCCAAAAGCTTCACAACTTCACCTATTATTAATAAATCTAAAGTGGTAATTTTTTTATAGAAATTTGAGCAGAATAACAGCCTATAAAATGATATTTTCAGATCTTTATAACATGCACACAATATCTCCCAAATGGAGGACAAAAACAATGCTCATCAGGCTCCTGAAAATAGCACGAAATAGCCCAGAATCACCAAAAAAACTTAACAATATATCACAGAAGTATAATCATATTCAAATATATATATTCAGCTCTATTTTAAAATTCAAAAGTCTGATATACAGTAGAAACCCAAACTGATATGAAATACTCAACCGAAAACACCAAAATCTTACAAAAACACACCCGAAAACTCACAAATCTGCACTGTTCAGCACAAAGGCAAACTCTGCATGAGTATGCACATGGAATAGATTTAAACTCCCATCCTAAGCCTTCTTGGAAACTTGCAAAATCCCATTCTTGGGTCTCCCTGGAAACCTGCAAACTCCTGTTCTTGGGTCTCCTTCTCCACAGGTTTGGCAACCTTTGAAGAATAACAAAGAAATGAGCAAAAATCAAGTTTTGGAATGAGCCCAAAATGCCTCCAAACCCCTTAAAAGAGGGAATAACCCTAACTCATGTCCAAGATGGGTTAATAAAACATATTTTAATAATAATTTTCATTTATTAGTCCATTCACTTCCAAGGATTATCCCCTTTTTCTGAGACTTCACCTTTTTGGGCCTGCCTTCCTTAGCAAAGATTATTATTTTTAATTATTTGAAAAGAGGACATGACAAGTCCTCCCCTCCCAAATATTTCTTGTCCTCAAGCAATGGCTGAAAAATAAACCAATCAATCCACCTAGATCCCAAATGTAGTCATGAACTATACTACTGCCAATTAACATAGGCTCCTACAATATCCTTTGCAATATGACCAAGAGGAATCCATAATCAAACTGACAATTACAGCTCAACCAAACTCCAAAATCACCACTACCATAGTAAAAAACCCATGAGACACAAACTCTTAGAACATCAAAACCCAAGTAAAGTGGACAAATCAAACTACCAACATTGCATCCCACTGGCCTATACGGAATGTGCAATCCAACTCTGCAATAATGGTGAATGCTCTCGAATGAAATTTTACCGAGTATGGAGAATCTACACACTGTACAACTCTTGCAGTCAACACAACTCTGTAAATCACTGGCCACTATCTCATAACCATAACTCCCATGCACTGCTGATGGTGAAAAGACATTACAAGATAAAGAGTAAGAAATGGAACCCAAACCAAATTTGCCATGAACAAGTGATATAGCCCACTGTGACTGACTACGAACTAAGCTAGGAGATGTCATAGCCAAAGGATTAGAATTAGTAACAACAATTTCTGAAGCATCACCCCCAAACTCTTGCTCTAAGTCATGTATTATCAAGCTGTCAATTGCAGAACCTATCACCATGTCATGCCCATCACAACTCTCATCCTGAGGCATCAAACTGTCCCATAACTGATGACAAGCACTAGGAACCAAAGTACATCTTTGTATCATCATCTCATAAACATGGTCATCAAAGGTAAATTGATGAGCATACCTCACAATGTAATGCCGATAGATTGTGCCAATCTTAGTTAGTGGCTCAGACTATAATCTAGATGAAACTAACTACAATTGATCATTAACCATGTTGAAACTGACTACTACGTCTGAAGATATCATCAAGGGAGTAGTATTACTAGCAGGAACCATGCCAATTGCCGACTCACCAACATCACACATGATCTTTGATACATCTCTAGTCTTTGTGCCATCAGTACTAGAGGCCACCACCATGTCAAGCATACAACAATAAGCTACAACACCCAACTCAACTGAACATGACTCTAGTGGGAATGAACCTGATATGCCAATGTTAGTATAAAGGATGGATGCATCCCCATCTCCACTATCTCTGACAATCTCGGCCATGGACATCCTCAGATCACCAAACACCATAGCTTGTGACTGTATAGAATTAGGTAAAGATTGTAGTCACTCTAACTCCATGGTCACCTTAGCCAAATGAAACTGTGACTCCTTGAAAGCCAACTGTGTACTCTCAAGAATCTTAGAAGTCACCTCAAGCTACTGAGTAAGCTCACTCACCTCATCTTCCTTGGCCAAAAATGCATCGTATGCTGTACTGTGCCACTCCATAAGATAATATCTAAAAGCTACCAACTACATATAATCTTGTCTTAGAATCTGGATAGCCTCCCATAAAGAGTGGAACTCTGTCAAGAAAAGATAACTACCTCCCTACTCATCACTAGTAGGAGAACCCCATCCATAAATGGCTAACAACTGACGAGTAGCATCAAAATGCTGGCAAGCAATAGCAATGCGTCACTCGCTAACTCTCAACTGATTAGACACATGATGGCATTGGCTAGACTAACTCCTACAAACCTCCTCTGATGCACTGTCTAAAGGAGTATCCTCAAAGTTACTAATCTCTAGAGTATTACCATCCATATCTTGTGAATCAACTCCAAAGCTCATATCAACATATGGAGTATCAAAAGCTGTAGCACTGATGTCTAACTCCTCTATACCAAAACAAAATTCCAAGGACAGTAAGTCTTCAAAACTACCCACTGCATCCTCTTGGATGTCATTAATGCAAATATGATCCTGGGACTCATTGGTACACACTGCCAAATATGAAATATCATCAACACATTCTAGCAAGTATGGTTGACTGGATATACGAATGAAGCCCAACACTGGTGTATAAAAACTAATACCAGCATCAGACAAGCTATTGGCACAAGAAAAGACAACACCGTGCAATCTGCTAATCAAATCCATGATAGCACCCAAACAAACACTGCTACCAAAAAGTGTTAAAGATCTCCAGTCAAGTGAATCCCAAATGCTAATATAATAATCTTGAGTCCATATCTGTAAACTAGAATCAACTGGTAACTCAAGAAAACTCCTCACCTGAGTAATATGACCAATACAAACTAACTCCACATACCTGTCATGATGAGATAATGAAGTCAAAATACTGTCTTTGTTCACTTTCAGCTTGCCAGAAAAATCATGTGAAGTACTACCAATCTCAACATCATGTGTCGAAGCATCTAACTGTGCTTGATACTCTCTCTCAGAAAAGTCATGAATGCTCAATGTCTGCTCATCTCTATCAGGTATCTCACCATCATGCACAACAACATCCTCATAATCATCATCCTTGAGGTCAAATCTATCTATCACTCTTTGACTAAAATCATTAAATGTAGTTACCTGATCATGACCTTGAGTAGTCATTCCATGATACCACCAATAATAGGCTACATCTTCCAAGTGTAGATTTTCAATTTGAACAACATCACTCTCCTTCATGGGGTTAAGTGTGAAGAAGGTCTGTAATTTTTGTACCCATGCTCTAGCTGAAAATTTATTTGTTCCATCAAAAGTAGGTGCTATAAACTTGATTATTTTATTTTTGAGCTCTCTTCCACTTATGTCATGCTCCCTTCTATACTCTTTCTTGGGCATCAAAGTGTTCATCATATCCACATATTCTCTAAAAGGAACTAAATTGTGAAAGTCATCATCTAAGCCATTGTAAGTAGCTCTTAATGCAATCAAGTTACCTGTAACCTTTTCCATGGGATTAAGGGTTGGATTTGGCACTGGTGGCTCATCTGCATGTAGAAAAATAGTTTTTGTTGATTGAGAGGGTGTGAGTTTCAGCTTTCTTGACTCCTCTGAAGTACTCCCTTTCTCATTAATAGATGCAACTCCTTGCAATTTTTTTGTCAATATTCGCAAAGCCTCTCTAGTTTCTGTCAAACTATCCACTGTTTTCTTATGAGTATTTTGGATGTCTTGGAAGAATTTCTTTGCCATCTCATCTAGATTAGCCATACTTTTTCCTTCCTTGGATTTTATACTTTTACTTTCAACTGGAGGTTTGATCAAAATTTCTTTATTATTTTCTCACTGTAAATATCTCTTTTCTCTTTCACTTAGTTGCATGCAACCATAAATTTTGACATGTAGCTGATTAGAAGCAACATGCAACCACCAAATTCACCAAGAACTACCATGCAAATGATTAGAAGTAGAACACAACCATAAATTTTGATATCCAGCTGATTGGAAGCTACATGCAACCATAAATTATGACATGCAATATTTGGGTAGTTATCAAAACTGACATGCAAGATCTAGGTAGTTATCAAAACTGACATGCAAGATTTGGGTAGTTGTCAAAACTGACATGCAAGATCTAGGTAGTTGTCAAAACTAACATGCAAGATCCGAGTAGTGTCAAAACTAACATGCAAGATCTAGGTAGTTGTCAAAACTGACATGCAAGATTTGGGTAGTTGTCAAAACTGACATGCAAGATCTGGGTAGTTGTCAAAACTGACATGCAAGATTTGGGTGGTTGTCAAAATTGACATGCAAACTTCTACAAACCCTCAAGCTGGCAAGATCATGGCTCTGATACCACTGAAATGTCCCTTTACTGATTTTATATGATATTTCATGCCTCTAATCAGATTTTCAAAATCAAACAACTAATATCACAAATATCCACCAAATTTCTCAAGAAACTCCAAATCGAGTATGCCAAAATAGTGCCAAAAGCTTCACACTTCACCTATTATTAATAAATCTGAAGTGGTAATTTTTTTACAAAAATTTGAGCAGCATAATAGCCTATAAAATGATATTTCCAGATCTGTATAACATGCACACAATAGCTCCCAAACGGAGGACAATAACAATGCTCATCGGGCTCTCGAAAATAGCACAAAATAGCCTGAAATCACCACAAAAACTTAATAATATAGCACAGAAGTATAATCATATTCAAATACATATATTCAGCTCTATTTTAAAATTCAAAAGTTTGATATACAACAGCAACCCAAACTGATATGAAATACTCAAGCGGAAACACCAAACTCTTACAAAAACACACCCGAAAACTCACAAATCTACACTGTTCAGCACAAAGGAAAACTCTACATGAGTATACACATGGAATGGCTTCAAAATCCCATCCTTAGCCTTCCTAGAAACCTGAAAAATCTCATTCTTGGGTCTCCTTCTCCACAGGTATGACAACCTCTGAAGAATAACAAAGGAATGAGCAAAAATCAAGTTTTGGAATGAGCCCAAAATGCCTCCAAACCCATTAAAAGAGGACATAACCCTAACTCACGTCCAATAGGGGTTAATAAAACATATTTTAATAATAATTTTCATTTATTAGTCCATTCACTTCCAAGGATTATCCCCTTTTGCTGAGATTTCACCTTTTTGGGCCTGCCTGCCTTAGCAAAGATTATTATTTTTAATTATTTGAAAAGGGGACATGACACAAGTTGTTAGTATTCATAGTGATATCAAGAAACTAGAACTTTGGAAAGAAAAAATCTTGAAGAGAACATTTTATTTCAAAGAATTCATTGCTTTAAACTATATTTTGTTGAGAAGAAGTTAGAGGAATGTGTCAAGGCCAAGGACACATATTCCAACCTTTTGTATTAAGATATTAATGTAGTTGAGATTACATCATATGCTTTATGTGCTTCTCGCATCAACTGAGTCTACCCAAGAGACATGGACCAAAGGTATGGATAGTTTGAAGGCTAATTTTAATGATTGTATGAAGATAATATCAACATAAGGAAGGACAACAATTTTGACAATTTTTTGGACAATATCTTGACATTCTAACCTTTGTCATTGATGTCAAATGGGAGAGATACATGTGAAAATTGAATAAATATTAAAAGGAGAGATTTTTTGGAAAGGTAGAATGTAAATAAAAGTATAAAGTATATTGTAAGGAGGAGCATATATATAAAGTTGAACAAGTTGTAATAGATGTAATGCTTATATTTTGTTTATGTTAAGTTTTTGCCACTTAGCCAATTTTACCTATTTTTGTTGCCATCAATGCCAAGGGGGAGATTCTTGACAATTGGATAATCATGACATGTAATTGTTGTCATTTATGGAAACACATGATGTACATGCTCATAGGAAATCTTGGAAATAAAGATACTTAGTGTTTGGTAATTAGAAAATTGTCTAACAATAGAATTTGGTTTACAATAGTGTATTGTTTTGGTTATAACATGTTGCAAACATAATATTATGACTAGTGAAGTTACATGGAGATATTATACATGTTGGTGATGACATGTATAACCTCAAAAGTTTGTACAGACTATACAAAACATAGATAATCATGTTTTGATGAAGTAGGACAACAAAATTGAAGAAAATAATTGTTTTGTTTACAAAACAATTACTTGTCCAATGAGGGCCAACATCTAGATGTTTACTCTAACTTGGAAAAGTGAATTATGGTCATAGCTGACTTATCAGTAATTTTTGTGAAGCCATGGTATATATGCAAAGGACATTCTATGATAAGATTGTGAAGTGTTATTTTGTAAGATTACGAAGTGAACAAACATTTTTGAAATTGATATATGTGAAGTTTTATATTAGCTATCTAGTGATCTAAGATTGTGTTGAAGATTAGAGATCAATCAAGGAAGAAATATAATAAAAAATTACTTGTTTGAATAGTTTTCTCTTCTTGTAGTTGAAATTACATGTTTGGGCAGTGGGCTCTTCTTGCATACATTATACGAAAACTCCTAATAGGGACTCAAAGTATCATAATAGAGATTGCTTATGCTGAATTTTCTTGTTGGCTCCTAAGATGGTCCATCCTCTAAAAAGGGAGTTATATAATTATATCAATATATTATCTAGTGGGTATCATTCCCACTAGGGTTTTCCCTTGGCCAAAGTTTCCCTATTTAAAAAAATATGGTGTTATGAGTTATCTTCATGCATTGTTACTATTACTATTCAACATTACTTTATGGCTTTGTTATGCATGATTTAAAATAAGTAATAATATCTAGTTGGTGACTAAAGTTTGTAGATTATTGATTCACCACCCTAGTAATCCCTATTTCTAACAAGTCTTACCTTCTATCTTATGCAATGCACTAGTTACATTTCAAAGAGTTGTTATCAATATTTTTCTAACACATCTATTGAATGTATGGATGCTTTTACTACCTATGGGACCACTTTTGAAGAAGTTAAATAAATTTGGAGAATTTCTCAAAATATATCAAGACTACAACCTCTCTCTAAATAGAGAGAAAAGTTTCATGATGATGGAGGAAGGTGTTGTATTGGTTCATTTCATTTCATCACAAGGAATTCAAGTAGATCCAACAAAAATTGAGGTAATCAACACTTTTCCTATAGCTAAAAAGTAGGAGGATGTGAGAAGATTTCTTGGACATTTTGTTTATTATAGAAGATTTATCAAAGATTTTGGTCAAATTGCAATACCTCTCTACAACTTATTAAAAAAAGATTCTAAATTTTCTTGGGATTCCAATGGTGATAAGTCTTTCATGCAACCTAAGGAGGTTCTAACTAAAGCACTAGTATTGGGAAGTTGTAATCGAGGATTGCCATTTTATATTCACACATATGGCTCAGAGCATATCATAGGAGAAGTGTTAGGCTAGAAAAAAGGAGTAGTTAAGCATGCCATTTCTTTCATTAGTAAAAATCTATATGGAGTAGAGTTCAATTATACCATGATAGAAAAGAAATTTCTTTTAGTTATTAATGTGTTGAATAAGTTTAGACATTATATTAATGGTTATGAGATATTTGTCCATATTCACCATTCATCTATTAAATATTTGATGGATAAACCTACCATATCAAGGAGCTAGCTAGATGGTTGTTGTTTATGCAAGAATTTGATATCAACATTATGGACAAACATGGAAAGCTAATGTAGTAGTTGACTTTCAATCTTGTTTATATGTTCTTGATTATTTGGCATTGATTGATAAGAGTTTTCTAGATGAACATCTATTTCTATTATTAGCACAAAATCCATGGAATGTAGACATTGCAAATTACTTCACCACAAGTAGGACACCAACTTACTTTTCTCCTAAGTAAAGAATATCATTAGAAGATAATAGTTTTAACTTTTCTTGGAATACTTGATTTATGTTTTACACTAGTCCTAATCAAGTGATGCACAAATGTTTAAGAGAGGATGAAAATTATGACATCCTTTGGGCATGTCATCATGAAACATGTGGGGACCACTTTTCTACAAAAAGAAAAACATTCAAAATATTAACCATTGGACACTATTGGTCAAATTTGCACAAGGATGCAACTAAGTACATCAAGAAATATGATAGATGCTAAACAATGGGGAGGACTACTAAATCAGATGAGATGCCCTTGCAGCCACATGTTATTGCAACATCTTTTGATAAATGCTGAATTGGCTTTTTTGGGCCTATTAAACCTACTGTACAAGATAATATTATATTTTAGTTTTTATTGAATATAAATTTTTCCATCACACCAAAAACACATACTAATGGTGGAGAGGGATCTCATTGGGGATATAGTCACAATGCCAACACACCCCCACATCATGGAGCCAGATACAACCATTTATCATGTGGGATTTGACCCATTGCATACCATGTTGATAATCCAAGCATACATGGATGCAGGGTCAAAGGACTTGAGGGACTTGAACTGGTGACCTATGTTCAAAGAACCCCTAGATCAAGGAACAAACCACTATGAATCCAATGTAGAGGAGTGAAAGGTAGTGGACATTGTAGAGGGAATCTCGAAAGATGAGGTGTCACTAGAAGGCTGAGCTGATGCTCAAAGGAGTAGACATGAGGATCTTGAAAGGGAATCCCCAAGGTAAGTGGTATGATAGGTGTGCATACATTGTCATCAAAGAGGAGATGAATGTCCTCTGTAGAATCTGTTGTCATAGAGGTTTTCACCCTTGTCCAAAGTCTTACCTAAGGACAACCTTGTGAAACATGGAAACAACCTCCAAGCTGTGGGACTTGAACTATGAGGTTGAATCTCTAGAGAAGGATGACTTCCTCTTACTATCAGGGTGCACCTAACTACTCTTGGAGAGGAAAAGGGAGAAGGAATGCATGAAAAGAAAATCTACCTATTCTAGTCTAAGGGGGTGATGCACCAAAATAGAGTGTTCAACCAATCCCTTCCCATATATCCATTATTGAACTATCATGATACCAAAGGATATACACATTTAGACTTGTTTTAACCTAGCAACCACATGTAGATCAGAAAACCCAGATGAATGACACAAGGAAAGAGAAGATTCACTTATATATCATTCACAAGCCAAAAGAGATACAGTCATGCAGATTGTAGATATCCACAAAACACCAATGAGAGGCAAATAGTTCTTGCACTTGCACACCAATGGTTGAAGGAGATAAGAAAAAATTTCATACAGTTCAGAGGCAAAGGGAATTTACACATGAAATTGCAAAGCAATATCAAAGAAGTCAGAGAAGGGTTGACCTTGACAAAATTTACAAAAATTGCCTTTATAGTTCAAGCATAACTGAGGTGTCCTCTAACTATAATGACTCTACAACCACTACATCAAAGTCCTACAGAGAATAATCATGGAGAAGATATGATCTGGGTACAGATCTAGATGCAATGATGTATGATCTTGGTTGGAACAGAGCCCTGAGAAGATAAAAATGATGCCATTAAATACACTCTCACTAGGTAGATGGATAGGATTAGAGGTGGTAGAGTGTTTTTCCATGTTTAGCATTCATTTGATGGTGGTTGGAAATCATCACAGGGATCAGATTGTGCAAATAACCTCGGTATCCCCTATTTCTAGCTTGGGAATCAGCAAGGTCAGTAGGTCAATCAAACTATGCAAGAAAAATAGGCTACGTGGACCAATCACATTTTATCTTTCTACCACCTCACAAGGTCTTCCCGCAGTTGACCACATCTGACTAACTAACTATGCCACCTCCCAACCTATTCATGAAGGTCACATTAACTACCAGTGCCTAACTATTATTACCTAGCTACAACATATCTCCTCGAACCTACAAGGACACATGTCCTTCAGGAACTTTCCCACAATGTTTAATCTCCATGTAATTTCATATTGCAAGCAAGTGCTAATTGTCGATCTAAGAAAGATCAACAATCAGGAAAGATTATCTATATTCTATGCTTTGTCTTCAAAACATTTGGGGCCCATGAACACTTAGCATACACCTTAGCAACTTAACTCAGCAACCTGGCACCACATTGGCATCACCTGACGACACCCTACAGCTTATGAAACTAGCCTAGCCCCATAGGGACATGCAGAAACAAGGTGCTTGCATGCATTACTTAAATTCCTTCATTTTGTTTTTTTAGGAAAGTGCCAACCCTTGATCCTCTTTAAATCTATGGCGATCAAAACTCCATAGAACTGCATATTTGGTTAGTTGGATGGGCCAATGAGATGCCCTTGTTGCACTCTAACTCACCTAAAAATCTTCCACAAAGGACGAGCCATCAATACCTCTTGAGAAAGTAGACCCATAATATCACACCAGCCACGTGTCACAAGGGCACATACCTACATTTTTTAATTACCTCACATCTTCATCTTATGGGCATGCACCATCCCTTGATCTGATCACATCAGAAAGTGCAAGGTACAACTAGGGGGCATGCTCACATTGTCTAAAATCCTCACATCTTCATCTCATAGGGATGCGCCAACCATTGATCCTCATAGATCCAATGGTGCAAGTTCCTCGTATGTTATTCTTTGAATAGGGCAGGCCTATGACATCATTCACTACATGTGTCACAAGGAGGCATGCCCACAATAATTAAAACCCTCACATCTTCATCATGCGGGGAAGCCTCAGCCATGGATCTATGAAGATCTGATGGTGATCAAAACTTGTGCCTTTTGAACCTCTGTGGATACCCACTCTGACATCATCTAGATGCATGTTTCCAAGGTGCTTGCCTACATCATCATAAGGCCTGTCAAAAAATAAAATGTGAGAAAGTAGGTGCCAATCAAACTGCTAGCTCACCCTGCCACCTTTCATTTTTTAGCCCACAAGAAGAACATGGACCCACAATCCATGCATCGCTAAGGGGATTTCCCACATTACATAAAGGTCGTGCATTTGGAGAATGTGTGAATGTGCCCACTGTAGATATTGCTTGATCTGATGACACAAAATGTTGTATGCTGAATGAACAAAATGTAAGGTTTTATCATTTTATTTTTTAATATTTCTAGGACATTTAAATAATATAAAATGGGAAGGTGACCATTGGGTGGGGTAAGTATTTAAATTCAAAATTTTTCGGGGAGGGAAAAATGAGCAACGTTTCTTGCAACTCAGAGGGGATGCAAGCCTGCTATGCATATGACCAGTGGCCTTGTGCATCCATTGGGCTATAGAGTCAAAATACTATGGATCTTGCACAATGAAACCCTAACCCTACCTCTGCAATTGCAAAACACTAAAAGCTTTGTCTTTACAAATCTGCAACTAAAATTAGAGACCAAAACTTTTGCAACCTTCAAAACCTTGAAGAAACTAGTTGGCTCACAGAGAGACAACCTGTGCTCATGCACTTCTTGGAAAGCAAGAAACCATAGAAAGGAAACTACACTACCTATGTACAAATATTTACAAAGAGAGGGGTCAAACAAATCCATTGACTGGTTTGCTGAAATAGCTGCCTTTCCTCACTAGTTGATTTATCCCTCCATAAAAAGGGAAGCCAAATGGATCAATAGGTATGACAAGCACACTGCTACATAAAACAACTCCTTCCCAATGTTTAAAATAGTGAAGCTTCCCAACACTAGGGTGTTTCCTTGTGGAGCAAAACATACCTACTTCTCCTTATGATAATCTTCCTCATGCTCTGGAGTGAACATGACTGCGGGCAATTTGTAGATTTGTTGTAGAGCTAGATACCTTATAGGGCATCCTCTTGATGGTGTAGGGGCATAGGAATCATCCTTAACCACTTGACCGTGCTCTACAATGGTAGTCCTTAACTAGTTTGGAAGTGGCTCCTCATTTTGATTTTTTTCCACATCTTATTCATGCTGCCCATGAACCACTTCCTTTGGATCTACTGGTATGGTGTGACCTTCCATTTGTTGCTATTGTGGAACATGCTCCTCATATATAGGAGATACTGATTCAATATCCATGGAAGAGTAGAGAGCATCCAACTCATCTAACAGATCATCCTCATCATTGATCTCCTCTATTAAAGTTGCAAAGACATGCATAGGTTGGGGGGAAACCTCATGCAGGTTAGCACATCCCTCCTTAAGAAAAAAAGCTATCCTTGAGGCTTTCTTGTCCATCCTCCACATCATAGAGGGTTGTCTGCTATAACAAATGATACTCTTCCTTCTCTAGTAGTAGATCCCCATTCAATGGCAAGGGCTCAAAAGCCATGACTTGTTCCTCAAGGGGAGGAACAACCTTATTGTCTTCTTCTTCTTCCTCAAAAAAAGAGGGAAGCTTTCTAGATAAGAGGGTTGGGTCCTCTTCCTTTGGCTAAGAACTCTCCTCTTTGTTCTCCTCAATTGACTATAGCTCCTCACATGGGATCTTTGTGATTTTGGACTCAATCTCTTGAAAATCCATATTTGGACCATCAGGAGTCCATACAACTAGCCCACTTGGGAATAGGGAAATACTAATAGGTCCAAGGGGTTCATGACTGGTCCAACTCTCTCTTACATGGGGTGAAGGGGCTACAATAATAGGCTTTTGTGATGGAGGGGGCTTCCTAAAGCTTGGGATGACATATTTTGGAGAAGGGGGAGTATCTACCTCCTTGACTTGAAAGTGAGCTGATTGGAGCCTCATTTCCTCCTCTATTGCTACAACAACTTGCCTTGCAAGGTTCTTCTCAAAATGTCTCTATCTCTCCCTCTCTTCTTCTTCTTGTTGGAGATAGGCCTGGTAGGCCATCTCCTCCTATTGTCTCTCAAGTTCTTGTTGCCTTGCAACCTCATCAAGCCACCTATCAAGGTCTAGCAATAGCTCATCTTGTTCACATAGCCTCTGGTCCATTTGCATACTACTCTCTTGAAGTTTGAAGTCAGTCTACCTTTGTAACTTCAACATCATATCTTTAAGCTTCTCATATGGGGATGTTGGGACTGGTGGAGTAGATATAGGAAGAGAGTAATAGTTTTCAGTGGCTTGGCTATAAGAAACTTGGGGTTGAGATTGAAATTGGCAATATGAAGGCAGAGGAATAAAATTTTCATGATATGGGGGGGAATAATAAGTATTTCTATGAATTGCATCCATGGACAAAGCTTCATAAAATGTTGCAATCTCATAGAAGACTTGAAAATCACAAAAAGATCAAAGGTGATCCTTACATACCAGCACTATTTCTACTTGAAACCAGAACATTTGTACTCGAGTCACCATGGTGTTTGATTGGATGCCTCCAAAGGCTAATGCCACTAAGAATAACACCCAAATTCTTAGTGTATCATGATTCACTAGCTAACCAATGGACTTATATAGTTGATACTTCTTTGTCCCATCGGGCGTGCCAAAAATTGTTGTCATAGAGGTTTGCATCCTTGTCCAAAGTCTTACCTAAGGACAACCTTGTGAAACATGGAAACAACCTCCAAGCTATGGGACTTGAACTATGAGGTTGAATCTCTAAAGAAGGCTAGCTTCCTTGTAATGCCCTGCCAAGGGATCCAAAGAATTAACCTAGAATTTTGCTAAGTTTGGTAGCATTTTTTTTTTTTTTCAAAAAATGAAAGTATATACCACATATAACTTATGCACCAGAACAGAAGCAATAGCAATGTCCATCTAAAAGTAAATATAATATACACAACAGATTACATTCTTTAAGGATCCCTTAACATTGAATTACATCTAAATCAACTAACATTATTGAATCCGTCTAATACAACAACCACATGAAATAATAATGATAAGTCCAATGTTTATACATTACATTTCTAAATGCTCAATCATCCACTGTACATGTCATAGGGTATGAAAAGCTTAAAAGAATATACATATGTGGAATAAGGTACATCATCCTATTCTAATCCATGATACATCAAAGTAAAGATAATTACATGTCATACATGATACATCATCATAGAAGATATAAACATCCATCATAAAAGATCAAACATAATAAACTAAGTACACGGTTACTCCCAACCGTTGATAACATCATTAGACCATCGTGGATCCTAGCCATCCCTCTGTGTGTAACATTCCAAATCATCAAAGAGATCATTAGTATTAACATAGTAGGAATGTCACTCCTAACATATACTATATAATATACAAAAAGTAATCTAACATGCAAATATAAGCATAAGATAAAATCATCTAACATATGCTAATCATCAAAGAAAGGATACATATCCACCATCATGAAGGACACATTAGCCATGATGTCTCAATAAATCTCAAATGTTAAGAGTGGAATAACACTACTACCCAACCACATGGTACCTAAGTGGTCCACTCCCACCGTGTTGAGGAGATAACCTCAAGTCCCAAAAAGGCTATCAAAAATCACAAAGCATAAATTGCTATAAGTCCAAGAATCCTAAAAGTATACTAACTCAAAGGTTCCAACACATAAATCAACATCTAATTCCCAGAGACACACAAAGACATGTAGGAACCTACTATGCAAGCGGGAAAGTGTCATCGCATATATCATGTAGAAACTCCACTGGTCCCTATTGATCTTCATGCGGCCACTAGTATCCTCTCATACTAACAAGGCATACTATGGAATACAAGGTCACAACCATGCATTCTCTCTACTCCCATCCTAGTCTGTACAAGCACTCGAGGCATAGGTAAGAACAAAACAATTATCTTTTTATGTTCATTTAGTTAGTATTAGGTGTGAATGTTTTCACTTATTAACCAACTTACAATGAGTTACCCTGGTAGCCTCTTAGGACCCTGACCCCCATTGCAAGCCACTTCTTGACACTACAAGTAGATTACCTAACCTAAGCTCATGGAATCATAAATCTCAAAAAATCACAAAACATAATCCATAATAATAACATCAAATATGCACAATAAAAGCATCAAATCTCCATGAGAAAGCATCCATAGAAAATCATAACCAAAACAACTCTCTATTGGGAAATGAAGCATCACTGATAATCAAAATTATCCATTGGTTCTCAATAACTAAGATATATCTGAAATCATACTGATCGAAGACTCCAAAATGGTTGAGTCAAAACATGTCACAACATGACATCATAAATCAACATTTTAGTCCCATCATGGCAACTGGAAAATATCCCAAGGATAATTGATTGATGACTCAAAAATGATTAGGTCAAGTGTCTCATACATAAGAATCTCAACTATACAATCAGTAATTACAAACATTACATAGAGCATTCTATTGGAAATAATCAAGACTAACAAGGTTACTGAGAGGGGAGAGGTGAATCAGTAACTCTAAAAACTTCAAGTCAATTCAGTATAATAAAATTTTCATCAATCATCCATCTAATCTACTGTATACATGAAAAGATAAACATTCATAACACATGAACACACTGATTTGATGACCTAGAAACCTTCCAATTAGAAAGTAAAATTGGGGTGGGGATGATGCCCACAAAACTTCAATACTGCAATATAAAATTGGCCTGTTAAGGCTTACAATGATCACTTCTAGTGATCTACCCTGTTAGGAGCAAGTAGGATTGCTAGATCCACCTTGTTAGAGGATTTACAAAACATACAATAAAGTATGCACTTTGTTAGGAGATTTATAAAAGACTTTTAAGTCTACCCTGTTAAAAGATTTACAAACTGATTCACCTATTAGGATGAAGCAGTGGATCTGGTTACAACTGATTGCTGATAAGATCCTTTATGCACTGATCACCTAATGTGATAGATATAACTTTTTGTCATCTATGTTGAGCTTTCTGTATTCCTCTATTCTTCTACTAATTCCTTTTTTTTATTAAAATATTGCAATTCAATGATACACAACATCTCATCATATTTTACAAATGATATAATACATTACATATATACCATTCCAATATTTATACTAGCAAGGTCAGCCAAACACAAGTGAACAAAACATTACTGAGTCGGCCAGATAGTAGAAAACTCAGGTTCCTCAAGCTGACTCGGTGACCTTTTGATACTCAACATCCACTACAATACATTGCATCATCATGCACTCGATAAGAGTACATGCATGGTCCATACTAATCACTCTAAGTAGCTTGGAACTCGGTAACCATTGGTGACTCGGTGAATATTGTGTCACTCGGTAAAAGCTAAATCCATTGATAACCTTCTTCACTTGATAAACAATGATTCCTTTATTTACCTTATTCACTCGATAAACACTAAGTCCTTTGTTTACCTTAATCACTCGATAAACACTAAGTTTTTTGTTTACGTTGATCACTCAGTAAAAAATAAGTCCTTCATTTACCTTGATCACTCAGTAAACACTAAGTCCTTCATTTACCTTAATCACTTGGTAAACACTAAGTCCTTCATTTACCTTGATCACTCAGTAAACACTGTGAAGCTCGGTGACCACTAACTGCTTGGAGAACACTGTTCTGCTTATTAATCATTATGAACTTGGTAAACACTACTGAATTGCCCATATGCTCGATTTCCAAAGGAATGCTCCGTATAAAGTGTAGACTGAGTGATGAGCTCGGTAAGCATTTAGAATTGAATAAGTGTTTGCACTAATGACAAATATACCTTAATTCCAACAATCTCCCCCTTTGGCATTAGTGACAAAAACACTTATGAGCCAAAACTTATATACAACATCTGACATACTGATGTCATATTATGTTGAATATACATGGCTTCCTTACATATAACTCCCCCATACAAGGTATTTACATGAGTTATATGACTTTTATTCATAGTATATCTTTGTCCCTTTCGTACATTTATCTCATCAATATCTTGAGTATCTCTTTCTCCCCCTTTTTGACAATAATGTCAGAATAAAATAATGTATTTACATAGAGAAACCAAAATGTGAGATAAACTCAGAATGTACCTTAAGAATGAGTTGCAGAGTCTTATCTCAATTCTCTTGCAAGATTTTTCATGTGGATAGAGCTACTTGAACTTCTGCAAAAAGTTCAATCACATGGTCTGCAACAGAGAAATTGTTGTCATGGATAAATGTTTTGGAGTATGCAATATGTTTTTGCATTGTGTCCATGATAGGAAGAATCATGTTCTAGATATCTAGCAGTGTAGACCAAATCCTTCCTTCTTCTCTAAGTAACTTTACCTGCTTCTCTGACAAAAATTTGATTCTAAGGTGATTAGATGAGCTTGAACTGGGGTCAAGCTTCAACTTTTGTGCACTTTCTTTTAGATCCTCATCTATCTTATTCAATTTCTCTCTTATCTCCTTAGTATACTTGGTATCATTACAAAGCTTAGCAAAAAGAGATGTTACATTATTAAAAGAGTTTTCAATATTGGCCCAAACTGTGGTTAATTTAACCTATTTTATTGCTATATGCTGGGCAATGTGCTCATGCACCTTATTATCAAACTTCTTTTCTTCCTTCTCCATCAACTTTTCTTGACCAAAGATATCCTCATTGAATTTATTAACTACCTCTTCTAATTGTACCAAAATGTGTTGAGAAGTATCAACATCTACACATATAGCCTCAATAATAATATTCTTCGCTCCTTCAATAATATTAAACTCTCTATCTCTCTTATTTATTAGTTGTTTCTGCTTTGCCTTTAGTTCTATGTGCTGACTAAGAAGTCTTAGTTCATCAACTAAAGCAGTATTTGTATCTATCTTGGGAATGATAATTTATTTATCCAAGTCTACATCCTCATCCACTATCTTACCTATAAGTAGAAATTTTAATGGAGTCTTTGGTTTTTTTGCTATGCTAACATCTTCTCCTTGAAAAATAGAGACAATGGTTGATGAGGCTGGACTAGTTATCAAAACTGGAATAGGACCAACTAAAGGAAGACTGGGAGAAGTGCTAACTATATCCAAAATTGATATACCTCTCAAAATTGATGTTCATACCAGAATATTCACAATTGGAGAACTTACTAGAGCAAAAGTTGGTGCTAATGTAGCTGATGTTGACATAATTCGAGAGCAAAATAGAAAACTTACTGTACATACTGTAGGAGGATTTGATATACCTTGTGTGCTTGTTGCTGCAGTGGATGACTCAGTAACTAAAGAAGTTGCCTACAACTCGGTAGATGAAGTGCTTGGCACTTGCATTGGGAATACCTGGAGCTGGGAGGAGACTGGTGAAGATTGAGCAACTGATGTGGTTGTAGTGCTCACAATCTCACTAGTGGAAGTTGTCTCTATAGTAACAGATTTTGGTGGAGTGTGAGGAAGAGATGCAATGACTGTTGCTACAATTTTCACTGGGTCATCCTCTTCTTTGTCTTCCTCATCAAATTCTTCCTCCTTTTCTTCTTCCTCTTTCTCCTTTATCAGATCTTGAAGATCTTCATTAGTTACATCCATGGAGATGGAATCATTACCTTGCTCATCATCCATATCATCACTATCATCATCCTTGATTTCAACAGGTTCATCACTTGGCTTATGTAGTTTATAAGTATCATTCCAAACATTAGTTGCATTCTTAACAACTGGTTCAATATTCTTTAATAATATTAGACATTTATTGAATCTCATATTCATTCTTCCTTCATGATCCTTCATTGCATTTTTGATTTCTGCATCTATCAGGCTAGGTACAAGTTCTCTCAATTTCTATTAAAAAATGTCTCTAATAGTTTGCTCAGTGTTCTCCCATCTTACCTTTATTTTATCAAACAATATTGCAAGAATTTGGGAGACAAATTGGTCTAGGAGAATTTCCAAGTTCCCAACTTCTCCATTACCAGATCTTCAATTTCCTTTTTCTCAGCAAGAGTCCTTGATTCATACTTTAATGCTTTAAAGTTGCTAATTCCTACACCAATCCTGAGTTGTTTTAGCCTATCTTCAAATGTGAGAGGAGGCTTGTTAAACACAACTTCACTTTCCTTATTTCCTTTCCTTGTTTTCCTTGAAAATACTACCTAAGGTTTGGTAATGATTACCCTACCTTTCTTCTTCACAGGCTCTGCCTCCTTTTCTGATTCCTTTCTTTTAGATTCTTCTTCTTCTACATCTTCATATTTTCCCTTGGTAAGCATAAGAGGGCCAATATTAGTTTTTAACTTGGAAATTTTCCTCTTTCCTTTGTTAATAGCCTGAGGCAGCTTGATTTCAAGTTCAGTTCTTGCTTTTGCCTCATCATAGGTACCAAATGTTGGAATATTGGGAATGGCTGGCTCATTTATTAGTGCCTCAATAATATCTCTTGCTTCATCAACATTCATCTCATAAGGTAATGGTTTTACCCATGGCACTTGAGGTATGACTGCCTATATATACACTTTGTCACAGTCAACCATGAAGCATACATCATCTTTGTAGTCCTCAACAAGCTTAGGGGGAATTCTAAACCTATTGTTCATCCTCTCTTTGAAATCTTCAAAATAGAAATCCATTACTTTATCAAAATTTTTGCCCATTTCTATAATGAATTCATTAATATGATACAAAATTGGAACATCCTTTCTCCATACTACTGTACCTTTAGAACGGAAAAACTTTTGTACATAGAAAAATAAAAAAACTAACAAAGAACAAAATTTATAGGGGTTGGTCTTTGAGGTCCTTATACTATCCATGTTCTTATTTAGTTGTTTCAACAACACATCTACTAGGTCAAACTCCATGTTCTTCTTCACAACCTTATATGCTAAGTCCATAGCCTCACAGGACACACTATTCATTCTGCTGGAACTATACAACTTGTATGCAATTACACTAATTCCAAATCTTAGCTCTATATCTGATACATTGTTAAGTTTTAGTCCTTTGCCATCCCATTCAGCTAGGGTTAACTTCTGAAGTTCATCCCGACTTAGGGTTTTAGTGGTTTTGGATTTTCTTAACATAGGCAAACCTGTGATCTTATGAATCATCTTTTTCATTATCATGATGATTTTCTCTAACCACAACTGACCATTATGCACATGGCTTAAAATTCATCTTATCCATTTCATTTGAAAGCTCCTTGGCAAGTACAGGATATGGGTTAAACCTTTGGTTTCCAGATGTTTGTGCTCGATTTTGAGGGTTCCATCCACACATAACTCGGATAGGGCACTATCCATTTCTAATGTACCAATTTCTTGAATATTCCACTTAAAATGAGTATGAATATCATTAAAAAGGAGTACCTTTAGTGAAATTCATGATTGAGCTCCATGTGGGTCGAGCAATTCAGCTATGGCAGGAATGAGCTTGAAGCTAGGTGCTTTCCATTCGACTCACTTCACAAGCATTTCAGAGCCCCTCTGTGCCTTGCTTCTGCTAGTGCTCATGGATGCCATTGCTACTTGGTGAGTGAATAATTTCATAAAACAAATTCTTTGCTCAAAAATCACTTCAAATCTCTTAAACTCACCTGAGTGCTCTTGGAAATCTCTTTGCTCTGTATATTCTAAATTTGCGATGAAAAATGAGATCAAATTCTGCCTTTTTGATGAAAAATCTGTCATTAATGCTTGAGTATGAAGGTAGTTGAGATGACCTATGGTTTTTTAGATAGTCACTAACTTACTTGGTAAACATTAAAATTTGATGAAAAAACAAAACCTTTTATATTCCTGACCAAGCTCAATTAAGTCTGAGACCAACCTTGCTCGGTAGATGCATCACAGTGAACTAGGTCTTGTATCTGAAATACTAATTTGTTATTTGCACTCCTTCATTCTAGAACTACTTAGGATATAGGTTGAAGATGCAGTCCTTGATCCTCCTTTTTGAGTCTAATTAGAAATGGTGGAGTCACCCACTTCTTGAGTGACATTGCCATCATTTGAAATTTTTGGTTCGGTAGATTTAGGAATCCATTGTTGTCTCATCTATTTTTGAATGTTGTCAGCTTTGGCTTTCTTTTCATCTTCAACTCTTCCTATGTTCATGCAATTCTTGGATATATGACCAAGTTCGGTACATGTATAGCATCTTATGGTAGTATCTTTCTTCCTTAGGTGATGCCTTGTGCAGTTTACTCCAATGTGTCCATATTCTCCACAATAGTGACATCTGCACCAAGTATTGTAGTCCCAACCAAATAATGTTTTGACAATATTATATGCTAGATTGAATGATTTAGATCTACACTCAGATTCCTTGTGACTTTGTTTCTTGCATTTGTGACATTTGCCTTCAAATTTTGGTTTCTCTTTGCATTCACTGGCTTTATGACCATGCTTATTGCAATTGTAGCATTTACCATTGAATTTTCCTTTACCATTGCTCCAACATCTATTAGATGTGTGACCTATCTTGCCACAGTGATTGCAAGTGGGTCTTTGATTCCTTTGGGCACCTTTTTTGGAAGATTCACTTTCTTCATTGTATCCAAGGCCTGCTTTACCTTTTTGTCTATGAAGATTCTGCTCATTTTTTTGATTCAATTGATCCACATCTGTTTGAGATTCTAACATCCTTTCATTGACTTGCTTTTCAATATCCAAGTCATTTTCCAAACTTTCATTGATTTGTCTTTTAGACCTTAGATCACTTTGTAAGCTTGCATTGATTTGTCTTTTAGTGATTAAATCATTTCTCAAACTTTCATTCTCAGATCTTAAATTCACAATTTCTTCATTTGCATTAGATAGTTGACCTATAAGATTTTCATGCTAAAGGGATTGATTATTTCTTACCTGTAAGTCTTCATTTGCCTTATTTTTCTATTCCAAAACTTCACATAGCTTGATGGATTGGATTTCTTGTTCTCTTTTAACCTTTCTTACTTCTTCTTGCAAAGAACCATTCTTTGCTAGGAGTTCCTTGATTGCTTCATTAGTTTCATTTGAGTTGCTTGATGGTAAAAGGTCTTCAATCTATTCTTCAACATGCTGATGATCATTCATTTGTCTTGTGAGTTCCTTTCTTCTTTTTAGAGATTGAGAAAGATGCTCCTTTGCTTCTTTGGGTTGAGCCATGGCCATTTCTAGATCTAGCTTTTCATTCTCAATAGATTTGTCAAGTTTGAATATCTCCAATGTCCTTGATCTTTGCTCAAGCTGTCAAACTTTATCTTGAGAACCACAATGCTCTCATACCAATTGTTGGAAATAATCAAGACTAACAAAGTTACTAAGAGGGGAGGGGTGAATTAGTAACTCTAAAAACTTCAAGTCAATTTAGTATAATAACATATTCACCACTCATCCATCTAATTTACTGTATACATGAAAAGATAAACATTCATAACACATGAACACACTGATTTGATGACCTAGAAACCTTCCAATTAGAAAGTAAAACTGGGGTGGGGATGATGCCCACAAAACTTCAATATTGTAGTATAAAGTTGGCCTGTTAAGTCTTACAATGATCACTTCTAGTAATCTACCATGTTAGGAGCAAGTAGGATTGTTAGATCTACCTTGTTATAGGATTTACAAACATACAATAAAGTATGCACTCTGTTAGGAGATTTACAAAAGACTGTTAAGTCTACCCTGTTAAAGGATTTACAAACTAATTCACCTATTAGGATGAAGTAGTGGATTTGGTTACAACTGATTGCTGATAAGATCTTTTATGCACTGATCACTTGATGTGATAGATATAACTTTTCTTCGTCTATGTTGACCTTGTTGTATTCTCCTATTCTTCTGTCGATTCCTTTTTTTTTTCTTAAAATATTGCAATTCAATGATACACAACATCTCATCATATTTTAAAAATGATATAATACATTACATATTTACCATTCCAATATTTACATTGGTAAGGTTGGCCAAACACAAGTGAACAAAACATTACTGAGTCGGCCAGATAGTAGAAAACTCAAGTTCCTCAAGTTGACTCGGTGACCTTCTAATACTCGGCATCCACTACAATACACTACATCATCATGCACTCTGTAAGAGTAGAGGCAAAGTCCATACTAATCACTCTAAATAGCTTGGAACTCAGTAACCATTGGTGACTCGGTGAATATTGTGTCACTTGGTAAAAAATGAATCCATTAATAACCTTCTTCACTTGATAAACACTTATTCCTTTATTTACCTTGTTCACTCGGTAAACACTAAGTCCTTCATTTACCTTGATCACTTGGTAAACACTAAGTCCTTCGTTTACCTTGATCACTCGGTAAATACTAAGTCCTTCATTTACCTTGATCACTCGGTAAACACTAAGTCCTTTGTTTACCTTGATCACTCAGTAAACAGTAAGTCCTTTGTTTACCTTGATCACTTGGTAAACACTAAGTCCTTCGTTTACCTTGATCACTCGGTAAACACTGTGAAGCTCGGTGACCACTAACTGCTTGGAGAACACTATTATGCTTAGTAACTATTATGAACTTGGTAAACACTGTTGAATTGCCCATATGCTCCATTTCCAAAAGAATGCTCGATATAAACTATAGACTAAGTGATTAGCTCGATAAGCATTTAAAATCGAATAAGTGTTTGCACTAATGATAAATATACCTTAATTCCAACACATTCCATCACATAACCATGGTTGAGTTTATAAAGATCGGAAATAAGACATCATCACGACATCAAAATCATAACCCCCAAGCCTCTGGTAGACATCCTATAACTAGCCAACACTAGTCAACCCAAAATCCAAAATAGAAGCATAAAGAAATGCACAATGCAAGCACATGTTTTGGTTTGCTAAAATTAAATACTTGAATTTAATGTGAAGGTTTTCAATTTATGTTTTCAAGTTTGGATAATGAATGGAGGAACATTTTGTACGGTTTTCATAGCCCATGTATTGTTTTGATGGATAAAGGTTTTTCCCTCTAATTCTTAGAATTCAATTTTCTAAATGTTCTAAGCATCTATTACATATACACTTTTTGTTGATAATGACCTCCATCATTTTAAAATATAATAATTGCCAACAAATATACAACTCCATTGACTAATTAACCATGATTTAAATTGTATTTAAATTAAACTAATTATCTTTTATATGACTAATTATTAAATCTCCAAACTCCAATTCCTCATTAATTCAAGCAACTAATGTTTCTATTTAATTTAATAATAATCAACAATCTATTATTAAATTAATGTTCCACATTCACCATTTTTAAAACAAGAATAATAACCATTATTAACTTATGTATATATATATATATATATATATATATATATATATATATATATACATATATATATGTATATATGTATATACATATATACATATATATGTATATATATATATACATATATATGTATACATATATATATGTATATATATATATATACATATATATACATATATATATATACATATACATATATATATATATACATATATATATATATATACACATACACACACACACACACACACACACACACACACATATACATGTATATAAAATAACATATCTAATAACAAATAATAATATCATATTTATATATTTTAATAAATGATATTTAACAACACACATAACTTAATATATATAATTTTTAACAAACTTAATAATAATGCGATTTATAAAAATTGCGCGGGCCACTAAAGCAATCGCACTGCCCATACATTGCGGTCGTAGGTACTCTGTGATCTTGTAGGCCTGCGGTGGGTGGGGTATGGGATTCCCGCCTACCCAACATCATAATGTATATATATATATATATATATATATATATATATATTTTACATAACATTTATATATATATATATCTATGTATGTATATATATATACATACATACATACATACATACATACATACATATATATATATATATATATATATAAATGTATATATGTATATGTGTGTGTGTGTGTGTGTGTGTGTGTGTGTGTGTATGTGTGTGTGTGTATAAATATACGTAAAATTTTATATAGCATATATATTTAAATATATATGAAAATGCATATCTGAAATTATATATATATTTTTCACAAAGAATATATATATATATACGATTTTATGAGTTTCCTATAAAATATTTACTCTCTAAATTTACTCAATAATTTTCTAATGGATTTGGCTAAAATTTAAACCCTAGCCCCATGTTCTCTTCAGATCTATGCATATAAGGTTCCTCAAATAAATTTTAACTACCCGTATTGAGAATGCATACAACCAAAATAGAAAAATCCTCAGAAAACATATGGAAGACATGAAGAAGACAGGAAGTTCAAGATGCAGAAATAGCATAAGAAAAATCATAAGAGTCTACCCAGATTTTGATGCTAATTTTCACTTCCTCAGAAAGCCCACAGAGCAAGCTCCTCCCTTCTCCAAAGTTCTTGAGTCCTCCAATGCTCCAAAATGCTCTCCAAATGTTGTCCCTAAGCTTCTAGGAATGCCTGAATATAAAGGCCTCTTAGGAAGCACCTAGAATGTCTCTAGAAACAACTAGAAGGTGTCAACAACTAAGCATCAGTCTATTCCAACCTTCTAGATGAGTCATAAGGTTGTAGACACCATGTGTTTAATTGGTGCACTAACCCCTATGTTGTTGACATATGAGAAATAAAAAGGTGCATTAACTCCTAGGCAAGCTTATAACTTTTATTTTAAATTTTTGATAGCTTTCATTTTAATTTTTATAACTTTTATTATTATTTATTTATTACTTTATTATTATTTTATAATTATTATTAATTTTTAATTTCTAATTTTCTTTTATTTAATTCTTTTCTCAATTAATTCTCATTTAATTAATTATAATCAAAATATCAAAGTTCATGATATTATATTAATTTTCTCCAAATAATTAATTTATTAATTAAATCTATTTATTAAGACTTAATTAATAGAAAATTCACCATAGACCTCCAAGATAAAATATAAAAACCCATCATAGAACAATTCATACAAAATCAGTCTAAAGGGTTAAAAATCATGAATTATGTCATCTAACACATTCGGTGGTGAATATGTCCAGATACTTGTCCTACCTCACTAGGACAAATGGTTTAAGGGTTTGGGATTTGGACTTGAGAATTTATCTCCCTTCTCTTATCATTGAGATAGTGTAATAGGGTACGCTCATCTTGGCAATTCAGGGAAGTTGATACCTGGTACCTGTAACTTACATAAAAACCATGCATGTACATTTTATATATATATATATATATATATATATATATATATATATAATGCTAAGCTAAACAGGCAATGGCAGGAAGTGGTGCATCGTGTAGATCTCAACTAGCAGGTGACTATGACTCCCTTCCTTAACCACATAAAAAATTCTATACAATAAGAATAAACACGCACAACATACACATGCAAGTATGGGGTAACTATCCATAATAAAACACATGAGATAATACACCATCTAACTAATCATCATCAATAATTGAAAGCAATATAATGATCATCATGCATACATGAAATGTAAAGTCTAAATGATCTCATCATATATCAACTGAATCCATAACATAATGTCTAATAGTCTCAAAATAATACCACTAATTCATGAACATAAAACTAGTCTAACATAGTCTGATAATAGTAGTAACAATGTGTCCAAAAAAATGTGAACAAGGGCAGGCACTACATTCCTCTTACTATTAGGGTGCACCTAACTACTCTTGGAGAGGAAACGGGAGAAGGAATGCATGAAAAGAAAATCTACCTATTCTAGTTTAAGGGGGTGATGCACCAAAATAGAGTGTTCAACCAATCTTTTCCCATTTATGCAGTATTGAACTATCATGACACCAAAGGACATGCACATTCAGACTTGTTTTAACCTAGCAACCACATGTAGATCACAAAATCCAGATGAGTGACACAAAGAAAGAGAAGATTCACTTATATATCATTCACAGGCCAAAAGAGATATAGTCATGCATATTGCAAATAGTTCTTGCACTTTCACACCAATGCTTGAAGGAGATAAGGCAGAGTGTCATACAATTCAGAGGCAAAGGGAATTTATACATGAAATTGCAAAGCAATATCAGAGAAATCAAAGAAGGGTCGACCTTGACAAAATTTACAAAAATTGCCTTTATAGTTCAGGCATAAATGAGATGACCTATAACTATAATTACTCTACAACCACTGCATCGAAGTCCTACAAAGAATAATCATGGAGAAGATCTGATCTAGGTACAAATCTAGATTCAATAATATCTGATCTTGGTTGGAATAGAGCCCTAAGAAGACAGAAATGATGCCACTAAATCATCTCTAACTAGGTAGATGGATAGGATTAGAGGTGGTAGAGTGTTTTCTTGCATTCAACATTCATTCAAGGGTGGTTGGAAATCATCACGGGGATTACATTGTGCAAAAAACCTTGGTATCCCATATTTTTGGCTTGTGAATTAGTAATGTTAGTAGGTCAATCAAACTCTGCAAGAAAAATATGCCACATGGACCAATCACCTTTTATCTTTTTGCCACCTTACAAGGTCTTCCTATGGTTGACCACATCCAACTAACTAACTGTGCCACCTCCCAACCTATCTCTAATGGTCACATTAACTACCAGTGCCTAACTGTCAATACCTAGCTACAACGTATCTCCTCGAGCCTGCGAGGACACATGTCCTTTAGGTGCTTTTCCCACAATGTTTAATCTCCATATAATTCCATATTGTGGGCAAGCACTGATCATCAATCTACAGAACATCAATGAATGGGAAAGATTCTCTATATACTATGCTTGCTCTTCAAAAATCTTGGGGCCCACGAACACTTAGCACACATGTCAATGACTCAACTCATCAACCTGGCACCACCTTGGCATCACCTGATGACACCCTGGGGCTTATGAAACTAGCTTGGCCCCATAGGAATGTCCTTGCATCTTGTTATTATGGTGAAGTGCCAGCCCTTGATCCTCTTCAAATCTACGATGATTAAAACTCTATAGAACTTAATATCTAGTTAGTTGAATGGGCCAATGGGATGCCCTTGTTTCACTTTGACTCACTTGAAAATATTCTATAGAGGATGAGCCATCAATACCTCCTGAGAAAGTTGGCCCATGATGTCACACTAGCCATGCATCACAAGGTCGCATACCCACATTGTTTAATTACCTTGCATCTTCATCTTGCAAGCATGTGCTGGTCGTTGATCTAATTGTAGCAGACAGTGCAAGGTATGACTAGAAACATGGATGCCATGGGACACATGTGACAAATGGGCATGCCTACATTGTTTAAAATCCTCACATCTTCATCTTGTGAGAATGAGCCAACCATTGATCCTCACAGATCTAACGGTGGAAGTTACTCTTGCATTATTCTTTGAATAGAGCGGGCCCGTGATGTCCATGTGTCATAAGGTGGCATACCCGTAATAATTAAAACCCTGACATCTTCATCAAGTGGGGAAGCCTCAGCTATGGATCTATGAAGATCTGACGGTGATAAAAACCTATGCCTTCTGAACCTTTGTGGATACCCACCATGACATCATCTGAATGCGTGTCGTTAGGGCGCTTGCTCGCATTGTCAAAAGGTCTATCAAAAAATAAAATGCAAGAAAGTGGGTGCCAATCAAACTACCATCTCATCCTACCACCTTGCATTTTGTGGCCCACAAGAAGAACATGGAGCTGCAATCCACGCATCGCTAAGGGGCTTCCCTACATTACATAAAGGTCATTCATTTGGAGAATGTGAGAATGCACTCACTATAGATCTGGCTTGATCTGATGATGTAGAAAGTTGCAGGACGATGGAACAAAATGTAAGGTTTTATGATTTTATTTTTTAATATTTCCAAGACATTTAAATAATATAAAATGGTAAGGTGACCGTTGGGTAGGATAAGTATTTAAATTCAAAATTTTGTGGGGAGGGCAAAATGAGCAACTGAATCATCGACAACTACACCTGGTGGCTCGATGAATGGAGCTGGAGGATTGGGTAGTGCTAAAGAAGAACCCTACTGAACAAAAAAGAGCTCAAGAGGAGGTGGCAAGGTAGTCACAATAGTAGTCTTAGGAACGAAACAGAGGTTCGAGCAACCTGACTTTACAACATGATGCTCTCTCAAAGGAGGAGAGTCATGCTCTGGCAAAGGTGGACCAAAGTGTGAAAAGGAGTAGAGATAGGTGGAAAGATCAAGTATCCTTGTAGCAACAATACCTCCTATAATACTATCCTAGATCAAAACTAAATCTAGAGTGAACTCAATTGTCTTCCCTGACCCACTATGAGAAATCTAATAAATCAAGTGAAGGTTTGTAGATAGAGATGGAGCATATAGGAAGAATTAATCCTTGGTGGGCTCTTTGTGAGCCATTTAGCTTCACCAGTAGACCAAGGGCCCATTGACATCAAAAAGGAATGAGGTCAAGATTGTGCCCCAAGAAAATTTGGCTCCGTGGATGCTCCTTAGTCCTTGGCTCTTAGCCAAAGAGGTTTGAGGCATGCATGGGCCTCTATTGGGTACCTAAAACATCTTTGTGGATAACTACCATAAAAAAAAAGTACCAAGTAGATTTTTCCATCACACCAAAAGCACATATTGATGGTGGAGAGGGATCTCATCAGGTATATAGTCGCTACACCAACACCCCCCCCACATGATGGAGCTAGATACAACCATTTATCATGTGGGATTTTCACCCACTACATACCATGTTGATAATCCAAGTGTACATAGATGAAGGGTCAAAGGGCTTGAGGGACTCAAACTGGTGACCTATGCTTTGATATCATGTATTCTTGGATTATCAACATGGTATGTAGTGGGTGCAAATTCCACATGATAAATGGTTGTATTTGGCTTCATTGTGTGGGGGGGTGTTGGTGTAGAAACTATATCTCTAATGAGATCCCTCTCCACCATCAGTAATGCTTTTGGTGTGATGGAAAAATCTACATGGTATTAGAGATAAGAAAAAAGGTACAAGGCTCAACCTTATAAAGGTGAGATAGAAACCCTAAATGAAAAAGCTAGGTTGCACATAATTAATTAATAATTAATTAATAATGCACCTAAATGAAGCTTAAGTAGCTAGAGTAATAGAAAGTTATTAATTAAATCAATATGATTTAATTAATAAGCATAAATGAAAAATACTCTAATATTGATTATATCACCAAGTGGGTATAAGCCAAGCCTATGAAACATCCTAGGGATAGCAATGTTGCTAAATTTTCATATGAATCCATTTTCACAAGATTTGTGTCCCTAGGGAATTAGTATCTGACCACGATACTTAGTTCACTTAAAATCCTATAATTGTCTTGATGGAGGATTATAAAATTAAGCATGGAAAATATTCTCCCCACCATCCATAATACAATGGCTAGGTAGAGATTACTAATAGGGATCTTGAAGCCATCCTTACCGAAATAGTGTTAGTTCATAAGAAGGATTGGAAAATAAAACTTCCTAAAGCACTGTGGGCATATAGGACTACATGGAAAATCACCACTGGCTTCACACATTTTGATCATTTCTATTGTAAGTCACCTATGATGCATGTGGAATTCAAGAAAAAAAACTTTAAGGAAATTATTGGAATTATATCTAGATCTTACTATATCTAAAAGGGAGTGAATTTTGACTCTAAATGGATTAGATGAGTGTAGGAAATATTCCTTGCATAACATGGAGATGGTGCAACAAAAAAGGAAACATTGACATGCTAAATTTTTCAAGCATAAATAGTTTGTAGTTGGTGACTATGCTCTTCTTTATGATTATAGATATCAACATGCCTCTAGGAAATTTCAAACTAGGTGGTTGGTACCTTATGAGATTGTTGTTGTTTTTTAACAAATGATGTCATTCAATTGTCAATTGTTTATCGTGTGCATTTTAAGTTTTTGGTAGATGGACAAATGCTTGAGATGTATCATAAGCCTCAAAGAAAAGAGGAGTTCCTATAGTAGTTTCAATCTAGAGTTGAAGATGGAACTCTTGTAGCATCTGGACTTGAGCCTTTTGCTCAAGTCAGTTCTTCTCTTTAGCATTCAAATCATTTTATCATAAATATTTTCTTTATGAATGTACCTTCTCCATAATAAATTTCATATTTCCACCTCATCATTTATTCTCTCTTCACCTTTCCACCTCACCATTCTCCACCAAAAGATGAAAATTTGTTTCTACCATTAGCACTTTGTCAAGTTCATACATACTATCTAGGGTATATATTTCATTATTCATTTTTCATTCAGTTGTGCCCTTGTCACATGTGCAATTGTAGGACCAATTTCTCAATTAAGCTAGGGGGTTGGGGGGAGCTTTTTTTGTTGTTGTATGTGACTATAATTATTTAATTTATTGTAAATCTCATCAAATATCTTGCTTAATCTATACTTGCTATGACTTTGAATTTTGTCTTGTGTTGTGAATTTCTTTTTTGTGTGTGTTTGTCTTGGTACTCTTAGAAGATGGGATGATGTTGGGTTCAACATGAACCTATAGTCCATAATGCCTTGTTAAGAAACTAAGCATGCATGCTACATTTTCAAGGTAGGGTTTGTCTTAACTACATTCATAAGCTTACTAGCTAGGATGGTGAAGTGGCCTCTCATTTTATGAGTACACCAAATGATGGTGTAGCTATGGTCAAAGGGTGTCATTTACTCAAGAAATTATGGTAGAATCCATTAGGATTCTACAAGAAGGGGAAGAATTTTGAAAAGGTTTGATCCTACAACTTCTAGACCTCATTTTACATTACATATGGACCCACCATTGTAAGTTGACAAGAAACAAGGTATAAATAGATTGTCACTACCAGAACCTTACAAGGATTGTGTGGTATGTGTATAACCTGATCTAGTAGTTCCATGAATGAATACTAATTAATAAATGAAAGAATTCACAATACTAAATAAGCTAACACTTATGATAAGATGAGGTTATCACCAAAAGGAAGGCAAACCAAGAATGGTAAGCTCCTTGGGCATAACTTATGATGATGAAGCTATGTCTTTGATGGATGGAGATGTATGCACATGCTATGCTAGAACTTCTAAAGGGTGGGGGTTTTTTACCAAGTGCGTACATGGATGAGGGTTTTAATAATGGAGGTATGGATGGATTTTAGCATTATGATGGTATTTTGATAGTCTTTAGGCTCTCAAAATAGCATTATAATTTTGCATGAGAAGTGGATGAAAAATTATGAAGGAGAAGGGATTTATTTATTGGTCAAGGGGTAGATGTATGGATGGTCAAGATGCAAGCTCAAAAGATTAGTGAGGTAAGGCTAAGATGCTTTCAAAGGGAAGTACATGGATTGTGCTTGTTTATAGCCAATAGAGGAGTGACACTTGTCACAAGGAAGATGAGTGTGATAGGATGGGACAAGAGTTGTTCAAAGGGAGTAATGAGGGAGGTTGAGTTTCTAAGAGACATGTAAGAGGCATAAAGATGGATGTGAGAGCCATTAATTCTCTTGGATGGGGATGGAAGAGTATAAGGAAGATCTTTTGACTTTTGTTTGGGTTAGCAAGTCTTAACCCTTGTTTAAAGTTGTGCACATGTTTAGGAGGGGGTTTAGAGTTAGCTTAGAAAGGGGGTTAGGGGAAAAGTGACTTAGCTTTGATGAGATGGGTTGCTTAGGAGGCTATGTGAGGTTAGTATGGGTGAATGGGTTGGATTAGGGATTAAGGCAGGTCTTAGGGATGTTTTAGGGGTTTGGAATGATTTATTTAATAACATTTGGATATGGGATTAAATAAAATAGAATTGAGTATTTATTTAATTTAATAGAGGAATAAGGATTTAATTTATAATTTGATTTTGGGTTATCATTTTATTTTATCAATTGGACTCTATTCAGTTAACTTAATTAATTAACTAGGGGATGATGATTAGTTAATTAAATAATAAATATTTAATCAATAATGTACTAGGAGATGACTAAATATGATTACCTAATGATGTAATCAGATTTAGGTGTCTACATTCTATCCCTCTTTGACATACCATTGGGACAACACTATTTCAAAGAAGCTTGAATATAAATGACGTGAAGAAAACTTTTTGAAGCAATGTGGTTGCCCTAGTTTTTATTAGAAGAGGAGAGAATGGATTGGTGGAGAGAGAAGGTGAAGCTCGATAGCTTCTTGAAAAGTATAAGAATCTAGGGCGAGCAAGAGGATTGTGAGTGGTTAAGAGAGGGGTTTTAAGGAAGATCATACTCTCACTAAGGGAGACTGATACAAAGGAAAACTATGTGCAAAAGAATAAGTGATAGTGAAGAACATGAGTTATAGGGGAAGAGGGGAGGGTGATTCATTGTTTGAAATCAAGCCCATGGAAGTGATTTGGAAGATGGTAAGTTTGGGGAGAGTATGATTCTAAAATTATGATGACTAAGATTATGATTTATGCAAGAGCTATGACTATCATTTGATGCAAGATTTGATACCATGGTATTGATAGATTTGTAGGATCATGATGGTAAGATTAATTAGATGGGAAGTTTTGATAGGATGTGATGTTTTTATAGGATGGAATTTTTGGGATTCTTGGAGAGGATGTGATGTTTTGGATAGGAGGGGATGCTTAGATAGGATGGGATGTTTGGATGAATTTTTTGAAGCTTGAGCATGGGAGTATTCCAAAGAGGAGTACCACCATGTAGTTGAGCACTTATTTTGATATACAGATATTGGGTTTATGACAAGGTTACTATGAACATTAAGGCCTTTGCACCCATATTACATAGGATTGATGTGAAATAAACACAACAAGATTGCCCTAGCATCACACATGAATCCTAGAAGAATTAGAGTGGAAATGATATTGGGTAGCAACCCAAAAGAAAATGATATTTCCCAAGTGCACCATGTAACCATAAGTGATCACATGTTTGCAATATGCAAGGGTCATATTTCACTAACTCACAATCAAAAAAAAGAAGATGAAAGCAACCTAATCAAAACCTTGCTCTCAAATTGCTCCTTTAATAGTACACCATGATATAAAAGATCATGGAAACCTTGAGGAGGGAACAACTCAAATTTCTTGGAAGAGATACTTTAAGAACCAAACTTAAATTCCCAAAAAGAAAATAAATCAAAAGAAAATGTAAATCCATCAAAAAGTTAACCTTTTTCCAAAGAGATCAATAGGATTGGATACTGATGGACAAAGATTAGATGAGAGGAAGGATGCATTCTGCAAGGATCTATTAGTAATATCAAGGACTAGGATGAGTTAGGCAATTAGAACTTTTTAAGAAAACATTTTGATGACAAGGGATCTCATACGAGGATTGACTAAAGCACCTAACTAAGAGAACTGCAAGTTGCGATCAAGCACAAACTGACATGAAGAGATGAAAGATATACAATGGTATCAAGCTAAAGACTAACATACGAGGAATATATAGTCAATAGAAAATTTTATTTAGAAGGGATTACTATACAAAAAGTTCACCATGATAGGATAGCAATAGGAAAGATAAATATGAGAAGATAGCGGATAAAAAGATCAAGATGAGGAGATAGAGGGAAAGCTCTGGAGAAGGAGATAAAGGGGATGAAAATCTTGGGATGAGAAGATAGTGGATAAAAATATCAAGATGAGGTGATAGTGGATAAAATCTTAGGATGAGGAGATAGTAGGTCACAAGCTTAGAATGAGGAGATAGTAGATGAAAGCTCAAGATTAGGAGATAGCAGGTCAAAGCTCAACATGAGGATATAAAGGAAATGAAAAGCTTAGGATGAGGATATAGTAGATATGAAAAGCTTAGGATAAGTAGATAGTAGAAATAAAAATCTTAGGATGAGGAGATATTAGATATGAAAAGCTCAAGATGAGGAGATAGTGGAAACAAAAAGCTCAGGATGAGGAGATAGTAGAAATGAAAAAATTAGGATGAGGAGATCGTAGATATGAAAAGCTCAGGATGAGAAGATAGTGGACATGAAAATCTTAGGATGAGGAGATAATGAAGATGAAAATATTAGGATGAGGAGTTAGTTGGAATTAAAATCTCAAGATGAGGAGATAGAGAGAAAGCTTTGGATAATGGGATAGAGGGGATGAAAAGATTGGGATGAAGATAGTGGATAAAAAGCTCAAGATGAGGTGATAGTAGATAAAGTGTAGGATGAGGAAATAGTGGATGAAAAGCTCAAGATGAGGAGATAGTGGATGAAAAGAGTTGGATAAGAAGAGAGTGGGTGGGAAAGATGTATCCCAATGCTGATGGTTGGGGTGTGACCAAGGGTTACAACAAGGATGGGTAGAAGATTAAAAAGGTGACGGGATGAGTTGAAAGATGTGGATTGGGATGGTACAATGGATGGTAGATTTCTAGGAGCATTAGGATATGAATGGATGATATTGGGGTATATGGGGATAGCCTAGACCTAGATACCAATGATAAGGGGTGTACAAGGTAATGAAAAGATGGAGAGATAGTGAGAAGTGTAACAAGAGAAGAAAAATGTATGACTGGTTTGGGGATGATAAGATGAAAATAGGGCTAGAATGGGGGGGATGGAAAGATGGACACAACATATTTTATGGTACTTAAGAGAATTTTTTATGAGGGATGTGATAGGATGGGATATTGGTCAAAAAGAGGATGAGGGAGATAGATGGAAGCTAGGATGTGAAAGGTGAATGAGGTAGAGGGTAACTTATGATAGGTGGATGAGGCTCATGGAGGGATTATATGGATGAAAAAATGGGTTGATAAAGGATAGGTTGATACAAACTGTGATAGGAAATGGATGTCAAAAAGGATGACCAAAAGCATGTATCTAGTGATGGACTTTATTTGTATCAAGAGCCAAAGGAGGATGGCTGGTGAAATGGATAAGATGTGGTGGGTATGATCAAATGGGATGGGTATGGTGGGTGATGGAACATGCCCCCAAGTGTGCAAAGCATTTCGATGGAGGGATTACTCATGATGCTTATTCGCCAATTTTTCATCATTGTACTTGTCCAAGGAACTTGAATTGCCAAGTTTTCACCAGTGGATGCTTATGTTCTCTTTTTTAAAATGCATTTTTACTCATAGATGTTGTTAGGATGAGTGGAAAAATATTGGATTTAAAGGAGTGGAATGGTGGGTGGGAGTTGGCAGATAAGAGATGGGAAGACATAAGACTTGTGGGTAAATGGATGAAGAAAATGGAATGATCATCAGTGGCACACACACAGAAAGGTGATGAAGTATTGTTAAAGATGTTTTTGAATAAGGTTAAGGAGAAAATGGAGGAAGATAAATATAAGGACTAAAAGTAAAGTTGGAATATGGAGAATTGGAATTTTAGGATAAAAAGCATAGGGATAAAAAGTAGATTGGGGGGATAAAGGATATATATATGGAGATTTGGATAGAGTATGAACAAATGAGGTGTTTTAGTAATGAGAATGGATGCCAATTGCAATTTTTCTTTGAAATGCATTTCTTTTATGAGCATTCTAGGTATCCATATGATGTTTGATTTTTTCATCTTGGGCCTTTGTGGCCTCTTAACTTTTTCTTTGATTTGGATAAAATTATTGTCTTCTAGAACATGTATTTTAGAAGGGACATGTTGAAAATTGGAATTTTGTGGATTTTTGGAATCTTGTTTTTTTATTTTGGTACACAATTTTCTTTTATTAGCCATGCTATGGGAACCCGAGCATGGGGGATATGGAGGGATTATGGATGGAATTATAGAGGTTGGAGCTTAGAAGGGATTTAAGGATGAGTGCCTTTGATGATCTAGCTTGTGTATTTGAGGGGATGGAGTGTTGGATTGGAATACAAGATATGGATGCATATAATTGCCCAAAATGGATGGAGGGAATGAAGGATATGGACCTAAAATAGATGGAAGAGATGAAGGAGTAGGTCCAAAAATAAAAGGAGATAAAGGTTCATATTAGGTATATAAGGACCTAAAATGGATGGAAAGGGTGGGGGATTTATATAAGGGATATATGGACCCAAAATGGAGGGTTGAAAAGAAGTAGTAGGATAAGGACCCAAAATAGATGGAAAACAAGATGAATGGTAACTTTGGGGTGAAAATGGAAGGACTTGGGAACATACAAGGATAGAAGAGATACCAATATCTAGAGATACACTTTTATCTCTTTCTTCAATATGATGTTCATTATTTGGAACACAAGGTGTGAGTCCATTACTAGTTGAAGGAGTCGAAGCTTTGGATATGATAGCAAGTTCTTCTTATATGGATCTATCATCATGAAGAATGGGACATGTATGATCATGAAGTAGTGGGGATTGAAGGATGGAATCATGATTTGGATGAGTTGATGGAAATGGATCTTGAGATGGATTAGGTAAGGTGGTAGGATTCAGATATGGAAGGGAGGGTAAAAGTGGATCATGTAGGGGAATAAGTGGGATAGTGGGATCTTTTTCATCATGGGATATTTCAACATGCTTTTGGATAAGATCTTGATAGGATTGAAGTGAAGTGGAGGGTATCATAGGAGAAGTACGGATAGTTTCTTTAAGTGAAGTTGATGGATGGGTAGGAGGTTCTACAATGGGGATGGGTTGATGGGTGATGGACTCATTAGGTTTATTACATGGGATTTAGGTAATGCTAGGAGGAAAAGATGTAGATGGGATTTAGAGGGATTCTATGGATGGGAAGTAGGAGATGGAAGGGGGTTCATAAGTGGGGTGGATGAGATAGGGATGTTAGCAATAGGACAATGTAAGAGGAGTGATGGCTATGGGAGATGGATTTACTTTGGGTTTCCTTGTAAAATTCCTTGGAGATGCACATGTTGGACTAGGAGGAGTAAGGGGATTGGGGTGATGTGTTGTATGACTAGGATTAGTTGGAGGATTTGTAAAGGGGTTTAGAAGATATTGGGATGGTGGGCTTCGAATAGGGATGTAGCTATTAGTAGTGTTCTAGAATTGTGGAGACTTGGATATGAAGGTGGGGGGAGATTGAGATATGACTGATGTATTAGAGGAATGTGTGGCCACAATATAGGAAGGATATAAGGATGAGGATAATACTAGATTTCCCTTTTCAAAGGCATGGTAAGGAGTACTAGTGGGTATGCACAAAGGAATGATGGAGTAGTTTGGAGGAACTTTTGGATTTTGGAGGATGTTGGGAGCAATATCTCTAAGGCTTTCAATATACTTATCATAATCTATGAGATCTCCATCATCATTAGAATATGATGGAGTGGGAGAAAAGTTGGGATGACCAAACTCATTGTAATAGGATTGTGACATCATGTTTGATGATGAGTTAGGTAGGGATGAAATATTACTAGTTAACACATGGAGAGAAAAGGAAGACTTTATGGAAGATCTTAGGAATGATGGTACTAGAGGAAATCTTGGGAGCTTGGATGAATCTCAGATGAGGTAGTGTCTACACTAACTATGCATTTCATTTGGGTTGAACGATTGACCAATGTTTGGGTTGTTTCAAATGGACTTGCTAACAACCATTTCGAAGGATAGACAAGTGATCTCATTAGCAAAAATACTCAATTTTTTTTTTGAAACATGTGAAAGGTTTTGAACACTCAAGCATTTCAAAAACATCAATAATCTTATAAGGATTTACTAGGATATAAAAGCTTAGCTAGGGGTGTCCTCGATATATGCAAGGTACTTGAGGCCCAAATCTATAGATGAAAGAAAATAATGGGACATAGCAAGGAGGAGAAAATAACCCAAATCTCCACCCTCACTTCCTAAAAGTATAAATTTATTTGGTTCTTAGCCAAGAGTGACAAGATTGTGCTTCCAAGAGAGGAGTCTTTCAATTCACCTCTTGATATTTATACTCCACTAGAACACTAGAGTTGAGTTCATCCTAAGGGGGGATAAAATCCCCAAGTAGGCCTCCTAAAAAGTGTAAAACAAGACCACATAAGTGATCCTAGGTTTAAAAGACACTTCATTGTTTCTAATTGATGACTTAGATTTTCTAATCTATGATTAATGACACTCACGTTTATGGCATACAATGTTCTTTCCAATTTGACATCATCATTAGCATAATGAAAATTGAGAGTTCGTCAACATAAGAAATTTGAGCTATTTGAAATATAGAAGGAGTGAATTAGAGGGGGAGTGAATCAATTACTACTAAAATAAATCCTAGATTAGATGTCAACAATAAAATTTAGATTAAGAAAACTGATTTTTGTTGATGCTCAGTAAAAAAACATAAATTGCTATAACTTGGTAAATGTAGAGTGAATTACTCTTAATAGATCATAAAACATTATTAGTAATTAATTTGCATGCATAAGAGAAATAACATGGACACATGAGACACTAGGATTTAACATGGAAACCCAATTTGAGAAAAACTACCAATGTAACTAGTTACTATTTTTCACTCTTCTGAGGTGAGCCCTATTAGGAGCCAACCCTATTAAAGGTTAAAAAACACATTGTTATGTGTGACCCTATTAGAGGATTTAATCACCCTGCTAAGAGTGGCCTTGTAAGAGGTCTTAAAAAAATTCAATGGAATTACCACCTTGTTAGAGGATTTACAATTGGCTATTAAACCAACTATGTTAAGAGATTTTAGATCACTACTACAATGGCTAGACAGTAACAATGAAATGAACTGATTGTGATGCAACTTAATTTCTGAATCTAGATCTCTTTCCTACTTAAACTTGATCCTTCCTAATAAAATATTACTTTTCTACTCCATAAGGATACCTTCTTATCCTTCAAATTCACTCCCTCTCTTTTCTTTTCAATTCAATCAACACACTTGCACACACACTAGAAATCCCAACTTGACCTTTTATTTATACCTTCTAGATTGTCAAGTCGGCCCAACTAAAAATTAGAATATCTAATAGTCATCATAATATTTATCTAGAATCAATACATAAAGTAATTAAGCTTCATAGAAAAAATAAGAAAATCCTTCATAAGCTGACCCTACTCAGTAGAAACTAACTTTGGAACAATTTCCTATGTTAACCAACAGAAACTTGGTTAACACTACAAACTTGTAGAAATCCTTTGGCAACCGAGCAAACTTAGTGAACATTATCTCTATCCACCTTTTCCTTCATTAATTGAGTGAGCTTGGTAAGCACTATCTGTGAATTGATATGACATTTTTGTAACATCAAAGACAACACACAATTAATCAATTGTATCCAAAAATATCTCTCTTTCGCATTGATGGCAACACATGTCATAGCATAATGAAATTTTGAGAACAAGACTCTATTTGACAAAAAGTTTCTCCCTCTTTAATTTTACACAATAACTTCTTCTTTATGTTGTATTCTTCATTTACATAACTTATTTTTGAACTGTTTCCTCTATAAAATTTTAGAAAGATAAAAATATGATAGTAAACTTCTACCCCTTTAACAACACATGCCAAAGATAACATGTGTCAAATTTGTATCAATGTACCTTGAGTATTGATTCATATGCAATATTCTCTTGATTAAGTTGCATCAAATGATTGATTTTTAACTTGGTTCTTGTTGATGCATCACTAAACTTTATTTAGTGAGCTTCAGATAGGGGAATGAACCCTAGCTTACCTCTTAGATACAAGAATGCATCCTTAGGTAATGGCTTGGTGAATATGTCTACAATTTGTCCACTTTTTCCTACACCATTTCTCTAACAAAGTGATATTTTATAGCAATATGCTTTGTTTTGGAATGCATTACTAGGTTATTTGATTTTTTAATTGCACTAGTGTTATCACAATACATGACTACTAGTTCTTTGATTTCAACCTTCATTCTTTCTAGAAATTTTTTGAACCAAACAATGTTAGAACAATTCATTGTTGCTACTACATGCTCTACTTCTATTGTGGATTGGGATGTGCAATTTTGCTTCTTGCTTTTCCAAGACAATAGCCTTTTACCAAGAAAGAAAGCTCCACCATTGGTGCTTTTTCTATAATCAAGATTTCCTACCCAATCAACATCAATAAATACTTTTAGGTCAAGGTTTTCTCTGAGTTTGTACCACAAACATAGTCTTTAGTACCTTTTAGATATCTCAAGATTATTTTGATTTCCATCATGTAATTCTCTCAAAGTTTAGCTAAGAATATTGCCACTATCCCAACTATTAAGGCAATATCAGGCCTAGTGTGAACTACATATTGTAATTTTCCAATCATTGATCTATATAAGGTCTGATCTAGTTCTTTGGAGTCATCATCTTTGGAAAGATTGAGTCTAGTACAAATAGGGGTACCAACTAGTTTAAAATCTTCCATTCCAAACTTATTGAGTATCTCCTTTATATACTTGGATTGAGTGATATATATACCATTTTTGTTCTATTGTATTTGTAATCCAAAAAAGAATTTTATCTCACCAAAAATGGACATCTCAAACTCTTTTCTCATTTGTTTTGAAAATGCTTTGCATAGGTCATCATTTCCTATAAATAGAGTATCATCCACAAATATCTTTGCCAACATAAATTTGTTATCTGGTCCTTCCTTGATGTATAGATTACTATTATCATTTGTTCTCTAAAAACTAATATGTATCAAGTAGTTATGTAGTCTTTCATACCAGGCTTTAAGAGCTTTTCTGAGACCACATGGTGCTTTGTGTAATTTACAAACCATGTCCCCTTTTTGAGGATCAAAAAAACCTTCTAGCTATTTAGTGTAGACTTCTTCATCAAGAATTCCATTTAGGAATGTATATTTAACATCCATTTGATATAATTAGAATCCTCTATAAGCTATACATTAAGTAGGGTCCTAAAACCTTCTAATCTTGCAACATGGGCAAAAGTCTCACCATAATCAATTCCTTCTTCTTGAGAATAGCCTTTACACATTAATCTAGCTTTGTTTCTTGATACATGTCCATCTTCATTTAGCTTATTTTTAAATAACCATTTTGTTCAAATCACATTTTTATCTTTAGGCCTAGGAACAAGAGTCCAAGTTTTGTTCTTTTCTATTTGTTCCTGTTATAATTCTTTTGGAATCAGTTATTCAAGGTCCAATAATGTCCAACACAAAATTTTTAATAAAACAAGGATGAATCAAAAGTACAATACTTTTACTTTCATGTCAAATCCCTAGTGACATATAACTAATATTATCATGCATGTAATTAAACATTAATCAATCATGAAGTGTAAACATGCATCACCCCATAACACTTGAGATTTTGGTGACTGAAAAACCCTCAAGGAATAAGAAGGTAAAACTAGGGTGCGGATGACACCCAAAAAATAACTATGCAATTGATTTCTACCACTTCTGATGGTTTGCATTGTTAAAGGCCTGCCCTGTTAAAGGCTACACCACACTATTAAATGTGACCCTATTAGAGGATTTCTACACCCTATTAGGAGTTTTCCCTATTAGAGGACTTAAGAACATTCAACTTAGAATGTCACCCTATTAAAGGATTTACATAGAGTTGTTAGGCTCACCCAAATCCATGGGATTTACAGTCACCTTCTCAAAAGAATCTCTTATCCCTCTCCTAAGGATCTCCTATCCTTCTCCTAAGGATCTTTCATCCTTCTCCTGGGGATCTCCTATCCTTTTCCTAAGGCTTCTCCAACTAGCTATTAGGCTAACCTAACAAGATAGGATTTCAATGTCTAATACAATGGTAAGAAAGTATTATAAAGGTTTTGACCTGATACAAATTGCAACTTCAACCTTACAGATTTTAGATCACTCTTCAATCCTTTTCTTTACTTGTCTTTCCTCTCTTATAATGTTGACAGCTTGTTCACACTTCAAGATCTACATCTTTGAGTTCTTCCACTCATTATGCCAATGCACTCTATGGTCACTTGATCAACTCAGAGTCTTGATGCTCTATTCTTACTCCTCCTTCACACTTGCCTTCTCTTGGCTTTGACTGCACTTTTGACCAACTCCATATCTCACACTTTTTGATCTTTGACTTGTAACTCCTTATAAAGAAGTTTTGTTCTTTATTTCCCACTTGAGTCTTTCCACTCATCAATTTGAATTGATCTTTGAGAAAATAATATTGTCTTCCCTCCAAATTATTTCTTCCAAAAATGTCATGAGTATTTTCCTTGAATTATTTTGCATGGTTTACATAGAATTCTGTGACATCTAATCATCATCCTTATCATCTAACTAAGTCAAAAAATTTTATGTAACAAACTTATTGCTACTAATATAGTGAATCTTTGACTTAACAAATAATGCATCAACTCAACATCATTGGTTTACTGATGCTCATCACCTTCTGTGTTACTCAACTTCTATTACATTTACTGATGGTTGACTCCTTCTATGTTACTTGGCTTCCTTTGCTATTTTTTCTTTACTTGGCACCTAAATTTTTCTTGTATTACTCGACACCTAAACAATCTTGTATTACTTAGCACCTGAATGATCTTGCTTGACACAAATTGAAGTTGAACTTGCTCGACTTCAACTGAGAATTTTCTCGGCACTAACTAGCTTGCTTGACACTCACAAATGATCTTAGTTATTCTTTACAAATGACTTAGTTAAACCTTACATCTTTGATGTGTCTTAGTGTGTCCATCCTCTGTGTCTAAGAGTACATCATCAATACACTATTTCATCAATGGCTTAGCTGATCCCTATACTTCATTACAACATCATAACTTCAAACTTTCTCTAGGTGTTCTAGTTACATCTTATTGATTGCCACCTCCTTGTCAATCAATCAATCGAAGTATTTGGATCACTTAAGAAATTGTTATTCCTGCAAATAGAAAGTTTGACATCAATGAAAAACAATGATTGAAAGCATTATTTACCAGTTCCATTCTTTATTCAAAGATCTTTTCAATCATTACAAATAGTTCTATTTCTTCACTCATTACCTCAATCCAACTTTCATCTTTTAGAGCATCCTTAATACTTCTAGGTTCAAAATTAGCAAGTAAACATGTACCTTTTAATTTTCTTCTTGTCATAGTACCTTCTAAATTATCTCCAATAATCTAATCAGGTGCATGATGCCTTTTGAAACACTTGGCCAATATAGGTTCTTTTCCTTTTGAATGAGTTGTACTATCTTGATTTTGAATTTTGTTTTTAGGCTTGGGTCATTTAGACTCGATAGGTAATGGGTCAGTAGCTTTAGAATGTAACTCGAGTCCTTGTGAATCAGTTTGTACTTCTTGCAACTTGATAGCTATGGAAGACTCAAGAGAGGAAGTCTCCCTATTATTAAATATGCCTAGCAATGTATTAGGTTTGAAGTAAACAAATCTTTTGTAATCTTCTAGTTCCTTTTCTCTTTCTTCTTTAGTCTTTTCTACAAACTCATAAATTTTCACATGTGCACTTTCTATGATTTTATGAGTAGACAAATTCAAACATTTATATTTTAGAAATACATAGTACTGAGAGGGTGGGAGGTGAATCAATATTTTTAATCTTTTAACCTACAACTGAATATTATTGATCACTTTATGATGTACATAGTAAAATAAACCAATAGTACTTAGCAATGTAAACAACCATACACAAAGAGAGATCATAACACTATATTTTGTTAACTAGGGAAACCCTAGCCAAGGGAAAACCCCAATGGGGATGGAACCCACTAGATGATTCACTATATATAAGGATCTGGTTAAGGATATTGACCCTGTTAGGAGTCTATAAAGCATGTATAGTGTCTTGAGTCCCTGTTAGGAGACTAGGCCTTGTTAGAAGCCTCAACCTTATTACAAGTTGGTGGATCATATACAAATGTGTGCAAGAAGAGTCTACTGCCCTTACATGCAACTATACAATAAGTTCTTCAAGAAATAAGTATACATACAATATTGACTTGTTTGTTGTACTTTGCAAACCTTCTAATTGATGATTCTTCACATAATAGTGACTGCACACATATCAATCTACATCAAATCTTCACATCACATATCAAAGTTTCACATTCACTTGTTACTCTCATTTCATAAGATCATATTGACTTTGCATCACTAAATCATTCCCTTTCACTTTTTACACAACTCACTACTCACTTCACAAATAAAATACTTTACTTATATGGAACATCTTGGTGAATTATTCTTTAGTTGACTCATATAATATCATTAGAGTCAGCTCGACAAGAAAATATAACTTAAAACAATAAATAAAATCATTAACCATATTCTGTTGATATGCTCTGTTCTACACTGTGTCAATATTACATCACTATTTTCATCATAACTTGAGTTTGGTTGACTATATGGACATGTGCAATGGTATACATCATCCTTATGTTTTCATGCATCTCTAGTGAACTTCGTAAGAGAATATTCCAAGGAATATTTTGTTATCATCAAAACTATCCTACTACTATAACACTATCTAATACTTAGACAATTTTATTCTATAACTAAATGGGGTTAATTTGCAAAACAAATATGTTGCCATAAATGAAAACCATGGCTTCCTTTATCTAATTGATTGGACATATTTGCAACAATCTCCCCCTTTGGCATTGATGGAAACATTTTGGAAACATTGGCTAAGTTCCAAACATGTTGTCATGCCAATCAAAACAAATAATCATAACATAAGACATTAAAGACATTTGTATTATGAAAGATTACATTTCTTATCACTTCCTATTACAACTTTTTTCTCCCCCTTGCATGCAATTACAATTCTTTTACAATGCAAATTTCCATATATTCTCCCCCTTTGACATCAATGACAAAGGTGTCAAAAAATATCAAAATCTAGTTGCTGCATGTCAAAATTTTGAAAGAAAATCACTAAAATTTGTCTTTAACTACTCAAATTGTTTCTTCTAGCTATCCTTTAGTGTATCAGATACACTGATAAGTGACATAGAGCATATTCTACCAATTTTGCTACATTCAAGTTTGTAGCCACAAACTTTTCATATGAAGATTTTGTAAATAAGCACTCTTTCAATTGGTTTTCTAGCAATGTTATCTAAGGTAATAAATATGTTCTCAAAAGAGTGAACCTTTTTAGGATTTTCTCCTTCTCCTCTTGTAATTCACTTATATTATCATGAAGTAACTATATTGTAGGCTCAATAGTGTCTATTTGCTGATTTAGCTTCAAAAAGTTGTTAGTGACTATTTGAAGCTCAGTCACTTTATCCTTAATTTGGTTATTATATTGTTTTAGATGAATGTGTGCTAAGTTACACTTACCATATGCCTATTTTCCTTCCTCTATACATTGCCTGAATGCATTAATACATATGTTTAGGATTTCTATGTCATTTTTCATTTTAGTGCACATGGTGTTTAGGAGTTTACCATCATGTTTGTCTATGCTTGTATAATAGCCACATTCATAAGTGTTAAGAACTCATCATCAAATGCCTTGCACAAAATTATTGTGTGCTATTGGATATCTATTTGGGTGTCAACAAGCTCACTACCTACTCCATTTTGTCCAAAACTATGGTCAAAGTCTTCTCAAGTGACTTGATTGACTTCTTCTTTTCAAGAAGTTTTCTTAGAGATGATATAAGATTCTTTGCCTCATCTTCTTCATTAGATTGAGTTGGATCTACTACTACTCTTGTTTGGGTAGGAGGATTAGAAATTCCTACTACTAGTGTTTTTGTCAAAGGCACACTTGTGGCACCTACTATAGTATTGGTTTCCATCTTCTATGTAGTTTCTTCAGTAGTCTTTTGATCCTCTTCAATGTTAGAGCTACTATAATCTACAATATTGCCAACATTATTGGCACCATAATTCTTAAATGGGTCCTCTGATTTGTTAACATTCACTTTGGTGTTATCTACTTGCATAGAGTCACTACCAATAGTGATGCGAGGAGGAGAGCTTGGTGTAGCTACAAGATCAGTACTGTGAGGAGGGCTACAAGCTATTTGAATATCATCCTTTGTCTGTGCACTCTCCTTGGCTTATACTAACTATGTACTCACTTTAGGCATCTATGCACTTCCTATAGGCATTTGGCTTACCTCTACTGACCATGCACTATCTTCAGTCATCTATGCACTTACTCTAGGAATTTGGCTTGCCTCCACTAACTACAAACTATCCTTAAACACAATACACATGAAAGAAACTATAGCTTCTTGATTTTCTTTGTCGATTTCCTCATAATTACCTCCCATATTTAGGATGGATATTCTCTTATGCCTCAATATTGGTGCTATACCTTTCAATTTTTTTAAAAAATGTTTTCTTCACTATTTATAGTACATAACTTTCTTATCATATTTACTCTTATTTTTTTGTCCTCTTCTATAACTTTATTTTTCCTATTCAGTAGTCTATTGTACAAGTCTTCAAGTATTTACCCCTTTATAGTATCAAGCCTTTTATCTTTCAAAATCATATTTCTAACTACAACATTTTATAGCTATCTTGTATCCATGTTATTATACAAGTCATAATATTTATTTAACTATACAAAATTGTTATCATTAATGATTTGGTCATTAAGGTTTTCTACCTTTGGCTTCCATGTTCTACATCTTGCTAATCTTTTGACTTCCTAATCAACTGCTTCAACTAATCTATCACTAGTTTCTTCCTCAAACTTAGATGAGCTAATCTATAGATTTTTCCTCCTTTTGCTTGGGGAACTTGTCTACTTTGTTCTCCTTGTAGAATTTCTTGTTGTATATGTTTCCTCTATCTTCATTGGTTACCTTGGTGGTTGCTCTTGTGCAACTGCTACATAGGGCACAAAAGTAGTCTTCACACTTGTTTGGGCAGCTATGATCTCTTCTATAGGTCCTGCCACTGTATTTGGTGTAGGGGTTAGGAGCTTAGTTTGGCCAATGTCTTTCATCTCCATGGATCTTTCCTTTACCTCATCAAACTCTTTCCTTGACATTCCAAATTCCTTCAGGATGGAATCAATAACTTTCTCTATCTTCTTCTTGGAATCATTCATGACTTGTAACTTTCTCTATGTTCCCCATCTAGGATAGTTAGAATCAACTTTAGAATGAAGGATTATCTATGCATACCCTTCAATTAGGTCCTCACTCATTTCATAACTCATAGGTTCAATGAATTTCACTTGAGGAACTACTACCTCCATGCATATAAAGTCTATTTCAACCATAAAACATATTTCACCCTTGTACTTTTCTACAAGTGTTGGAGGTATTCTATACCTCTTCTTCATTTCCATATAAAAAGACTTCATGATTCTATCCAATTCACTATCTCTTATTGCTTCAGGTCTAGATCTATAGGCTTGAGTGATCTGCTACATTGTGCACTCATTCTCATTTCAAACTATAACACCAATAAACTTCTTGGTAGTATAGAAGAATATACGTGTTAGAAGGGATTCAAATCTAAATATTGCACTTCTTGACTTCTTGATTCTTGAGATATTGTCCAACAATTAAGTTTTGACAATATCACACATGTTTGCTTCTTCACCTCTTACAACTAGGTAAGCTGCATATAGAAATCTTGGAGGGATTGAATCAATTCTTGATCCATGGTTATACTTGTAACCCAATATTTTTCAAATAAGTCTTACTCCATCATCTTGGATTGAGTTGACCTTCATATTCATTTTGTCAAAATATGTGTTGAGATTTGCCTCAATAAGCTTACACACATTCTTGATATTTATTGAAATGCTTTCCTAATTTCTTAATCTTGTGACCTTGTGAATTAGGTCATTATCAATGCTAATGATAGAGTCTCCTAGTCATAGAAGATCATCATGAACTTTGCGAAGAATTATTCTTGTCTAGTCATTATTATTGAAGTTTGTATAGAACATATGCTTAACTAGGTTAAGAGGTTCTAGAAACTTATGTTTGAATTTCAATGAAAAATCATTGTTGCACATCTTTTCCAATTCCTTGTGAATCTCAAATTCATCTATACTTTCAATCTTGCAATGAATATAACCTCTAATATCTTCCACATGAAAAACATTTTCCAAAATTTGCAAAAATGGTCCAATGGGGTAATCGAGAAAAGAATGAAATGGGTACTTCTTAAAATTATACCTAGGTCTACTGCTTACATTATAAACTTCTTGCCTTTCCATTCTTTAAGGATTATGCTCAACAATTTTGAAAAATACCTCAATTATGTAAACTAGGGTTTCTGGCGACTTCGTGTGCTTGCAGGGTTCTTTAAGTTTTCAAATCTCTCTTTAATCTTGCTCATAAAATTTGCACAAAAAAATGATGTGTGCAATTTAGTTCATGTCCTTTAAATCTTCCACAATCTATACTACATAATAAATGCATATCTACCACTAGTTTAGTATACTGTCTCTATGTACAGAGAGTTTGATTCTTTCATATCTCCTCATCTTGATCATATTAGGAAATGCACACTATAATATAGAGTTCTCTCAATATCTACTACCTTTTTTCAACTGCACAACTCTTAATACCTTCTTTGGCATTAGTTATCAATAACCAATACTCTATTCCACTAGGAATGCTTAATTTTGGTGAGAAGAGTCACTGACAATAAGTGACTTCATTGTCTTATCAAGTACATCTTCTAAAACTATATAAACACTTTTTGGTTTGTTTTCTTTCTCAAATGATTCCTTTAATTCATTTGTCTACTCTTTCACTTCATTTCTTCTATTGTTCCTTCTATAATTTTGGTTCCTGTTTAGATCTCTTCTGTCCATTCTGCAAAAGCTTGCTATGTGTCCAAATTTATTACATAACTAACATATAGGTACATCCTTTTTGTGTTCATTCAACTTGTCATCAAGTGTTCTACAATTCCTTGCAATGTGTCTAGGATTGTTTCATCTATAGCAAACAATCTGTCTTCTTTCTCCACTTTCATTATTATGATATCTTCTCCTATTTCTTGCATGGTTAGTGTTCCTATGCATCCTACTATTTGCATTACCACTATCAAATTTAGGTTTCTTACAATCTACTAAATAATGACCATATCCATGAAAATTATGACAATAAAATTTTGAAATAGGTTTCAAAGACTTACCTTTGCAATTGACTCTAGTGTCTTCAAGTTCATCACACCAGGAAAAAGATTCCTTTCTAAACATATCTTGATCAGATTCTTTGTCCTTCTTTGAGTGAGAAAAATTTACTTTATCCTTAGATGTATCATCTGTTTTACTTAGGTTCTTATTGACTTTAGGAGTAATAGGTTCTTTTGTTTCAATAGGTTTCTTGGTGGATTGACCAAGAAATAATCCAAGTCCAGTCTTATCATATATGGGTCTTTGTACACATATTTGATCTTCAATTTTATCACTGCTAGTATACAATTTCTCAAGTTTCTGTCTGGTTTGTACCAACTCACCTTTCACAATAGTGTTGTATTTTTCTAATTCTACATGTTCTATCTTAATAGATTCTAGTTTTGATGTTACTTTTCTTAAGTGGGATCTTAGATCTGCATTCTCTACTTTTAGTTTAGAATCAATCTTACCTCCATTTTTCTTAAGACTCAGCTTAAGTTCAACTATCTTTAACTCATGTTTTAGGATCTCATTTTCTTTCTTTAGCTCTTTAATGTCATTATCACTAGATTGATTAGTAGGACCTTTCTATTTTAGGTCATCTGTCATGTCCTTTAATTCAATAATCTAGGTTTTTCCATCCTTGTATCTATCTTTGAGACCATCTCTTTCATCAGTAAGAAGATCAATTTGTTCAAGTGTTTCTTCAAGATTTTTCTTCATTTGCTACGTATCCATAGATATCTTATTCAAGTTGTTAAACCTTTTCTTAATAACTAGGCTTTGATACCAATGATTGGAAATAGATAATATTGAAGGGGGGGGGGGGGGGGGGGGGGGGTAGGGGGGTGAATCAGTATTTTCAATCTTTTAACCTACAACTAAATATAATTAATCATTTTTTGATGTGCATAATAAAATAAACCAATAGTGCTTAGCAATGTAAATAACTATACACAAAAAGAGATCATAACACCATATTTTGTTAACTAGGGAAATCTTGGCCAAGGGAAGACCCTAATGGGGGTGGAACCTACTAGATGATTCACTATATATAAGGATCCAGTTAAGGATATTGACTTTGTTAGGAGTCTATGAAGCATGTATAGTGTCTTGATTCCCTATTAAGAGTTTCTTCAACCTTATTAGGAGTTTGTGGATCATATACAAATGTCTGCAAGAAGATCCCACTACCCTAACATGCAACTATACAATAAGTTCTTTGAGAAATAAGTATACATACAATATTGACTTGTTTTCTATACTTCACAAACCTTCTAATTGATGATTCTTCACATAATAGTGACTACACACATATTAATCTACATCAGATCTTTGCATCACATATCAAAATGTTGCATTCACTTATTACTCTCATTTCACAAGATCATATCGACTTTGCATCACTAAATCATTTCCTTTCACTTTTTACACAACTCACTACTCACTTTGCAAATAAAATACTTTATGTATATGGAACATCTTGGTGAATTCTTCTTTACTCAACTCATATAATGTCATTAGAGTCAGTTCAACAAGAAAATATAACTGAAAACAATAAATCAAATCATCAACCATATTCTGTTGATATGCTATGTTCTGCACTATGTCAATACTACATCATTATTTTCATGATAGCTTGAGTTTGGTTGACTATACAGACATGTGCACTGGTATACATCATCCTTATGTTGTCATGCATCTCTAGTCAATTGTGCAAGAGAATATGCCAAGGGAATATTTTGTTATCATCGAAATTGTCCTACTACTGTAACACTATCTAATACTTAGACAATTTTCTTCTGTAGCTAAATGGGGTTAATCTGCAAAACAAATATGTTGCCATAAATGACAACCATGACTTACTTTATCTAATTGATTGGACATATTTCCAATATTATATGCCTTACTTCTACAAGAATATCCTAAGAATATACCTTCATCACGTTTTACATCAAATTTTCATTTTCTAGACTCTTTTAAAATATAACATTTACTGCCAAATACTTTTAGGTAACCTACATTGGGCTTGTTTCCATACCATCATTTAGAGGGAATTTTTTTTGAGTCCTTCAACTATACTCAATTCAAAGTATGAATTCTAGTGTTGATGGCTTCCTTCCAGTATTTGATAGCAACATTCTTTTCAATCAATAGAGTCCTTGTACAATCCATGCTGGATCTATTTCTTCTTTCAGCTATTCCACTTTGCTTAGGAGTGCCAGGGGATAATACTTTCTTTTTTATTCCTCTTTCAATTCATAAATTATTGAATTCATTGTAGATGAATTGACCACCTCTATTTGATCTTAAGCATTTCAACCCTTTTCTTGTTTCTTTTTCTACTCTTGCCAAAGACAATTTGAATTTCTCAAATGCTTCCGACTTCTCTCTAAGATACATAACAATCATCATTCTAAAGTAGTAATAAAAAAAGGAATAAAGAATTTTCTCCACTATAAATTTCTATTCCAATAGGTTGACATATTTTAGTATGCACAATTTCCAAGACATCTTTAGATTGATAGTTTTTGCTCTTAAAACTAGCCTTTTCCCATTTTGCCAATCTGATAATTTTTGCATAAACCAACATCTAGTTTCCTCCAACTAGGGATACCTCTTAATTTTCTAAATTTTCTCATCTTGACCATGTTATCAAATTTTACATGACATAGTCTTCTATACGATAGCCAACTTTCTTCCATTTGAGCAATAAAACATGAGCAATCACCAAGATCAAGATAAAATAGGTTAGCTCTTTTTCGTTTACCTGATCCAATCAAATTCCCTTTATCATCTAGTGGTCTTTCCTTGCCATGCATGAATTCTACTTTGAATCCAATGTTGATTAGTTGTGCCACACTTTGTAGGTTATGTTTTAGTCCTTCAACCCAAAAGACATTGTCACATACAAGTTCATTGGTTAATGAGATTTGGCCTTTCCCTTTTATGCAACAAGGTTCATTGGTTCCATACCTTACACTACCTCCATCATAGTGTTCAAAGTGTTTAATTTTTTTTTCTCTCCAGTCATTTGATGTGAACATCCACTATCTATGATCCATGTATCATTTTTACTAACATGAGAGATAAGTGCCATCTATCTTCTTCTTCATTAGATTCATCTTTTATAGCAATGTACACTATTTCATCTTCACTATTATTAGAATCTTTAGCCATAAAGAAAGTCTTCTTACCTTTGTCTTTGTAGGATTTGTGACCTTTAAATTCCTTCTTGCCTTTATACTTGTGGCTCTTCTTCTCATCCTTTCTTTCTATGTTTCAACACCTAGCAACAATATGACCAATTTCTTCAATGAAAAGAAGATTAAAAGAACTTTACCTTTGTACTTTCCTCTACCTCTAGAATATTTCTTTGCAAGTAAAGCTTCAACAACTTCAAAATCACTATCAAAACTTTCCTTTTTTTTGTCTTCAGTTATGACTGATTGTCCTTTGTTTTCTTCCCTTTTTCTTTGAGTGAAAGTTTAGCTCCAAATACAGACTCAACATTTTTGGAAGTTGGAACATAATTGTCAAAGTTTTCTAGCTCAAAAGCTATCAATCTTCCTACCAACGCATCCAAACTTAACTTGTAATTTGGGTCACACCTCTTTTCTTGAATAGTGAACACTCTAATTTCATAGATAGGAATCAATGGTTTGAGAATTTTACTTTCAAAACTTTCTTCTTTGATTTCTACTCTAGATGTTATGATTGCACTAACACTAGCCTTGATTCTTTCCACATATTTGGCATATTTTTCATCTTCTCTCATTCTCATCTTATCAAATTGTCCTCTAAGGCTTTCTGCTTAGGCTCTCCTTACATTTTCATCACCACCATATATATCCTTTAGCTTATTCCATATATCAAAAGTAGTTTTATAGTCTTTGATCTCATCAAATTCATCATAGCTGAGAGTAGATGCAATATCAATCATCATGATGTTGTGGTTTTTTTTTCTCAGCAAGATCTCCAACAAATAATGTACCAATAGGAGTTTTGTATTTTTCATCAAGATATTTGTAGCCTAAATCACTAATGGTGGCCAGATGAAGTCTAATGAGTCCCTACCATCCTAAAAGGTTATCTCTATTTAGCTTTGGAATCTCTCTCTTGTAAGACATCTTGATCTTTAGCCTAGGTCCTTGAAACCTTTCTTGCAAGCAATAGAAGCTCTAATAGCAATTGTCATAAATACATAAGTAGTAACTAAGAAGGGGGGGGGGGGGGGGGGGTGGTGAATCAATTTCTACTAAAATAAATACTAGATCCCTTAGATGTCAACAATAAAATTTAGACTAAGAAAACTAATTGTTGTTGATGCTTGGTAAATAAACATAAATTGTTGTAACTCAATAAATGTAGAGTGAAATACTTTTAATAGATCTTAAAATGTAATTAGTAAATTCTTTGCAAGCATAAGAGAAACAACATGAACACATGAGACACCAAGATTTAACATGGAAACCCAATATGGAAAAAACCACCAATGTAACTAGTTACTATTTTTCACTCTTCTAAAGTGAGCCCTATTAGGTGCCAACCCTATTAAAGGTTACAAAACACAATTTTAGGTGTGATCATATTATAGGATTTAATCACCCTACTAGGAGTGGCCTTGTAAGAGGTCTTAAAACAATTAAATAGAATTTCCACCTTCTTAGAGGATTTACAACTGGCTATTAAACCAGCTCCATTAAGAGATTTTAGATCATTGCTACAATGGCTAGAGAGTGAAAATGAAATGACCTGATTGTGATGCAGCTAAATTTCTTAATCTAGATCTCCTTTCTACTTAAACTTGATCCTTCCTAATCAAATATTACTTTTATGGTCCACAAGGATACCTAGTTATCCTTCAAGTTCACTCCCTCTCTTTTCTTTTGAATTTAATCAACATAGTTGCACAAACACTAGAGATCTCAATTTGACCTTTTATTTATACCTTCCAATTTGTCAAGTCGGCTGATATACAAAGTAGAATATCCAATATTCATCATCATAGTCAGCTAGAATAAATAAATAAAGTAATTAATCTTCATATACCAAAATAAGAAAATCTTTCGTAAGCCAATCTTGCTTGATAGAAACTAACTTTGGAATGATTTCTTGTGTTAACCAACAAAAGCTTGGTTAACACTATGAATTTGAAAAAATCCTTTGGCAACCGAGTGAACTCAGTGAACACTAACTCTATCCAACAACTTTCCCTTCATTAACCAAGTGAGCTCAATTAACACTCTTTTTGTCTAAATTCCTTCAATGCCTAAGTGAGCTTAGTAGACACTATCATCTATTTAGAGTAAACCTATGAATGCTCAATAGACAAGGAAAACTATCTTTATAGATCAAATAAGCTTGGTAAGCATTGTCTGTCAATTGATATGATATTTGTGTAACATTAAAGACAACACATAATTAATCAATTGTATTCAACACTAGAATTGTTGAAGTGTGTCAAAATCATGCAATTTTCATTCACTTTTAGGCATTCAAGATTGAGTTAAAGTGTTTTATGCCCAAATTTGAAGTTTGAGGTATAGCAATGATTATTTGATCCTTGGCATTCAAGATTGTGTTTGTTGTTTTAAGCATGCATAACAATAAGAAACTTGATTTTAGTCCATGGCATTCAAAATTGATTTGAGAAAAATTCATTCAATGAGAAATATGTTTAAGCACACAAGATCATTTGAAGAAAAACCTACAAAAAAATGGTTAGGTTTTTAAGATGCTCCAACCTACAATGCTACAAAAAATCAATTTGATTAATCACCTAAAAATTCACAAAATCAAAGCTTAACTATGGGAAATTTTAAAAAAAAATTTTGTTCATTTTTATAGGCATAAAAATACTTAGAATTACCCCTATCCTACATAACCACAAAAATTCAAAATTTGATTTATAGTCTTTTAAGAAAAATTAAAATTAAAATAGTGATCTTGCAAGTGAACAATTATCCCACAAGTTTAACAATGATCTTGTGAGTAAAAAAAAATCCCATAGGTAAAAAAAAAATCCCACAAGGAAAAAAAACAATCCTTCTAGTTTAAACAGTGATCCTATGACATGGGAACATAGCTGAGAGGCAGTGAGATTGTAGTATAGAGAGTTGGTGAAACCATGGAAAAATGGGTTGTAGGTAAAAAAAATGATAGGGTGATCCCATGAAGCTATGATTCCATAGGTCTATGAAGGAGCATTCATACTGAATGATTTGTCAGTGATTTTGATAGAGGAGGAAAAAAAGTGGAGTACTAGGGTTGACTAACTAGGCTAAGCATTCCCACAGGTCTTTTCTAGCGATCTCACTGGTAAAAATTGGTGTTCCCACAGGAATAAGGTTGACAATGATGCAGGGGGTTTTTTTAATGACATATGATGGTCATGGTTTGAGGTAGAAAATGATCCCACCCTTCATAGGTTCATGTTCTTATGGGTTTAGGATAGCAATCCCGCAGTTACAAGTTCACAATTTCACGCTCATCGAATCGTGAACAAGAGGTGAGAATAAGTTGTCTAAGTTGGATTTCTTTTTATGGATGGGAGTGTGATTTCTAATAGGAGACTTTGGTGCCTACAAAAAAAATTAGAAAACCACCTACATATGCAAATAAACACAAAGTGTCAATTTGGTTAGTTCAAATATTAACAAGCAAAAGTGAGATTGTAGTAACCCAAATGTGGGGTCCCACTGGGCATGCCATTGTTTATCCTAGTGCACAAGGTTTTTCATTGTATAATTCTCTCATCATGCCAAAATATATCACCTAATCTAGTAGTGCCATGAAGGAATACTAATTAATAAATGAAAGCATTCACAATACTAAAAAAACTAACACTTATGATAGGATGAGGTTATCACCAAAAGGAAGGCAAACCAAGAACGGTAAGCTCATTGTGCATAACCTATGATTACAAAGCTATGTCCCTGATGGATGGGGATGTATGCACATGTTTTGCTCAAGCTTCTAAAGGGTGGGAGGTTTTTAACAAGTTTATACATGGATGATGGTTTCAATAATGGAGGTATGAATGGATTTCAACATTATGATGGTATTTTGATAGTTTTTGGGCTCTCAAAATAGCATTATAAGTTTGCATGAAAAGTGGATGATGAATTAAAGGGCTTTATTTATAGGCCAAGGGGTAGAGGGATGGATGTTCAAGATGCAAGGATGGAAGATTGGTGTGGGAGAGCTAAGATTCTTTCAAAGGGAAACACATGGATTGTGCTTGTTTAGAGCCAATAGAGGAGTGGCACTTGTCATAAGGATGATGAATGTGAGAGGATGGGATAAGGGTTGGTCAAAGGGAGTAATAAGGGAGGTTGAGTGTGTAAGAGACATGTAAGAGGCATAAAGAGGAATGTAAGAGCCATTAATGCACTTGGATGGGTATGGAAGAGGATAAGGAAGATATTTTGACTTTGGTTTGGGTTAGCAAGTCTTAACCCTTGCTTAAATTCATGCACATATTTAGAAGGGGGTTTAGACGTAGCTTAGAAAAGGGCTAGGATGCAAGTGGCTTAGCTTTGATGAGATGGGTTTCTTAGGAGGCTAAGTGGGGTTAGTATGTGTGAATGAGTTGGATTAGGGATAAAGGTAGGTCTTAGGGATGTTTTAAGGGTTTGGAATGATTTGTTAAATGATTTATTTAATAAAATAGGGATATGTGATTAAATTAAATAGATTTGAGAATTTATTTAATTTAATAGAGCAATAGGGATTTAATTGATAATTTGATTTTTGGCTTGTCATTTGATTTTACCAATTGGACTATAGTTAATTAAATTAATTAATTGACAAGGGGATGACAATTAATTAATTAAATAATAAATATTTAATCAATAATGTTCTAGGATATGACTAAATATTATTACTTAATAATGTAATCAGATTTAGCTGTCTACAGTATGTACCATAAAATAATTTTCTTGTGAAGGTTGGCAATTTTTCTTGCATTTTGTTTATTTCAAGTTTTTAAGTTACTCACGCGATGACAACCAACCGATGAATGTTCCCAACTTTCTATTCCATATTCTGAAGAAGAGGGCTTTACTTGTTTGAGGTAAGCTCAACATCATTTCTCACTAGTCTAATTATGATAATAGTGGAAAAGGCATTAAGAGAAAAAACATATATATCATGGGAAAATTTTCTTTTGAGAGAATTTGAAAACCAAACCCTAGGTCCTATAGGGGAGAGAATAGTAAAATGGATTTGCATTGAACATGGCATTAGAAAAGTTATTGAAAAAAATGGAATCAACATCTTTTTTAGGAGATTCTAGAAGTTCTAGGCATAAAAAATGAGAAAGTTTTCCTAGAGTCTCTACTTCTTGATGAAACTAGGCTAAGGGAAAGAAGAAAGAAAAAAATGTATAAAGAAAAGATCACACCCTTGTCTCTAAAAACTAGGGCTTTTATGAGAGAAGAACAAGATGAGAGAAGAATGCCCTCTAGTTCTTGTCAAAATATGAAGGAAAAATTTCCCATAGCCTTAGTTGCTTCCAAAAAGAAGAAAATTTATGTAAAATAAAAAGAAACATCAATAATGAGAAGCCATCGGGAGAAACAAAATCTATCTCTGAATGAAGCACAACTTGGGTCAATAATTAATCTTGAATATTATAATCCACTTAAGCAGGGAATGAATGAAACTAGTGATAGTCAATGAGACTTGTCTAATTCACCATTGGAAATTAAAACAAACAAACCTTCTATAGATTAATAAGATTAAGATTGGGTAGTGATTGAAAAATATTTTAGTTCTAATGAACTTAATTGTAGTTTTTAGAGGAAGGGTTCATCATCAAGAGGACCCTAGTTAGTTAATGACCTTGTTGGATCAAAAAATGGCAATGTCTTAGAAGGAAACTTCCCAATGGAACAACATATACTATAATCATCTCTTTTAGCATCAAGAAGAAAGTTTTTTGAAGATAATTTTTAAGTTTATATGAGCTTTGTGAATGAAATGGAAGAGAAAATACTTAAACAAGGTTTAGATGCACTAGCTATAGTTTCTCATTAGTTTGAAAATCTTGAGAGGTCTAAAGTAGTAAAGATAGACCTTTAAAATGTTAAAATTCCAGTTAATCATGAGACTTCCATTTCAAATGCAATAGGAGAAAACCCTAATGTGAATACAATGTTAGGTGTCTCTCATTCTATGTCATTAGTCTATATTATTTCTGAGATGTCTAATCAGTTGGGTTTTGAAAGAGAGCAGTGAATGAAGCTAAAGAAAAGTTTGAATCAAGACATTGATGATCATTATGATGATCTTTTGGAAAAGGAGGAAAAAATAAAGCAACTACATACAAAGCTTACTAATGTAACTTCAATGATACTTGAATTAATGTATTATCATTACCCATCTCATATTCATGCATTGTTCCTTAAAGAAAAGCTCCTAAATTATCAAATGACTTGTGTAATGAGGGATAAGTCTCCATCTTTGATTGAACCCCTTGAATTTTCCCAAGGTTTTCACAATTCTCTTGCAACCATACAAAATTTTGTGTGATATTTTTGTTCATAAATTTGCAGTACCCAATAATAGAGAACAAAATCATTTTCTATATGTTGGAGATATTTAGTTGAGAGCATTGATATCCTAGACATAGTATGAGATAAGTAGGGAATCAAAGGATAAATCTTATAGGGAATTAGATGAAGAAATTTCCCTTTATGGAATGCCAAAAGCTTTGGATAATAATGTTGAAATCAATTATTCAATTGTATGGTTGTCATTGATGTTACACAAATGCTACATTGTACATGAGCTCACAAGACTCCAATATCAACCAAGAAGAAGTGCAAAAGGAGGCCAAGTTCAATAATCAAGCTTAATTTGAGCTAGATCAGTTAGCAAAGGAAATCTTATGTAACCCAAGTTAGGTCAATTACCAAAGAAGGAGTTCAGTATAAACTGAGTCTGGTTGGTTACCAAAGGAACTTAGTGGTAACTAAGTGACCCAATTTTAGTTGAAATCACATTACTGAAAAACATTTTATTTATTATTTTGGTTTATGTTATTCAATTTAGTGGATGTCAATTGTTTATTTTCAATGGTATTCAAGCCAACTTGACCTTGTATCTCATATATATGAAAGGTCAAGTTGTCGATTGAAAATTTATAAAAGTTGTGGAAGAAGACATGATGGGAATAAACAAGGATTTCTGATTAAGGGTAGAATATCCAAGGAGCTACAAATAAAATTTTGATCAAGGAGGATCTAAAGGTTAAAAAAAACATAGATCTAAATCTACAAATTAGTTCTTTCATCAATTAGTTCAACCATTGTTACTCTCTAACAATTATAGTAGTGAATAAATCTCTTAATAGAGTTGACTTATAATAATTTTATAAGTCCTCTAACAAGGTATCATTTCTAGATTAAAGTTTCCTAAAGACCTCTCACAAGGCCATTCCTAGAAGCATCATTCAAATTCTTTAACAGGATTGCACCTAATGGTATGTTTTGTAACGTTTAACAAGGCTAACTTCAAAAGAGTGAGAGTGTGTAACTAATTGCATTGGCAATTTTCCCAAATTGGGTTTCCACATTAAATCTTGGTGTCTCTTGTGTTCATGTTATTTTATTACTACTTTATATTTCTACAACTAAATTATTAAAGGTTAATTCACATTAGTATTTCAAAATTGCTTTGTTAACCAAGTTAAAGTAGATTTTTAGTTCTAACTGAGGTGTCAGATAAAAGGAGAGTTTTGTATTGACATCAAAGGGATTTGAAATTTTTTTAGTGCTACCTAATTCACCCTTCCCCTCTTAGTTACTCCTCTCTCTTTTCCAAAAATTGGTATCAAAGCATTTGGTGCTTATAGGATAGGTTTCAAGGAACTAAGCTAAAGATCAAGATGTCTCATATAAGGGAGATTTCTAAGTTGAATAGAGGTAATCTCAAAGCATGGAAGGAAATCATGAAGCTACACCTAGAAATTATGGAGACACATTCCTAAATTTTCTAAACATCAAGTATGTGACACCTCCTTGTCCTTTTACTATGGATCAAATGGTAGAAAAGTATAATCACAACATAATGATGATTGACATTACTTCTACTCTCAATTATGTTGAATTTGACGAAGTTGGAGATTTTCCTACTTCTTATGAAATGTGGAAAAATATGAAAAAGATATATATAGGAGATGACAACATGAGGAGAGTCAAAGAAGAAAGTATAAGAGGCTAGTTTGATTAGATGAAGATGGGAGAAGATAAAAATATTACAAATTCTAGTGAAAGAATTAAAGCAAGTGTGAGTAAAATCAAAGCCTTGGGAGGAACAATAGATGATGTGATAGTAGCCAACAAGGTATTAAGAAATATTCTTCGTACTTATGCAATTAGAGTTTAAGCTATTCAAGAGATGAGATGTGATCCCAAAAATGTTATAACTTTGGATGCACTAGTGGGAAGGTTAACAACTATTGAGTTAGATAACTTTGATAACTATCATCCTACATCCCAGAACATGGAATCATCTTTCAAAGCCATAGTAACTCTTGCTAGAAAGGGAGGAAATTCAAAATGCAAATAATCTGATAGCAAAGAAAAAGAAGAAGAAGAATTTGATAATGACCTTGAAGCTATTGAAGACCTGCTTGCAAGAAGATTGTCAGAAGGAAAAGGTCATTATAAAGGAAAAATTGGATTGATTTTTTTATCTTGTGATGAATTTGGTCACATTATAGTAAGGTGTCCAAATCAAAAAAACAAATATTATGAAAATTGAGCAATTTCAAAGGCAAGAAAGATTTCAAGAGATAAAAAAACTACAAAGAGAAAGGTAAGAAGTCTTGCTATATTGCTAAAGATTTTGACAATGATGATGAAGATAAAATGGTGTATATTGCAATTAAAGATGAATTAGATGATGAAGATAATGAGAATATGGTACTCATTCCTCATGTTAGCAAGAATGACACATGGATAGTAGATATTCATTCTTCTCATCACATGACTAGTGATAATACTAAGTTTGAACACTTTGAGCTTTGTGATGGTGGAAGTCCTAAATTTGGAAACAAAAATGAATCATGTTATGTGAAAGGAAAAGGTTGCATTTTATTGACTAATGAGATAAAATGTGATAATGTATACTAGGTTGAAGGACTAAGACACAATCTTCTAAGTGTGACACAACTGAACACCATTGGATTCAAGGTAGAATTCATGAATGGGAAAGCCAAGCTTTTGGTAGCTAGAAATCAGACAAAAGGTAATCCATTCTATCTTGATCTTATTGAAAGTTCATTATTTTTAGCACAAGTAAAGGAAAGTTGGTTATGGCATAAAATAATGTGTCATGTAAACTTTGATAATCTAGTTACTATAAGTAAGAATAGAAGAGTAATAAGTATTCCAAATATGAAGAAACCTAAAATGACCATATGCAAACAATGTAACATTGGAAATATGGGTAATACTAGATACAAAAGTAAGAATTACAATACTAAAAATGTCTTAGGCCTAGTTCATATAGATCTTTGTGGACCAACAAGTAAAGAGAGCTACATTAGGGACAAATTTTTTTTTTGTTGGTGATTACTCAAGGATGATGACAATAATGTACTTGAAAGATAAATTTGAAGCTTTTTAGAAATTTAAATGGTATCTATCTAGAGCTAAAAAAGAAACAAGGAATAAATTAAAATGCCTAATGTGAAATAGAGGAGGAGAATTCATCTATAAAGAATTCAATGAATTTTGCAGTAAAAGGGGAATCGAAAGACAAGTATTTGCTCTTGGTAAAACTTAGTAGAATGGTATAGTAGAAAGAAGAAATAGATCCATCATGGATTTTTCAAGAATGTTGATGATAGAGAGAAATATTGCGTCCAAATACTAGAAAGAAGCAATCAACACTATAGATCATACCTTGAACCAAGTTCAACTAATGAAAGATACATATTAAACTCCTTATGAATTATGATATGGAAATAAACCTAATTTATATTATTTTAAAGTATTTGGAAGAAAATGTTATATCTTAAAAGAGACAAGGAAAGAAAATTTTGGTGTGAAAAGTGATGAAGGCATATTCCTAGGGTACTCCAACAAGAGAAAATCATACAAATATTTGAATCTTTCTACTCACAAGCTCATAGAAAGTGTAGAGGTAAAATTGATGAGTTTGCAAAAAAGAGTGAAGAACTAAGCAAAAAGGAACCTAAATACTATATAAACATTTTTTACTTTGAGCTTCATACTTTACCTATAGCTCAAGAAAATGAAATTGGAAATTAGCATACTTCACCATCCAAGTCCCCAAAAATCACCAATTCAACCTGAGTTGTAGCCTATGCAACCAGAGTCTTAGATAAAAGGCACAATGAAAAAGAACAAAATAAAAAGGTACATTTTTTCTTACTTGGTTTGAACCTAGAAGTATTAAAGATGTATTGAATAATAAAAGTTGGATAGAGGCAATGAATGAAGATATTGAGAAAATTGAAAGGATTAAAACCTAGGTTGTTGTTCCTAGAAAAAATTACAAAATATGTAATTGGTACAAAATGGGTTTTATAAATATGTTTAATGAAAATGAAGAAGTCTCATGGAATAAGGTAATGCTAGTGTGCAAGGGATATGCTCAAGAAGAAGGCATAGACTATAGAGAAAGATTTTCTCCTGTTTCTAGTCTTAGAGAGCTACAACACTACTTGCACATGCTACATTTAAAGGATTCAAATATATCAATTTGATGTAAAATCATATTTCTTGAATGGAATTTTAGAGGAATAATTTTATATTTATTATCCTAAAGGTTGCATTGATCCAAACAAAAGAGACATGGTTTGTAAATTAGACAAAGCTTTGTATGGTCTGAAGCAAGCTCCCAGAGCATGGTATGGAAGGTTATATAGATATCTGATAAAGATCAGTTTTCATAGAATTAATGATAATAGTAGTATGTAAATCAAAGAAGGAACTCAAAATAAGATATTTCCAGTAGAAACATTTGTGGATGATATATTATTCACATGGAGAAAATAACTTATGTAAATCATTTCTTGAAGAAATGATTTTTTTTTTTTGAAATGTCAATGTTTGGAGAGATAAAATTCTTTGTTAGTTTACAAGTTCATCAAATGAAGGATGGCATATACCTTACTCTATCAAAATAAATCAAGGAGATATTAAAGAACTTTGAAATAGAAGAATCCAAACTAGTTGGTACACATATGTCTACCAGACACAAGCTATACAATAATGATAATTTAGAAGAGGTAAATGAGACTACCTATAGATCTATGATTGGGAAACTTTAGTATGTTGTTCACACAAGAATTGATATATAATTAGTAGTTAGTATAATTTCAAGGTTTTCTAAAAATCCTAGAGAAAATTATATGATGGTATTCAAGAGAATAATGAGATATTTAAAAGCACACAAGACTATAGTCTATAGTACAAGAAAGGAGGAAACTTTAAGTTGAAATCCTTTACTAATACTAACTGGGTTGGAAGAATTGATGATAGAAAGAGCACTAGTGGAGGAGCATTATTTCTTGGAAATAAGTTAGTGTCATGGACAAGAAAAAATTAGAATTTCATGTCTTAGTCTACTACAAAGGAAGAATATGTTGCAAGTACATAATTGTTCTAACATAGTCTAGATCAAGAAATTTTTGTCAAGAGTCAAGGAGGAAATAAAGGATCATGTGGTCATCTACTATAATAATACAAGTGCAATCAATACATACAAAAATATAGTAATGCACACAAAGGAAAAACACATTGCAATCAAGTGTAATTTTTTGGGAGAATTAGTTCAAGAAAAAGAGGTAAGATTAGAATATGTTAACAGAAAAGAGTACTTGTTGCTGACCTATTTACCAAGCCATTACCTAAGGATGAATATTTGTATCTAAGAGGTAAGATAGGGGTTAGTCCCATATATTATTATCGCTAGAGTAAAGATTAGTGATGCATCAACCATTCTACATTGAAGATCTATAAAGTTAATGAAAAATTTGACCATGACTCATTACACATGAATCAATACATCAGGTACACTAGAAAAATCATTTTCTAAAGTATTTGGAATTTTATGTCAAAGAGAGAGAGATTTAATAGTCCATATCAAAAGAATTGAAGTAGAGTTGGAAGATTTTGATGAATTAAAGGGAGTCTAAAGATAAGATTTTATAGGGAGAATCTCAAAAAGAGTTCTCATGGATGAGAATCAAAATGAAACTAAGGATATTTTAAATCATTCTCTTTGATCTAAGATTTATTTTCTTATGACATGTGTTAAAATCAATTCCAAAGAGGGAAATTGTTGAAATCAATTATTCAATTGTATGACTGTCATTGATGTTACACAAATGTCACATTGTAACTGAGCTCATAAGACTCCAATAGCAATCGAGTAGAAGTTCATGAGGAGGAAAATTTTAGTAATCAAGTTTAAACCAAGCTAGGTTGGTCACCAAAGGAAATATTGTGTAATCGAAGTCAAGTTGGTTACCACATGAGTATAGTGTAAATTGAGTCAAGTTAGTTACCAAAGGAACTCAATGGGAACCAAGTGACCTAGTTTTGAAGTTGAAGCCAAGTTATTGCAAAAAAGTTTTGGTTATTATTTTTGTTTATGTTATTTGACTCAGTGGATGTTGATTGTCTATTTGCAAGGGTATTCAATCCAAATTGACCTTGTATCTCATATATATGAAAGGTCAAGTTTTGGATTAAAAATATATACAACCTAATTTCCGTCCTATTCCTAAAGCTGCCTACAAAAATGACCCAGATGGAGCTCTCTCTCAAATTCCCCCAAAAGTTGTAATGGTCCAAGATGTGAGAAAATGTTACAACTGTAAGATAGGTGCTCTAGGAGACATGGAAATAAGAAAAGCCTATGAGAAACTATGTGTAGATGGAGTTTTCAAAGAAGAATTCAAAATCATTGAAAGAAAGGGTTTGACTCGAGTTTTAAGCTTTCCCACCATATTCAAAACAGAATGGATTAGACTTGTACTAAGTAAAATTCATGGTGGAAATTTGTGGTTAGAAGATATTCCCATCAAATTGACCAAAGGAATCATACATAGAGTAATAGGGTATCCAACCCTAGATTGGTACAAAACCCTGAGAAGTGAATCAAAGGAGGTTATTGAAAAGAACACTGGTGCCCAGTGGAACAAAAGAGGAATGACAATCCACACCATACAGGATCCTCTAGTTGAGTTTGCTATTAGAGTTATTGCCCATAAATTCTATCAACATAGTAGACTCAATAGTGTACCATGTATTGTAGTAGATGTAGGCTACAAATTGGTGAAAAAGGATTATGCTTATGATCTTGCTGAACTATATGTACAATAGATCAATGAAAACCTAGCTGCCATAAAAAGAACAAAGGGCACTCAATGCAAATTTGGAGCAATCCTAGTTTGCATATTCTTTTATGTTCAGAATGAGTTTCCTTCTTTTGGAAAAGTGGCATGGAGGAATGACATAACCATCATTTCCCAAATCAATGAATATATAGAGCAAATGGGAGAAAATTTTGATGCCTCGATGACAAGCTATTTTGAGGATTTCAAGAAATCCATGAAGCAAAGATCAAGGATACCAACTTCCTTAGTAGAAAAACATACTAATGATATATGTTTCTTAGTTAAAATTGATTTTACTTATATTCTAGTAGTAATACCAAGGGTAGGATGGCTAAGGCCATTTGGATATGAAATTAATATTGATGAGGCATCTACAGCAATAACTGCATTATTGGCAGAAGAAATAGATAAAAGTGCTCCACATTTTGGCACTTATGATGTGGTAAGATCAAAGATAAACATGGAATTAAAAATTTCTTCCACATTGAAGAAGAAAGAAAAATTATTAAAGAAGATTAAGAAGAAATTTGGTAAAGAAATTGAGGCTGAGGTAGAAGAAGAAGAAGATGACAGTGATAATGAAGATGAGCAAGAAGAAGGGCCAATGGAATTAACTCAAGGTCTTGGAGAAGAAAAGGAGGAAGGCATAGAGGAAGAAGAAGCCAAGGAAGCACCAATTGAAGCTGAGCCAAAGAAGAGAAAGGCAACAGAACAACCTTCAGCTAAGCCCAGATCAAAGAAAGCTGTCATGCCATCACCTCCAAAGCCAACAACATGAGCTACAACAAGGGCCTCCACTCAAAAGGCTAAAGAAGAAGTTACAAAGAAGAAACAAATCAAGGAAACACAGGAAGAGCTAAGGAAAAGAAGAAGATATGTGGCTCAACCTGAGACTGATGAAGAAGATCAATCTGAAAAGGTAAGCCATTCCTTAGTTGATATCGTATGTAAAAAGATTGGAAATAGTGACTTAAGTAATTTAAATAAAGTTGATTTCAATAAATTTAATAAAGAAGAATAGAATAGAATAGAAGAAACAATCTATGGAATGATGGCACAATTCAAGTACACTCCACTTGAATTAGATGGGCAATTTCCAAAAGAACTATAAAAAATTGTAGAAGACAAATGGCATTTTTGTTTGAAAATGGAGAAGGAGATGAGGGAATCAACCCTAGCGAGTGTATTGCCAGATTTGACTAGGGAACAAGTAAAGAATGGAGTTAAAAGACATAATAATAGGTTTACACCTAAATACAGGGCATTCTTCATACTCCAAAATAGGATGGAAGAGATTGTTCAAAAAACAATGAAATCATGGAAGAACTTGTACAAAAGGATTGAAGACTTTCTTGAAGAAGAATACAAGGAAGAAGCTACTATACCAATAGAGGAGAGGAGAAAAAGGAAAGAAGATGAAGAAAAGAAAAGAAAAGAAGAAAGGAAAGAAGAAGAAGAAAAGAAAAGAGAAGAAGAGAAGAGGGAAGAAGAAAAGAAAGATGGAGAGGAGGAACAGACACAAAAATAGGATATAGTGGCAACAGTTGAGCAAGAGCAGCAACCAGATTAGAGTGTGCAAGACACACAATTGCCACCCCCTAGCCCTCCTCAAGCATCTATCTCACCTGCAGACACTGTAACTATTACTAATGTTCTTGATACTTCTGGTTAGAATATCAATCCATTAACTGCAGAAGATCTCAAAAGAATTCTTGACCAATCTACACAACAAGCAATATTATGTATAGATCCAATATTGGTTAGTATAGATGAATTGCAAAAACTAGTAGAAAGTATAGTCAAAGATAATGTGAATCCACAAGAACCACCTTCTATCATCTCTACAACTACTAGTAGTCAATTTCAAATGCCAACATGCATAGTTGATGCTGCAAGACAGAAGCCAAGTGCAACTACAGAGAAAGGAACAAAACAAACATGGCATACTATTACATCTGATCCTACAGCACAAACACAAGATGAACTTCCACAAATTACAATAATTGATCATGGCAGACAGAAGGAGGAGGAAATAGTGAAAACCCCTAAAGAACAGGAGGCAATAAAAACATTAATAAATTTTCCTACCTCAGGAACTCCTTCACATCAGCCATTGCAAATATATGTCCCAGGATCTACCTCTACCAGAGTTGCAACGGTACTTCACTATGGAGACCCTAAATTAGATGAGGAGATAGTCATACTGAGCTATGACTCAAAATCAATAACCATTGATCAAATCAATGAGGTGCAAGAAGTACTAAATAGGAGAAAAATACAAGAAATACTCAAGAAGGAGTATAAACAAAAGAAAACACTATATGAGATTAAGGACATCTTTATGGATGCCTTCAGTTTGCAATCACCAGATGAGTCAAAGCATATCACAAAGCAATTAACAGATATTGTTGACTAGGTGACAAATGAAGATCTAGAAACAAATGCCAAAATTATGGAATGGTCAGAAAGAAAATTTCAAGGGAAAGTAAATGAGAAAATATCAAGTCAAATTGCACTTTCACAAGTTGAATTGGAAAAGCTTATTGACAAAGTGAAAAAGGTACTTGAAAATATATTCTCATTGTACAAAAAGTTGTGTGATTTCTCTTACTTCACAGAAGAAACAAGCCAAAAGATACTGAGCTTGGAAAGAAATTTAAACATTTCAAGCATGCAACTACCAAATGATCCAGCTCAAAGTGAGAAGCATTTTGCTCAATCGCTTCACACTCACAAAGAAATAGTTGTATTAATAGTAGATGAGGCTAATATCAAGGCAAAATTAATATAGCTCCAATCTTCCATTATCCTACATTTAGAGATACTCCATAAAGAGCAAGTATATGCTGAAACTGTTCTCAAGAAAGACCCAAATCTTTCTACATCAGATGGACTCATTCATCTTGCTGCCAAGACTGCCATCCAGCATAAGTCACTGGAAATTGCTTTGAACAATTGGGATGCAGCTCTCAAGATTATTATGGAGGTAAACAACACAGTTTTGGCTAAATATGGTCTTAACCCTTAAACATTCTTTGACATAAGTGTCAAAAAGGGGGAGAAAATTGACATAATAGGGAAGATACAAATTTTATGAGATGAATTAATGGGGGAGAAAAGATACAAAGGAGGTGCATGATATACAGATAAGGAACAATTAACTCAGGGGGAGTTACAAAATTTTTGAGGTATATATTGTAAGATTGTGAGTTACAAATTTTGATCAAGTTTTCTTTAAACACTGTATATACCAATCAGATTAGTAAATGTACTTATAAGGTCAGTTAAGTGTTTTTGTCACTCATGTCAAAGGGGGAGATTGTTAACCTCATAATGGTTTTGACACTTGAGTACCAACACACTTAATCACATTCCACATTGGAGCCGAGTACACAATGCACGCCAAGCCACAACAAATGCCGAGTGATCTTCATGTGCCCAGTAATTTTTAGATACTGAGTGTTAACAAGTGCTGAGTGTTAATAAGTGTCGAGTAACATAAGGTACCGAGTGATACAGTTTTGTTTAGGTGTTGAGCTATCCAGGAAATAGCATGTGCCAAGTATCAACAATACTTCAGGAGCTGAGTAAGTCAGTATATCAACATAAGAGTTTGTAATTGCACAAACTATGATGCAAACCATTTTTACAACTGACATAAGGTAAATCTCAAAGGATTTAATGATGAGATCAAATCTTTGACTTTTCCTATGTAATCTACATGCAGCCAATAAGAAAAATGATGAAGGCATGCAACCAATAGAAGAGGTGCAAATAATAAGTAGAAAATGAAGATTGAATATGGATCGTAGATCCATACCTAACCCTAAATCCTCAAATGTCTTTATAAGGAAGATGAAATTTAATTGAAAATAATATGAGTGGACATAAAAGGGTGCACAAGGAAATCTACTTTCAAAAGCGAGGGTTATTAGATCACAAAAGGATCAAGATTAGAGAAAGCGGAAAAGCTGCCTACATTCAGCAATCAAGGATTGTAATCTATTAGGTTCATGATACCTAATACTTTCTAGGAATTGTATTAGAATGAAAATCCTATGGTGATAGTTTAGCTTAACAACTACTTCGCAAATCCTTTAATTAGGTGATTAAAATCCTTTAACAGGGTGACACTTCATGTTAAGTGTTTGTAAATCCTCTAACTAGGTCACTATTGACATAGTGTAAAGCCTTTAACAAGGTAGACCATCAGAAGTGGTTGAACAATATTGTTGTAGTAATTTTTGTGGGTATCATCCCCACCCCAATTTTACCTTCTTATTCTTGGAGGATTTCTAGGTTACCAAATTCCAATGTTACGAGTTGTTGATGCATGTGTTTAGTTTCATATTTGTTTGATGTATTTACATGCATGCAATTTACTATCAGTTAAAATTTTTATTGGCTAAAGTATGATACTTATGATTCACCACCTCCCCCCTCTCATAAGTACTCTTTCCATATTTGAATATTCCAACAGACTTAACAGTCATTTTTAAAATCTTCTAAAAAGGTGGCATTTATATATTTTGGTATTCTAAAGACCTATAACAATTTCATTTCTAATAGGGTGATTCAAATTCTTTAGCAGGGTCACACCTAATAGTGTGTTTTGTAGCCTTTAATAGGTTTGGCTCCTAATAGGGCTCACTCTAGAAGAGTGAAAAGTTGTTACTAGTTGCACTGGTGGTTTTCTTAAATTGAATTTCCACATTAAATATTGGTGTCTCTTGTATTCATGTTATTTTATTACTAATCTATCTTTCTACAACTAAATTACTAAAGGTTCATTCACATTAATATTTCAAGATTTTTTTGTTAACTAAATCACTATGGATTTATAGTTCTAACTAAGCTGTGAGTTAGATGGAGAGTTTTGTATTGACATCTAAGTGATTTGGAATTGTTTTAGTGGTAACTAATTCATCCCTCCCCTCTTAGTTACTCCTCTTATATTTCCAACAATTGGTATCAGAGCATTTGGTTCTTACTAGACATGTTTCAAGGACCTAAGATAAAGATCAAGATGTCTTATAGAAGATAGATTCCTAAGTTGAATAGAGATAACTTCAAAGCATGAAATGAATGCATGAAGCTACACCCAACAACTATTGGATAAACTAGCCTAGCATTTCTAGAAAAAAAGTATATGGCACCTCCTAGTCCATTAACTATGGCTTAAATGGTACAATAGAAGAATCACAACACAATGATGATTGATACTGTTTATCTTGATCACAGATTGGTTTTGACATATGAGTGTTTATACACTTTAGTCATTTATGAGTTAGAACTTAGTTCATGCCAAACAAGTAGTGCATGTTGAGCATAGCATGTTAGATAGTGCATGTCAAGTAAACAATAACTGTTGAGTAAATAGTTAGTGCCGAGAAAACAATATGTGCTCAATAATTCATATGTTGAGTGACAATATTGAAGTTATAGTTGATCTCAAGAATTAGGGACTTTAGATGCCAAGAAAAATAGTTTTGACATAGTTTTTTTTAATGGCACAAACTACTATGTAAATCATTTTGAAGTTAACTTAAGGATTGCTTTGTAATCCTAGATGATAAGAACTAATCTTAATTAAGAATCCCTATTTAGTACATGTAGCCAATCAATTAAAGGGATGAATTGAGAAGCTAGATGGATGAATTAAAATTATTGATTCATAGATAAACCTAAGTAACCTAGGTCTTCATAAAGAGGAGAAACCCTAAAACATGGTATGAGCAAGAAGAGAAGTTTGCATGTGCAAATATAGCATTCATGGTGGCTAAGGAGATGTGAATTTAGATACAATTCCAAATTAGTTGGAGGAGAACAAAGGAAGGGAATTAGAGGATAGAATTGATACATCTAATCAAAGAGGGATCAAAGATACATGCAAAGAGGTGATATGTATTAGTAGAGTGCTAACCGCATGATCATTACTAAGACATTTTAGCACGTGAATTAGTTAAATATCTTAGTAGAGTAGTCTTAACAAGCTATTATAAATCCTTTAACAAGGTTCTTACATCATTTTAAGTTGAAATCCTTTAACCAAGCACACTTCTAACAGAGTGTTGAGATCCTTTCATAGGGTAAGATCTAACAATCTTGTAAGCCTTTAAAAAGGAAAACCTTTCATAGGGTAGATCATATTTCATGATCAAATATTGTAACCTTCATTGGATACACTTACAATTGTAGTAGTAAAGATTTGTGGGTGTGATCCCCACCCCAGTTTTATCTTCTCATTGGATGGTTTCTAGGTAATCATATCATGTGTCATATGTGTGAATGTTTATTATTTTTCATGGTATGGATGCATATGCTTAATTTGGTATTTTATTCTACATGAAAGTTGTGATATGGATGTGTGGTGAATGAATTTATGGTCAAAGTTTTGAAGGGTTAATTCAACCGCTTCACCCCACCCCTCCCTCCCTCTTAGAGTTTACTTCCCATATTTTATTTTCAACAATTGGTATCAGAGTCTAGTTCTTTGGAAAGGAAAGCTTTGTAGCTTTGAGGAAAGATCTTGAAGATGGAAGTCTACAAGTTGGAAAAGACTAAAGAGAATTGAAAGATTGAAATCTAGATTGCCCTACATCAGTTGAATGAAGCAATAGATGAGTTGAAGTTATCATTGAAGAGAAGGACACACAACACCAATAGATTGACACTACTAAATTGTTTGTAGATGGAAACACAAGTGAATTTTATGTTGCAATTATAGATCTCATGGAAAATAATGGAGCCCTGACTAAAGAGGTCAAAAATCCCAAGATACAACAAGAAGTCCAATCAATATTTCTATATGAGGTGGCCAAGTAGAAAAAGAAAGTTAAAGAGAAAAAAGTCATGATTGAAGATGAGAAAAGGATACTAACCAATAGAATAGAAGAGAAGACATTAGAGGTGAATAAGATTTCTCACATGAAACTAGAAATGTTGAATAAAATGATGATTTCCAATCATGAATTAAATGGAAAAGATATTGAAACTACAATATTGAAGTTCCAAAATGAACAACTAATAAATGATCTAAAAAGGGAAAAGGAGTTTGCTGAAAGTTTCAATAGACCTAGTGAAGTCATCAAGTATTTTGGAGAAATTGATGAGATCTCCTAGATCCAATAGTGATACTATTAGATTGGGTTACACCAGTACTGAAGAAGGAGAATCATCTAAAAGTGGTGTATAGGAGAAAAAATGGTAAGAACTCCAAACCTACTTGTCATAATTGTGGAAAATTAGGACATACTACTAAATTTTGTAGGACCAAGACTGAAAATTAGAATCCTAAGAAGAAGTTCATGGGTCATTTCTACAAGTGCAACAAGCAAGGACACTAGGCACATGAATGTAGAATCAAGACCATGAGCACACAAAGATTTTAAGGATACTGCTATAACTTTCAAAAGTATAGACAAAGAGCATATGTGTGTAGATCCAAGCCCAAGTGGTCATCAAACAAGAAGAAAAAGGTAAAGCACAATTGAAACTCTTATAATTATTATAATAATACTAGGTATACTTGTCACTACTGTGAAAAGTATGGAGATGTTCCTGAGAACTACATAAGAACACACTTCAAAAGTGATTATAGTAGATGGTTAAGTCAAACTACATGTTTTAGTTTCTTAAAGACTAATAAGGAGAGGGGATGAACTAATCACTAGTTCATGCTACTAGTCTACCACTGAGATCTAAGGTGACTTCCAAGTCCAAAAAACTAGATCTATAGGATCCCTCTTATGCAAAGATCCTCTAATCCCAAAACCCACTCTTCTATCTTGAAAAAAATCCTCTTCTTACCACTTGTGAGGTTCTCATGCTAGATGATGCAAGACCTCTCAACACAAAGCAACTCAAAGCAACTCAAAGCATTTATCTTCCTCTTGTTCCAAGAAATTAGGGATTTACTCAAATTTCTTCCACTAACTAGAAAAAAATTTCTTTAGAGACTTCCAATAAATTTGTTAGTACTCACAAATTTTCTAGTTTTTGGGTCTCCAAAAGGTCATACAACATCTCTGCATAGATTAAGGGGTTTAAAGGGTTTCTTGGCCTTTTTAGATCTATCTATTGTATGGGCTAGTTTGGTGCCTTACAGGATTACTATCAATATCTCCTTCTTCCTAAGGATTCCATAGGTTTTTTGATATTTATCTTCACAACCCTATTGTCTATAAGCTCTACAATTTTAATCTTCCCTATCTAGGCCTGCGCTGGTTTGCATAGGGCCAGAGCTTAAAATGCTTCCATGGCTTTTGAGGGCCCTTCCTTCTACAAGAAAGAAGTACACAGAGTAAACTCACTATCTCCAAGAGGCCATATATTTTCTATAGAGGGATAGTGAATTACATGTTCCTCAATGCCAACTACCTAGTTCAAGATAGTGAACTGGGAAAAACAAGAAGATTTGCAAAGAGGAAAAGAAACACACACACACACACACACACCTACCTTACTAAAAAAAAACTAGTATAAACAACACAAATTAAAATTCCAAGATGTTACAACAATTAATTTAGCATACAAAAGCTTGCATTTCTCTCTATTTTTTCTTTTTACATTCAAAATCCAAACTACAATATATTGTTTGTACAATGACACCCACATACTAGCAACTTTACGATTTTGTAAGATTATATACTATCTCTTAGGTATTTTCCCATCACAACCAAGGTTTCCATCAGTCTCCAACATGTTTGGAAGGGGTTGTGCAATGTTTTTCAACAACATTTGGAGAGTTTCAACCTTTTTACCTTGCAACTTTTTGTTTACATCTTTTTTTTGACATCTTTTTCTTGCCAAGTTGGCTAACTCTTAGCTTTCCAAGGCTAGAGACCCTTGCCTAGGCTAGAGATCTATCCTAAGACTTCATGTAAAGGAATACCTTACTAATTCCAAGGCCCCTCCTAGGACACTTATTACTTCCTTTCCCCTAACCAATATTTCCAAAGCACACAACTAGGTCCTTAGACCTTGTTCTAGTTACAAAACTCTCTCAAAGCATAGCACAACAAAATTTCTTTTAGTGATGGCCCTCTATCTCAAGGTTCACCTACACCATACTCCCCACCAAAGAAGCTAATTACCCTCTAGAAACAAAAGGTGGGGACCTATTCCCTAAAGTTTAAAGTAATTTTCAAGGATCCAAGTAGCTTTTGAATCTGGCATACCTTACCATTTGACAAGGTGTTCCTTATAGGTTCCATTCCTGGTCTTTGTATGAACCTAAGAGTCCAATATATTCTCTAATTGTAGCTTGGAATTAGGGGGTATATCTACTACCTAAGCCTCCTTCTTATATTCTTCCACATGGTGATCCTCCTTAGTATGAGGTCCTCTATTTTGGTTACAATTGATTAATTGTGTGTTGTCTTTGATGTTACAAAAATATCATGATCATTATAAGTTAGTATATGCCAAGCTTACTTAGGAAGTGAAGATAGTTCTCAGTGTTTACTAAGTGTTCTTTTGTTTTCCTAGTTTAGAAGACACTGTCTATCAAGTTCACTTAGGTGTCGAAGGATAGTTGTAGAAAGAGAGTGTTAATTGAGCTCACTCAGGTAACAAAGGAAAGATGGATGGAACTAGTGCTAACCAAGCTCACTTAGTTGCCAAAGGATTTTCATAAATTTATAGTGTTAATCAAGCTTCTATTGGTTAATTAAGGAAATCATTTCAGAGTTAGTTTCTACTGAGCAGGGTTAGCTAGCCAAGGATTTTCCTATTTTGTTGTATTGAGCTTAATTGATCTATCTATTAATTATAGCCAATTGAGGTAATGAATATTGGTTACTATAAGTTGTATTTAGCTGACTTGACTAAATGAAAGGTATAAGTATAAGGTCAAGTTTTGATTTCAATGTGTGGAAGAAAGTGTGCAAGTGAGTGCAAGAGAATGTGCAAATTATGGTAAGCATAAGAAGTGAATTTGAAGGATAAGCTAAATATCCTTGTGGCGTAGTAAAGCCATATTTAATCAAGAAGGATCATGTACAAGCTAGAATAGAGATCTCAAATTAGCAATTAAGTTGCATTCAAATCAGGTCATCTTAGTGTTACTCTCTAAACATTGTAGCAGTGATTTAAATCTCTTAATAGAGTTAGCTTAACAACTATTTGAAAATCCTCTAACAAGGTGGCAATTCCATTGAATTGTTCTCAAGACCTCTAACTAGGTCACTCCTTGTAGGGTGATTAAATATTTTGATAGGGTCACACCTAACAGTTTTTTTTGTAGCCTTTAACAGGGTTAGCTCCTAATAGGGCTCACTTCAAAAGAGTGAAAATTAGTAACCAGTTGCTATTGGTGGTTTTTCCCAAATTGGGTTTCCATGTTAAATCCTAGTGTCAAATATGTTTATGTTATTTTCTTTATGTTTTTGCAAATAAGTGAAAATAATGGTAATCTTAGATAACATCTAATGGTTCTTAAGTTAATCTTTTATCGAGCTAATCTAGTTACTACTGAGTTACAACATTCTATTTGTTTACCAAACTTCAACAGTATCCAATTATTTATTTGCATTTTGTACTAACATCAAAAAGGATCTGGGATTTATTTTTGTAGTAACTGATTCACCCCTCCTCTCTGAATTACTCCTCTTATATTTCCAACACTATGTACTTAACTAGATATACCACATTGAAGATGGGAGAGATGGCCAAATCATCTAATAGCCCAACTTTGTAATTATTCTTCCCATAGTTGGCTAGTATAGGACATGGCCCAAGCCTTCTCATCTAGAGCTTTGTGGAAGTCCCTTTTTCCCTCCTTACATTATTTAAGTGGACCATGACCAAGTCCCCTACACCAAACTATAAACCTCTTCTCTTGAGATTAGCTTTGTACTTAATCTTCTTGGTGTTTTCAATGAGGGATTGTTTTAGTTGATCATGCACTTCTTTCATAGATTGACTAAAATCTTTAGCATAACCACTATTAGGGACTTGACATTCTAGACTTCTTAAATCACATACACACCTAGGATGTATACCATAGACAATATCAAGGGGACTCTTGGGAGTAGTCCTATTAATGCTATCATTATAAGAAAACTCTACTTTGTGAAGGACTATGTCCCATGTCAAACCATATTCCTTGGTTAAGAGCCTCAACAAATTTCCAAGTGTTCAGCTGACCACCTCAATTTGACCATCAGTTTGAGGATGGTAGGTTGAACTAAATGCTATATTGGTACCTAGCCTTTTCCATAAAGACCTCCAAAAGTCTCCCATAAATTTTCTATCCCTGTTAGATACAATGCTACTTAGCAAGCCATGAATCCTCACAACTTCCTTGAAAAAAAAATAAGAAATATGACTTGCATCATGGGCGACCTTTACATGGAATGAAATGACTCATTTTTCTAAATCTATCCACTACTACATATATGTTATCAAAGCCACTCTTTGTTCTAGGTAAACCAACCACAAAATCCATACTTACACATTCCCATGGTCTATTTGGCATTGAAAGAGGCTAATTATAAAGTCCTACATTTTTAGAAATGCCCTTTTCTCTTTGACATATGATGCATTGCTCAACTTATGTTCTAGCATCTGTTTACATTTTAGGCCAATAGTCATATCTTTGGACCAATTCTAAGGTCTCATTTAAGCCAAAATGGCCACTCAAACTCCCGTTATGTTTTTCTTGAATGAGGTTCTCCCTCATGGATCCTTTTGGTTCATACAATTTCCCTCCTTTGAAGAGTAGCCCATTCCTCAATATATATTTTGCAAACTCACAATGAAAGTGATTTAGATGCTCTTGAGATACCTTGTATGCTGCTATAAAGTCTCCATGAATTTGGTATGGTTCCCTGAAGCTATCCAATCCTATGCTCCTTACTTGGATTTCTTGAACAATGAGTAGCCTTCCACTTAGGCCATCTGCTACTTTGTTGAGCTACCCCTTCTTATGCATTATGGTGAAGGTATAAGAGTACAAATACTCTACCCAATTGACATGTCTATTATTCAATTTGTCTTGGGAGTTGAGAAAACTCAAAGCTTGATTATCAATTAACACTACAAAAACCTTAGGCAAAAGATAATGCCTCCATTTTCTAAGGGATTGGACAAGTGCATAAAGTTCTAAGTGATAGCAAGAATATTTTTTCTTTGCTGCATTTAACTTTTCACTAAATAAAGCCATTGGTCCATTGCTTTGACTTAAAACTCCTCCCATTGCTATGTTACTAGCATCACATTCCATGACAAAAGGTTCATTAAAAGTAGGTAACCTTAGGATAGGCTAAGTAGCTACCTCTTTCTTCAATGTTTCAAATCCCTTGTCTGCTACAGGTGTCCACATAAATTTGGTATTCATTCCACCCTTGATAGTATCCATCTTGGGAGCACATATCCCACTTAAGTTCTTGATGAACTTTCTATAGTTTTGAGTTAGCCAACTTCAATGGCATTCTTCAGAGTTATCCAACTTAATATTGCTGCAACTTTAGTCTTATCCATTTTAAGATCTCCTTGAGATAGAACAAAGCCTAAATAGACTAGTTCCTACTTCATGAAATTATGCTTGTCTAGATTGATGGTTAAGTGTTCCTCTTTTAACTTAGACAACACAATCTTAATATGCTCTAAATGTTCCTCTCTGCTCATACTGAAAATTAATATATTAGCTAAATAGACTACCACAAACTTACCTATGAAGTATTTCAACACCTAATTCATGAGCCTCATGAATGTACTTGGAGTATTGGAGAGGCCAAATGACATTACTAGCCATTCATAGAGTCCTTTAGTGGCTTTGAAATTTCTTTTCCACTCATTTCACTCTTTTATCCTTATATGATGATAGCCACTTTTAAGGTCTATCTTGGTCTAATACTTAGCCCCTCCTAGGTAATCCATTAGGTCCTCAATCATTGGAATGAGAAACCTATACCAGATTATGATCTTATTAATGGCTCTAGAGTCTTTGCACAATCTCCATGTTCCTCCTTTTTTAGGTGCCAAAATAGTGGGTGCAACACATGGGTTAATGTTCTTTCTTATTAACCCTTGATCCATCAATTCTTGTACTTTCTTTGGAAATTCCCTATTTTGTTCAAGAGTGAGCTTGTAAGTTGGCTTATTTGGTAAAGAGCCCCTAACACCAAATCTATTTGATGGCTGATTACTCTCTAAGGTGGCAAGGTTGTAGGTGCTCCATCTAATATGATGCTCTTGAATTCCTTCAAAATCTACTAGACTTCATGAGGTATGTCCTCCTTCTTATTCTCTCTCTCTTTCCTAGGTTTTACCACAATAGCATAACCCACTCCTTCTTTTTCAATAGTTTTCATGAACTATTTTCCCTTCAACATTAGTACATTAGGTCCACTTCCTTGGCTATCTGATTCAAGTACTGACTGAATTTTATAACTGACTCCATCCTTTCTAAATGTGTATGAGTTGAGCTCACTATTTTGTATGGCCCTTCTATCAAACTACCATGTCCTACCTAGTAATAGGTGATAGTAATCCATAGGTAAAACATCACATAAAATCTTGTCTTTATATCCTCCTATTGTGAACTCAATCCATGCTTGCTCATTCACTAAAACATGTTTCTCTTTTTTTAACTAAGTGACTTTGTAAGGAGTGCTCTGAGGTATTATGGGAATCTTGAGCTTAGCTATGGCCTCTTCTAAAATTATGTTATTAGTAGACTGAGAGCCTATGATGACTTGGCAAACCTTCCCCATAATATTACACTTGACCTTGAAGAGTGACCTCCATTACTTGGACACTTCTTTAACTAGTTCCTTAATCAAAATCCTCTTTATCATCAAATTCTCACCACTCTTTGAATCCAACTAGAAATTAGGTGACTTCACACTTGGGACATCTCCATGTACATATGCCACTTTCTTTTTAGCTTGTGATGTTGATCCCTTTTCAAGACACCTATGGGTAGGGTGCCCTAATTGTTGATTGTAGTAACACTTCATAGTAGAAAAATAATATAGTCCCCCTCCTCTTGGTGATCTACCTCTTCCTTCAAATCTTCTATCTCTTCCTAAACCACCTCTTTGACTGATCTCTCCACTTTTTTCAGTCAGCTTGGACTCACCTTAGGATGTACTATCATTGCTTCTACCTCCATAACTTTTCCTATGTCCTTAGCTATCTCTACCTCTTCTTGTATTATTTGAGGTCCATTCTTGCTTCCTCTTTCCCTTCTCTTCATCCTTTAGAGAAATTTAGTAGCATTGATAGAGTATTTCATTGGTGATGAGACTCATGCCTTTTGGGATGGATTAGTTAAGCCCATTCAAATACGTTGGTAATCTAATGCTTTCATCTTGCACCACCTTGGACCTTAAGCATAGTTTTTGAAATTCTTTAGTGTATGAGTGTACATCCATCTCCTTCTATCTAAGGTTTTTCCTTCTCTTATGTAGTTGTATCTCATAGTCTTTAGGGATATAAGCCTACCTGATTTTAGCCACCATTCCTTTCCAAGTGACAATGGGGCTCTTTCCTTCTTTTTCACTTTTTGTTTGGACATATTTCCACCAAGTTAGAGTAGTAGCTCTTAACCTTGACTTTTACACCTTGACCTTTTAAGCATCAGAGACACCATCACACTCAAAATGGTTCTCCATTCCTTCAATCCAATCCATGATGAGATTTGGATCCATCTTGCCACTGAACAAAGAGATGCCTTCCAAGGCCTTTCTATTTATTACTTTTAGTGTGTTCAAGAGAGTTTCCTCTAGTATAACAAGGTCTAATGTTGTGGCATCTTCCTCTAATTAAATCTCCTTCTCTTTGGCTTCCTGCTCTTCTTTTAGTTCTATCTTATCTTTAACTTTTTTTTTGTGTCTTGGACATTACTTAACAACTATTCAAGTTATGCTAATAATTCCTTCAACAAATTATTATCTTCCTCACGTTCTTCTCCCTTCTTGTCCAATTCAATATTGGCCACCATCTTGCTAGATCCACTGGATTTAGTAGGTGAAAACATTCACCTTTCTCTTCAATTTTTTTTTCCATACCTTTATAAGGCTCTGATACCACTTTATAGGGAGAGGGGATGAACTAATCACTAGTTCATCCTACTAGTATGCCAATGAGACTTCCAAGTCCACCAAGATGGATCTATAGGATCCCTCTTATGTAGAGATCGCGTAATTCCAAACCCCACCCTTCTATCTTGAAAAAAATCATCTTCTTAGCAATTGCTAGGTTCTCATGCTAGATGGAGAACACTCAAGGTTCCTAAACTATTCTAGGTATTTCTTGTCTAATATTTACAAACCTCTTATAGGGTCATGGAGATTATGTAAGACCTCTTAACATGATTTTTTCATTTTCCAAGCCAACTCAAAGCATTTATCTTCCTTATCGATTCCACACTTTTCCACCTAAATAGGGCAACTAGAAAAGAGCCCCAGTTAGACAACTTGCTCTGAGAAATCAAGGATTTACTCAAATTTCTTCCACTAACTAGCAAAAACTTAAAATATTTTCAATCAATTTTTTGTACTCACAAATATGCCATACAACACCTCTATACAATTTGAGGGTTTTTAAGGGTTTCTTGGCCTTTCTAGGTTTTTTTGCTATATGGGCTAGTTTGGTGCCTTAAAAGATTTCTATAAATCTCTCCTTCTTCCCAACGAGTCATAACTCACTCCCTTTTCTACTCTATCCTTTTTTTGATGTTGATATTCACAACCCTACTATCTATAAGCTCTACAATTTTAATCTTCCCTAGTTGGGCATGCACTGGCTAGCCTAGGGCAAGAGCTTAAAATTTTTTTTATGGCTTTTGAGGGTCCTTCATTTTGAAAGAAATAAGTATATAGAGTACAATCACTATCCTCAAAAGGCCATACTATTTCTACAATGGGACAGTGTGTTACATGTTCCTCAATGCCAACCGCCTGGTTTAGGACAATAAATTGGAATAAAAAAGATTTACAAATAGGAAAAGAAACACACACACACACACACACACACACACACACACACACACACACACACACACACACACACACACACACCTACCTTACTAAAACAAAACTACTCTAAATAACCTAAATTACAATGCCACAATGTTAAAACAATTAATTAAACACACAAAAGCTTTCATTTCTCTCTATTTTGTCTTTTTACATTCAAAATCCACACTATAATGTATTGTTTGTACACTGACACCCACATACTAGCAAATTTATGGTTTTTTAAGCTTATATATTGCCTCTTAGGTCTTTTCCCATCACAACTAGGGTTCCCATCTATATCTACCATGTTTGGAAGGGGTTGTGCAATGTTGTTGATCAACATTTGGAAAGTTGCAACTTTTTTACCTTGAAATTTTTTGTTTAAATCTTTTTTTTTGGACATATTTTTCTTGCCAAGTTGGTTAACTTTTAGCTTTCCAAGGATAGAGACTCTTTCTCAAGCTAGAGACCTATCCTAGGACTTTATTACAAGGTGTACCTTACTAATTCCAAAGCCCCTCCTAAGACACTTATGACTTCTATCCCCTAATCAATATTGCCAAAGCACACAACTAGGTCCTTAGACCTTTATCCTAGTTATAAAGCTCTCTTAGATCATATCAAAAAAAAATTCTATTGGTGAGGGCCTTATGTCTCAAGGTGCCCCTTTGCTAAAAACTTGTCACATAAGAAAACATTATCCAACAAAGTCAAAGGCACCAAGCAATGAGTTCAACAAAGGCAAAGGAAAGGTAGATGTTGAAGAAGTAAAAGTGAAAATTAACAAAACATGGAAGAAGAAGGAATATTTTAGTACATCAAGTTCAAATGGGATCATTTCACCCAATGAGGCAGGTGATCACACCATCACCAATTAAGATATCAAAAGTTATGTGTGGGACTGATATTTAAATGATATACCATGCACTAGTTCCAAGGATTTAGTTCTAAAAGGATAATATATGCATGAAGAAAGATACAAAGTGTTGTTTAGAGACTATAATAAATCTTTAAGTTTTGTCAATTTTCATGTTGTTTCTGAGCATGAAAATTATCACTTAAACTACCAAGTGAAATCTAGTTGATGTCGAGCTAACATAGGTGATAGTGTTGGCCAAGCTCATAGTGGTTGCTGAGAATGAAAGAAATTACATGGAAGCTGATTGGGTTGGAATTACTATTGAAGTCAAGCTTATAGTTGTGTAATTACAAAGCATTAATTACAAATTTTTAATGGCTATATGGTTTATTTTCAATTTCATTTGACATCGTTTGAATTTGGAGAAAGCATAAAGAGTTTAAGAAAAATTGAAGAGATCATTCTAAGCATTTGTAGACTAGATTCAACCATCATTCAGTACCATTCAAAAAATTTGTAAAGGTATTGTAGCACTAGAAAATGGGTTGAAAGCATAACATACTATGAGAAATCACAAAACTCAATAATCATATGTTAGCATGCACTAGTCTACCATGAAAGCCAAACTAATTAAGAAAGCAATAGAAACCCCCTTTCTTTTGTAGCTCACATGTCCTTCTTTCTTCTCCAAATGATTGTAGCTCCAATTTTCCTATAGTGCACACAAGATTGAAGCAAAATCCTATGATATGGATAATGCCATGAGAATACTAGAAGTGTGATTTTAGTGTGAGAGAAAGTAGTGTAAATGCAAAGAAGTGAGGACTCAAGGATTCAAGAATTCAAGGATTCAAGGATTGACAATGAGAGAAAGAGTGTCCAATTTATAATTGACATGGAGTTTGAGAGCATTGGATTTTCCACCCATAGATGTGCGATGTGGCAAGAGATTCCATTGAGAATCCATGACGCATATGAAAAAATATGCCAATTGTAAGATTCTATGATGCATGCAAGTCAAACTTGGCTAAATAAGGAAGAGAATCTATGACGCATCATAAGACACCTCAACCCACTTAAAGCCAAGAATCTATGATGAATAAGCCAAATAGGGACATGCGTAAGAGGTAAGAATATTTGATTATGACCAATCTTTTTCAAGTGTCAAAAGAGAATCCATGAGGTGTCATATCCAAGTGTCATGATGATGCAATATTTTATGCAATATTCGAATTAAAAATCCTCTTATTCCACAAAATAAGAATTAGTAGAAAATGGAATTAATGATGTAAAATGGAACTTAAGAAATTGTAAATTTCCATGGTTTGCAGATAATGAATCAATTAATTAATAAAATTAATTAATTGAGGATGATAATTAGGAAGAATAATTAGAAAGAATAATAGGATTAAATTATGGGTTATTGAATCCTATAGAGAAAATTAGTAAATGATTGGCCAATTTGATTAAATAAATGTGACTGTACCCTTTGATGAAAATGTGATGATGATGGATATTGAATAAGATGATGACAAGTAGACCAAAGCCATGGTCAAATTGATTGATTGAAGTTGATAACATGCCAAGGAAACATGACACAAATTTATTGTAACATTTAACTAACATTGCAAATGCTACAAGATCAAGGTTGATTGAAAATGTTGATCATAATAACATTGACAGACACTGTCAATATTATTAAAATAGTTGATGATGCCATGACATGACATTCAAAGCCTCAACAATGTCAAAGATTGAATGATGTGAATGATCATTTGACCTAGAATTGAGAGCCATGACAATACTAAGGTCAGATTGATAAGATTGATAGGTTGATCAGTTTACAAGGCATTAAAAGCCACAAAAATACCTAGGAGTAGATAAATGATGATTGATTTGGGATGTTTGATATATTTTGGGTTGACTAGGATTGATTCCAAGTGATTTTGGGTTGATTTGGGGTGATTTTGAGTTGATTTGAAATGATTCTGAGTTGATATCTAATTGATGTGAAAGGGGGTACAAATGACAAAATATGGTCAATCTGGCCAAAAGATTAGAGTTAGTAGAATGATAAAATGGGACAAATTATTATGAAGAAGTCATGAAACCATAGATGTGAACCATTTTTTAGCGTCTACATTTTTCCCCTCTTTGATACAATGTGATTTAGAGTGTTGTATCAAAGAATAATTGATGAGAAAGCCATAACATGCCCCAGTAGGGATGATATATATGGGTATCCCTTGATAAATTGACTAAGATAAGCATATTATAAGTTAATTTTTCAAAAACAAGAAGACAAAACCATACCAATTGATAGAATGAAAATTGAAGCTAAAATGTGAAAGTTAAGAGGCCCAGAGTGTAGAACAGGTTCAATCCAGAGCCCGAGAGTAATTGCATGGGTTACCACTCAAGAAAGACAAAAAATGATGAAAATGATAGTTCATGTTTTCCAAAAAAAAGAGATGAATCCAATGCAACTGATGGGTTACAAATCTGAGTTAAAATGCAAAATTTATGGGCTCTGGAGTGCAACATAGGGGCTTTGTGAGCAATTCTGGGTATCCCAAGTCCCCAACTACACCCTAAACTCAACCAAGTGCATCATTGATGCACTTGGTATGTCCAAGTGCATCATGACAGCACCAAGTGTGTCAATGACACACTTGGGAAGCCCAAGTGGTCTTGGAAAGTGCAAAATGTGCCTGAGAAGGCTTGCGAGGCCAAAATCAACATGATGAGCGAAAAATAGGAGGCCAAGAGTAATCTCAAGGATTACCACTCCATATAGTGACAAAATAATGAAAATTATATCTCATTTTTTTCACAAGAAAGATATGAGTCCAATGCAATTGATGGTTCATAAATCGGAGGTGAAACACAAAAGTTATGGCCTCCGGAATGCCACCTAGGGGTTCTAGGAGCAATTATGGATAACCTATGTCCCCAAGTGTGCCAAAACTCTACCAAGTGCACCCTAATAGTATCAACTGCATCATTGACACACTTGGAGCTAGTTTGGGCACAATTTTTAGTTTTTGGGTGCAGTTGGTAAGCTAGGAAGAATGTTTGCTGATTCTTAAGGCTATGGTTACCAAACTGACATGCCAGGAGGCTAAGATGCCAGGGTTGATATTAGGATGGGTTGGGAGATGAATAATAGAGGTTATGACCTATAGAATGATGTCCTAAGTGAAGGTACTAAAGACTAGATGATGTAGAATGCAAATCTAGGCAAGCTAGTGCAAGGGGAGCTAACCAAGTACCTAAGGATAGTGTTGAAGCCCCAAAATGTTATCTGGAACCCAAAATTGGGTCTCAGGACTACCAAGTGTCCACAAATAGTGTAGAATATGTCAATGATGTAGTTGGTAGTTTCTAGGAATAGTTGGTATTTTTTGGGTGCAATTGGTAAACTAGACTGAAACTAAGGCAATTTTGGGAGCTATGGTTTCCATATTGATATCACAAAGAGGTAAATAGTAGGGTACACTATTAGGGCTAGTATGAATGCTCAAAATGATGGTTAGGGCACCCAAAATGATGGTTAAAGTAGTCAATATGATGAATAGGTATGCAAAGATGCAAGGTGGTGAATGCAAATTGCTAATTTTGAGATGGGAATGCAAAAGACTAAAAGAGGTAAACTGAACCTAAATGGATGCAATATGAAAGGTAATAGATGCTAAAAGAGGACTAAAAGGTGAAATGTGAAGTCAATATGATGCAAAAATGAAGCCTATACTAGGGTGAATGCAAGTGAAGTCAATATAAGTGTGAGATCTATGTTTTGCCAAGCACGTTTTGGAGTACAAGTCACCATGTTTTCCAAGGTTTAAGTGTGTTGAACCAAAGTTTGCAAAGTTTGATAAAGGTTGAAATGTTTTGACAATGTGTAATTTTTGGAGAAGGTTCAAGGTGTAAATTTGAATGTCTAGCTATTATCTTGATTATGTTTTACATACCTGCAAGACACATTAAGACAAGAATAGCTATTGTTAAAAGTTAACAAACACACCACAACCTAGGCTTTTAGGATTGTATCCACTGAATTCCTACTTGAACCAAAGTTTAGCCATGCTTATCTAGAGCAAAAAACCTAGAATCTTGGCACCACAGGCTCCCCCTTACAGTGCACTCACTTCTCAGGGCTACCAAGATCCACTTCCCAAGGGGTATGACTTCCCAAGGGATTATTGCCTCTACTAAGGACCACAAGAAGGTAGGATGTCTTCACAAGCATGGGTGACCCCTTGAGCCAGTGGATAGAAAGGATTTTGGCCACTAAAACATGGTTTTTAGTAAGGGAATTCCATTCAGCAAGTGAATGTTAAACTTTCATAGAAGGTCTCCCAGACCCGAGAACTGGGGTTTGATGCACCACAAGGGTACTGGAGGAGAGCTATCACACAACAATACTGCCAACATGGCTTTCACTGTAATCAAATTTTATATAGTAGCTAGAACATTGAACTTGCTTTGGCCCATTATGGCTCTGAGGTCATCCCTTGGCATACCCAATATCAAGTATCTTTGTCCAACGCATGCCTCCTATAGAAGTTACATGGATTTCTCTTACACCCAAGATCCATAAATGGCGACGGGAGAGGATACGTCCAATGAAACTCCTAGGGATTTAACACTGTAGACACACCAAGTAGAAAAGAAATTTTTTCATTTTAAGCACCAAATGAAGTGTTATCTAATCTAAGAAATCCACACACATAGTTTGGAAAGACACACAGAGTCTTCAACAACGTCCTACAAAGCACACACATTAGTACTTTCTTATGATCATTTCTTCATCCAATGATTGCCACATGCTGAAAATAGACCATTAGTAACACAAAATCATCTAATCTATGTCCTAGAGAGTGATAGGAACCTTAGATGTAGATTATAATTGACGCATGTGCTTACTATGAACCCAGGTGTGCTCTGACAGAGCAGATTGCTCCCCAGAAGGCCAAAATGGCTCTAAACACCCCCAAGTGCACCTAGAAAGTGTAGACTACATCAATGACATAGTTGGGGCCTAGCTGGGTGTAGTTGGTAGTTTTAGGGTGTAGTTGGGAAGTCCGTTGCAAAGTGTGGGGAAATGGTGCGTAGACAAGACCTAGAAACTAAAACTTTCAAAAGTAAACACTCAAGTGTGCCCAAACAATGTAGACTACATCAATGACATAGTTGGGCCTAGTTGGGCATAGTTGGTAAGTCAAGAACAATAGAAAGAGGTTTTGGTGGCTTTTGGTGTCCTAAAACTACTCCTAGGGGTCCCAAGTGTGCCCCGACAGAGCAGAGTGCACCCTAGGACAGCAAGCTAACAAAATGCATGAAACAATAGCATATAAGAATTTTACTAGACCCCCTAATCAATCTAGGTGTAAAAGGGAATAGAAAATAGTTGTTATACCCTTCCAAGTGAGCTCCTTCCTCGCACCTGCAAGAAAAAAACAAGGAAACCCAAGTTAGATATGCATGTTCATGTCCGGTTCACCAAATGTAGCACCAAAAAATGGGTTGAAAGCATAACATACTATGAGAAATCAAAAAGCTTAATAATCATACATTAGCACCCACTAGTCTACCATGAAAGCCAAACTAATAAAGAAAGCAATAGAAACCCCCTCTTTCGTTTGTCGCTCCCATGTCCTTCTTTCTTCTCCAAATGATTGTAGCTCAAATTTTCCTATAGTGCACACAAGATTGAAGCAAAAGCCTATGATGCCATGAGAATACTAGAAGTGTGATTTTAGTGTGAGAGCAAGAAGTGTAAATGTAAATAAGTGAGGACTCAAGGATTCAAGAATTCAAGGATTCAAGGACCAAAAATGAGAGAAAGAGTGTCCAATTTATAATTGACATGGAGGATGAGAGCATTGGATTTTCCACCCATAGATGTGCGATTTGGCAAGAGATTCCTTTGAGAATCCATGACGCATATGAAAAAATATGCAAATTGTAAGATTCTATGATGCATGCAAGTCAAACTTGGCTAAATGCAAAAGATAATCTATGACACGTCATAAGACACCTCAACCCACTTAAAGCCAAGAATATATGATGAATAAGCCAAATGGGGACATGTATATTTTTCTATTTTCAAAATTACTATACCAAAGTATGAAACCATGAACCTTGAACAAATAACTGAGATGTAAGAGGCATTGGAAAGGAAGAAGAACCAAAAAGTACTCAAAAAGGAGTATAAGAAAAGGCAAGCATTACATGAAATCAAATACATCTTTATAGATGCATTCAACTTGCAAACACCTGATGAAACCAAGCCAATATTAGAACAATTATAAGGTATTACTGAACAAGTGACAAATGAAGGCTAGGAAACCAATGCAAAACTCATGGAATGGTTTGAAAAGAAGTTTCAAGGAAATGTAAATGAGAATATATCTAGTGACATAGCACTATCACAAGTGGAATTGGCTAGAAAAATAGAAAAAGTGAAGAAAGTGCTTGAGAATACATTTAGACTGTACACCAAATTGTGTGACCCCACACTCTTCAAAAAAAAATGAGCCAAAGGATTTTGAGTCTGGAGAAAAACTTGAAAATATCTGGTATGAAATTACCACAAAATCTAGCTCAATGTGAGAAGCACTTTCATTCCACACTTGACACACAAAAGGAACTAGTTGTATTAATAGAAAAAGAGGTGAACACAAGAGCCAAACTAGTTTAGATTCAAGGCTCCCTAACCTCTCACATGGAAATCCTATAGAAAGAACTAGCCTATGTGGAAACAGTACTAAAGAAAGATCCTAATCTTTCAACATTGGAAGGCTTAGTTCACCTTATAGTAGAGACAACCATCCAAATCAAATCACTAGATGTTGTAATACACAACTGGGATGTTGCTCTCAAGATTGTAAAGGAAGTAAACAAGAACATCCTAGATAAATACACACTTAGCATATAAACCCTTTGACATTATTGTCAAAAAGGGGCAGAAATATTAAATGAGAAGATATATGATAGGGGGAGACATGTGAAAGGGGGAGCAGACAACAAGAAAAGGAAAGCAAAAAGATGGCATATTATAACATATCAGATAAAGAGTATTAGAATGATTGAAGTTAAAGAAGAAAAATCTACTCAGAGATTTTGGATATATCAAAGACACATTAACTTAGGGGGAGTTATAAAAATTTTGAGGTATATAGTTCTTTACAAAATTTTGAATAAATTTTTTGAAGTTTCGTATATATGCCAAATTGAATGTATATTATACTCAAGGAGATTAGATCCATCATGTATAGTTAAGTTTTTTTTGCCCCTCATGTCAAAGGTGGAGATTTTTGATCTTTATTTGGCTTTGACAATTAAGTGTCAACACACTTAATAAATTTACTAAGTTCATGCCAAGTATAATATGTATAGATGTCGAGTTGCAATGAGTGTCGAGTCACTCATGTGCCAAGTAAACCAAATGTTGAACAAATAGATAGAACTAAGAAGTTCATATGCCTAGTGAATAGTATGTGCTGAGCAAGTTCAAGTGCTAAGCCAAATAGAATTATAGTATGTGCCAAGCATCAGTATTAACATAGCGTCGAGTAACACAGAATTGACCTAGTTGTTTGTGATTGCACAAACAACTATGTAAACCATTTTTGAGCCAACATATGGATAAATCTCAAAGCTTTAAAGATAAGATTGAATCTATTTTGATTCCCTATGTGATCAAAATGAAACCAATTAGAAAATTGGAATGGTAAAGAGGAAAAAAGAATGAATCTCATCCATAGATTCATATGAAACCCTAACCCACCAAAGTTTTTTTAAAGGGAGATCAAGCCCCATAATTTAGAGAGAGAGAAAAAGAGAGAGATCATTTAGAGAATGCATGCAAGAAGGTGATGATACCAATGAAAATGGCTGAATTGATTAGTATAAATTCAAGGTGACTTAGAAGGATAGAATACTAGAAGCAATTATCAAGAGCAAAGGATCGAGGATATAAAATTTTTGTATCAGATCATAAAGGGTTAAGAAGGAGTGAATTGAGATATGAAATCAACAATATCAGATTATAAGTATATCAGATAAAACATTCTACTTCTAACAACTACATCAGCATGATGAAACCCTTTGTGTTAAGGTTGACTTAATAGTCATTGTGAAATCCTTTGATAGGGTAACATTCCAAGTGAATGTTTGAAAGTCCTTTAGCCAAGCACACTTTTAATAGGGTGTTAAAATCCTTTAATAGGGTAAGATCTCACCATTCTTTGTAATTCTTTAATAGGGCAAGGCTTTCATTGGGTAGACCATGAGAATGCACAAATCATGTAAATTTAACAGGTGAACTTTATTGCTACAGTAGTGAAGAATTGTGGGTGTTATCCCCATCATAGTTTTACCTTCTCATTGGAGGGCTTTTGGGTAATCATATCTACTGTCAAGTGCTTATGTGAATGTATTTACTTTACATGTTATTTCAATATGTTTATGCATGCATGGTTTTAAAGATTAAAAGTTTTATTGGTTAGAGATTAGTACTTTTGATTCAACCCTCCCTCTTAGAAGTATACATTTCCCATTTGTATTTCCAACATGATCTTCATAGAGACATTAAGCTATATATGGTGAAGACCACAATGGGATGAGACATCAAGAAAAGAGTTTCAATAAGAATTGGTTATAATAAGAGAAGACCAATAGATTGAAGATTAGAAATAAGAATTGGATTAGAAATTATTCTTTATTGTAGGTAGTAGCAACCTTATTCATTTGTGTTATGCATGAGATGTATGCCTAGTGTATGTGTGATAAAGATAGTGTCTAACATATGATTCCTTGTGGACTTGATATAGTTATTGACATGAGCTAATCAATCAAGGAAACAATCATTTATGGGTGATGTAGGATATACATTTGGGAGAACTTATATAAAGTCACCTCTAAGAATCAAACTATAATTTTAATGGGTTGTTTAGGTTGGACATCCCTACCACTTATGCACATAGGGGTAGATTTGTCTAAGTTGTCTTAGTTTTGTGTTATCTTCTTCAATCCCCATAATGGTTGGTTTTGAGAAGTGAAATAAACAATCATAAGATGAATGGAAGTAATTATGTTAGGGAGATGTGGTAGGCATAGGTTCCCTTAGATTGAGTAACCCACCCTACAAGATTAATTAAACATGGATTTTAAGTTATAATAAAAAAGAAAGGATTGCACATTTGACCAAAAACAATGTCAAGATTAGCTTAAATTTGAAAAGATTGATAGTTGGGCATAGATTTGATTGGAACCTGATTTAAGGGTGAAGTTCTCTTTTGAATGGATAAAGTGGGTAATCAATAAAGTATGGTATTTTTATATAGCAAGAATATTGAATGGATAAATATGTGGAATCTTGTGATAGGAGTATCTAAAATTGAGAGAATTCATGTGAGATTGGTTTAGAGTGCTTCTAATTAGTAAATTAGAATATCTCCTACAAGTACAAAAAGAAACAATATATTATTAATTTAATGGTTTGGAAGCTACATTAAGTCCCAAATGTTTCTTTCAGAGTTAATCGATGTCTTGAGGTATGGAGCTCATAGTCATGTGATGAAATGTGGAAATTAGTTCCATTTCTATTAGTCTTCATCAATGGTGGGTGCCCAAAATGTCCTCATGCGAGTGAATGTTCTCTGAGTTTAGGCATTGATTATAGTTATACAATAGCATGATGATCTTTGTAAATGAAATCTTTGAGACAAAAATACACATATGGTGATTTACTCATGCTATTTTGTCCTATCTAGTTATTTAGTGTTTGGAATATAGTGTTGCTCACTTTGTTTTACCTTAGAAAATGTAGTGTCTTGTTAATTCTTTATTGTTGAGTCCACTATACCACTTATGAAGTATTTCTATTAGTAGTAATTTTCTATTTATATATAAGGAATGGGCACTATAATAGAGCCCCTATATTATTTCTTAAAAAACCTTTCTCCCTTGGAGCTTCAATGAACATGCATGGGTAAAAGTAAAAAGTTGTGTCACCTTTCAATCTAATTTATCAGAATGACTGAATTTGACTATTTCTATCTAAAAAACAATATTGTCCAAACATATGATCTAGATAAATTCATTCTGGCTAAGTGATATATGTTCTCACACTTTTCCAATTGGAAATGTCTATTAAAAGGATGTTTTATACTAGTTTGTATCCAATTACTAAAGAAATACAATTATTTCAAAAAATTGTCTTTTCAATAACTCTTACTATTTTTTATGATATTTTTTTAATAACATATAAACACCATTTTATAGAGCTCAGAGTCAAGAATATTCTCATATATATTTTATAGTGTTTTAATTAAATATATTATATTGTAATTAAAAAATTCTACAAGCACGTGTTTTAACACTCGAAAAGATATCAATTTTGAGAAAGAAAAAAATATTAAATCATATAAAAAAAAATTTAAAAATTATATGAAATTCTAGAGGAGAGAGTCCTCTTTTAGAATGTATAAATTTGCTCCTAGTTAGAATAGATTTGTTTTGAAAAATGTGGTGGGAGATGGAAACTATCGATTTCAAGTGAGTTGAAATTTGAATCATTATAAAAGAGAAAATATAGGTATAAAGTTGATTTTTTTTTACTTTTCTAGCTATATATGTTATCTATAACATAGTTTGACATCAAAGGGAAATAAGTTTATTTCCATCTAGTTTTGTGGTGGGAACTAGACCCTTAATTTTTAGCATTTTTCAACAACTAAAAAATACTCTATAAAAATTAGAAAAATATATAAATTCTTATTCTAAATAATTATTAAAAATTATAATCCTAAACTTCATCCATTTCTACACATTTCATTAGTTTACTTCATTTTCAAATTCAAATTAATAATACCAAATTTATGTCATT